>CP114483.1:2455000-3677500 GCA_027186245.1 Coriaria nepalensis
TTGATAAAAGTTTGTTTATAACTCTCTGCTTCATCATCTCATTAATTTTATTTATTTTTTATTTTTTTTTTCAGCTGGAAAGAAACAAGCGTGTCGAGAAGAACAGAGCTTCTATGTATGTCTTAGAGGGTTCTGAAAATCTTGGTTCATGCCTCCGACTCAAGCCTCGCTCGGAGGGGGTCCCACATCTTTTGAAATGTTCAGTTCAATGGTATCGTTTCTCATCGGAAAGCAACTGGAAACAAGTCATTTCAGGTATCATTGCATAGTCAACTCAACTTTTCAACCATCAAATACAAAAACATATTCATTTTTCACATCATAATGTTTGTTAATCAATTCGGTTTGTTCTTCTCATTAGGTGCTAACAAATCAAGTTACGCCCTGGAACCTCTAGATGTTGGACGAATCTTGCAAGCAGAGATAATGTCAAATGGCCAGAAATTCACTGTCACAACGATTGATCCCATTGAGACAGGTTCGTTTCTTTGTTATTTATTTATTCATCCTTCTTTTTCTTCTTTTGTGATCGGATGAAATTTTGTTTTCAACAGCTACTGGACTCGGAAGTTACATCGAGACACTGTCACAAAAATCTAATTCCGAATTCAATGTAAGTAATTAGTTCTAAAAGTTTCAATTGAGTTGCCAATATGGTATACTGTTAAATAAGATAAGTCTTGTACCAAAAAGAAGGATACTCAATCCCAGAGTCTTTTGACACTTGATGTTTTGTAGGTAACTATATCCCAGATGAACGGACAAGATCATTCTTCGCATTCCGTACATGTACTTCATGTTGGAAAAATGAGGATGAAGTTATGTAGAGGATGGATTACTAAGGCTAGAGAAAATTATTCCTCATTGATGCAGGTAAAAAAAAGGAAAGAAACGTAGAACAAACTCAAAACACAGTTGCTCAATTCTACCAATGTAGAATGTAGATCTTCTTCACATTATGTTCTGTGTTTTGGTCTCATCCTATAGGTATGTGGAGTCAGAGGAGACAATAAAGCCGCTCCCAAAGCAGCGATTTGGCAAGCAAGAAAGGAACTCTCATTTGTGTTGAAATTCGAATCGGAACGAGAGAGAAATGCGGCAATTATACTTGCTCAGAAACATGCTCTTGATTGCAATGTAAGTTTATTTTTTGCTTGTTATAATTTTGCCTTCTCTTATCTAACTTTCCGAACTGTAAAAAACGGCAGGTGATGCTTGCCGGACCAGAAGATCACCTATAGAAGTAAAAAAAAAAAAAAAAAAACAAACAACAAACTGACCGAGCTTTTTCTTACAATTCTGAAGACAACGAAGTTTTCTTCCTAGTGTGAGTGATGTGAAATCTACGCGTGTGTTTCAATATAGTGCTGTTGTTTGTTATTTGATTTCTGATCATTATTCACTAATCCTATGTTGTTTTGCATTGCATTGTTTTGGCTACAGGCTCTTTATTTTTGGCCTAATCCTATGTTGTTATAACAAATTTTCAATGTAGAATGAAATTGGGTTTGCTGCTTTTTTTTTTGTGCATTCGAACCGAAATGAGATAAGAATAAGAAAATTTAGTATACGTTACTCCTATTTGTTATAAAATGTTACACCAGCACTCAAATTATATGTTACCTGCCACGTCAGTCCTTTTTAAGAAGAAGTTTCTACAATTTTCCATCCACGTGTTCCCTAGACAAATGGGTTGTATAGAACTTTTGTGAAATCAGAGGCACAGTCACGCTCCTTCGATTCTTTAACCAAATTACCAAACGGGAGAACAAATAAGAATAGAAAATTCATAAAAGAATAAAACCCACAACGGCTATATCTTGTACAACGATCCGACGGTCAGAAATTTTTTTAAAAAAACTCGACCGTTGGGAGTAAAATGTTGGGTCGGCCAGGCTTCAAAATGGGGGGGTGGCTTAATGCTGGAAATTCATATTGCACATGATTTTGAGATTTCAGTGTGCGATTTATAGAGAGAAAGTGAGAGAGAGAGAGAGAGAGAGAAAGCCAGAACCAGAGAGCGCAGATTCGAAGAAGAAAGAAGCCACAGTATCTCTGTTGGTGAAGATAAAAAATGACTTCAAGACCCATTGTTCCATTACAAGCAAGAGGTAATCAACCGATCAATCAATCTTCGTTCTCTCTGTTTGGTTCTGGATTTGTTTTCTGTTTTCTTACGATTTTTATCAAGTGTTGAACTTTCTTATTTCTGGGTAATGTTTTCAAGAATAAAGTTTCCTTTTCTTCTGGATTTGTTGATGAAATCTTTCATTTTCATTTTCTAATTTCCTATTATTCTATTTGACATCTAGTTATTTGATTTTTCAGGCGAGGCAGCAATAGGTGGGGGTAACATCTCAAAACCCCAACAGAAGAAACCTGCACAAGCGGAAGGGAAAAACCGAAGAGCACTAGGCGATATAGGAAATGTCGTTCCTGCCCGAGGAGGGGTCGCGGATCCCACAAAGGCTAACCGACCGATCACCAGAAGCTTCTGTGCACAACTACTTGCTAATGCCCAAGCCGCTGCTGCTGCTGAAAACAACAAGAAACAAGTCCCTGTAAATGTAGATGCTGCTGCTGCCGGGCCCGGTAAAAAAGCAGGCCCCCCTATGATCGCTCAAAAGAAAGTCATTACAGTTAAACCAAAATCCGAAGAAGTGATCATGATAAGCCCCGATTCAAAGGAAGTTGCAAAAGAGAAGAAATGTGAGGACAAGAAAAAGGAAGGAAAAGAAGGAACTTCAAAGAAGAAGAAACCGAGTCATACTCTTAGCTCTGTCCTCACTGCTAGAAGCAAGGTTAATTTTAATATCTTGGATTCATTTATTTATTTATTTATAACATCTTCTTCTAATTGAGATTTTTTTTTTAATTATTATTTTCAGGCTGCTTGTGGTCTAACTAACAGACCAAAAGATAGGGTTTTCGATATCGATTCAGCCGATTTGGGCAATGAACTGGCTGCAGTTGAATACGTAGAAGACATTTACAAGTTCTACAAGGATTCTGAGGTATGATGATAATCATTTTTTCCCCCCCTCGAAGACTTAAGTGATGATTTTGACATGTTTTTTATTTTTCCAGCATGAGAGCCAGCCAGAAGACTACCTAGATTCACAACCCGAGCTGAACGTTCAAATGAGGGCAATCCTAGTAGACTGGCTAGTGGACGTTCACAGAAGATTTGAGCTAGCTCCAGAAACATTCTACCTGACCATAAACATCATAGACCGCTTCTTGTCGGTCAAAACCGTGCCTAGACGGGAACTGCAGTTAGTTGGGATCAGCGCCTTGCTCATGGCCTCGAAATATGAAGAAATTTGGGCCCCAGAAGTCAATGACTTTGTCTGTCTGTCTGACCGAGCTTACACTCATGAACAGATCCTTGTCATGGAGAAAACCATCTTAGGCAAGCTAGAATGGACATTAACTGTCCCCACTCCCTATGTCTTCCTCGTTCGGTTTATCAAGGGATCAAATTACAATAAGGGTCAGGAAGTTGATGAAAATTTGGTGTTTTATCTGGCGGAACTAGGTATGATGCATTATGATGCTGCCATTATGTATGGTCCGTCTATGCTAGCTGCAGGGGCTGTGTTTGCAGCTAGATGCACGCTGAGGAAAAGTCCAATTTGGAATGAAACACTAAGGTTTCATACGGGCTTTACGGAAGCTGAGGTCATTGATTGTGCTAAGCTCTTGGTCAGCTTTCATGCGATGGCAGAGAAGAGTAAACTTCAGGTTGTTTACAGGAAGTACTCTAGCTCGGAGAGAGGTGCTGTTGCTTTGCTTCCTCCAGCCAAGACATTATTGCCCGGGGGTGCTGCTGCTGTGTGAAGTGCTGCTGTCTTTTTTGAAGCAGAATTTTTTCTTTCTACTATAGTTTGTTTGTTCTTTCTATGAAACGTAAGTAAAGGAGAACTACTTATTTCCTGTGACTTTGTGAGTATTATTATTATTAGAATTATTATTATTATTAGTATGATTATTATAATTAGTATTATTATTATGGGGTTATTTTAGTAATTAGTTAGTTAATAGTATAAATAACAGTAATATGGTTAGGTTTGAGAGGGAATTAATTTTGGAGAGTAAGAACTCTTAGGGAGAGATGAGACGGTCTACCTATGTTATTTTGGTTATTGCATAATAAAGATTAATTCTATATCTCTAGATCGGATTCTATCAAATTGGTATCAGAGCACTCGATCATCGATGGCCGCGAAGAAGGTAGAAGCACTCGATGAGAAATTGGAGAGCAAAGTGATGGCGATCAAAACATCGATCGAAAAACGCTTTGCGACAGTACAACAGCAGTTTGCGCAGCAGAATTTGTTGTTGGAGCCATATTGGGAAAACTGACGGAACTGCAGTTTAGGTCACCATCGAACCCTGACCAACTTGTGGGTGGTCATGGTTGGGCAGCAAGGGACACTGCCGAAGAAGGCAGCCAAGGCAATCGTAGTGGTGGCGAGCAATCTACAAGGGGGAAACGAGTGGTGGATGGCGCAGTAGAGGGCGCAGTTGTCGACGGCCAGGTTAGGGAAGAGTTCAACGGCGAATTGGGGGAAAGATCTAGAACGGTAGCGCTGCCGTGGGGGTCAGCTGAAAAGTTTCAATTCGAACATGGGGAAAAAGGTGCAAAACAAAGGCCAACAGGCGGTTATGTGGCAGGAACCACCGCGAATTGTGAGATAAGGGCGTCGTGGGCTGATTTTAGGTTTCCGGCGGAACCCCCATGGGCCAAGGGCAATATGCACAGATTCGCAAATTGAAGATGCCTATCTTCGAAGGCGAGGGTGTGGCGGCATGGGTTTATAGGGTGGAAAGGTACTTTGAGGTTAATGGATTATTGGAAGGGGAAAAACTATAGGTAGCCGGTCTATGTTTGGAGGAGCCGGTATTGCCACGGTTTCAATGGTGTGGGCACCGCCGACCCATGGGGTCATGGACGGATTTTAAACAAAGGATGATGGTAAGGTTTCAGACTTCCCACGATGGAGACTTATATGAATAGTTCTTGGCACTCCGCTAAGAGGGGACAGTGTGGGAATACCGCGAGAAGTTCGGGTTGCTTTCCGGGCCATTAACGGGCGTCCCTCCGGAAATCTTGGAGGGAAATTTTTTAAAGGAGTTGAAGCCGGAAATTCGGACAACATTGACGTTATTACGACCCAAGGAACTAGAGGAGTATATGGGCCTGGTCGTATAAGTGGAGGAGAATAAAAATGCAAAAAAATAGCAAAGGAGCAGCCATGGCAGTTTTGTTCATAAAGGCTATTCCGGGACTTATAGCTCTTGGACGCAAACTGTCACTGTCGGTAAGGAGGAGTCGGAAGAGGGGAGAGCAGGGTACCGTCTGGAAGGGAGTTTCAAAAGGTTAATGGAGACATAGATCTCAGACAAAAGAGCTAAAGGGTTGTGTTTTCGAGTGATGAGAAATTTTTGCTCGGGCATCGTTGTAAGGATAGGAGGCTCCAAGTGTTAACGGTCGGTGATGAAGATGATGATATGGTGGAACCGGAGGAGGAGAGGGAGAAAGAATTGGTGCATCACCATCTAGACCCTCGGTTTCCGGACCATCCGCATCGTACCGCAATTTCCTGATTTCCACCTTGAGGACAATGTGTCTCGTTGGGAGGGGAGTAATATTTAGATCCGTCATCATTATTATTATTACTATTATTATTATTGACCTATTTTAGTAATTGGCTAGTTAGTAGTATAAATAACTGTAATATGATTAGGGTTGAGCGGGAATTGATTTTGGAGAGTAAGAATTCTTAGGGAGAGACGGTTTACCTCTCGAATAGTAGATCAACCAATATTATTTTAGTTATTGCATAATAAAAATTAGCCATTATTCTATATTTCTAGATTGAGTCCTATCACTTTCTTTTTGTTCAATTGGCTCTTTTATTCATACAAAACGAACAAATCTTCTCTGTAATCAGAGAAGATTCACCTAAAAATGTAAACTCTGAAACCAAACTTGGACAAATTCGAGAAAATTTCCAAATCTATGGCTGAAGCCAGTTTATTAGACAGAACAAGCCTAACTACAGAAAAGAGTAAAAGAGACAAGGATGCGCACAGTCAATATAATATGTCCCAAAAAAAGCTGCTTTTTATTTTACTACTCATGGAGAAGGAAGCAATTACAATGATGTGAACAAAGTACTGAGTTATCAATAACACAATCGTCAAAAATTTATAGCCAATTTAAACCTAAATATGGTGGTTTAGACTTTACAACAATCATTAACAATCTAGATGATTGTACGTTCCCCTTGAAGGCTTTCTAGTCACAAGAGTTCACCAAAATCTTATACGATTATCTTATGGAGAAAACATTACCATTTTCATTCTTACGGAGAAAAGGTTTTGACCCATTTACCATTTCTCTCACTAAACCTTTTTTTTTCCTTTTTTCTTTTTGCTTTGACTCCCAACATTTCTGAGATTAGATAACAATAGAAACTAGAAACAGATTCAGATTCAGATTTGGTCATTTCTGAGAAAAGGCAGGGTTGTGTTTGTTTATCATATACAGAATCAATCAGTCACTAGTTTTGGAAGTGAGAGTGATAACCGTCATAGGAGTGGAGTGAAGTTCGTTCTCTCTGGATATACAATTGCAAGAAGTTACGTTTAGAGTTGCCTCCTTCAGCTAAAAGATCATCCACAGGCAACAGTTTTGTTCACGACAATGAAATCTCCCATCGAAAAGGCTCGTTGCAAGATTGAAAATGGGGGTGTTGCATCCCCCAAAACTCCAGTATATCAGTCAAAGCTTTACTTTTTTAACAGTAGAGAATCTGCATCACCAATATATCAGGAGTCAGTATCAAGTTCGCCCAAGCCAAACAGTTTGCCTTCTGATTCATTGGACGTTAATGAGGTATCAAGGAATGAGAATGCCAAAAAACTTCTGGAGACATGTGCCACCCTTGGCTATATTCTCGAATTTTACTGTGGGGAAAGGTTGTTTCCATCTCAATGCTTTCAGTGATTTGTACTTTCCGTGTAATAGGTGCCAAAAAGTTGTCACTACATGGTATTACTAATGAGCTGATGTTCCTGAGTCGCAGGACCAGTCCATCTGTGCTTTTGCTATAAACCATCACACAAGAGTAGTTCTACATGTTCCATTCACTTTGGCATCAGGAAATCATCAGGAGAGAGAGTTGTCCAGTGTGAAACATAAAAGCATGGATGTGAGATCTTAGGAGCAGACGCAATATCAAAATTGGGTGGTCTTTCCAAAGAGTATGCTATTCTCAAGGATATAATAGTTGCTTCATCAGTTAGCGACACATTGTCAAGGTATGACTTGTACTTTTCGTTTCTAGTATTGTCGAGACCTTCTTGTTGTTCTAATCAATAGGAAAAAAAAAAAATTATCACCAATTTCAGTAAGAGAACTCAAAGTGGCATAGCAAGTAGATAATGATTTTCAGCTATGTGCATAGGTTAAAAAAACAAAGCATATGTCAGAGTTAGATGGTTATTTATTTCCATTATCCAACTATTTAGTATTAACCACATATTCCATGATCACATTTGTTGTTGTGTACATAGCCCCTCATGTATCCTGGAGGTATCATTCCATCACGAGTTACTTTTTTTAGAACTTATATTATGATCCTTATGTTTTGCTGCAAATGTTGATCACTGACATGACTATTATAGTTTTGGTTTACGAACTACAAAGGTAGTTCTTCTTCATGACTATTATTCTTCTCTGTGAACGGCCCTGAAATTATTAGTCAATATTTTGGGGAAAGTGAAAAAGCTCTACATGAAGTGTTTGATTCAGCAATTCAAGCTGTACCTGCTGTGGTTAGATACTTGCCCTTAGATCAGTAATCCCCCCTCTTTACAATGGTTTTTTTTTTTTTTTCTCCTTACAATTATTTCAGGTTTTTATGGATGAGTTGGATTCTATTGCACCAGCGAGCAAAAAAGCTCTGGGATAATGTGAATCAGATGTACTCTGACCATGGAAATCAGTCCCAGATCTATGAGTTACAGCTTGCTCTTGGAAGTATCCGTCAAGGAGAAGACAGTGTAACGAAATACTTTAATGCTCTTAAGAGATTTTGGCCAGATCTGGATTTATTCAATGACTACGAGTGGAAGAGCACCGAAGATTTTAAGCACCATAAACAAACTGTCGATAACAGTGAGCATTCGCTCACTATTTGATGAGGTGAGAGGAAGAATTATTGGGAGAAAGCCACTTCCTATTATTGAGGAAGTCTTCTCTGAAGTCATCTCTGAAGTCATCTCTGAAGTCTTCTCCTCCACTTCCTATTGGGAATCTGGAGAAAAATCTCAGCAAGGATCAAATTGATCACCTTATAATTGAAGAGATTATGTAGCAGGATAGCCTTATCAGGAGCTATCAATTTTTTTTTAAAGGATTGTCTACACCAGTCGTATAGAAGGTCTTCATGGCTATCAACAGTGCTCAAGTCAATCTAACGAGTTTTCCCTCTGGTGAACATTTCTTCTTTTCCCACACCTTCTTTCATATCCATATTTGTACTGTTATCAGCATTTGGTAGGACATTTTTTCCCAATGAATTTGTACTGTTATCAGCATTCCTATGGTTAGTGAGATGGTATCGACAATGACTTAAGTGTGTTAGGAAACATTTAGGTTGAATTTGTGTATTTCTCCATTCCTTTCCTGCTCATTTATCAACAGTCTTCCGATTCCCTGATGAAACAGGAGCCCTTTAAAATTCGTGGGATTCTCTTCCCTTCATCATTTCTGGACCATCATATCACTCTCAAAATCTGCCTCAGATGGTTACCAACAATACTGCTCCAAGCTCGTAGATTGGTAGTAATGTTAACTAGTAAGTACCATATCTCTATCGACCCATTGTTGTTTCTGCCTCGTTAGGTTGATAGTATCATATGGGAAAAGTCCAAAAGCATGGCTAGAAATAGCACTCTACCTGCTATATCAATTGTTGATGACTCAGAGGTTGAAGCTTTGAAAAAGTAAATGGGGGGTTGGTAAAAAAAATATCATCTTTCACTCTCAAGCTAGTTATCCCACCCTTTTTTGATTTTCACTGGTTAGTGGTTTAGTGGTTGATTGGATGTTAAAACTCAAAGTCATTTGTGTGTGTGTGTTAACCAGTGAAGAATTTATGATGTTTGGGTAAAAAGATAATGTTGGAGAGCACCACTTCAATAGTTCTTACTTTTCACCCCAATAGTTCTTACTTTTTATGTTTTTGGTCTCCAACTCTATTTTATCTCCATCATAAAGTTACTTTATAGAACTAATTATAATTTAATATATAGACTTATAGATTATATAATTTTTGTTTATTTTTTATAATTATTACTTTTTTTAAAAATCAATCTGATGATTATTCGTTTAATATATATTCATATATAAAATTAGTATCTTTAAAATAAATTAAAAATAATATCTTTTTTATATCGATAACTTCTTGAATCATAAATCATGATGTATAGTAGTCAGCTGTTAGGTTAAATATTATCGTATTCAAAAAATCTTATTTTTATATATTTGATATAAAAAGTATGGATTAATTTAATAAGAATTAATTATATTTATAATTTTTTTTATTATATAATTAATTTTGTTATTAAATTAATTTATAATTTTTAAGTAAAAATAAGTGATTTAATAATTTCTCAAAATTTACATAATTAATCTCGAATATATATAAAATATATATTAAAACTCACTTAAGATATCTAAAAATATAAATATTCTTATCTCATGTATATAAAATAATTTTTCCCTTTATATGGGCCCAAAAAAATTTAAAAATAATATAAACTATAAAGTATAAATATGAGTTATCGCCACAATATCACATCAACTATCGTGATTCTCTTCTTCGACATGATATGGGTTTGACCGTTAGCACAGTTTATCTAGAGAATTCGGTGTAATTTTATATAACTTTAAATTAAATTAATTATATATTATATTATTTAATAAATAATATTTATATAAATTAATAAGTATAAAATATTATTAATAAAAATTAAATTAATCTAAATCATAAATATCTATATATAAAATTAAGACTGGATTCGATTTCTCTATTTTTAAAAATAAATAAATAAAATAAATTATTCCAAAAATAAAAAATAAAAAATAAAAAATGGGACCTTTTTATTGCATAAACCTTAGCTTTAGCAAAGCCTGCTTTGCCACAAATCACATCCTGCCCTTGTTTCTAGTATACCTACCGTACGAAAGGCATACTGTCTTTGTTTCATAGATTCCATCGATACTCTCCACATATGTACGTGGAAGTCACGCGCCGACATGTAAAGGGCGGTGGTACAAAAAGATCTAAAGGCTAAAAAAATCAATCTGATATCAACATTCAAATGATTGGCGCCTCTAGTGGCACCCGCACACTCCACGTGGTCTTCGTCATATTGGTTCAGTGAAAGTGGAGCGTTCCATACACGCGCGGAGTAGTAAAATTGTAGGAACTGAATAGAAATTGATCAGCGTTTAGATTAGATTTGAGGGGTTCAAATTCCAATTTTGATATTTTTGATAAGTTCTAACTTATTTTTTTATTTATTAATTAAATAAAATATCAAAAATACTAAATCTTAAAATTATAATTTAAAAAAAAAAAAGTGAAATTCACGTGAGAATAAGACCCATAAATCCCGGAAAATGAGATTCCAAAAATAGGAAAAAATAAATAAATTATTTTGTAATTATTTTTTGGCTGATAGCCAATCAAGGCCCACAGAATAAATCATAAGAAAAGGGGAAAGAAAAGAGAAGGAAAACATAAATATTAATAATAATAATAATTATTATTATTATAAATAAATAAATAAATAAAAGCATAATAAATGTTAAGCGGAAAAGGTAAAAAAATCAAGATCCACCTCGAACCTATCTCCTCCATTTTTTCGTCCTTCTCTCCTTCCCCTTCTCCACCACCATAATATCTCCCTATACTGAAACTCTCTTTCTCCTCTGCTCTGTTCTGCTCTTAACAGATCTCTTATAGAGAGAGAGAGAGAGACGGAAGGAGGGAGAGACGGAGATTCTATTCTCTCCTGCTTCTTCAGCTTCCTTTCCTTTCAGCTGATAATTGTTAAAATTTTTATATAGATCTTGTTTACTTCCCCCTCTCCGATCCCAAAACCCGGGCGGAAAGTCTTGTGGAACAGAAGAAGAAGAAGAAGAAGAAGTGTGTATTTTTTTTTTTATTAATTGAGAGAACAAACTGGTAAGAATGAAAGAAGACGAGTCGAATTGGTTTTCAAAGTGGGAAGAAGAACTGCCTTCGCCTGAAGAACTCATGCCCATCTCTCAAACCCTAATCACACCTGATCTCGCTCTAGCTTTCGATATCCGAAATCCGAACAACTCCTCTAGCCCACAACACACTCCTCCTCCTCCGACTCTTCTCCCTCCTTCTAACAGCCCTCTCCCCCCTTCCCCCGCCGGTGGTGGCCTTGGTACAGGTCTCTCTTCCGCTGCTGTCGTCGCCACTCCAACCCATCCTAACTCCTCCGACTTCTGCGATTCCGCTGATTTGGGTTCAGGCGCAGCGGGCGACGAGCCTGCTCGCACACTAAAACGGCCCCGCCTTGTGTGGACCCCACAGCTGCACAAACGGTTCGTCGACGCCGTGGCCCACTTAGGGATCAAGAACGCTGTGCCTAAGACGATAATGCAGCTCATGAGCGTAGATGGATTGACTAGAGAGAACGTAGCAAGTCATTTGCAAAAGTACAGACTTTACCTCAAGCGTATGCAAGGATTGTCATCCAGCGGAGGTGGCGGGGGAGCAGGCGGTGGTGCTGGTGGTTTAGTATCTGGGTCTGATCCCGCAACCGACCATCTTTTTGCCAGCTCACCAGTCCCACCTCATTTCTTGCACCCGACCAGGCCGAATTCGGACCATTACTTGCCCTTTGTTCCGGTAGCTGCTCTGCAGCAGCACCACCATCATCACCAGCAGATGGCGGCAGCCGTGGCAGGCCACCACCACCCTCAGATTCAGCCTCAGTATCATCACCAGCATCATAATAGGCAAGTGGGTCATTTCGGGTCCCCTCCAAATGGTCAATTTGATCATCCATTTTTGGCTAGGCAGTCGCAGCAAGTTCATAGAATGGGGGGCCCTCCTATGCATAATTCCGTTCCCAGTTATGTAGAGGATTTTGAATCGGCAAATGCTTCCGGAGGGAGGAGAGTTCTTACCTTGTTTCCAACTGGAGATGACTGAAAAAGATTAGGGTAAATCGTCCTATCTCCCTGTTTTTCAAGGTCTACAGTGATTGTTATGAGTACTCATCAAAATGTGCTTTGAATATGAATCTAATAAATCTCTCTGTTTTTGCAAATTGGCAGAATGTTTAATTATGTATGACTGGTATTTTCTTATGATGAGGTCATTCAGAGCTAATGTATGAATATATAGATACCGGATTATTTCGAGGACTATTGGCTGTTGTTCTAGAACAATCGTCTTTTTTGCTCGGAAGGTTATATATCTCTATCGGTATCAATGGAGAGCAATTGCGAATTGCCTCCTTGTGCTAAGCAGTGAGAGCATTTGTATCATAATCTTCTTTTCAATTGAAAAAGAGAAAAAAGAAAATAGAAAGAAAAAAAAGCTGTAACTGTTGTCTTTCATTGCAATATGCTATAAACCGTGTCTTGTTACTACACTGCATATAGACTTTCTTCCTTTTTCTGAATGATTCTATTAAGGAAAAGAAGTGTTTTTGTTTTTGTTTCTTTTTAATATATCACCCATTGGTGTAAGAAAAGTTCACCACTCAGAACTCTGATTGAGCTGCTCAACGCAAATAACAACATCACATGGCTCTTAATTGGGTTTCTATTACTTTTTTAAGAAATGTATTAGTTAGTGGAGCTTTCTGGTTTTCACATGGCCTTCAACTTTTTTGAGAGGGGGAGGAGTGCTGAAGTGCTTCTTCTTCTCTCCCACAGGCTTCAAATGATGTGCTAGATTCCTACCAAACCCCCTATATCTATATGTTTCCAGGCAGGTGTGTAATAATAATATTAATTATTAATAATTAATAATAAGTAAGAATATAAGATATCTGTACAGGACAAAAGAAACATCCAACTAATGAAGGAATCTGCAAGTTGTGAAGTAAAAGCCATAAATCTCTGTAATAAAAAAGAAGAAGAAGAAGAAGAAGATATCTTCCCTTCATTTAGAGACGGTGAAGATGATTTGATTCACACGAGTGATTACAGTTCATTCTTAGATCAGATCATGACAAGTAAGTTCAATTATATGTGAGAATATTTTTAATTAATTTAGATATTTTCTAAAATATCCCAAAAGAAAAAAAAAAAAAAGGGAGATAATGTTAATTAATGACCTTATCATATACTTTACAATCTACTTAAATCATTACCTTGTTAATATAATGAGTTCAGAGCTTCCAGCTATGTCTCTCCCAAATCCAATATCATTAAAAATGAGTAAATTAATTATTTAACCAGTTATCATCAAACACACCCCATGTGATTCTGATTGCCTTTTTGGCTAGAAAGTGCTATACATTTGGTAATGAAATGACATCTCCAACTCCAAGTGCTTGTTTTTTTTTTTTTTTTTTTTTTTTCTCTTTTGAAACTGATAAATTTATTTAAACTAAAATTCATATCAAATTAATATTCCAATTAAATATATCAATTTCAATATCAACACATTTTTGTATAAGATTATATACTCAATTTAGTTATATGAATGAGAATGAGAATAACAATGTAAAAAAAATATTTAAAAATTATGCAAGTACTATAATAAAATTTTTAAAAAAATATAAATAATTACTTACTTTGATTCATATAAAAAATACTTATTTAGATAAGAATTTAAAAAAAATTATTCAAATAAAAATAAAAAATATATTTATATTTCATTTAATTATATTCCTATCAAAGCAAAAGAAAAGAAAAGAAAAGAAAAGAAAAGAAAAGAAAAGAAAAGAAAAGAAAAGAAAAGAAAAGAAAAGAAAAGAAAAGAAAGACAGTTGCACCACAATAGGTAAGTGGGTTCAGTCAATGAAGATACTGTATAAGTATACTCGGCCCAAAGTGGATCAAGATATTCAGCCGAAGGCCTGGTGGTATGGGCCTACGCAATGCGGCCCACTTAATGATCACTTATGATAACTCATGGTATGGCCTGCATAATCTACTCTAGTTATATCAGATTCTATTTGACTACTTCCTTCCATTATGCTTTAGGCCACAGCCTACTACGTTTCTTGGGTTTGAAGGAAGTTGGATTGCTGCAAGGAATCTTCCTCTTTGGAAGAAGTATACCAATTTGAATCGTCCTTTGCTTTTTAGCTGTTGAGGACCCAAAAAAAAAAGAAAAAAACAAGAGATTCATATTCATACCCATATCAATCTTATTATATATACCCTTCTCTTAGCTTTATTCTTGTCGTTTCTAATTTCGCTTCAAGTTCATCCTCGCTCAAAACCTTTACAAGAAAAGTTTTGATCAAATAATTAATATTTTATTTTATTTTAGAAACTAATAAAAAAGAATCCCAAGTTGTATCCTTGTCCGATGAACCTTCTTCTTCTACCTTCTCGACTGCTTTTTCCACGACCATGTCCGATGATATCACGTTACTTTCGATCGTTAACGTTGTTTCTATCTCTTTCGCCATTGTTGTCAAAGCAAGTAATGATGAGAGCTTTCTGTTCTTGGTTGAAGAACAAGAACGGGAGGAAACGATAACTGAACTAAGCGACTGGTTTTCCTGCGTAATCCGGCAATCTACTACCCTACTTATTTATAGTAGATAAACGGCTGACCGAAGAATTAGGGAACTAAGAGCTCTACATGTCAAGGAGTAGTACCGTACTCTGTAAAGTGGGCCGAATTACGTAGGCTTGGACCTCCAGGAATTCGGCCCAATACCCTCGATAAAGTGGGCCGTTTTATTATTTATTTATTATTATTTTTTTGTTTTTATAATAAGAGAAACTTCTGGCCAATCAGAATATTAAGTATTGGATAATATTTAATCTACTCGTGCGATGCTGTTCTTAATACTAAGCACATATCTCACTGCCACGTAGGACGTGCATCTCATTCTGCAGTTCGTCATAAACGCCAGTTCGAGAACTCAAACTCGGAAGTCTAGCTTTGACTTACAAACTGCAAATTCCTCCGCAAACGCAAATTTGTTTTGACTGTTTCTAAATTAGATGGTTTAATAATGATATGATGTGTTCGGATCCCTTGGAACAACGAAAGGAGTTCTCCCTTCTTCCACAAAGTTTGACTTTGACTCGAATAAAAATAGATAAATAAATAAATAAATAAATAAATAAATAAATAAATAAATTAATTAATTAATTTAAAAGATTTAAAATTTAAATACGTCGTTAAAAGGGCGAGTAATACGGATTACGGAGTCACGGGTTTCTGTAGTCGTTTTCTTCTTCGTCTTCTGCTTTCATTGCGTAAGGCCTAACAATGGCTGACTCGATCGTGGACGAGCCGCTACCACTTACATCGTCTAATCCAAGCCATAATTCTAACAATTTCGCAACGGAATTCAATTCTTTGGAAATGCCTTCTCTCGATTCCCTCTTTATGCCGCAAGACAACGACAACAACCCCAATTTCAACATGTATGAAGATTCCTTCTTGTCTGATCTTGGATTGGGGCTAGGCTTTGGAGATAATGAGGATTTCGAACTTACTCTCGACGGTCTCGACGATCTCTACCTTCCATCGGAGAACGAGGAGTTTCTTATCCCGGAGGCGATGGATAACTCCACTGGTTCGATGGAGCCGTCCTGTTCGGCTCTGACTCAACTACGACCTCATGCGGAGAAGATAGTGAATTTACAGTCATCCGTTGATTATGCGGCTAGGGTTTCGTGTTTGCCGTCGCCGGAATCTGATAATTCTGGTGTTTCTGGCGAACAAGGCGGTTCGGATGCTGATAACTTTCTGAAATTTCCATCGCCAGAGTCTCGGAATTCCATTCAAGAGTGTTCTCCACCTAATTCCGGTGATTGCAATTCTGATGCTTCTAGGGCTTTGAATTCCCCGTCTGCAGAGCATGGTCCTTGCGATCGTGAATGTTCCGGTGAATCAGTGTCCTCCCAAGGTTCAGGTTCTGTTGTTTGCGAAACGATGAATTATCCATCGCCAGACTCGGATGCTTATGATTGTACTGTTGATCAGAAGGTTAAATTAGAAGAAACTGGAAAAATTAGCGCGCCGAAGAGGAAGAAAGATCAAGAGGAAGGAAACAAGGAGTCGAGGACCACAAAGTATAGGAAGTCATCGATTCTGACTGATAGTGCGGACAGATCTGGTTCTGATGGTGTGAACGATGACGAGGAGAAGAGGAAGGCGAGGCTGATGAGGAATCGTGAAAGTGCACAACTTTCCAGACAGAGGAAGAAGCATTATGTGGAGGAGCTGGTAGATAAGGTGAAAAGTATGCATGCTATAATTACTGATTTGAATAGTAAGATATCTTATATTATGGCTGAGAATGCTACTCTGAGACAGCAATTAAGTGGTGGTGCTATGTGCCAGCCATCTCCTCCTGGCATGTACCCGCATCCACCTATGGCTCCAATGGGTTATCCATGGATGCCATGTGCTCCATACGTTGTTAAACCACCTGGGTCTCAAGTCCCTTTGGTTCCAATTCCAAGATTGAAACCTCGACAACCTGTATCCGCACCTAAGGCGAAAAAGAATGGTGGTAAGAAGATAGAGGGTAAAACTAAGAAGGTGGCTAGTGTTAGTTTTCTCGGTTTGTTATTTTTCATTTTGCTTTTTGGAGGTCTGGCTCCGATTGTGGATGTTAAATTTGGAGGAATAGGAGAGAGAGTTGCTGGTGGGTCGAGTTATCTTAGTAATAGGTTTTATGACCGGCATGGAGGGAGGGTTTTGAGAGTTAATGGGTATTCTAATGGAAGTGGAGAAAGTGTGGGGATAGGAAGTTCTTGTGCGAAATTTGACATTTCAAGCAGAGTAGGATGCGGTCGAAAAGCTAGTCCACAGGGTTCGTATGATTCAGATCAACATGTTAAGCTAGGAAATGCTAGTGACCCTCTTGTAGCGTCTTTGTATGTTCCGAGGAATGATAAGCTTGTGAAGATTGATGGAAACTTGATAATTCATTCTATCCTAGCCAGTGAGAAAGCTATGGCATCTCACAAGGCACCTGAAGCAAAAAATGAGAGGGAAACCAGTTTGGTAATCTCGAAAGATTTGGCTCCAACATTGGCTATTCCTGAAGTTGGAGTGAAAAGAGGGGGTAATCCAAACATTTATAGAAAGCCCAGTGGACGACTCGAGGGCCTGGCCTCTGGCCCGGTTGATAACTTGAAGGACCACATCAAGTCAACTAGAGCTGATGGAGAACTTCAACAATGGTTCCGTGAAGGCCTTGCAGGTTATTCTTCTGCATTCAGATATTCTTCACATATAGTGATGACTATTGATTGCATGCTCTATGCTATGAATGTTTAACAATGGTGATTTATTTCAATATTTTTCTGTTATATGACTACACTAAATGTGTTTCTAGAACAAGCCACAAATCCTTGAGCTGTGTTGCTAGAACAAGGCATGATTGGTTAGTCGCTTATTTCTTGGTTGGCAGCTCGAGTTGTTGCCCTTTGAGTCTTTGCAGTCACCAGTATCCACGAGAAGTCATGTAGCAAATAGTATTTGCCAGATCAGAGCCTTCTGTTGTTCCTTAATCTTTGTGCTACAAGAAACTAAATGCATGTTCTGTTTATGTCTTTACTAACTTGACAAACTATGGCATTTTGGCTCGAACATATCTCCAAATTTAGTCTCCCTGTGTTAGATTAGTGGAATAACATTCGGTCATTGGGGCCCATGCGGACCATATGTTTTCGTTTGGAGGAATATACTAGGAATTGCATGACCATGGGTCTGTGGAGTTAAACACCGGTTCATTTACCCATTGCATTCTTTTCTAGTTATATTAGATTAATCTACAGTCAAATCTTAATCTACCTTTTCTAGATTAATATTGGGCTTCCCTTTCCTGCAGGTCCAATGTTGAGTTCAGGCATGTGCACTGAAGTCTTCCAGTTCGATGTCTCACCGGCCTCGACACCAGGAGCCATCATCATCCCAGCATCATCATCGACATCAGTCTCCAATGCTTCCATAGCGCACCATCAAAACGCAACTCAAAGGAACAGGAGGATCCTTCGTGGCCTTCCAGTTCCCTTCAGAAAATCCAGTTTCAACTATACCGAGCAAGGTATGGACAGAAACCACACCCCACATGAAGAAAACTTCCATGGTAATAACAAATCAGTCTCTTCTTCAATGGTCGTTTCTGTTCTTGTCGATCCCAGAGAAACGGGCGATAATGAAGTTGATGGCATGGTCAAAAAACCGAAATCGCTTGCTAGGATATTTGTTGTGGTGCTGTTAGATAGTGTCAAGTATGTCACTTATTCTTGTGTTCTCCCTCGATCCGGCCCACAGCTAGTGACTACATGAGAGGACAATATCATGCTTGAGCTTCGAGTTTGTATATACCAAGAACTCATTAGCATGGTGACGCAGACTCTACCCTCTGTCACGTTCCTTAGGAATTTTCACCCGGATACGCCTTGTTTCTAGCGGCAGCTTCACTCTAACTTGATGAGTATTTAAAAAGATTTAGTCTAGAGTAGTATAATTAGCTGTATTGATGGTAAAAAGCCTTGAAAACAAGTCCCGAGCTTTGCCATTCAACTAATATATGGCCATATGGGCAATACACGTACAGTTTGTGGAGATTTAATCGTTAACGACATTAATTATTTGGAGTTTAGTCCCTTTGTTGTGTATTAAATCTCAAAATATGCAAATGCTACTGTGTTTGTGACTTGTACATCGTCTGTTAGGGTGTCGGAGAGGAGGCCTCATCACGTTATTCTACTTTGTAGATGATATAGAACCTTGGTCTTGCCGACATGGTCAAAGTCGGCCTTTGTCACTGGGTCGAAACTCGCAAAGTCCACGCAAGAGACACAGATCATATACCACATAAGAAAACAAATGTAAAAGCTTAAAAATTGACATCATGTTAATTGCTAGGCAACTGATCTCTTATCAAGACACCGACCTTCCACATATACATTGCGACATTAAAACATATATGCCATGTAAATAAAACTAAAAAGGGGGAGAGTTGTAAGCTTTGAAATACAGAAAGCACGCCGTACTTTCTTGTTACACGGGAAGAGTATCGACCGGCCATTGCTCCTCTGGCCGTTGCCTGTCTACTGTCATCTGTGCAGTATACCTTTCTTCTTCTGCTGCTGCTTCTCTTCCTCCTGTGAAGAATTCCACCACAATTCTCTGTTGAAAACAATCCCACATCATTCTTACATTTTCCATCTTCAACAAGAACCCCATTGAAAATAAGGTAAAGATCAAAGGGGAGATGAAGGCGATAAGCGAGACAGGAACAAAAAGGGTCACTAAAGATACAAATGCTAGTAAACCTGACACCACCATTATGTGACTAGTAATACGTGAAGTAGAAGACGAAGAAGAACTGATCATCTGAAGGGGACCATAAGCAACGCAATATGCTAGCAAAGAAGCAATACAAACCCACATAGATATTGGGTTCGTATCAAATGGCGAAGTGTTTTTGCCTTGATACCTCAACTGGAGTAAGTTGAACATAGCTGAGATTGTAAATGTGACAAGGGAATGGAATGAAATGGAAGATGCCATAGGAATCGAAAGAAGTTGGTGTTCCTCTTGCTGTTGTTGATGTTGTTCTTGTGCCATTAGAAAGAGAGAATAGATTTTCTCCTTTTCGTAGAAACTTACAAGCCTCTCAATTGTAAGATCAATTCGAAAGAAAAAAGTCTAGAGGAAATTCAGGCTATGCGATTCATTCTGGGTACATATTATGTTGTGCCCCTTCAGAAAATTTGGACTTAGTATAAGTAGACAAGAATGTGCTCTCTAACTAGTACCACATATACGAAGCCATGGAAGCTTCCATTTCACACTAAGGACGGATCCAGAAACAGAAAATTGATTTTGTGGAAGCTGATTATATGATAAACTAAATAAATAATTAGAAATGTGGGGTGAAGCTCCCGCGTAAGTAATATTATCAAAATTTTTATAACAAATAAATAAAATATATAAATAATAAATAATAAATAATAAATAATATAAAATATAAAATATAAATATATATTTTTGCTTGGTTATAAAGAAAAAAAAATTTAGATTTTTACTTCATAGTATAAATGATATTATGTCATGTAACCATTTTGACTATTAGGTACTAAAGATGAAATATTCATAATAATTATATGATTTAATATTAATGGATGAAATAAAAATATTATTTATATTTCACGAACACTCATAAATATCTTACGTACTATATATATAAAAATAGTATATTAAAAAATATGTATCATTTAGATCATAATATTTTGAAAATATTAACTCAATATATAAAAATTTATACATAAAGATAATTAAAATTTTATTAATTTAAAAATATATACCTATAAAAATTTGTGAAGGTAAAATTATATAAATTTTTTAAACCAAATTTACTTTTATGGGGGTAAAAACCTAAATACTAAAAAGCTTGTGGTACCGTTGCCCCTAAACTACATCTTTCGATATAAATTAGTTTTATCCATCTAATTAATAGCTCGTTAACTATTTTTAACACTTCATCAAGTTTCCCTCGTTCTCTTTGTTGAAAAGAAAAAAAAAAAAGTTATGGAATCAACAAATATTTGAATGATGGATGGACTAGATTTGATACAAGGAACCAGATAGCAAGACAAAAAAAAATTAGCAAAAAAATATTGAAAAAAATTTCAATACACAAAGAAGAAACTCGAGAGGGATGAAATAACAAGGACCAAGTAAAAGAGTGACACACCTAAGATTTTCTAGAGAGAAATGAAGATTGTAAGAGGATTAGAGCTAAATGAGCCAGAAATGAACAATAGCTGGTCTTTAGATGGACCAAAGAGAAAGAGAGATAGATGGTCTTAAGATGGACCAAAGAGAAAGAGAGATAGATGGTCTATACGCGTTTTGTTGTCTCTCTCTTTGTTGGGTGGGTCTGTCTCATTTCTTACGAGCTTCTCAATATGTACAAGATGGTCTTAGGTTAAGCATGCACATGGGTTTAGGTAGGGAGGAGATTAGATGTAAAGGATTTAAGCAAAGCTGCTGCTTTTAGGTGCATTTGGGAAACCCTCACATCCTCTCATTTTTGGGTCTCAAAATGTCAAAAGTTGTAAACAGAAGAAAAAAGAAGAAGAAAAGGTGCAGTCATCTTCCCCATCCACCGTATAAGATGAAAGTTTTTTGGGGTAAAATGAAAAATGAATGGCGGCTAAAATGTAATTAAGAAAAATACCTATCATAATTGGACAGCAATTATCGTTAAACACTATCAACTATCAACACATCCCCTCCCCAACCAAACTTAACACAAAAAAAAAAAAAAAAAAACAGCCATTGACTTCAAGTCAATTTTACGTAGATTGCAGAACAAAAACACAAGAAGAACTTGCCAAACATCCATGGTCGGAAAGCAAAGCAGCTGGTCTTTCATCTCTCATCTTCTTCTTTAGGTATGGTAATTTATGTACAATTCAGATCTTTCATATAGAACACACACACACACATATATATATATAGAGAGAGAGAGAAAGAGATCACCTTAGGCCTTTTGTCCTTGTTGTAATTGAAGCTGAATCGGTTTTGCACATATCGCCATAGTTAATTTACAAAAATGGAGGGGGGTAACTCTCAAGGAAAATCTGGATGTTCTAATGAGGAATAAAAGTCAGATGGTGATTCCAAGACAGATAATGTATTTAGGAACAGCCTCCAAAACGGGTCGTGAGGCCCCACCTCATTCTTCATCCGATGAAAGAACTCGAACTGGAACTCTACCAGAACCGAATTCTGGTAAGCCCCTAGATGAATCAACTGAAATCGCCGTGAGAAAAAACCGTGTCTCCGTTCGTGCTAGTTCAGAAGCATCGATGGTATGTATATTCTGTACTAGTACTAACTCTTGGTATATCAATATTCTCGATTACCAAGTACTTGTGCTCATTTTGGCCACAAAACTAAAGTACTTGTGCTTATGTAAATCAAATCCGCCAGTTACAGATTGCTGAAGACAAGATGACAAAAGGGAACCCATATCCAAAAACAGTTGGCTGCCCGGCTCGCAAACATGTATGTCTGTTGAGCATCATATCCATTACGTATAATTGATAGATCCATCAATTAAAATTACTTTCATCATGTATAATTAATAGAAGAGCGATTATCTATCAATAATTAGAAGAGCAATTATCTATTGATAAGGCAGATGCTTAGTTATCCGCTCCCGCTGTCATCAATGAGCACGGTTTGTCTAGAAAGATACACAAAATAAGCACTAATCAACTACTTATTAGTCACATTTTTTTATTGTTTAGAAGTTTAAGGCAGATGCTCAAATAGAAACCACTTTAAACTAGCATTGCTGTATTACTGTTATAACTCTGTTTTTTTTTTTTCTTTTTTCTTTTCCCAAAATCAGTTAAAGCTTACACCTCCCCCAACCAAAGAAAAAGCATTGCATAACATCTTCTTCTCTATACATGTGAATTGCAGAAGATAAAAGAGAAGCTCACAAAACTAACCATAGTCGAAAAACAAAGCAGTGATGCAGTATTATTAGAAACTTTGGGGGAGAACAAGAGCGTTGTTTCAGAGAAAAAAGAGACTCTGTCCACTAGGGATGGCGGATCGTATAGCTCCAATGATTGCTGGTCTGATTCGGAAGCTTTGAGTCCCTATCGTACTAACAACGAGCTTTCTTCTCCTGCACAAGTCAATATTGATAAACACCATGACACTTCAGGTCAACTTTGGAAAGATACTCTCCTACCATATGATGATGCTCTCCTACCGTATGACTTTGAAAATCTCTTCTCAAGCTGTTTCAACATGCCTTCTAGCTCTTATCTTGAATCGGATGGTGGCACTGGTTTGAAACACAGCATAGGTGGAAGAGTAGGCGGCGGAGATCATGACATTTCTAACAGCAATGCAAGTGTTCAGGTATCAGATTCGACAAGGAAACGAAAGCATCATATCACCCATGAGGTATAGTTTTTAATACTGTTATGTTAGCATTCTCAATGCTTGATATATGCTGTTGACTATTTAAATAATAACTAAAGCTTTTGGAATAATTTGTTATTAGAGTTTTGTAAAGGAGGTCCCTGAGATTAGCGTAAGTTCACCAACAGGTGAAACGGAAGGAGATGAAGTTGAGACACAATCTGAATCTCATGTTTCTTTCAGTGAATGGACGCAGCAAGTTAAAACTGTTGAGGAACCGGAAGCCGGAATGGAGTTTATAAGTGAGGAAAAGGCTCTTGGGTTTTATGAAAGCTATGCAAAAGCAGTGGGTTTTAAGGTCAGGAAAGGGAAGGTACAGAGGTTCCCGAATTCATTGATCAAAAATAGACTTTTACTCTGTTCGAGAGAAGGGTTTCGTTGTCCAAAGAAGCATACTGATAAGAAACCAAAGTATAGTCGAAAAGAGACACGGACGGGATGTCCTGCTCGGCTCAAAATTACAGCTCAAGATGATGGAGTATTTGTGATATCTGATGTTTGTCTTGAGCACAATCACGAATTAGTAGGTCAACAACGTAATAACATGAGATCATGCACACAAGCTCATTCAAAGGAACCAAACGTAGAGTCCAAAAATTGCTTAAATGTTGATTGCAATAACGAATTACATGATGTTGAATCGATTGCTTCTGTTGCAGAAAATGTGTCGAAAAAGATGGAGACTCTTACTAATGATGAACTTACTGATAAGGTAACTAACTCACTATTTATTCTTTAGGTGGTTTACATGTATAGATAGATGAAAAACCAGATTTTCTTTTCTCTTAATTGCCTTATGGAATTTTTTTTTTTCAGTTATTCAATTATTGATTAAAAAAACTTCAGTTTTGCCTTGGTACTATAACAAAATAAGAAATTGAATTCTCAAAACAGTTTCTCTATGATATCAGATTCTTGAATCAATTGGGATGGATGAAGGAGAGGAGGATGAAGACGATACTCAGCTCGAAGCTTCAGTCATGAAAACTCTTTCTGTTCTCTCTTCCGAATTCGGAAAAGAGAAGATTGAAATTAATTTCGAAGAAATCAACTGCATCAAAAAGCTATTGGCTGAAATACTCTCTAACAATTTAGCCGAGATGTGCCAATCAACCCAAAAAGATGCTGCCCTTGAAGCTATTGACACACTAATAGGATCAACATCCATTTCTTCTCATACAAGGCTCCAACTAAGACAATTTTCCATTGATCTTCGCCGGTTGACTGAATCCTATACTAGCGAATCTGCTTCATTAAGCGATGCCCACAATTTCTTGTCTCATTATGCCTCTAGGATAGAAGAGTTGAAGGCACATAAGTCCTTAAAGGAGGTCAACACTGAGATTATATTCGAGGTGAAGGAGAAAGATCAAACAGCTACTGAAATCGCTGAGCTTCGAGCCAGACTGGAAGTGTTGGAGGCAAAACATGCTTCTCATGGGACTACTCTTTCCCAACTATATCGAAAGAAGAAAAGTTTGTTGAGATCCATGAAGGAAACGGTGGCCGAGTTTGTTAGCCGGAAGGAAGATGCGATTGTTTGGAAAAATGTTAAAACTTCCGCCGAGATTCAGTTGAGTAACCTATCTCTAGAATGGAAAAACATTAAAAACAAGTTCAAGCCATTTGTTACGTAAACAAGGCCCACATAAACTTCTGTTTGCAACTAAACTTGATTGATACTTCTATGTTTTTTTTTTCCCCTTCCATTCGATGTTTCATTTTTCGGCCACATTTCAGATCAGAAACAATTAGTTATAATTTGGGATTTAGTGTTTGCAACGTTTTTAAGAACTTTGGTGTGAGGTGATTGGATTAAGAAAACAAGAGATTCGGTTAAGAAATTTTCCTAGACCATGTTTAGGTCTAACTAAGTATCTTTCCAAGAAAACAACATTCCACATATACCGGTCAGATTAAGTTGAACATAAACCTCGGTTTAAGGAAATTTATTTAAAATCGGGATGCTTGTTACTTAAGACGGTATAAATACCACAGTAAGGCGATTTATGCTACTTTCTTTCTCTCCTAGTTCCGGCCGGCGACTCTCCGTCTCCACTCCTATCCCAACTCGATCTGTAAAGAAACTAAGGGTTGAGGAACCTTGATAAGGTTTGACCGAAACTGACCGGTCGGAGGCAGTCCTGTCGGTCGCCAACCGATGGTCGGTTTGCACCGAACCCAGCCAGTGACCATACCCCTACAATATAACTTATTTTGATCAATATAAGTTATTTTGATCTCGAGATGACAACGGTTTCTTGTGAGTACTTCAAAATGAAATATTAAACCAAACTCAAAGCTAGCTAAATGTTGTTAGAATTTCGAAGTTGAGAGCAAAAAACAGAATACACTTTGTTTTCTGATAAAATTTGCTTACTTGCTAAAATGCAAGTTTTTCATTTCATTAATACTTAATAAAGAGATGATTACAAATCAGAACAATTACTAAAGTTAAAGTAAACTAAGACAAATATTTCTAATCAACTAGGATTAGAAGTTACAATACTAGATTGGACATTACAAAAGTGTTAAGTACAATCAAGCACACAAAAACAACAAAAAAGCTGTTTCTATAAAAACAGCAAAGGCAAAAAGCTGTTACTGTAAAAACAGCTTTTGGCTTTGTGCTAAAACACCAAAAGTGAGATGATGGACTTTGGCATGCTTGATCTCGAAGCTTGAGGTCCAACCAACTTAAACAAACTTGCTTGAGGTCAGAGCAGCTCCATTTGAGGTAAAAAAATGCACTAAAACAGAAAACTTCACAAGGCCAAAATCAATAAAACAGTAAAAGCAAGATTAGGCCTCAAGTTGAGTTTGAATGATCCGATCACCTTCAAACCAATTGCAACAAGTCATAAATGATGAGAGGAAGCTACTGGAATTGGATTCAATGCATTTGGATTAGGGAGTTAAAAAGTCAACGTTTTTGGCTAATTTCTAATTGTGAAGTCACTAACCAAACAAGCAATTTTCAAACAAATGTTTTATACTCCCCCCACCTCTTTTTTTTTTTTTTTTTTGTAAGATGAACTAATTTTTGTTTTTCCTGGACATATATTGTAATGTGTGCAGTAAGGTGCTGGATTCCTGCAATTTTTCTGATGAACCGGTCTTTACGAAGAATGCTTCGGACAGTCAAGCTAAATATCTTGCCAAAACACACAATAGTTTCGATTAGTTGCTTGCTTGCACACCTTAAATGGTAGCAGCTTGACTTGTATTTATACTAAGGTAAGAAATGATTACAAGTACATAAAGGTCTATACTTGGTTGCTTAAACTAATAAGGAAGATAACCTACTACAAAGAACAATTAAAGTTTGCCTAAATGCAAAGTAGAAACCTCATAAAAGCAAGGTCAAAGCAGCAAAAGCTTACTGCTACAAGTATGCTTTCTGCTGCAATAAGGACCATTGGTACATAACAACCAAAATGCATTTTTTGTCTCTTTTCACATCAAAAACTTCAATGTTCTAACAATTATTTCATTTCCTTGTTGCCTTGCAATGCATGCATGCAACTTATGGGTACATGTTAGATGTCTGAGTTTAATTGTTTGCTGATATTTGTCTTAAATGCATAGTCAATTGTCTGAAAATTTTGTTAGAAGTGTTCAAAGTGATGTCCTACCTTCAAGAGACCGATCGTTGAATAGAGGTCGGGTTTCTGGTTCATCTTATATTTTCTTATGACCTTGTGTTTTTTTTTTTTTTAAAAAGGTAATCGTGATCATTTTCAAGATAATCAGTTTATGATTTTACCGGAAGTGTCTTAGTTCATGTCTTGGTATATATTGCAGTTTACGAGGATATGAAGTATATGTGGAATGGCTTAAATGTGGGTGACAACGATGAACTAGTTCGTAGAGCTTTGAGATTTTGTACAGTATGTAATTTCTAACTTCACTGATATACACTATGCAACTTGTTATAAATTATTACTTGAGAAAATTATATGTTTTTAATACTGGAATTTTCGTTGTTGAGATTGATTGAGAAGGGTTTTACGAAGGGATGCTGTTTGGAGCACGTACAAGCTGCTTGCCTTTATATTGCCTGTCGATATGAAGCATCTGTTCTGATTGATTTTTGAACTTTTAATTACTTATAATGTAGAATTGGTTTTTGAACTTTCATCATGTTTTGCAGGACAAAGGATTCACCATATATCCTTATTGATTTCTCGAATTACTTCCGTGTAAATGTGTAAGAATCACATTTATGTTAACTAAGGACCCTTTTTGCTAGATTTTTAATAGTATGGGATGAATTTGTAAAATTCTTAATTATGGGGTCAATCATAAATGGCTGTAAGCTTGAATCTATGAATGGTCAATACAAACGTGTGGATTCATTCCTAGATACAATATTCCTTTGTGCATATAGAAATAATAATAATAGTAATAATAATGGATGAAGAGACTGTGATTCCATTCCCTATAAACAATCATTCCATATTGATTGGAATGAAGACAAGCACATCTTTATTAACAAAACATATATACATAGATACACGACAGAAATCACACGTCACTCTGTTTTCTAGGATCCACCACTGACTACTATCGACTGTTTCAGTTTTAAATTTCTTCCATCTAGATCTACACAAAATCACACATGATTATATATGCAAAAATAGAGAGGGAAATGAAAAGCACAGGAGGTGGTGATGATAAGAAAGAGGAGACGATGAAAGATGACGAGGACCAGAAGAAGAACATGAAGGAGAAGAAGAAGAGGGAGCTTGGAGGAATCAAGACAATGCCGTTCATATTTGGTACGTTATATTAGAAGGTGTTCTGTTCTGCCATTTCAATATTCAATTTTTATGTTCTGTTTTAGTTGACTTTTCTCATCTATTGGTTTTTGGCGTTGACTCCTTCTACATCAGCTAGATCTTCTCAAACCAAACTTGTGAGAATTGGTTTGAAGCAGATCGGATCAAAGATGAAGTAAGTTATGACATTTTCTAATTGGTTGCTGCTATACTTGCTGTCATGACAAGACATCTGCTGTTTGGTGGTCTAATTTTGCCTTCTTCCTATCCTAGCAAGTTCAGTAAGTCCATATGAACATGTTGGAGTTGTTTTTGAATCAATTGGAAGCATGTCATCCATTTTTGGTCCATTGGTCCTTAACCAGAAAAAAGTTGATTTTTTGTTTTTTGCTTTCTGCTATGCAGAATTTCGTTTTGCTTTTAAGCAAACTTTAATTAAGTATTGTAGTAGGTTATCTTTGCTGATTTTTAAGCAATCTAGTAAGGTCAATTGTACTTGTAATGATGATCAAAACTCATCTACTTATTGTATTAAAAATGTTCAATGAAGGTTACACTTTTTGCAATCAAAACTTGTCTGAATATTATTACAACTTTATCTTCTGCCTTTGCTCTCTTTTCACTTGAATTCTAACATGGTATCAAAGCTGATTTCTTAAGGGCCTGATAAACATTTTTCTCTCATTTTCTTTCAACTACACGAATCTGGTCATAAGCTCACTTCACTCCTAAAGAACCAGAAAAATATCTAATCTAAATCAAGTGGCATTTACCTTCACCACCAATATTCAATGGAAAAGAATACCATATTTGGAATGTTAAAATGCAGAACTACCTAATTGCATTTGATCTATGGGAAGCCATTGAAGAAGGCTATGAAGCACAAAATGAAGATGATCATCTCACTATGAACCAGATCAAGGCTGAAAAGGAGAAAAGGCAAAGGAACTTCAGGGCCATGACAGTGCTATAATCAGCAATCTCTAATGAAATATATACAAGGATTCTTGGTGTCAAAAATGTGAAAACAACATAGGAAATATTGCATAATGAATTCCATGGCTCGAAGAAGGTGAGAGCAGTAAACATGTTTGTGACAAAAATGAATTTTGAAGCACTAAGAATGAAAGAAGATGAATCTGTCTAAGCTTATATTGATAAGCTAAATGAGGTGGTTAGCCAACTAAAACTGCATGGTGAGCATATTAAAGAAAGTGTTATTGTCAACAAAGTACTCATAAGCCTACCATCAAAGTTTGACTCCAAAGTTGATGCAATAGAAGAGAGTCATGATTTGTCCACTCTCACTTTGGGAGAACTTACTAAATCGTTGGAGGCTCATGAGAAGGGGCACCAAAATAGAACTCAAACATTGAGTGAGGGTGCATTCCAAGCTAAACAGAACAAACCTTGGAACAAGGATGATCAACCAAGCAGCTCAAGTATGAACACTGAGCAGAGAAAAAAAAAGAGCACACTTGCACTATTTGCAAGTGGAAAGGCCATGTTGAAGATGCTTGTTGGAATAAGAACAAACCACAATGCTCATACTGCAAAAGGCTTGGACATACTGAAAAGAAGTGCAGAAAAAAGAGGTTTGACAAGAATAAGAAGCAGCCTCAACAAGCTAAAGCTGCTGAAGAGAAGGAGGAATACATGTTCATGGTCTCTACCTCAAATAATTCCCAGCACAAGGATGATTGGCTAATTGACAATGGATGCATAAGTCACATGACTTTCAATAAGGACCTGTTTCTGAATCTCAACACTGATTTCAGAACCAATATTGTTATTGGGAATGGAGATGAAGTTGAGGCAAAAGGAAAAGGCACAATTTCTGTTGAGACAAGTCATGGAAACAAAGTTATTAGAGATGTTCTATTTGTTCATAGCTTAGGTCAAAATCTTCTAAGTGTAGGACAAATGATGAAGAATGGTTACAACCTAACATTCCGAGATGATTTCTGCATCATCATTGACTCCAAAGGAATTATCACTACTAAGGTGAAAATCAAGCACAATAGTTTTTTTCTGAACTGGAAGAAGGACAAGCAATCTGCTATGGTGACCAAAGAAGATGAATCATGGCTTTGACATAAGAGATTTGGGCATGCTGACCTGATCAAGCTGAGCACACTGAATAAGCTGAATTTGGTGGATGATGTTCCAAATCTACTAGCTCAGAAGAAGGTTTGTGAAGGGTGTCAACTTGGCAAGATGAGCATAAAACCATTTCCGACCAACCTCTCTCATAGAGCTGCTGAGAAGTTGGGAATTGTCCACTCAGACATTTGTGGACCTATTGATGATCTGACTCGGTTTGGTTGGATTTACTTCTTAAAGAATAAGTCAGAAGTGTTGGGATAGTTTAAAAAATTCAAAGCCCAAGTTGAAGCACAAGCTGAGAAGAGAATTAAGATTTTGAGATCAGACAATGAGGGTGAATATACCTCCTCCAAATTCAAGTTATTCTATGAAGAACATGGAATAATTCATCAGCTCACTATCCCATATTCACCTCAGCAAAATGGTGTAGCTGAAAGAAGAAATAGAACTGTGATGGAGACGACAAGAAGTTTGATGTTTGAAAGGAAAGTCCCTAAGAAATTTTGGGCAAAAGCTGCCTTTACAGTAGTGTACCTTCTCAACAGACTTCCTACATAGTCTGTCCAAGAAAAGACACCATATGAGGCTTGGACAAACCACAAACCATCAGCTGCTCATCTCAAGGTTTTTGGTTCAATTTGTTACACTCACATTCCTGATGCTAGAAGAGATAAACTTTCTGAAAAATTAGAAAAGTGCATCCTGGTTAGATATAGCACAGAGAGCAAGGCTTATAGGATTTTCAATCCAAAATCCAACAAAGTCATTCTAAGCAGAGATGTGGTCTTTGATGAATAAACCTGCTTCAAGTGGGAAGTTGATGTTGAACACGAAGAAAATTAGGAACTTCTACTTGAAAATCATGATTTAGTTCCTTCAAATCAGATTGAAGATGACAGTGAGCCAATTAATCCTAAATTCAGGAGCTTGGATGATGTGTATCGATCTTGTAACTTGGCTATCTCTGAGCCAAATTCTTATGATGATGCTAAGGGTAATCATGATTGAAGTAAGCTATGAAGGAGGAGATGTCCATGATCAACAAGAATCAAACATGGAGTCTAATCAAGAGGCCTAATGATAGAAAGGTGATTGGTGTTAAGTGGATTTTCAGAGTGAAGCTTAATGCTGATGGATCGATAAACAAACACAAAGCAAGACTTGTGGTCAAGGGATATGCTCAGCAACAAGGCATTGATTATGGGGATACTTTTGCTCCAGTTGCGAGGTTGGACAGAATCAGACTATTGATTGTCATTGCAACCTGCAAAGGCTGGAAAATTTTCCAACTTGATGTCAAATCTGCATTCCTGAATGGTCTCCTAGAATAAGACATCTATGTGGAGCAACCTGAAGGCTTCTCCGTTTTTGGTAAAGAAGAGTGTGTGTTCAAGCTTCACAAGGCTCTATATGGTCTAAAACAAGCTCCTAGAGTTTGGTATGAGAGGATCAATTCTCATCTCACTGGCAGAGGATTTGAAAGGAGTGAAAATGATCAAACTCTCTATATCATCAAGTCAGGTACCTCAATTCTCATTATATCTTTGTATGTTGATGATCTATTAATTATTGGAAGTGATTTAGATCAAATAGAGGAGTTCAAATCTAATATGAAGAGGGAATTTAAGATGACAGATTTATGATGCATGAAATATTTCTTAGGAATGGAAATTCATCAATCTGTGGAAGGAATTTTTATTGCTAAAAAAAGTATGCTAATGATCTGTTGAAAAAGTTCAAAATGGAAAACTCAAAGCAAGTTTCCACTCCTCTAGTGGCTGGTGAAAAACTAAGCAAATCTGATGGCTCTGGACAATCAGATTCAACATGGTTTAGAAGCTTGGTGGGGTCTCATGTACTTAACAGCCACTAGGCCTGACCTTATGCAATCAACATGTTTACTTTTAAGGTTCATGCATAACCCCACTCAAATGCATAGTGGTGATGGTAAAAGAATCCTTAGGTATCTAAAAGGTACTTCTAATCATGGTCTCTAGTTTTCAAAAGGAGAAATGAATCTCCATGGTTTTGTTGATAGTGATTGGGCCGGTTCTTTGGATGACATGAAGAGCACAAGTGGCTTTTTTCCCCCTTAGATCAGCCGTCTTCTGTTGGAGTTCCAAGAAGCAATCGGTGGTGGATCAATCCAATGCTGAGGCAGAATATATAGCAGCTGCATTTGCAGCTAATCAAGCTAATTGGTTTAGGAAAATCTTGAAGGATCTTGGATTCAATCAAGAAGAACCTACAACTATTTTCTGTGACAGCAAGTCAGCAATTGCAATCTTAGAAAATTCTATACAATTTGGGAAGACAAAACACATTTTGATCAAATTTTATGTCATTAGAGACTTGATCAAAAATGGAGAAATAAGGCTTGAGCATTGCATTTCTAGAAAATCAAAATGCTGACATCTTTACTAAGTCTCTCTTTGGATATAAGTTTGATTATTTTAAAAACATATTGGGGATTACAAGCAAAACAATCAAGGAGGAGTATTAGAAGGTGTTTTGTTCTGCCATTTCAATATTCTATTTTTATGTTCTGTTTTAGTTTACTTTTCTCATCTATTGGTTTTTGGCGTTGACTCCTTCTACATCAGCTAGAGCTTCTCAAACCAAATTTGTAAGAATTGGTTTGAAGCAGATCGGATCAAAGATGAAGAAGTTACGACATTTTCTATTGTTGCTGCTATACTTGTTGTTATGGCAAGACAGTTGTTGTTTGGTGGTCCAATTTTGTCTTCTTCCTATCCTAGCAAGTTCAATAAGTCCATATGAACATGTTGGAGTTGTTTTTGGATCAATTGGAAGTTTGTCATCATTTTTGGTCCATTGGTCCTTAACCAGAAAAAAGTTGATTTTATGCTTTTCTGTTTTTTACTTTCTACTATGCAGAATTTCGTTTTGCTTTTAAGCAAACTTTAATTAAGTGTTGTAGTAGGTTATCTTTTCTGATTTGTAAGCAATCTAGTAAGGTTAATTGTATTTGTAATGATGATCAAAACTCATCTACTTATTGTATTAAAAATGTTCAACGAAGGTTACACTTTTTGCAATCAAAACTTGTCTGAATATTATTACAACTTCATCTTCTGCCTTCGCTCTCTTTTCACTCGAATTCTAACACGTTATGTATATTTTCTCTAAGTAGAAAGTAACTGCATCTTGTAGAATAATGTGTATTTCATGTTCATGGTTGGGCAGCAAATGATATATGTGATAGGCTGGCGAGCACTGGATTCCCTGCAAACATGATAAGGTACCTGACCCAAGTGCTAAACATGCCACTAGTCCAAGTCTCTAACACTCTCACCAACTTTCTGCAACCTCCAGCTTCACTTCCCTTATTGGTGCCTTCATTGCTGATTCACTTGCTGGCCGCTTTTGGACCATCACTTTTGCATCCATCCTCTATGAACTGGTCTCTCTCTTTACTTTGATCCCTCTCTCTCTCTCCCCCTCTAATTTATACTAGTTACTTGTCGATATAGGGATTGGTGAGCATCGCCGTATCAGCAATTCTCCAAACCATGTCCTACTCAAGAAAACTACAAGGAAGCCTCAAACTCACAGCTGTCGGTCCAATACATCTCTCTCCTCCTCACATCACTAGGCGCAGGCGGCCCCCAGCCTTGTGTCGTCACCTTTGCCGCATACCAATTTGATAAGTGAAAAGCAAACAATATCTCAAAAAATAGAGGCTCTAATTTCTTCAATTGGTACCATTTTAGCATGGGCTTAGCAACCCTAACTGGATTGACGGTTGTAATTTATACACAAGACAATGTGGGTTGGGGATGAGGTCTTGGGATCCCAACCATAGTCATGGCTCTATCAATTGGCATTTTTGGTGGGCTCAAATCTTTATAAGAAATTGAAGCCAGGTGGGAGTCCCTTGGTTAGACTGGCTCCAGTAATTGATGCTGCTGTGAAGAAGAGAAAATTAGTCACGCCATTTAACCTGGGTCGGTTGTATGAGAATAGAGAGCTTGATGCTCGTATTGCCCTCCAAGGAAGGCTTTTGCGTACAAATCAGTTCGAGTAAGCAATCTCTTTCTATGTTCTAAAGCAAAAGTTGAGCATATAATTTTATGCATTGGCTTTATGCAACCAAGAAAACAATTTCTGCTGTGGTTAATGTTTTGTTATATCAAATTTTGGGTTTGTCAAGACTTCTAATCAAGTGTATTCAACATATTCAACAGGCGGTTCGATAAGGTTGCAATACTAACAGATTCCGACCGAATCATAACCTCAAACCCACCAAATCTATGGATGCTGGCAATAGTCCATAGAGTTGAGGAGCTAAAAGTCAATTATAAGAATTCTGCCCATTTGGTCTTCAGCAATTTTACTCCTCACTTCATCATCAAATTAACAGAGCTTCACAATCCAACAAGCTCGAACTATGGAGCGCCACCTATCCCCCTCGTTCCAAATCCCACCCACCTCAATGTCCATCTTCAGCGTTATCTCCAAGCTCTTCGGACTTATTCTATACGACCAAATTTTTGTCTCCTTTGCACATAAATTCACCAAAAACCCTTCTGGGATCACATGCTTACAAAGAATGGGAGTAGGGTTTGGAGTTAACATTCTTGCCACAATTGTAGCATCACTTGTTGAGATCAAGAGGAAAAAAATAGCATCCCATTACGACTTGTTGGACCACCCAAAAGCAATTATACCCATTAGTGTTTTTTAGTTGGTTCCTCCATATTTACTTCATGGTTTGGCTGAGGCTTTTATGGCAGTTGGGCACTTGGAATTTCCCTACGATCAAACGCCCGAAAGCTTGAGAAGCATTGCAGCCGCGCTGTATTGGGTGGTAATAGCATCGGGAATTATGTAGGTGTCATTAGTTCATAAGTACTCTAGTGAGGAAGGTAATCATAAGAATGTTAGGATTTTGAAGTTGAGAGCAAAAAATAGAATACACTTTGTTTTCTGATAAAATTTGCTTACTTGCTAAAATGCAAGTTTTTCATTTTATTAATACTTAACAAAGAGATGATTACAAATCATAACAATTACTATAGTTAAAGTAAACTAAGACATCTCTAATCAACTAGGATTAGAAGTTACACTAGATTGGACATTACACAAGTGCTAAGTATAATGAAGCACACAAAAACAACAAAAAAGTTGTTACTGTAAAAACAACAAAGGCAAAAAGCTGTTACTGTAAAAACAGCTTTTGGCTTTGTGCTAAAACACCAAAAGTGAGATGATGGACTTTGGCACACTTAATCTCGAAGCTTGAGGTCCAACCAACTTAAACAAACTTGCTTGAGATCAGAGCAGCTCCATTTGAGGTAAAAAATGCACTAAAATAGAAAACTTCACAAGGCCAAAATCAATAAAACAGTAAAAGCAAGATTAGGCCTCAAGTTGAGTTTTAATGATCCGATCACCTTCAAACCAATTGCAACAAGTCATAAATGATGAGAGGAAGCTAATGGAATTGGAGTCAATGAATTTGGATTAGGGAGTCAAAAAGTCAACATTTTTGGCTAATTTACAATTGTGAAGTCACTAACCAAACAAACAATCTTTAAACGAAGAATTAGGTTCCGGATAGGAACTTGAATAGAGGAAGATTGGAGTACTACTATTTTCTTATTAGTGGGGTACAAGTTATAAATCTTGTGTATTATGTGACTTGTGCCTGGTTTTATAATTATAAGCCTTTAGAAGAGATTAGTGAGTTGATTGAAGATGAGGAAGAAGGTGCGAAGGTTGATGAAGATAGATTGCAACATGGCAAAGGGATTACCAATGCTTAGATTTCACCCAAAGGTGAACAAGTTACTAGTTGTTAATACTTTCTTATGATGTTCTTCGAACCTAAATAATGAAGTGTTTTTTTTTCATGTTCATATTGAAAGTTGGGCGAGGCCCAAACCAGAGTACAGAAGAGGGCTAACCTTATGTTACTGATATCCAAGCTTTTTTTTTTTTTTTTTTATAAATTGGATACAGAACAATATTAACAACCCCTTATTCAAAGAGAGAGAGCCTAAACATATGCCACTTGAAAAGAAGGTGATTAAAAAATTCTCGGCCTTCTTTTTGGTATTCCTAGAGTCTCCATAGCATTCTTATCCGTGATGATGTGGTATCATTAGAACCGTTAAAAGTATTTTAAAAATTTTCGTTACTTATACCTACTAATTAAGGTTTGCTTTTAATATAAAAGAAGAAGAAAGCCAAAGAATTCGCACAATTAGATTGTAGGAAAGAGGAAAACCCTTACAAAAGAAGAAGTAAACAATAGATTCTCAACATATCAAGAAACTAACACCCAATCTAATCGTCATTAAAACTGTCTTCTAATATAATCTATATATCTAGCTTTGACCAAAAAGAAAGAAGCACCATCTTCATTTCAAGGCCCCCCATTTTAACTCCTTTTAAATGGCGATCTTCATCGAAACATATATACATACACACACACACACACACACACACATATATATATATATAGGTTGATTGAACAATAGAAAGCTGGGTCAAACAAAAAATTGATTGAGTGCACGGTTGGTCTTTCATTAGAAAAAGTTCCCATAACTCTAAGAGTCTGAAAAAGGAACAAGAAGTGATTGCAATTTTCAACATAATTTAAAGTGCGTAGTTGCATGTAATGGGAGAAATGAATCTTTGACCAGCACTTTTTGGAGGAGGAGGCTTTTTGTTTACACTGATTAATGAAGAGTGAAGAAGACATTTGGTCAATGAATCAAAAGCTAACAAGATGTCAGATTAAAGAATGCTGGATTGAAAGGAGGAGGAGGCTTTTTGTTTTTCGACCGTTTGTGAAAAATACAAAAACACACCACTCTTATAATTATAAACAAAAGCGAAGAAACTAAAGGAGGATGATCACTACTTGCCATTATGATTGAGTAAGAGATTAAGTTTTAACTTTTAAGATGCACGTGCGCATGCAAGTGGATTTGTGTAGAGAATTTAAAAAATTTAACCTGAGATATATATTATGTGTCATCGCACCATCCTAAATGATAATATGATATAATTTTAACAGTTTAAAATATATATTTTAAAAGTATCTCAAAATACTTAATTATATTTAATAAGTGATATGTTTTACTAATTTGATTTATAAGAGTTTTAATATATTCTAGAAGTATCATATATTTCCAATGGTTTTGATAAAAATCACATTATCATTTATAACGACATGCCTCAAACAAAACCATTCAGAATATATATGCTTAGAGTATATACAAATTCATCTCCTACGAATACTACCATGCATCATGGTTATCATTAGCAAGAAATGATCAAGTGTTCTTAAAATTTTAAATATAATGTTGATTTGGTGAGATCGGTCAATAAGAAGATGAAACATATTAATTGAAGTCGGAAATTAAAAAGAAAAGTATACGAATATCATATTCTTACTAATCGATTTTACCAAATCAACCAAACACTTCGAAATTTCGCCCATCAAATCTTCTCTCCATCGTTAGCATTGTATAATCTCCAACTTTACAACTAGCCAGGTATAGCGCAAGCTTTATAATCTTTACGCAAAATCCCAAGGACAAAAGGTGGAGGAAACTAATGAATTAGAAAGGGAAAAAAAAAGAAAAAAAAAAAAGGCAATATATAGATAAAAGAAGTTCAATCATGTTTTCTTACCTCGTAAAAAATTGCCTCAAACAAATCCAACACCTACTACCTTTAACTAGAGGACCCCCTCCCATGAAGTTCTATATATCTCTCTTTCACCCCACACTCCACTCTTTCCTTGTCTTATTACAATCCACATGATGATATGTATCATATGTATATATATATGTGGAGCCGATCGAGTCACTATCCCTGTCCCCTTTTTCTGTATCCTACCATATTCCTATTACAAATATTACTTGTTATATTATTTTACTTAGTTGGTACTTTATGTGCAATTTGTCGCACCATTTAACTATGTCGGCCTTGCATGTTGTTGCTTCCCTTACGTTGCAAGATGGGACTGATGGGCACAGGGCACCAGCCCATGACATATAGGGAGGTGATTAGATGCCCATTTGGTCCCCTAGTAGTGCTTGCTCTTTAACACTTTTACTCACGTTGCTAAGATTAATATGGTGTAGGATTTTTTTTTTTTTTTTTTTTTTCTTGGGTGGTTTTGTGGGTGTGTACGAAACAATATTAGTGAAACCATGCATGCAAGTGGTGCCCTCTAGAAGCCATAAACAAGACTTATCAAATTCAGACATTAACTTAATTTCTTTCGTGGCTGAAATTCAAGCATCTTGTAATTCCAAGACTCCAAGTTGTTCTTTCTCCACCTTGAATCATTGAAATAGAATGGTCAATATTGTTATAAGTTTGTAAGACATATATATATATAAAAGGTTTGAAGCTTAATCTTCTAAAGGAAATAGAGTTGATGGGTCTCTTTTTATATAAATCAGATATATTTTCCTTCCTTATTTTGATAATGGTTAAGTAGTTTTGGTATTAAATATTTTCATTACTCCATTCATGTCCAAATAAAATTTGAGATATTTTGCATGGAAACTAAAATTTCTTCCTAACTCATCTCTTAAGTTTCAATATATTTATCGAATTCCTTAGATTTTAAAATGAGATTATAAAATATTCTTTAACGAAGACGCACTCCATTGGAGATTAGTCCCGATGTTGGTTGGTTGATAAGAAAATTTTATATAAAATAATGGGATAAATATTACCTAGATAATCCAAAAGCGTTTTCCATATTAAGGGAATTTTCTCCATATTGAGTACGGTATAAGTCCCTTATACTTCTCAAACTGTCTAGATGATCTGGTATATAATTAATGAAATGTCTGAAGCTTTCCATCCTTGATCTAGAAGCATCTATATCTTTTTCTTGTAAGAGCTTTCTTTTGTAATATATCTCTTCCATCTTTCTCAATTGAAATATTGCCATATAATATTCACTTCCAAATAAAATCTCGCAATTTTCCCAATACTCATGAGTTCTTTTCTTATATTCTTTGTTTCTCATCCTAATCATTTTATAGAGAATGTATATAAAATGCTACCTCAATTAAGGAATTATGAGATAATCAATTACAGAACTTACCCTCTTCTAATTTGATCCAGTAAAATTAAAGATGCGTGCGTATATGGGATTAGATTCCAAAGTTAAATGAGAATCCAACGTTCATATATGAATGCATATATGGGATTAGATTCCAAATCTATATGAGAATCCAACGTTAATATATGAATGCATATAAAAATTAATTAATAATTCATTGATAATATTCTCTTAAAACAAAACAAAACAAAACAAAACAAAACCAAACCAAACCTCGTAGTGGGCATGCACCAGTTGATTATATGTCTTATCTATTTGAATCACATGGTCGGTTCACTATTCACATCAAAGATAAAGGTAGTAATTAAAGGTCTAAATAAAATGTCTCCTATTTATTTGCATAATTTTTTATTTTTTATTTTTTGTGATTTTGGCCTTATCCAAACTCTTAAGTGTAGAAGAGCAAGACCCACTAGGCTAGTTAGGTTGTGATCGATTACGGTTGCAGAATCTAAGAGACGACAGATGATAGTGCTAGCTCAAATCAATTTGATTTCAGAAATTCCGAGCCCCAATTCTTGTCAAATTCTAGCTCAAACGTGTTTAGGAGGGATGGAGGAGGCATATTCGTGATCATTGTGAAACTAGCAAGTACTTTAATTAATCACGTGTGGGATGCATGCATGACTATCGATTGGAATCATGTATTAATTATTAATTAATTAACAAAGTTATTTGTGTTTACATACACATATTGATATGGAAGGTGAAGAATATTTATTTGTCTTCAATTTCTTCGGCAAGTTTAGTTGTGTGACAAACTGATCATATGAACTAATTAAGAACTATTGATTAAGTACAAGTATAATGGTAATGGAACTGATAAAGTAAATCGAATAGAATGTTATTTTTTATATTGGAATTGCACAAATATTCTACTTTTTAAGGTATACATCAATATCATGAATAATTTCATATTTATTCCATCAATCCACCATGCACAAATCCTTCACCACAAAACAAAAATATATGAGTATCGGGATAAAAATTTGAATTTTTAACTCAAAATTAATTGATACGGAGTGGAGTGGATTAGTTCATATTCCCGTAATAATCCAATTTTATATATACAAATTTTTTTTTTTTTTTTAATGAGTGACGTGAAATACGGTATAACAATAATTAATTTTATACCTAAGTGAATTAGCTATATTTCTTATATGGGAAGATTGTGTATAACATGTAAATGAAATCTTATAGTATGATCAGAATTTTTTTTTTAAAATTTTCTTGTGGGTCGTAAATAAAGAATTTAGCCATGTAGGTGTGTGAAAACATATCATTATCAATGCATCGATCATATATATATATATATATATATGCAGGTAGAATCAGAATTATTGGAAAAATGAAAAAGTAGATAGGGTTCGCTTCTAGATCATATACCTGGCAAAAGCTATAGCCACTACATGCATCAAGTGCGTCATGTATCTTTTTGTATGCCTCAACAAATCCATTACTAAAGTAGAGATTTACAGAAGAAGCTACGTACGAACCTTAGCTAGCAATTACAGCATGAAATATGAATGAATGTATATATAGTTTAAGATGTCAAAATATATATCAAAATATCAGTAAGATACTCTTACCTCACGACTGTATACATAGTGGGAATTCGTATCTTTCATTTTAACACAAGTTCTCATTCCATTCTGTATACTTATTCCTCTCGATCGTGATTCATGTACAAGTTGACAAAGATTTAATTTACATTTTCGTGTTTCAAAATAATATACAGGTACCAAATTGAATTAGAATGAAGATATATAGTAATATTAGATTGAATAAAATATATATATTTTTCACCACGAAGAAATATTACAATAATACATAATAAATAAATAAAAATTATAAAAAATTATTTATAGATGAATAAAACCGTTTAAATAAAAATGAAATATGATATAAATTTGATAATTATTATTATTCTTTAGTAATTCGAATTTTCGATCTCTAATTTTACAGAAATTTTAACAGTTAGGGCAAATTTGAAAGCTAGTCAGGAGCATATTAATACTTATTAATATAGCCTTCGCATGGTAGCATATATATGATAATTTCCCACATTTTTGTCACACCCAAAATGTATATTTCTATACTATACATATATTATAAACAATAATAACGTTTATCGAACACATATATTACGTATGCATGGAATATATAACTGATGTACACATATCAGAATATATACCTAGCTATAAGCTACCACTCTCTTTTTTTCTTATCGTTAATTAATATGCTTAATACAGAAAATTACTTGAAAATATAGTGTATTATCATTACATATTACATCATCATTCACCAAATCGCTTCTTTGATCCCCACTAAATAATAATGATAAACACAAAGGATCCCACCATTTAAAAAAGCCATGCATCCCTGTTGATGCATGCCACGAGGAAACCATATATAATAACTTATATACATATATATCGATCCATATGTACTCAGCCAGTTGAACGTAATATGCACATAGTTCTACACTCAAGTTTGTAACACTCCTTTTATGGTTCGGTTATAATTTTGACGTTATAGTTCAATGGTAACATCCTCGTTTGTAAGGAGAGAAATACAGAATTATATGATAATCCTCTTTCTTACAAAAAAAAATCTTAATCATGTTATTTCATTACAGTACAAGACATAACGTGTAGGACATATCAAACACATAAACAGTGAGAGTTTGGCTCAAAAAAAGCAAAAGACGACAGTGAAAAAAAAAAAGAAAAAAAAAATCAAAACAAAAGAAACTATTTTGGATTAGATTATATGCATGCATGATACTACTACTCCCCCATGCTTGAGGGGTGCGCCTATAAATAGAGGGCCTTGCCCACATTTGCTACTTAGGAAACACAACCATATTCGAAGTGTTTCTTCTTCTACTTACTTTCCTAGCTCTTCAAGCGATCATCACCATCCCTCCAACTTTAGTTTACTTTCAAAAGGGAAGGAGAAGATGGAATCAAAAGGATCGAAGTTCGGAAATTTTTTTGAGACAGCTAAGCCTTACATAGCAATGATATCTCTCCAATTTGGGTATGCTGGTATGAACATCATCACTAAGGTTTCCCTTAACCGTGGTATGAGCCATTACGTGCTCGTCGTTTACCGGCATGCGTTTGCCACTGCCGTTATCGCTCCTTTCGCCCTCATCCTTGAACGGTACCCTATCTTTCGTTTATAAGACATAATACTGCATTAATATTATTATGATCTCTTTTTTTTTTTCTTTAATTAATTTGGTTATAATGAATAATAATATGCAGGAAAGTGAGGCCTAAAATTACCTTCCGTATTTTCATGCAAATTTTTGTTCTGGGTCTCCTTGGGTTAGTATATAAAATACTTGCTCTTTAAGTTCTTATTTCCATGCCATACCGATCGAAAGAGACCGATTTTCGTGTATCTTAAGATTCGCTAGCTACTTCTCCGTTCGACCTCATTATTCGATGTTCTTAACTACAGGCCGGTGATCGATCAAAATTTCTACTACGCCGGGCTGAAATTTACATCACCGACATTTTCTTGTGCTATGAGCAACATGCTCCCCGCAATGACATTTGTTATGGCGGTCATATTCAGGTGTTTATTTTAGTCAATATCATCTTTGAAAAAAAAAAAAAAAAGAATTATTAATTAATCAATATCATCTTAATGACATATTATATTCCATATAATAAAAAAAACTCTTAATTAAACACTGTTATTTGTTTATGTGAAAAAATAATAATAATTAAATAATTAATTATAGGATGGAGAAGTTGGACATGAAGAAAGTAAGATGCCAAGCCAAAGTGGTGGGAACAATAGTGACAGTTGCTGGAGCCATGTTGATGACAATTTACAAAGGACACGTAATTAACTTCTTTTGGTCTGAGCATATGCACCATGTCAAGTCCTCATCACAGACTGGTAGTACTAATGGAGACAGTGATAAAGATTGGCTTAAAGGTTGCATTTTGCTCATCTTTGCTACTCTGGCTTGGGCTTTCTTCTTCATCCTCCAGGTAACAATTTACCGTAGCGCGGTTTTAGAAACCAGATTTTCTTAACTGAAGTTTTAGTATGTGACATATTTGTTTTACAGGCAATAACAATGAGGAAATACACAGCTCCCCTCTCACTCACAAGCCTTGTGTGTTTCATGGGAACCCTACAATCAATAGCTGTTACTTTAGTTATGGAACACAAACCCCATGCTTGGGCAATTGGATGGGACATGAACCTTCTTGCTGCAGCCTATGCTGTGAGACTCTCTCTACTTTTCTGTAACTGTTACATAGGACATTCCGGATGTCGTTATCTCATTGTGCTGTGATGTATATATAGATTACGGTTATTAGTTATATGAGGTACTAATTTCATTGAATTATCTGTAACACCATTTATATATTTATTTTGTGCAGGGGATAGTAGCATCAAGCATTGCATACTATGTTCAAGGGTTAGTCATGCAGAAAAGAGGGCCGGTTTTCGCAACAGCATTTAGCCCGTTGATGATGATCATCGTCGCCATCATGGGCTCCTTCATCCTCTCCGAAAAGATCTACCTCGGCGGGTAATTAATATTTATATATATATATATATATATATATATAACTGTTAACTGATGATCATTCTTTTCCTAATCAATCAATCAATCAATCAATCACGTGCATGAATGTTTTATTCATACAACCTCTGTGTTTGCATGGGTACAGTGTTCTTGGAGCTGTACTGATTGTAATGGGGCTGTACGCTGTTCTTTGGGGAAAGTACAAGGAATACAAAGAGAAGGAGGCAGAAACAATTCATGAAGTAATAGTAAAGGAGGGTGTAGAGAACGGTGGGATCAAAATGGTGATTCAAGAAATTGACGTAAATGACATCGAAATGCAGAAGAATAAAGCTGGGAACCAATTTGTTAATGCTAAAGCCTAGTTTTTTTTGTTTTTTGTTTTTATTTAAGAAATTAACTATAAGTGAAAACGTTACGGAATAGTTCAAACACTTTCATCCCCGTTTCCATGGTTTGGTTCGAGTTACAATTGCAATTTTTTATGGCAAGAAAAATCAGTATTGGTTGTCAATCTGTAGTGTTGTTAGAAAGCAAATACTAGTTGATTTTTACAGGTAAAAACCAACTAGGTTATTAAGATTACAACTATGACATGATATGTTCATATCACTTAATTATGATATCCTTTTTTATATTGTTATATGGAAAGATTACCATTCTTACTATATACAGTCTTCTCCCCTTAGAAACCTTTATGACTGCCAAAACATCATATGTTGTTTACTTGGCTTGTCTTGTTTCAATTTCAAACCGCGTTTGTTGCAGCGTTTCTAAAATTTTACTTTGATTTAACTTTAAGAAACTTCCAGAACTCTTACTTACATATAATAATACATCTCATTTTTTGTAATGATGAAGTGAAAACACACCATTATTGCATTGAAGTTGTCACTTATTACTACTACAAATTAATCAAAATTACATCTAACCTGGACTGCATTCATGTATTCTGCAGACATTGCGATTTATTAAGTTGTCAAAACAAGATTTTTGGAAAGATATTGAAAGAACATCTATACGACTTAGGATTCTAGATAAGAAGAGCGATTAAACACCTGCGAGGGCCTCGTTCCTTGGCACCACATTTACAGGTGCTGCCAAGCGAGCGCTTACACCTTCTTGCTTTGTGGCCGCCTTGGTTAGACTCGGGTCTGTTTTTGTTTCCCCTTCAGGATATGATCTACCGCTTTCTTGGATAATGTCTTTGATTATGGTCTTGAGCTCATTATCCTTTAGCAACGATTCTAATGTTATGTGGATACCTGAAAAAGACCACCACAAATCGCTAGTCTTAGACTGTGTTTACTTCATGAAATTTAATTAGGCTCGCAATTTTTTTGAAAATTAAGTAAAATATGATAAGATACGTACGGTATCTCCAATAGTGCTTGGGATTTGTGGGGTCATTTATGGTCTCTTCTGGGGCAGGACGTGTCGTGTAATCGTCTTTCAAAGCTAACAAATCCTACATATAGACATAATCAAGAAATTGAGGATATAATATAATGCTTAGAATTACATGAGAAGAATGATATGGTTGTATTTAAGTGATAAGAGTACCTGAAGGGGGAAGATGGCCCACATGGACGGTGCTTCAACATGTTGCTTTATGATGAAATATGCAACATCTGGAATACAACGGCTGGGTGGCAAGTTGTCGGACCCCACAATGGCTTTGAAAAATCGCCGTCTTCTTTCTTCATCTTCCTCCCACCAAGCTCGCAGGGTTGAGCAATCATGGCATGATGGAGCACATACCTGAAACACATTTTCAGGCATACCCTAATTAATCACTCTAATGAAAGAGAAGACAGGATATCGCTGGGAAAAGAAAAGGAGATATTTAGGTTGAGGGACAATAAAACCATTAGCCATATGTTATAGAAGTCTAAATCATCTATAACCTAAGAAAATATAGGCACATAATAAATAAGGCCAGTTTTTGTTTTTGTGTTTCTGGCTAGGAAACGGCAATTTGTGCTCCCTGAAGGTAGTTTAAGAAGTATTAAGGGTGCATTTGGATTAGAGTTTGAAACTAGAAATTGGGTAAACTGAAGTTTGAAACTAGAAACTTCATTTGAATGATTAGATCAGTAAGATCTTACAGTCATGTAGCTGTACTGAGATGGAATACCAAACTCCAAACCAGGTTCACTGGGCATTCTTTGAATACGTAAACCAATTAGTCCCAACTCTTGCATAACCTGCAATCAGACAAACAAACTAGTTTCAGAAATCTTGCCGAATAAATCTTCAAATTTCAAACCCAGAAAATAATCCAACTTGGGGCGCTTTTTAAAAGAAGAAAATGTTGAATGAAGGATCATACAGGATGAACGCATGATGGGATAAGACCCAGATCTTCTCCACAGGATAGCATATCAGATGAGTTGAGAAGAGCTGGCAAGGTCTTCAAAGCATTTTGCCTCCAAATGGTTTCTTGCCGATGGAAATAGTAATCATAGTATAGTCTTTTCAGAACATTCTTGCTGCATCAATTAACAGGAAGTAAGAACAGGATGCAGAACAGTCATTCATATCGTCAATAAGAATGTCTCGATTCTGAATGTTTGATAAAATACCTCTTGTCATCCAAATCGTGAAAACTTGAAGTATCTTCAAGATTGAAGCGAGGGTAGAATCTCTTTGGATCCTCAGGGTCTCTGATAAGAACTATATTCTACATGATGACCAACAAAAAGAAAGAAAGAAAAAAAGAATAAATGAAGGCAGAATCAGTATAGTATTAGCCAATGGTTTTAATACTTTAGTAAGTCAAGGCTCTGTATTAAGTTCGCAAAGGATGAGTGCCTGTAGAAGATCAAAAAGACCATGTCGTATCTGATCTTCACTCTCAAACAAAGACTTTTCTGTCAATGACTTCAGCTTGGAAGCAACTTTTTTCTCTGTGTTGCAGTCCTCCTTGAACTGGAAAGATAAGAAGAAAACTTTCAGAATTGTTCGAACATTTTGATTTCAAAACTCTCTAACCTAAGGTAAAATAAAATTTAATAAACCTTTGCTGGCATTGGTTAAACTTTCTGTCAAGAGGGCACCAAAGTCAATTAGTTTTTCTTAAACCCCATAACACACTTGAGAATGTGGTATAACTCTAAGGATCTTTTCTTCTTTTTCTTCCCTAATCTCTATGACTACTGAAACAATGGGGTTCTGAACAAAATTTGAAAGAAACTTCAGGTGCATCTCGCTACAATCAAATTTCAAGTGTAAAAGACATCTTTATACTCATCAGAGATTAGAGAAAAAGGAAAGTTAGATTATTTTTTTGAATTTTATTATCACCTCATAACGATTCTTCTGGTATTCATTCAGAAAATTTGAGGCAATAAGCGTCCAAGAAGCTCCAAATGTTTCCTGAAATGATTAAAACATGTAAATATATCCATACTAGTCATAAAAATGTTCATAGAGAATGAAGAAAAATGCCATGTAAGTAACCCAACTAGTCCGTAATCAAGTCATATGTGAGTTCATTTGTAAATTGTATCATTGATTATACCTGTAATAATTGTTGGTGAATATATGGGCGGCTCAAGCGATCAAAATCCCATATTCCCTCTCTTTCAAGTTCTTCCTACAACAGACACATATAGACAGATCAATTAGCTCTCTTAGTTCTTTTTCAAGTATTGAATTATTCTCTTTTGGAATATAGAATTGTACCTGACTTAAGGGAATAGAAGGTCGGAATTTTCCTACCAGACCAGTCATGGCATGTTCAGGAAGTTCCCAGATTCGGAAAAAGCCCAATATATGATCAATCCTGTAAGCAGTAAAGTATTTTGCCATCTAAACAGCAAATTTAAAAAACGTCATCATTCAACTTATAAATAAAAACAACCAAAAAGGAGACAACACTTTAATGAAAGGCAAATATAATTTTTTTAAGAGGGGCATAGGATGAAACAAAAAACCTGAGATAAGCGTGCACGCCACCAAGCATAGTTATCTTTAGACATCTCCTCCCAGTTGTAAGTAGGAAAACCCCAATTCTGTCCGTTTTTATCAAAATAATCTGGTGGGGCTCCAGTTGAAGTGTTCATTCGGAACAAGCTTGGATGAACCCAGGTATCTACACTGTTCCGGTCAACACCAATTGGCAGGTCTCCTTTTAATACGACACCCTTTTTCCTCGCATAATTTGCTGCTTCTGACAGCTGTCGGTTAATATTTTCAGTCAAACAATAGATGCAATAAGATATGTCTTGTTTAAACGTAGAGTTGATTGAGAGTGCACTTACTTGTAAATGCAAATGGAATTGGATGTAATAATGGAAGGAGATGATGTCATAGTGCAAGCTGTCTTTTGAGACGAGTTTTTCGAGCTGTGAGATAATAGGAAAGAATTATTGGGCCCCGTTTTTTGCTTGATTGGAATTTAAGGATACAGCCTCCTTGTTTAAGATATCTAATCTTTGAGGTCAACTGAAGAGAAGTCAAAGGATGGTTTTACCCTGTCTTTTGAGAAATGAGAAAAGCATCCCCATTGACTATGATCTGATGTTTCAAAAAAGTCTCGGAGAAAACAGAAGGCAGCGTAGGGCTTTAGCCATTCCTTTTAACCAAGAAGAAGGGAGAGGATTATTGACAGTATAAAGTAACTCAATAAGAATGTCAGGAAGTTGATCCTTAATGTACTTATCAGTAAGGTAAGGAGAAGGGGACATGTAGAAACCTCGTTCTCAGAACAAAACTTCTGAAATGAACTGGATTTCAGTATGGAATATTTCTCCTGAGCAAATATTTTCTTGGCAATTGACAGTTTAGACGCCATAGTTGCCTCATAATCCACATCCTGCATGACCCAGCCGCAAAAATATTAACTTGAAGACCCTACGAGATGGGGGCCTATATTCCCACTTGATAAATAATTTTTTGGTTTTAAAGATTTAAGTTTATTCTATAAACAAGAATCCGACTCACCAAATATGAGGATGACTGAGTTCAGATTTTATTGACATTGTAATTTTTATGTAGAACTGTTTGTACTGTTTATACACATTAAAAAAGAAATAGCTTCATGTTGAAGGATGGTTATAACTTATTAGTACCAAAATCTTCAAAAAGGCCTGTGCTTAGCTTATTGAGTTCCATTAGAAATTAGAAGACTACCTTTCCATCCAGTTGATCTTTTTCCCTCTGAATCTCTAGCTGAAAAATAAGTTCCCATGTGCATCCCAAATCAGTAGTTAAAACACATGGTAGTTTCCTAAAAAATTGAAGAGAAATGCAAACCACAAGAGAGGAATAACCTTGACATCCTGTTTTATATTGTCTGAAAGTGCTTGCACTCTCAAGTACAGTGGATGCAGAGCAAATACAGAAAGTGAGCTGTACAATCAAGAAAGCAAGATATGATTACAAGGATGTTCATTTGAACTTTTGGGCGTCTACAGTCAGTTCCCCGGAAAAAAAAAAGGAAGGAAGAAAGAAAAAAAAGAACAACCCAGATATGGTGTAAACAGGCTCCTAATGGAGGTGCAGATTAATATACCTGTAAGGATATGAATCCCACCACATCCCATGAACAGAAGTATCATTTATGGGTAGAAGCTGAACTAAATGGAATCCACTATCAACAGCCCAGTCAACAAGTAATTTCAGGTCAAGAAACTCCCCCACTCCAAGATCCTCTTCTGATCTAACAGAGAACATGGGAATTGCAACACCAGCACCACGCCATGATGTTTCCTAGTAAAACAATGGATGTATTAAGTTTCATAGCACCTAACATCTTCTTGCACAAAAAAACAAAAAAAAACAAAAAACTTACTCGTAACATGCCATCTGAAAGGAAAATGTAATTTGTGTGAACGTTTGAGGACTCAAAAGAAAGTTCCCGGATTGGTCCAATTTCCGAGAATATATTTCCTGCTCTGCTGGATTTGCAGTACTTGTATGTGAAATGGGTGTTAAGGAAGGGTAGGACAGAGAGACAGAGATAGAGAGAGGATTTCAATTTAAAAAATTATAGTGGCCATTAACAATGTTTTAAAGAAAACCCCCTTAAAGGATATTTGATTGGAAAATCGCCTTTTTTAAAGACATGATCTGCATGCCAGATGGAGTCACCGGCATAACAAAGCTTAATCCCATTTTGAACCTTCCATTGTCCTAACTCCGGTGAGCTACCAATGACATAAATCTGCACTAATCAAATTCAAATAACTTAGGAAATGGATCTGCATTTTAAAACAATAAATTAAACACTGATTAAACATTGAAGAATGAAAAATATGAGTTAAGAGAAAGAGGAGTTTACTGCTGTGTCTTCTTCTATATTTGGAGAGCAAATCTTGAAATGTACAAGAACGGAATCTGGTCATTATTAACAACGACCATGTCAATGTGATAGTGAAGAGAAAGACGAAGAATTATATGTGTTAGAGGAAGACAGTGCAAAAGACAAGAAAATAAGTGAAATTACCTTCATGCTCTAACTTATTCTGAAATGTGCCAAGAGGTCTCTCTATGCTCAAACTCCAACTTTTTCCGAAGAGGACGTTTTTGAAGGCGCTTCTGAAAGGGAGAGCATCATCACCAGTCTGCACTCCATTCACATAGCCTTTAAATGAGACCATTCATTTCAAGACTTTTTTTTTTCCATTTAATTTTTTAGTGACAAAAAAGATGTGATAATAGCAGCTATGGATTGTTGTAACACTAAAATTCCTTCCCTCTATCCCTCTTTTCAGAAAGCATAGAGGCATAATAAATGCAGTAAAAGCTTAACAACCTATTATGTCCATAATTAAGCAAGCATCTAACGCAGAATAACATCAAATTTAACTGGTCAAATCAACAAACCGAAAAGGCTATGCAAAAAGGGAAAGAAGAAAAAGGGACAAAGAGCAATCAACAGATGCAACAACATCCGTTGAGATTTATCAGAATCTTTTAGTGCTTCAATTGAATACGTAAGGAATTTCAAGCAAGAGATTGGAACTTAACAGGAATCAACACCTTTTAAACGAAAGAAAAAATTTTTAAACTAAAGAGATTCATCAACCAATAAAACCCAAAAAAGGACCAAATGAAACAAAAAAGCAGAACCTGCCAAAGATCATGGAGCTGGACGGAATCTCCGCCGGAAATTCCTTCTGGCAATAACAGCTTCCGCTTATTTCCCATCTCTGATCTCAGAACATTTCTATCATCATCCACCACATGGTAATTGTACTCACATCCAAATCCATTTGGAACAGAAATCTTTCCATTCCAAATGAGCTGGCCACCTTCATGAACCGGGTTCAGTAACACTCCCTTCTTCACATTCCACGAACCGAGCAGAGGCTCAGAACCACACACTAGCAAGCTCTGACCCCAATGAGTGAAATAAGGCAATCTGAAGCTCACATTAACTGATTTTGCCGAATTGGAACCAGAAAACAATCCCAAATTCACCATCTTCAAAAAAAATGGATCCGACCCAGATGGAATTTTTCTGTTTTCAACAATACCCAGTTCTATAATTTCAGTCTAAAGAAACAGAGAATGTATTGAGAAGTGTTAATTACATGGATTCAAGTGTATGATATTCTAAATTGAAGGGATTGACCAAATTCCTATAAAATAGGATCTACTAATTCACTGGAAAACAAAATAAAGAAAAGAAAGAAGATTAAAAACATAAAAATAAAAAAAAATAATAAAAAAAAGAAGGGCAAAATGCAACAATTTAGAATGGAAGAAGAAGGAAATACCAAGATGAGAGATATGGATGGGAAAAATCTCACCTTCGCTTGGATCAAAATCGATGATTTTATTGCACGTGAAGGAGAAAGATGAACGGTGGCTTAATATTATAAAATATAAATATATATGTTAAAGAAAAAGGGTGGAGCAGAAAGAAAGAGAATATTTAGATATAACCTTCCAAAGTTTTATAATATTGTATCTGCACGTTCTTGAAGATACAAGAACAGAGAGAGATTTTTTGTTTTTTTTTTTTGCAGAGGAAATGAGGCACTATCGCGAGAGAGTGACACCATTAACACTTAGCTCAATCATCTATGACCACACAAATTTTATAATATTGTTTCTTTTTTGTTTCTCTTTTCTTTTTCTTTTTTTCAATGATTTATTTCTTTATTAATATGCAAACAGATCTAGTCAATTTCAGTGACATTTCCCTGGCAAAAAATCAGAGACATTTTCAGTGCAAAGAGCAACTGGTTTTCAGAATTTTTTTTTTAAAATTTAATATAAATTATAATAAATTATTATAATTTTTAATAATTAAAATAAATTTAAATTATAATAATTTTATTAATTTTATTAAAATTTGGAAAAATTATTATATATATATATATTATATTACTTTTTTTAATTGGTTAGTTTTTATTTTTATGTTGAAGGTCTATTATTATTACTGTTAATTTTTATTATCGATATAAAAATATAAGAAATTTAATATTTTTTTCTCTAATTTAAAATTAAAAATTTTTAAAAATTAAAATTTTATATTACAGTTAATAGCGGCAAAGAAGGTGACAAATAAAAAATAAATAAAAAAAGTTTATTAAAAATATTAAATTAAAATAAAAATATATTTAAAATGTTTAATTAAATTAAATTTTAAAATTTAATAATTATTTAATGTAAATTAATATTCTATTAATTTTTAATAAAATTAAATAATTTATTATAATTTAAATTTAAATATTTATTATAATTACAATTTTTTTTAATAATTAATCATAATTTATCCTTTATTTAACTATAATTAACTTTGCATGGGGCATGCACACTCTACTTAGTCTAGAGTTCGGAAATTGGACTATACTTACTTTATAATGACGTATTAATTATAATGCAAAATAGCATAAATATTAGGCTTTGTGATTGTGTCCCGTTACAAGTCTAAGTGTATTAAGGTCCGTACCCGGACAAACCCGAACCGGACCTACATACAGAGGAGGCTCAGTATATAAGGGTTTGAGACTGGAATTAGGGTTTTAGGCTCCGTTTCTGTGTTTCGTGTCTATCTTCTCTGGAAAAATCTCCATCCATCAAAACGATGACTGCTCAGACTCAGGAAGAGCTCCTCGCCGAGCACCTCGAGCAGCAGAAGCTCAACGTAAGCTCTCTCTCTTTTTCTAATGGCCTGAAATTTTATTAGAATCCCTTTCTTTTTTTTTCCTGCAGATAGTGCATGTAGATTGTTTCGAGTGAAGCAATATGGACCATCTCTTTTAGTAGTTCAGGAGTGTTGATTGTTCTAAATTTGTGAACTTCACTTTTACTCTGATCTGAACAGAATTCGATTTCATATATATGATGTGATGTATTATCAGTTTGATATGATAATGAACTAGTGGATTTAGTAAATAAACCCAGGGTTGAGAAGAATTCTAGTAATTTAGGCAAAGTATTGATCTTTTTAGATTTCCGTTGTCAGCTTGGATCTATTGATTTTTCATTCATTTGACGAACGTTTCTTACACCCTTTACTGAATGCTAAGTGGTTGTTATAGAAGATGTACGCATTTTATTTTTGAACTAAATTTTGAAGATATCTCAAGGAAAAGTTAACCAATTTTTGAGGATTCATGACAAAGTTTGCTTCTTATATCTAAACGTTTGAATAACATATGTTTTAGCCTGATGTGCCTGTTGTTGAGGATGATGATGAGGATGATGAGGACGACGATGATGAGGATGATGACAAGGATGACGAGGATGGTGAAGGTAAGTGGGCATTAATAGAGTAAATGGCATCCATAGAAGTCCCCCCCCCCCTTTTTTTTTTTTTAATCTGTTTTCGACTCACCCCATTTTTTGTCTACCAACTCTGATAGTTGTACTCTCCTTCTAATAAAATTGATCTCCTCTCAAAAACTAGAAATATCCTGTATTATCTTCTCAAATGCCCAGAAAGATGCCTTTTGTTTTAACTTTCTCAGTAACATTACAGAGTGTTAATTTTGGAAAGTTGAAATCTTTCCAATGTTAATTTTAGACAGCGGAATGTACAATAACGACCTAACAAATGGAATAGGAGACTGTAATTCTAGGACATCCAACATACTTAGAGGCCAAGTATGGGTGGTTAAAAATCGAGTTAACATTCCTGTTACGTTTGTGCTAGTCTGCCAGCATAAACTGTTCATATCATTACGTTTGATACTTTGCTAAATATATCAATCCAAGTTCTCACTCCTTTTAACAGTGCAAGGCGAGGCAAGTGGAAGATCAAAGCAAAGCAGAAGCGAAAAGAAGAGCCGCAAGGCAATGTTGAAGCTTGGAATGAAGCCAATCCCTGGCGTTAGCCGTGTTACTGTCAAAAAGAGCAAGAATGTTGGTGTCTGGACCCTTTTTTTCCCTCTCATTAAACACCTTATTTGATGACAAAGTGTGATTGATTTTCTTTCCCTTTTTTATTCTTTCAGATTCTGTTTGTAATATCAAAACCAGACGTGTTCAAGAGCCCTAACTCGGACACATACATCCTTTTCGGGGAGGCAAAGATTGAAGACTTGAGCTCACAATTGCAAAGCCAGGCTGCAGAGCAGTTTAAGGCTCCAAACTTGAGCAATGTCACATCAAAGCCTGAGCCATCAACTGTGGCCCAGGACCTGGATGATGAAGAGGTGGATGAGACTGGAGTCGAACCCAAGGACATAGAACTGGTCATGACACAAGCCGGCGTTTCGAGAGCCAGAGCCGTGAAGGCTCTCAAGGCAGCCGATGGGGATATTGTTTCTGCCATCATGGAACTTACAACCTGATAAAGCGAGGATTTTTAGGGTTTTATTTCAACTCTTTTCTTGATTAGTATTTCAGGGTGGCAGTTTTGTTGAAGACTTTTTATATTTCAGTTGTCTATGTTCTGTTTCTCTTCTAATATATGTGAAAGGCACTGCTTGTATGATTTTGTGACGACTTATTATATTACCTCCGTTTTGCCGTCATCATTGCGCATTATCTGCGTTGATTACGGAGTTCGAAACTTCAGTTTGGATCTCCAGAATTCTGTTTGTTCTAATATATGAACCCGTGATTTTTATAACATCCAATTTATCCCAAACTCCAAATTATCTGGTCTACCGTGTAAATTCAGTTTTCTCTAAAATCTAAAATCTAAAATCTGAGGATCAACTCACCACTTTGTTTTAGCTAAATCAACTGCAGTTTCAAACTCCAAGAATTTTGAAGTCTGGACCGAATACTAATGTAGTAGGCTCACAAAACTGCAAAACAATCATTTTGGATACCCGAATAGCCCGAACCCGACCCGCGAATGCTAGCTATATAAAATAGGCGTTAGGTTTTTGGCTCCGTAGTCCGTTGCGTGTCTATCTGCTCCGGAAAAATCTCAAGACGAAAAACGATGACTGCTCAAACCCAGGAAAAGCTCCTCGCCGAGCTCCTCGAGCAGCAAAAGATTCATGTAATCTCTCTCCCTCTCTCTCTCTTTTCTACGAACTGAAATCAATTTCTATTTTCTGAGCAGTCTAGGAAGTAGTGAAAGTAATAGTCCAGTGGAGGAAAATGAACTGTCTTTTGACTGTAGTGTCAGGGAAGATTTTAGTACATGGTTTTTTCAGGAATGTTGAATGTTCTAAATTCTGTAAGAACTCTGATCTGTGGTGTGGTGTGGTGTGGTGTGGTGTGGTGTGGTGTGGTGTGCAATATCGTCGATTTAATGTGAAAGCGAAATAGTGGATTAAGCAACCAACACCACCCTATTTCTTGAAGAATTCTAGCAATTGGGCACATTTATCATGCTATGATCAGCTAAGCACTTCATTTAGGTAAAATCTTTGAAATGAATAAGCATATGTATTGAAGAAGGGATCTATTAGATATCTACATTTCCGCTTATAGGTTTGATCTATTGATAATTTCCACCTTCGATTACTTTCTATACTCGGATCTTCATGTATTCAGTAGTCTTAAGTTAGATTCGGAGGGAAAATTTTGAATGACCGTGTGGTATGAATCAACCCGTATTAATGGAAATTGGTAAGCGACCTTGATTTATTGGTAACTATATGTGGACAGTATATCTGCAGCTTCAATAATGTTTAGCTAGTTCCGTGTGTTCATAATGCAATTGAAGTAAAAGTATTGAAGTAAAAGCATTCCAGATCTAGAACTCTTGTCCTATAGGATAGTGTATCTCCTACCTGTTAAAGCCTGTGTGTAGCCTTTTCCGATGGTACAGAGGGAGAAATTATTAGTATTTGGATTGCTCACTATTAAGCTATTTTGCATAATTTTTGTTCAGTAATGAAAAACAAAGAGCCTTTCTGAAAAAAGAAATGTAAAATTCTTTAATCTGACAAACTTTATTCCCTTACATATCCACCTTTGGCTAACATCTGTTACAGTCTGATGAGCCAGTGATAGAGGATGACGATGATGATGAGGAAGACGACGATGAAGACGATGACAAGGATGAAGAGGATGGTGAAGGCAAGTATGAAGTTAAAAAATGACATGTTATATTTCTATATAATTACTAGAATGATTACTCATCCTTTTGACCTTTCTTGGCAGGACAAGGAGAGGCAAGTGGAAGGTCAAAGCAAAGCAGAAGCGAAAAGAAGAGTCGCAAAGCTATGTTGAAACTTGGGATGAAGCCAATCCCTGGTGTTAGCCGTGTGGCCGTCAAAAAGAGCAAGAATGTTAGTACTCTTTACTTTTGATTTCTCATGTAGCAACCTCCTTTGGATGCAGTTTAATTTCTAACTCTATCCATTCTCCTTTCAGATTCTGTTTGTCATTTCAAAGCCAGACGTCTTCAAGAGCCCTACCTCAGACACATACATCATTTTCGGAGAAGCAAAGATTGAAGACTTGAGCTCACAACTGCAGAGCCAGGCTGCAGAGCAGTTCAAGGCTCCAAATTTGACTAATGTGACATCAAAGCCCGAACCATCAACTGTGGCCCAGGACCAGGACCTGGACGATGAAGAGGTTGATGAAACCGGAGTTGAACCCAAGGACATAGAACTGGTTATGACGCAAGCTGGAGTTCCAAGAGCTAGAGCCGTGAAAGCACTCAAGGCAGCTGATGGTGACATTGTTTCTGCTATCATGGAACTTACAAATTGATGAATGACTCACCTAGGATGTTTTGTACTCAGGTTTTTTTTTTTAAACTTTCCTGATTTATAATGTAATCTTTGTTCCTTTCAAGAGTTCAGATTGCATTTTGAATACCCTTTCTGTTCTATTACAAAATCACCATGTATGAATATTTTAGTTGTGGCTCATAATTTTGGATGTCGTGGCGCAATAATGCAATATTCAAAAGGTTGATTTGTACTTTTTTTGCTGGTTTTTTGTTTATTTATTTATTTTAATTTTTTGCTGTTGTTCTTAAGAAATGGCAAAAATTGAGCTTCTAAAAAGATTCAAAATTGACTCGAAAAACAAATGTAACAAAGGAGAAACCCTTTGTTACTGGAGACGGAAGGAAAACCAAAGGAGAAGGGTAATGAGAAGCTTATCCACAACAATAAAGAAAAATACTGGCGCTCAAACACTGCCAGACCCATCAGCAAACAGCAGCAATGGCTCTCCTTCTCTGCGCCAATCCTCTCACGACTTCTGTCCATTCTTCTTCACTCTCCCCTTCATGTTTTCCTTCCACTCTGCTAACCTCCTCAAGTATCTTTCTCTTCTTTTCTCAGCTTTTTCTGTTATTTTGTTATTATTTCTCAACAATTTCATCTCTTTCTTCTCTGTGTGTGGATATATCATTTCGGTTTTTTCAGAATTTCAACCTCTCTGCTGACTCAGAGTAACCCTTTTGGTTTCGGGAAGTAAAACCATTTTCAATCTTTCAGGCATTTCGTCGAACATTTGATACACCCATATTGAGTTTTGTCCTCTGTATAAAATTTCTCCTCATGTAAAGATGTTGAGTATGCACTTACTCAATGTTAAAATTATTGCTTCTGTTTATCTTCAAAATCATAAATGGTAATCTGGTTATTTTTTAATTTAAAGTGTTTAAGTGGTCATGGTTTCAGGTTCTGTATTAAACATGAAATCAAAGAAACTTCACCCAGGATATATCACACCACTTGGGGGGAACAAGACGGTTTCTTCTTCTGTGATTGTGAAGGCGGCTTCTGAGATTGATGGTACAGGCCCAACAGATAGTGTCGGGGCAGAACCCACTTCAGAGAGCAAAGAAGCGGTTGTGCCCGTTGAGAATCTTCCATTGGAGTCAAAGGTGAAAGAGAGGGAGGAACAGAAGTTAAGGATGAAGTTGGCAAAGAAGATTAGGCTTCGTAGGAATCGGCTTGTTCGGAAACGCAGATTGAGGAAGAAGGGAAGATGGCCTCCTTCCAAAATGAACAAGTTGAAGAATGTCTGAGTTTTTATCCTGGAGTGGTCTTTCAGGTAACAGAGCTGATTATCCTGTATTTAGCTTCCTGTTTCATTCATGTTTGTTGAATCTGGGTCTGAAATTCTGTTATGTCTGTGTGCTAATTCATTTGGTACAAAGTTGAATGAATTTTCAAAGGGATTCTTACTTGTATCCTCAGTGTTTTTTATATTGAATTCTAGTTAGCACAGACGTTGAAAGGCTGATCGATATCCATTCACTTATCTTTGAAACATAGGAATTTCCTGTATATCTCTCTGATCTGCTCCTTTTACGGTTCTAAGCTCCTGATAGAAATTAATATACATGATCAAATAAGCAAATTAATCAGTACACAGTGGTGCTTAGTTTTGGTCAGACCAAAACTACTCACGTCCAATGGTATCTTCCATGAACAGAGACATATAAAGCATATGTAATTTGTTCAACTTAGAAACTTGGATTTGAGGGATTCTCAAGTAACTAGGCTACCCTATAAAGCAGGAAGTTTTCCGAAGCTACGCCACCTTCTGTCAAATAAGGACAAGCCTTTATATGTGGGTAAGGCTGAAACCCCATTATGGGACAGTTTTGGGACCCTACAAGCATTGCAGAGCCTTTGTTTCGTTGAGTCAGACTCAAACTTGATCCGGGAGATAAGGGAGGTTGTGGCAATTGAGGAAGTTGGGTATTCTAAGAGTAAGATAAAATGATGCAAACGCCTTGTGCTTGGCATTGTCAGAGATGAACCAACTTCAATCACTCAAAATTAGTTTGAATCATGAAGTTCTCCCCAATTTCTTCGCTCCTTCAAACTCTCGCCATAAATGCTAGATTAGCATGCTTGCCAGACTGGTTTTCTCAACTTGAGAGTCTTGTTAAACTTCATCTAACAGGGTCAAGAGTAGTGGACGATCCACTCAAGGTATTTGAAGGCCTGCCATCGTTGTTGCAATTTTCACTCACAGATACATATGTAGATAAGCAGCTGCATATAAGAAAGGAGGTTTCAAGAAACTTAGAGAGCTAACATTGGATGGTATGGAGGCATCTGAACAGATGATAATAGAGGAAGGAGCATTACCTCTTCTAGAATTGCTAAAAATTGGACCATACTGTCGACTGAACAAGATACCATCCTGCATTCATAGACTGCAGAACCTAAAATCGATCGAGTTAATACTAGTGCCAAATGAATTTGATGTTCTTTGAAAAATATTCACTGGGAAAGAAGAAGAATATTGGAGAATGCAAGGAGTTGGCTTCAATATGGCATTCTTCATGGATATAAACAATGAAGGTCGTCATCTTATTGCCTCTGTTTGCCAACGATATCGTAGTAATATTCAAGGGTAGCCTTGATGCACTTCAATCATTTCTGCTTCAGTTTAGTTGTTTCATTATGATCAGAGTAGATACTTATCACAATCATTTACCTTTATCCTAATATAATCTCTATGATCTTCCAAACTTCTCCATGAGATTGCAGATGTAATAATAGATCCAGAAGAAGAATATTATGTTTCAAATACTGTATCAAGAAGAGTCGCTCCACTTGACTCCTTCAAATCGATTGGACCCAGTGGCTTGGAGTCGCATACGCTCGCCACGAGTCGAAAACAATCATATCCGGGTAGCCTTTTGAAAACACAAATTCTTTTAGATGTTAGTATTGAAGGTACATTCACAAGGAGTGGTGCATAGCTTACCATCACAACAACATCACTGCATAGAAAAATGACAGAAAAGTGAAGCAAGGAAATGATAGTGGCTGTAGTGTAGATAATTATTCTTTAAAAGATGCAAAGAACCTGTTTTTCTCTAGTCTTATAAGAAATCCTGCTTCAGCTAGTGCCGCTAAAAGGCTTCCTTTTCCGGCATCTTTTCCTGTCACGGCATATTCACTCACAAAAGCCTGCAATGAATTGATGCTCATATAATGCTGAGACTAATTGTAAATGTAAATTTCAGAGAGTATAATCTATAAATCATAGATTCATAAGAAGGAAGAGGTGAAACACCTTCAGACCGTCGCGTAAAGAATGATCAAAGTGATGAGCCAGAGAAAACATGTCATTGGCAGATGAATATACCTAATCAACACCAAAGAGTTGATTGAATTCATAAGAGAATATTGTTTCCCAGAAAAAGGATCATAACATTCAATCTAATCGTAGAAAATAGATGAGAAATTCTACATGATAATCGTAGAGATCAACAGGTTGATCCAACGGCTTAGAAGATCCATCACAGTTTGAAATTATTTTTATGTCAGGGTAGGCTTCTCTTATTGCACTATAAAACTTGAGGTAATTTCGTGGTCACTCCCAAAATTGCATGAGAATCAGAAAATCAGAGACCAAAATGAAAAAGGGAAAACAAAAAACAGACCTTTGTAATTGGTCTTGCCACAATCCTCATTCCCAATTGCAACATATCTCAAGTCAAAAGGTTTGGAATGACCCATTGAAACTCGAACAGAGACCCATTTCGAACTGGGTTCACCTCTGGCAAACTCTATACCGTCGAGGGCTTCCTACAATTTACACACACACAAAAAAAGGTGATCGAAAATGAGTATAGTATGTACTTCAGAGGGCAAATGGGCTTCTTGGGCCGTGGTATATCTATGTCCTTTATGCCCCACACATGGCAAAAATCCCTAAACTTCGGCCCCGACATAGGTGGTGCAATGTTGAAGAATAAGACATGAAAAATTGCAAGCTCATGATTAATGTCCGGAGTCAAGCATTCACGTGCAAATTAAAATGTTCAGTTGCATGAGAAACCAAGCTGTACATGTAAGAACATAAACGCGGATCAGTCTTTGAATGTTCTTATATTTTTCTATGGTGATTAGTTGATAACAAAGTGGAACTGGGCACTAAATCTACTTCTTAATTTATAAATGGGGCCTTTAATGGTTTTTTTTTAATATTTATTTTGATCTAAAGTAACTTAATTTGCGTGCCATTCCTTAAGTAATCATTCTTATTTGCTTAATTGTGCCCTAAGTAGGTCAACAAATTTTTTTTAATTTTTTAATAATTTTTTGCCCTAAATTCTTGGCCCATTATCATCATCATGAAGAGTTTATTTTGTTTATATATTGTTCATTAAAATTAAAATCATCATATAGATTAGATCAATGATTACTTGTTTCCGACAAATGTGTAAACTGTTTACACTATGAAAGAAACATGGATGGTCAGGTCAGGTCACAAACTTATTCTTATAACCCACATGTAATTAAAGTTTTTATTAATTTTGCCTCTGAACTTTAAAAAATTGCTAATTTTAGTCCAAAACTATATTAGTTCATGTATAATTTTTAGACTGTAAATTTATGTGCAACGGTCTTTATTTTAATTTAAAAGCTAAGATTAGAAGTTAATAAATTGAAAAAATTAGTATGAATCTCCAAAATTATTATTCAATTATAATTTAATATTTAATTTTTTAATGAGTATAATAAATACTTTATTTTTAATAAAATAAAGTAAATACTTTATATTAAAAAAATATAAAATTATAAGTATTTCTTTTTAGGTACAAGTAAGTAAATTTTTTATGATTTTATAAATAATAAATAGAAAAAGAATTAATTAATTTGGGGGATTATTTATAATTTAAGGTAAATTTAAGAAAATTTATTTATAATTCGTAAAACTATAAGAGATTTAATATGATTATACACTCAAGAGAAGTAGATATAATTTTCTCTTAAGAGCATTCACGATCAATTTCTATATAAAATTATTTAAATTTAACTTAATTTTAATTAATATAATTTTTTTACTAATAACTTTTCGGGCAACATCTTTATTAAATTACTTAAATATTATTTATTTATTTATTATTTTTTAATAAAAGAATTAATAAGAGAGTAAATATTATTTAAATAAATTAAACTTTACTTATAGAATTATTTATTTTATTATTTTTAAATTAATTAATTAATGATATTTAATTCCATTAAAATAATTTTTAAAATTAAAGAATAATTTTAATATGAAGTATTTTTTAATAAAAAATATTTATATTCTTAAAAAATATATTTAATATATATATATATATATATATATATATATTTGTAAATATTCTAAAATTATTAATTAGACCGGGCAAAATAGACAATACCGTTTCAATAAATTTTAACACTTAAGTTGAAATGACCGCCATGGTAATGTACTGACTACTGGGATGTGCTCTCCAGATCAAGTACGGACCGTTTCATAAGCATACCACATTTTGAAAGTCTCTGAAACAGCCGCATATCACACGAAGAACCGGGATTATTATTTACAGTTAAAAAAATAAAACATATAAGGGGAAAGGCCAAAAAGGGTGACGAGTTCATTCGTTGCAAGAAAGATTCAATCCAGTCTCGGGTTTTGGAAAATTAAAAGATCCCGAACCCAGAAAATGAGGTAAGAACTCCCTACCCGTTAAGATCAAAGTGATTTATAATTGCTGAATTGTCATATAATTTCTCCACTTTTAATCTGAAAAAATATGGGCTTGTTTTCCTCCTTTCGGTTGTCTCTCCGAGTTCATTTCGAGATCTTCATAGTTCATACTATCTCTGAGTAACTTTCCACTTTTGTTTTCTGGGTAGTCTCTCTGACCCCTGTTTTTGGCTTCCGCCTCACATTTGTAACCTTTTTTTTTTTTTTTAAATGTGTGTGGACTAATTTGATTAGGGCCTCACTCCTCCTTTTCGATCTGCTTTTAAATATGAGTATTTGAGCCTCTTTGCGTTTATCTCTTGGTGCTTTTAGCTTGTTCATTAACTTGTATTTAAACTTGCATGTTGAAGGAGCCTTTTTTTGTGCCGTGTTTTTATTTACTTGAGTTTCCTTTTCTCAGAGGATTGTGAACTTTGGGTTCCGTCGAGTTAAGAGTCTTAAGTTGGAGTTTCAGTGAAATTGTGTTCCCAAATTCGATTTTAGAACTGAAGCGAAAATTTCATAGATTGAATCATGTGAACCTTTTGAAGCCTTGTTTTGATTCTTATCAAGTGATGCTTTCTAAAGAAATATGCATTTTTTGCTCTTTTGTATTTTCAGCGATCATTTTGTAAAAAAGAGAAGATTGGGAACAAGGAGGATAATTAGGAGACCAATACTCGGGAAACGAGAAGGGTAACTTCACTTTGCTTCAGGCTATGCACTGAAAAATTCTCTTGTGAAAGATTATCTGTAGAAGTATAGAGAAGCCTCATCTTATTGCCTAAGTGTTTTCCATGGAACAAACCTCAAACCATGGCCCCATTCCCATTTCTGCCGCATTAGATAAGTCTCGGGTATTAGATATAAAACCATTACGCGTACTAATCCCAATATTCCCATCAGCCCAAAACGTTTCTCCATTTTCAAACTCTCAAGGCCCGGCCCCATTTGTTTGTGCGGGTCCATCCGGTCCTTTCCCACCTGGGGCTACTCCATTTTACCCCTTCTTCACTTCACATGATTCTCAAAAACTGAATGAAAAAAATCAAGGCCAAACATCCAACCACAATGCACCTTTCGGGTTTGCTAGTCCGATATCAGCTGCCGTCCCGATATCTTCATTCCGGACCTCACAAACATCTACCCATTATATGGCTGCTGAAAATGGAGGTACAGGTTCATCGAAAAGGCCCACTAGAAATCTTAATCAATCTCAACCACAAAATTCAGAGGAAGATGGATTCAATGATAGTGGAAACTCGACAGGAAGGCTTAGAAGCCGGTCTCAGAAGAGAAACAAAGGTGGGCAAGATATCAACTTTTCCTCATCATCTCAGGAGGCCGATCTAGACTCAATACTTGCTGAAATGATTAAATCATTTAATCTCACAATGTTTGATACTCCAAGACGGACCGATGGAGACAAAGAAGTGGTTGGGTATGTTTTAATGATTCATAATGTGCTTAAAAGGAGGATTAATCAGATTGAGGATTCCAAGAGTGAAAAGACAGGTGTTGCCAGACGGCCTGATCTGAAAGCCGTTTCCTTTCTGATGCATAAAGGTATTCGAACTAATGTGAATAAGAGAGTAGGATCCATTCCAGGTGTAGACATAGGGGATATTTTCTTCTTCCGAATGGAAATGTGCTTGATTGGTCTACATGCTCCATCAATGGCTGGGATCGATTACATGGGTCAAGAGGAAGAGACAGTAGCAGTCAGCATTGTTTCTTCAGGTGGATATGAAGATAACATGGATGACCCTGATATTCTAATTTACAGCGGGCAAGGAGGGAATGCTAACCGAAAAGATAAGGAGTCTTCGGACCAAAAGCTTGAAAGGGGTAATCTTGCTTTAGAGAAAAGCTTGCATAGAGGAAATGATGTTAGGGTGATTCGAGGACTTAAAGATGTGGCTAACCCGACCGGAAAAATCTATGTCTATGATGGTCTTTACAAAATCCGAGAATCTTGGATCGAGAAATCTAAGTCCGGTAGCAATGTTTTCAAGTACAAATTGCACAGGATTCCAGACCAGCCAGAAGGGTTTGCAACGTGGAAATCCGTGCAAAGATGGAAGGACAATAGCACTTCTAAGATTGGGGTTATTTTGCCGGATCTTACTTCTGGGGCAGAAAGTATACCTGTGTCTCTAGTGAACGATGTTGATAATGAAAAGGGTCCCGCCTATTTCACCTACTCGCCTAGTCTTAAGTACCCAAAATTTGTACCTTCAATGGACCCTTCAGGCGGTTGTAACTGTATTGGCGGCTGTACCCCAAGTAATCCTAACTGCCCATGTGTACAAAAAAACGGAGGGTATTTCCCCTATGCTTCGAACTTGACCATATTGAGCCACAAATCGTTAATATATGAATGTGGGTTTTCCTGCCAGTGCCCTCCTAACTGTAGGAACAGAGTCTCGCAAGGTGGTATTAAAGTACGTTTGGAGGTGTTTCGGACTAAGACAAAAGGGTGGGGTCTAAGGTCGTGGGACCCGATTCGTGCCGGAGCATTTATTTGTGAATATGCCGGAGAAGTCATTGATAATACAAAGGCGAAGGATTTTTTAGGGAATAATGAAGATAGTTACATGTTTGATTCTACTCGGACTTTTCTTCCATTAGAAGAGTATCCCTCTGATCCTCATGATCCTCCAAGTTTCCCTTTTCCTCTAATTATTGGGGCGAAAGATGCAGGTAATGTAGCTCGTTTTATGAATCATAGCTGCTCTCCGAATGTAGTATGGAGGCCAGTTCTTCGAGAAAATAAAGGTGAGCGCGATTTGCATATTGCCTTTTATGCCTTCAAGCATATTCCTCCATTGACAGAGTTGACATATGATTATGGAGTGGTCTCAAAAGGTGACTTGAGGAAGAAGAAATGCCTTTGTGGGTCAGTTAAGTGCAGGGGTCACTTTTAGTAACGGGGTTTCTTCAACTCGAGAAAAGGAAGTGTACTTTTGTATTAGGGATGGTTCAATCCGAGTTTCATATTTAGTAAGGTTTGAGGTTCTTCCTTGCAATTCGGGACTTAGAGTTGTTTTGTTACCTGTTTTTTTCCTCCAGAATGATATCTGAATTGGGACGGGGTGAAATCAGTTGAAGTTGAATTGGTTCTTCTTCTATGGACCATGTCATGGAATGACATGAAGAATGTCCCAAGTTGATGTTAGTTAAATGTTGTATTTTGTGAATTAGTACTGAAATTAGTTAAATGTCTCAAGAATGTCTCAACGTCTTGTTCTATTTTCTTCTGGATCTTTCTAGATTTGTAGCAATTTGTTTGATCTGTACTCTAAGCATCATGATATGTTAAGAACATTAAATTATGCTCTTCAGTCTTGAGGCATTTTGTAGTAGAATCTCTTAATAATTGTTGTTGCTTAGGATTGCTCGTCTTTTTCATTGGTCTCAACTTGTATCATGGAATTTCCCAAGATATGGATAGTGAATGGGGAGAATGAAATTTGTAGTATTTGAAGAGATTTTGTATTTGGTATGGCGATCCATTTTAATCATATACATAATTAATATAATATAAAATATAATAATATAAAGATCGATATTCCATAGATATAGATATGATCTTTCTCAAAAAAATTCTCATATTGCAATCTTACTATAAACAAAAAGACATCATAATTCACTCTTCCAAAGTGTCCAAAGGTGTTTATCTGATAGTCTTTGTCCAGCATTGTCTTACATTTGGCATGCACGTAATCATCAAACAGATGAAGCCAAAGTGCCCAAATAACCCCTTTTGGCACCACGTTTTAGAAGTTAGCTTTCCCAAACTGCAGTTTGAAACTCTTCATCCTATTAAATTAAGCGTTATTCGTTTGTTATATGTTTCCTCTACCAAGGAAACGGGAAATTTGATAAAATATATGCAAAGAGTGGGTTTGTGACAGCACGTTTGATACAATAACAAAGACTACTTGTTAATATACTTTTTATATTATTATTATTATTTAGTTAATAAGTAATTCAAATCGAGTAAATCCCGCGGCAAATAGGAACATCCGTCCCCAAATTCAACGGGTGCCAGAATTGTAGAGCGAGAGAGTATGACAGAGAGGAAGAGAGAGATAGAGTCTTTCTGTCTTGGTGATATCCATCTATGAATTTGGAATCCATTTCTGTCGACAGGAGAAAGCTTAGCTGTATGTTTTCATCCAACATCCTCAAAAATTTAAAAAAAAAAAAAAGTATATTTAATTTTTGCTTGTTTTCTTGTGCTCTGTACTGATCTGGGGAAGTGTTCAGTATGGATTTTCAGGAGCATTAAGCTAACAGAGGTTGATGTTCAATATGGCCCAGAACAAGTCTAAGAGACTCTACCAAGTTTGGAAGGGAAATAATGTCAGTCATCTCTCTCTCTCTCTCTCTCTCTCTCTATGATCATCTGGTTTATGACATATATATGTCATACATATATGTATGTATGTATGTATTTATGCATGTATATGCAATATGATGTTATCAGGAATTGCATTAATGTAGATTTTTCTTAAATTTTATCAGAAATTTTTATGTGGGGGAAGATTAATATTCGGACCGGACGCGTCGTCTCTGTTCTTAACCATAATCCTTATTGCTGGTCCGGCGATTGCTTTCTGTGTGAAAATTTATTTGAAGATCAGTAAGAACCAGACCAATGATTTTAACTGGAAGCCGGTCTTAATAGGCGGTGCTGTCCTTACTGTATTAGTAAGTAGTACTTAAACACCTCTTCTTTAATTGAAAATATAGTTCTATTTCTATATTCATAAAGTTATAAATATGTAATGATGTTGTAGGATTTGATTTTTCTTTCCTTGACTTCTGGTCGAGATCCTGGAATCGTCCCGAGAAGCTCAAGGCCTCCGGAATCCGATGAAGTGAACGACGGCCCCACACCGTCAATGGAGTGGGTTAACGGACGGACTCCACATCTGAAACTGCCTCGGACCAGAGAAGTGACCGTGAATAACCACTCGGTTAAAGTCAAGTACTGTGATACATGTTTGCTATATCGCCCTCCTCGTGCTTCTCATTGTTCTATCTGCAATAACTGTGTTCAGAAATTTGATCATCACTGCCCGTGGGTTGGTCAATGCATTGGATTAGTAAGTTCGACTTTTATTTATTTATTATTGTCTGAATAGATTAAGAAAATGTATCTTATATTATATTATATAATTTTCATGTTTGTTGCAGAGAAACTATAGATTCTTCTTCATGTTCATTGCAACATCTGCTACATTGTGCATATATGTCATGGGATTTTCCTTGGTCATCCTTCATCAAGACAAGAAAGGGTTTTGGAAGGCTATATCGAAAGACGTTGTAGCGGATTTTCTAATTGTGTATTGCTTCATAGCCGTTTGGTTCGTGGGCGGCCTTTCCATTTTCCATTTCTATCTAATTTGTACAAACCAGGTGATGATCTTCTTTCTTAGACTATAGATTCTTCTTCATGTTCATTGCAACATCTTCTTTCTATCTAATTTCTATCACGTTTTTCTTATTTTGTAACATGTTTTGACGTAGACTACTTACGAGAATTTTCGGTACCGGTACGATATGAAGGAGAACCCGTATAATAGTGGAATGATTGAAAATCTTAGAGAAGTATTTTTCTCCAAGATCCCTCCTTCAATGAATGAATTTAGATCTTTTGTGGTGGAGGGTGAAGATATGATGGTGAGATCGGTGACGTTAAACGACATAGAGGAAGGTGCTGTAATCCCGAAGGAGAAGATCGACATCGAGATGGAGGACGGGAATTTCCCACTTACTGAAGCTTTGAACAATTTGGATGATGATGAATTGGAAGTTGATGTAAGAGTTCCAAAAGACGGAGGGAGATTGTTGGATCCCTTGTTTCCTCTTGAGCAAGAGGTGGTAAGAGAATCAGGCGACTGCGATGGAGTAAGAATACCTTGATTGAAACAACTTGGTACAAACAAAAGTACTTGTTCTTTTTAAGAATAGAAGTTTTCTTTCATCTCTGGAATAGTGGATCTTCTTTTGGATGAATCGAGTATAGGGGTAAGGACGTTTGCATCAGTCCCAATGGTAAGCTACAACCTGAGCATTCATCATGTTAACGATCTTGAGGTGGAAGCCCACCATTGAAGTAAGAGTATCGACACCCGAAACTCGTATTCAATTACGTCGGAAAACCTTTTCCTTCCAAGTTATATTTTTATAGATTCTTCAACTGAAACCTGAAGTTTACAATTGTTAGTACCAATTCGTAAGCTTGTTTGTTCGTTGTGAAGTTGTCGAGTCGGTTTGTTGTTGATTCTTGTAAATTCTCACTGCTCAAGAAATAACTGAAACTTTTCTAGTTGCAATGGAAACCATATGTTGTTTCATAACTCATAAGGTTATCTACTCATTCTTTTGTTGATTTGTAGTTACCCATTTTTCATCTGACATAGATCAATTGGATTGCTTATTCACCACCATTTCAAATTTCATGCCCTAAAACTCAGAGAATTTCGCTTACCGTAGTCTAATAAATGAAATTATTATCATAATTTAATAAATAAAATTAAATATACGATTTTATTTGTAAAATATGAGTCAAAAGAATCTATCCAATCAAGTGCATGGGCAATGGGCAAGAGAATCATGCATAGTGAAAATCAAAAGGGAGACCACATGTTCCGATCCAACTGTCATTATCACGACCAATCAAGGTAATCAAGACAGACCAATAGTTTCCAGCCACGTGTCAACAAACCATTCAACCTCCTAGATTTCATTGGATGAGATTACATATCACCATTTAGATTATAATAACCGATCCAACCCTCTCCCTCCTCTTCTTTAGCCCCCTTCCTTCTAACTCAAACAAGCTCACTCCAAAAGAATTCCGGCCAAAAAATGGCGGCAGAGCTGGCCATAGTGAAACCCATCTCCAACTTCAGCACCACCACCAACCCAAAGCTAATCAACCCAAGAGGAAGAATCTTCTCATCCTCCTACTCTAAATTCTCATGCATTAAGATGTCAGGAGCAGCAGCGCCTACTTCCTCAAAACCCAGCAAGAAAGCGGCGAAAACTGCAATCAAGGAGTCCCTTTTGACGCCTAGATTCTACACAACCGATTTCGACGAAATGGAGACCCTTTTCAATACTGAAATCAACAAGAACTTGAACCAGAAGGAGTTCGAGGCTCTCGTTCAGGAATTCAAGACGGATTACAACCAGACCCACTTTGTCAGAAACAAGGAGTTTAAGGAAGCTGCTGACAAAATGCAGGGCCCACTCAGACAGATTTTTGTCGAGTTTCTGGAGAGGTCTTGTACTGCTGAGTTTTCTGGGTTTCTTCTCTACAAAGAACTGGGTAGAAGACTTAAGGTAATTTTAATCAATCCCCTCTTCAAAATTTTTTACATTTTTCATCTTGTTTGTTTGTTGTTAATTGACTGGTTTAGTTTGATTGATTTTTTCAGAAAACTAATCCGATTGTGGCTGAGATTTTCTCATTGATGTCGAGGGATGAAGCCAGGCATGCTGGGTATGTATACATACATTTTTTCATCATGCATGCATTCAAATTCTTCATAATTATAAGCATTACATTTTCAAATTTGCAATATATATCCACATCCTCACTATAGGCATTTCAAACTGGAGTTTGGTTGAGCCGGATTGGATAACATCATAGGTAATGTGGAGTTTTGGGCCAAACCTTTGTTTAAATCCTAACTCCAATTTCTTTCACCATCTTTCCTTATTTCAGTTTGACCGAACTTCAGTTTCCCTTATAATTGCTTTTGGAAACTGTTTTGCACACGTTGGCTAGGACCCATTTTGGAAGCTCAATAAAAATCTGGTTCCTAAACAGAATTTCAAACGCTTTTCCAGAAGTATCTTATTTTTTGGATACTGTTTTTAGAAGCAATATTGATGACAAATGATTTACAGGTTTTTGAACAAGGGTTTGTCTGATTTCAACTTGGCATTGGACTTGGGTTTCCTAACGAAGGCCAGGAAATACACATTCTTCAAGCCCAAGTTCATCTTCTATGCAACCTATCTATCCGAGAAAATCGGATACTGGCGATACATAACCATATATAGGCATCTCAAGACCAACCCAGAATTCCAATGTTACCCCATCTTCAAGTACTTTGAAAACTGGTGCCAGGATGAAAACCGCCATGGTGATTTCTTCTCAGCATTGATGAAAGCTCAGCCCCAATTCCTCAATGACTGGAAAGCCAAGCTGTGGGCCCGATTCTTTTGCCTCTCGGTAAATCTTACTTAAATTATCGTTTCTATTTGTTTATGAATTCGAATCAGAATTCTGAACATGATTTTGTGAATCATGCAGGTGTATGTGACAATGTACCTTAATGATTGCCAAAGAACGGCTTTCTATGAGGGCATTGGACTTAACACCAAAGAATTCGATATGCATGTTATTATTGAGGTAAATTCTATGATTCCACATTTTGATTTGATTTTTGACAAAAGGTTCGATCTAGGAGTTTAATATCTTACTTTATATATATGTGCAGACAAACAGAACAACTGCTAGGATATTTCCGGCCGTGTTGGATGTGGAGAATCCGGAGTTCAAGAGGAAGTTGGACCGGATGGTGGAGATCAACGAGAAGCTGATTGCAGCTGGGGAAACTGATGACATTCCCTTGGTTAAGAACTTGAAGAGGATCCCACATATTGCGGCACTGGCTTCCGAGCTTTTGGCTGCATATTTGATGCCTCCGATCGAGTCTGGGTCAGTCGACTTGGCCGAGTTTGAGCCCCAAGTTGTGTACTAGATTTCTTGTATTTATTCCATTTCTTTCTTCTCATTCTTCTTCAATATGTTCCATAAACAACATATTATGACAAACATTTGTGTAATGATATGAGGAAATAGTGTCATCTTGAAGAGTCATGTAGTTTGATTGTAATGAGAGAAAAATATTTGCTGTAAGATCACAAATGTCTGCCTTTTTCTCACAATATTCAGGCCCTTTTCCATCGAGGTTGCAAGGGATGACAAAAGACAGCTTCAGCTCCGTTTCGAAACTTCAGTTTGGATATAATTTAACATGCAATTTATCCAGTTTCCTAAATTCAACATTCATATCCTGTTTTTTTTTTTTTTTTTTAAATATATATATATATTTATTATAATTTTAAAAATATAAATAAAATTTATCCGACATCCGATTAATTACCTATCCGGTTAGCTATAATTGAAGAATCTTTTTTTTTTTTTTTAATAATTTAAGTTAAATAAATAATATAAAATTGATATAGAGTTAATCGAATATTCATTAACTAAAATCCATTTGAATGCTACTCCAAAGAGGTTTTAGGCTGATAGAGTAGCCAATGGGCCAGTAAGTTGGGCTAGCAAAATTGGGTCGGATCATATTTCTGATCTTTTCGGGTCGGAATAAACCCGAATTAAGGATCCATTTCCAACGGGAAAAAAAAGGGGAATTGTATTATTATTATTACCAGACCAGAGAAAGGGAAAAGACCGCGAAGAAAGAGAAGAACCGCAGTTTATCGCAAAGCAGCGATTACAGTCTGGTACTAGTGTTCCTCTTTTCATCAATGGAGGTCGGAGCTTCTTCGAGGGTTTTCAACAGTAGTACTGAGTTCTCTTCCTTTGGCCATATTATTAGCTCAAAGCCTCAAGCTCCAGCTTATTCATCAAAATCGCTCCTTCATCGCCCATCGAACGCTTCCTTTCACATTCCTGTCAGAGCTGTTTTCACTTCCAAAGCTGTTCTCAAAAACTTGATTCATACCTCTCCCGAAGTGGTGTTTTTTCTTCTTCTTCCTAATTGTGTGTAAATAACGTGCTGAAATTCGAATATTTAGTCATAATTTGGCAGTTTTGGGGGATTATGGTATTAATGGTTGTTCTTTTGGTGAAGATTAATCATGAAACCGATGTCGAGCTTTCGAGTTTGACTGCTCTGTCGCCGTTGGATGTCGATATTGAGTGAATATGGCCTAATCTATTACCGGGTTCTGGTTGAGGTGCTCTTCTTACCAAGTTTTAGCTTAAACAAAATTCACAGAACAAAGTTTTCAAACTCTTTTTTATTAGTGGAATAAGCTAAATGGCTTTTGCTTGTCTTCCAGATCAAATGGCTGCAGAAGCTTTCAGAAATACCTGAAGTTATAGAGGTTCCAACATTCAGCGAAGAAGCTTCATCTTTCCTGCAAGGAATCATTGACAAGTTTTGCATGGGAGATGCCTTGGCGGTTAAGAAGATCGAGAGAGTTACGAATCATGATGTTAAAGCTGTAGAATATTTCTTAAAACAAGTGTCAATCGCATGCCGAGATTTCCAAGGTTGGGAATCATTTTATATGTTTTTGCTATGTAAAATAACCATCTTACTGATACTAAAATATTTAGGGTAATCTAACCTTCCCTCCATTGTTTTCAGGTGCTTGAGTTTTTTCATTTTGCTTGCACATCCGAGGATATCAACAATCTTGCCCATGCCCTAATGCTAAAAGGAGCAATGCAAGTTGTCATACTTCCTATCATGGACAAGTTGATTGAGGCGCTATGTAAACTTGCTAAAGATAATGCTCACATTCCAATGCTTTGTTGCACCCACGGGCAGGTTACAAGTTTTCCTCCCCTTCGCTTTTTTTCTTTTTAAATAGGTTTCGAAGATGTCTTAAGCATATCTCCGTAGCCAAAGTGAATTCGTGCATAAATTATTGTTTCAAGTGTTATACGAGGATGGAATCAGACTATTTTGTTGGTTCTATTAACTATGTTATAAATTGTCCTTACTTTAGTCTCTTAACATGGTTTGTAAAGAACTCTCAGTTAGTTAAATGATCCCTCATGATGCCTATTTAAACATGCAGACAGCTTCGCCAACAACCTTGGGCTAGGAAATGGAAATTTTTGCTGCTAGGTTAAGTAGAGAAAGGTCAGAAATTTCTCAGGTTCAGATAATGGGAAAGTTTGCTGGTGCAGTTGGAAATTACAATGCACACCTTGTTGCATATCCTAATATTAACTGGCCTGAAAATGCAGAAGAGTTTGTAAGCTCGCTCGGATTGAGTTTTAATCCATACGTCACTCAGGTGTGTATGCTTGTTAGACTTGATATCCTTCAGAATAAAACCCTTTCAGGATCATTTATTCTTGTCATTTTAGACCTGTGTACTTATGAGTAACTAATGAAGTAAAAAAAAAAAGAAGTTTCATCCTTTTTTTTTTTTTTCACTGTAATTTCTTAATCTAAGTAATAAGCTCGTTAGCTATATATATCTCATGTCCTCTAATATGAATGACTGCAATCTTTTTGCAGATTGAAACCCATGATTACATGGCTAAATTATTCCATTTCAGTTCAACAATATACTGACTGACTTTGATAGAGATGTATGGAGCTACATATCTTTGCGATACTTTAAGCAGGTGGTCATCTAATTTATGCTGCAGAAAAATTCTTGTCATGCCAAGAAATGAATCAAGAGATGAAATGATTTTTTCCCCACTTATAATATTTGAGCAGATAACTAAGGCGGGTGAGATTGGGTCTTCAACAATGCCCCACTGAGTGAATCCCATTGATTTTGAAAATAGTGAAGGTAACCTCGGCGTGGCTAATGGAGGTCTATCTCATCTAAGTACGAAGTTGCCTATCTCACGTTGGCAAGTATGAGCTCCTCCTTCATTTAGATATTATTTTTCTATTTTGGCTATTATCCTCTAGGTTGTTACTTATGTTGATATGTTATAATATTAAGCAAGACCTAATTGCGTGTATTACACTAGCAATCGAACTTAAGGGGGAAATAACCATGTTTCATGTACCAGTTCCAAATTATAATTTGCCTTGTCTTATTGTTTTAAATTTGTTTATAATATTATTTATTAGGTAATTGGGGATTTACGACTTTGTTATCTTTTGCAGCGTGATTTGACCGATTCAACTGTTCTAAGGAACATGGGTGTGGCATTAGGACACTCTCTTCTTGCCTACAGAAGCACTCTTCAGGGAATTTCTAAGCTTGAGGTTTGTACTGTATTAGTGATGCTTATCCCCTTTACGTGCATTGTTACTATTCAGGTAGAAGGTTAGACTAGGGATGAAACATTCTGATTACTTTGGATTTGATCATTCTCTTATCATTTTATTTAATGTTAGGTCAATGAAGCTCGCTTGAACGATGACCTGAACAACTCATGGGAGGTGCTTGCCGAACCCATACAGACTGTATGTACCGTCCTACATCTACTTACATACTTTTCTGGGTCAAGAATCTGGTTACATGTGGTTCAATGAACCCCAACAGAGTTATCAGAGATGCTATCTCATTATGTGATCTCTGTTTTCTTTAACCTTTTAAATCAATCTTCCATCCCATTATGCATCGTTTTCCATTTTATTTGTAGGTGATGCCGCGATACGGTGTACCTGAGCCTTATTGAGAAGCTAAAAGAACTAACAAGAGGCAAACAGGTTACAAAAGAAAGTATAAGTGAATTTATCGAATGCTTGGAACTTCCAAACGAGGCGAAGACTAATCTACTCAAGTTAACACCTCATAGCTATGTTGGAGCAGCAGCTGAATTGGCAAGGGATATTGATTCGGCCGTGAGTTTCTCGAATTGGAAAATTGCCTTCTTATAGGCCGTTGTAGCCTGTAGGTGTTTATGATTCAAGCTATTGAGTCAAACCATTTTTGTTTTGGGAATAATTTCCATGTCTTAACGGCCTTATGAAGCAAACCACGGGGTGGTTCGTCCTATTCAGATATTCACGACCAAGAAGTACCGTGGATTCTCTTTCGGATAGGCCCTGAAAGGAGAAGGAAGGCTGTAATGCCAACATGCTGTCTATTATTGATTCATCTGACCCGATAGTACCCATTTTTGGAACGTCCGGTGCCAAAGTCACTGAATGGGTAAGTCGGCAATCCCTAAATTGGACTGTAATGCAATTGACAATCTTAACTTATCATAATTGAAAGTTGAAGTTGGAAAATTTTCAGTGCAATATTGATTCACATAATGTACATTCAATTCATGTTGCTAATTAGCTTTAAGAAAGGAAAATGGAATGGTAGGGAGAGCAGGAAAATATCAAACTTCGAAAAAATTATTTGAGTCGGCCACTTTATTCTAACTCAACCATTTCTCTTCAAGTTAACTTTTTTCCAAATCCCCAACTCTTGCTTCTTGACCTTCTTCTCTTTAGGTTTCCGGACAATCAACTAAAATGGCCATACGGCTAGTTGTGTAGCTATTGCCGGAGCAAGCCAATACACGATCATATGCTCCTTGGTTGGATGCTCGCATCCAGCAAAAGCCCATCCTATCACCTAACGACAAATAATTGAATAATTGTGCCGCTTATCCTAATGATCATTCAGTTTATCTCGCAAACGATTCAAAATATCAGTTTCCAAATGGTTACACTGGCAGGATTGATACAGCCTCCGGTCAGATTAGAGCCAAGTATCTGAAGAGTCTATCCGAGGACACTTGTGATCCAAGTTTTCCGGTAAAAACTACCGGGAATTTGTTTCGGTGTTCCAAGTGAGGTTACAACTATGGTAAAGGTTAATACCCCTTCAATCAATGCACCATGATAGATACGGACATTCATTGTGGACCATGCCGGCCGATTCCCGGAAATGTCTGGAGTGTGCGCCTAATCCCCATAACAGATCCAACTACCTGGACAGGAAAAGGCAAGAGACAGTTGCACATAAAACATTACGAACAACATATATCTTTTAAATCCTGTATTATGATATATATACATATATAACTTCAATCCTGCATTGTAATTGATCAGTTTCTAACAAAGATAATTTAATGAACAAAAAAGAAAATATTATCATAGTTCGCATGAAGAAAAGATAAAATGAAATTACCTGCGCAGGGATTCGGGCTCCAATGGTGAAGAGGAATGTGCGGAAATCATCAGAAATGGCGGAATAAATAACAGTGAGAGGATTTTAGGTCCCGCCATGAGTGATCTTGCCCAGGAAAGCAAAGAAGAACATGTAGATGATATATATAGCATCTTTGACCGTATCACCTTTAGGTCCATGGCTTAATCCTATGATGTTGTAAACAAATATCTTAATCAAAATGCCTCACCATACCCATATGTATGAGAATATGAAATCCGTTACCAGTAAACGCGTCCCAGATGAAGTCGCCATAAAAAACCGGAAGTTTGATGTTTCTGATCGACTGTTCTTCTTCTTATGATGATGGTCCGGTTGGATTTTTAGATTTTAGCTGTCCGACGGTGGGCAAGATTGGGCTGGGCCTTGGGCCTAATGATATCACGTGATCCCTTGGAACTGGCCCAAATAGGAAAAAAAAACAGTCGCTGTTTTCTTGAGAAGAAAGAAAGAAAAAAAAGAGCGTCTTTTATTTCATCATCTGTAGCTCTTCTCTGTTCCACTTCGCTAACAAGTACTCGACATCATATACAGCGAAAGAGCGAAGAAGAGGAGAGGAGGAAGATGAGCAGCATAGGAACAGGATATGATCTTTCAGTCACCACATTCTCGCCGGACGGCCGTGTTTTCCAGATCGAATACGCCGCTAAAGCCGTCGACAACAGCGGGTATTATTTATTACTCTTATCTTTTCCCCTTTCAAAGAAAATGGTTTCTGAGATTCAATCAGAGTTAGGGGTTTAGTGGGTAGTTGAGATTTCGTCGAAATTTAGTGGGGAAATGAATAGTATTTGAGCTTAGCTGAGGGAATTTTCGTCTCTTGATTGCAGGACAGTGATTGGCATCAAATGCAAAGACGGAGTTGTTCTGGTAGTTTCCCTACTTTTTTTGCGCTTTATCACTCACTCGTTTGCACGAATCGAAACGCAGATTTTGAATGAAGTAGGTATTTTTCTGTTGTGAACATTTTCTTGGGGGAGGATTTAGGGTGTGGAGAAGCTGGTCGTCTCAAAGATGATGCTTCCTGGTTCCAATAGAAGAATTCATTCAGTTCATCGCCACTCTGGCATGGTACTTTCATTTTTTCTATAAAGTTTTTTTTTCCTTTTTTTTTTTTTTTTCATAATGCTAGTTCCTATTTTGACGTTTGAATTGCTTTCTGCTGAGAAATGGCTATTTTATTAAGGTTTCTTATGGATTTTGTGCCCATTTTAGTTACTAGTTTGATGAAGTTGTCACTGTTGGAAGAGAATAGTGATTATAGCTCCCAAAAGGCTCGAAATTGAAAATTGGTATGTCGTTTTGATGTTTCTGTTGATATTCCTACGTGACAGGCCGTGGCTGGATTAGCAGCAGACGGAAGGCAAATAGTTGCTCGAGCCAAGTCAGAAGCTACTAACTACGAAAGGTTTGATTCATGATGTGGAACATCTTTCGTCATATGTTTTATTTTGATGGGCAGGTTTGGTATTTGCAGTTATATCTCAACTCATGTTTTATATGATAGTGTGACAAATGCACAGTCCTTTGCTTCCTTTCTTGAACTAGGATTACAACATAATGCTTGGAATTTGGCCAATCTATTTCTAGATCGGCTCTAGCACTCTTCTGCATTTCCCATGTTTGAAATTTGTTTAATGCTTTTGTTTGCTTATTATGACTACTTTATGTAGTGTGTATGGTGAACAAATTCCTGTCAAGGAGCTTGCCGAACGGGTTGCTAGTTATGTGCATCTGTGTACTCTATATTGGTGGCTCAGGTCTGTCAAAACTCATCTATAACTTCAAGCCATTTTAGGATTTGTCTTCTTCCTTTCTCTCCTTATGATCCTGATTACCTATGCTGCAGACCTTTTGGATGTGGAGTAATTCTTGGAGGATATGACCGAGATGGACCACAATTGTACCTTGTTGAACCCTCTGGTGTTTCCTACGTGAGTGACATTTCTAATGTTTATGGAGTGTGAAGTTAATCATTCAATCATGTTGCTTTTGCATTAGTGATTAATACCTTTTGATTACATCTACATTGGTTTACTATAGCTATTTTATACCAACATACTTTTTTTTTTCTTTGTTTTAGAGGTACTTTGGTGCTGCGATTGGGAAGGGCAGGCAGGCTGCTAAAACGTAAGCTAAGATTTGTTTCTTACAGTATATTAGTAGTGAGATTCTGACAAATATAAGTTAGGTGCTGATATTTAAGTGATATATATTGGCAGAGAGATTGAAAAGTTAAAGCTTTCTGAAATGACTTGCCGGCAAGGGGTTATTGAAGTAGCCAAGATGTAAGTCATAGATACTATTGCTGACTCATATTAGCTTAATAGCTTCTCTCTCTGTCTCTGGTAGATTAGTTGGTAAAAATTGTTGTGTAAAGCTCGAGTGGTTTATTGGGTAAATGGTTAATCAGTATATTTATTACTTGTAAGCAGTATCTATGGTGTTCATGATGAAGCGAAGGACAAGGATTTTGAATTGGAACTGAGTTGGGTCTGTGATGAATCGAACCGCCAACACAAGAAGGTATATAGAACTCCTACTTAATCTGAAGAAAATCACAAATTTTTAAAAAGATTCTTACAAATACTTTCCATCTTTAATTTTCAAAAGATTCTTACAAATGCTTTCTATTGTTCGATGAAAACCAAATCAACCCACGTCTTGCACCTTTCATAGCTATCTGGATGTGTTCTTCTGGATCGAGTTGAAACTAGGAAAATCCATTGGGATTTGTATACTTTGCACTTATTATCATATGCTAATATCTGATTAATACCACATCAAACCCGACACTGCAACTTTTATATTCCGGTCAGAACCTGTTCATTTCGTTCTTTATATTGATCAGGTTCCTGATGAGCTTTTAGAAGAAGCCAAAGCAGCAGCTAAAACTGCCCTTGAAGAAATCGATGAAGATTAGCAAGAACTAAAGCGTGCCCATTGAACCTTGACCACTGCTGGGATCTGTTTTTCTCAATTTGAGTGTCTGAATTTTCCTATGGTGTAAAATGGACAAGGGAACACAATCCATGGATATGATAAACATAAGATTCTGAAGTTTTTAAAGAAATGTTGCATCACATCATATGGCCATTTGCCCTATTCAACCTCTCTTTTTCCAAAATTTCTTCCCTAAGTTAGTACTATAAAGCCTTGCGTTTGGGAAACTGAAGTTCGGAATTGAGTTTTAATTTCGAGATTTCAAAGAAAATACCATGGTAATGTCATGCTCGTACAATCAGTAAGATGTAATCCAGCATGGGCTCAAATGAAATATACATTCCATTCCAAATTAGTCTCGATATTCTCCCGCCTAGTTTGGCCCGGATATCACCAGGAATGGGGTAAAGAAAAAACAAGAATTGAAACAAAAACAATACACAAACTAATCCAAATCCAAATACATAATCATCATCGCTTGACAATCGAGGATATTGAACCATGTACATGTACCTTCTCTTATTCTAACTCCATGCCATAGCAACTTTTATTGATAATAACTACAGTAGTTTCCCATATTATATATTATAAATCCTTAAAAACTTCTTCCAGTACTACAAATTTAAGAATCAGCTAGCACTGCAGCTAACAAGTGAGAACAAACGTGCCGTCAAGAAGAACATAAACCCCACTCTTACAATGAGCTGGACCGGAGCTTGAAGGAAACTAGCCTAGATTCCGGGTATGGCAAAGAACGAAAAAAAGATATTCTATCCATCGATAAAAATGATGTAATTCTACAAAAAAAATTGCAATTCTTTAATCTTTAGAAAGATATCATGACAATTAATACACTATATTTGATAAGCACGAAATGAAAACACTTTTAACACATAAAAATAACCAAAATACAGATTAATCATCACTTGATTGAGAGATAGTACCACATATGTATACCAGTTCTCTTATTCTAACTGCATAAGATCGCAATTATCATTATTAGTTATATATTATCACACGTAAAGTAGCTAAACACATATGCATGCATAGTCACTCCCCAGTTTAATTCATAATTATCGTAGTAGTAGTTTTGCAAATACTAATCATGTATCAGCTCTGCAGCTGACAAGCGTAAACGTCGGCCCGACCGTGAAATGGTAATTATTCCCATTTCTTTTCTCGAGACGAACAGGAGCTTGAAGGAAAGCATCTGGTGGTAAAGGGCAATTTCTACCAGTACTAGGTTTAACATATGCTGAGCATGAAGTGCTAGCAAGTCTGTTAATAGTATTTTGGTCTCTGATATTTTCGATATTAATTCTTCCGGAAGCGCTTGTCGTGTCAGAAGCTACGATCGTCCTCCCACCGTCGCAGGATATCTCTACAGTGGCCCTAGACAGCCCTTCGGTGCGACTGTTTTCGCGGGTCCCGCTTCTGGAGCAGTATACTCGGCCCTCGATTTCAGCTTCTGGCCTGGAATTAGCCATGGCGGTTGATGACAACGCGGTGATAACGACAGTGATGATCAAGACCATGATCGAACTTAAACGGGCCATGACTGCACTGATTAATTTGATTACTTTAATCTGGAGGCCCAGCTTATAAGTTCGATATGAAACTATTAGCGCCGGGAGCAAGTACTTATATAGACTTCATGTATTTTTGCTTCTTTTTGATGCTCATGATGACCACCATTTGTGAATTTGACATACTCTAATCAGATCATTTGAATATTCAAAAATATAGGTTAGGCGAAATTTCCATTAGATTGCCAAAACCCTTTGCCCAAGCAATTAATAATTAAGCCAACCCTAAGGCTATGGTCTGTGCATTTTTTACCGTTAATCTCATATGCGTTATTATATATAACCCCACCCCCCCCGACACCGACACCGACACCGACACCGACACCGACCCATTCTATTAGCTACAGAGGCAGATAGTAATTCTAATTCATAAGTAGGGGAGCATTCCATTAGAAACCGTAGGGAATACTGATCTGTGGGCAGGATTTGAAGTAACAAGACATTTTACAGAAAAATGACAGTTACTCCGACTTCATTTAGCGCCAAACAATGAAACCAACTTAAGATGAATCTAACTCTTTTTTTTTTTCTTTACAGAAGAAATCATATGACCATTAATACACAACATGTCATCAAAGAAAAACTCAACAAAAGGAAAGAAAAGAAAAAACAACCCATCTTCTCGAATGCTCTACACAGCAAGGTCATTCTCTGTAAGGGTACTTAAAATTTATGTCTCTAGTTCAATAGAGTATGAGATCAGAAATCCAAAAGCTGAATTGGTGGCTTAACTCGATGAGAAAATCGAAACCGCTCCCAAAACGAGATGAAAGTGAACAATCAGGATTCAGGAGCGAGCAGCTTCATGGAACATCGTCTGATTCCAATCCCGAAACATATGAAAAATCCAGTGTATGAATCAATCAAATAGATCTTGCTAAAGAAGTTCTAACTTGATGACGTGTCAACTTCTTTCCCCAAATCATCATCATGAATATTCCGCCTCAACCTTCTTAACCAGATATCGTAATCCATTAGGTAAGGCGTACCACATAGACTATCAACATAATCTGCAAAAGCTTTCAATACAGTAGACACATCGCCTAGCTTCTGTTGGATCAATCTCCTCGACCAAGACGTCTCTCTCCAATGAAGTGCACCCTCAACTGAATCCATATCAGGAAAAGTTCCTCCTGATGCAAAATAAAGCATATAAACCAAACTCTCTGCATCGGAAGCAGAACACAGTTTCCCTTCTTGAAGCGCAAAGGTTGATGAAAACTGAAGGTTAAGAGCAGGACGGTCTCTGTCTTCAAGAATAGCATGTCCCCATCCGATTAGGACAAAGTAAGGTTGTCTAATGCCAGATTTCATGCAAATTATATTCTCCGGTCTGATGTCTCCATGCCTAATTCCAGCCGAAGAAGCAGCAGAAAGTGCAGATAAGCAATCATGGCAACATTTTTGAGCTTCCTCTAAACCAAATCGACCACTGCTTAACATGTCAGCTACTGTTTCACCAACTGGACTTACAACAAGAATGGGGGTCCCACACCAAGGGTGGTCACAGTTCCCACCTGTCCCAGGTCTTCTACATTCACCCGGATGGATGATTCTTCCAGAAGCACTCAACTGAGGCAGATACTTACTAGATAGACCTTTCTGTTTCATGACAGTAAGCACTCTAGTCTGCCTTTGAACTTGATACCACAAATTCATATCTTCCCAAGCTTCCAGCTGGGAAACACGAGAACCAACATATAGAAACAGACTTTTCCCCGGGTCTTCAACTGGAGAAGCAATGTAATATGAAAGGTCGCCATTAGTTAGGATTTGATTGATCTGATAACCTTTCTGCCAATCTGAGTCCTCTAACCACAACACAGATCCTACTTCTAATTTCATTAACTCTTCAGACTCAATTTTGATGGAATCTTCTTGAACTTCAACTATTTCAGGGGAAACACTTCGTTGTTGGAACTTATATAAGCCATTACCATTCATTCTGGTGTCTGCAGATTGCCTCTCTGTTCTTCTGGTTTGAAGGCGGGACCCATGATCAGCTGCTAAATCCTCAATTGAGTGATTGGGAATTCCAGCAAACTGCATTATGGAGTGGAAAGTCGCAAAAAGTACTTGTAAAGCTCCCATATCTCCCCAGTTTGCATTTCCGAGCTTATTCCAAATCCTATCAATTGGAGATATAGCAATCCTAGAATGATTTTTTATCCATTCAGCAGCACATTCATATACATTATTAGTATCAAACTCCATCCTATTTACATCTCCTTCAACCTTTACAACCCCTCCATATTGCGAATCAACGAGAAGAACAAAGACAGATTTCAAACTATGAGAATTGTTTAACCTACTCAAGCTTCTTGATAATAGCACACGGAGAGCATAGAAAAGGGCCTCGCCTAAGACAGTTAAAGAAAGCTGCTTGTCACTATCGATAGCAAGGCCTCCAATATCAGGCCTTAATAGAGCTAGCTCAAGAATATGATCCCACTTTCCATGGGGATGTCTTGGATTCTTAAGCATTATACCAGTAGCACAAAGACCTCCCAGCTTTCCGTTTGCAATGGCCTTTTCGGCCTGGTAGAACTTCAAATTCTCATTGTATAAGCAACCAACAGAGAAAGGCATTGGTTCATCTTGACTCCAAAAGGCCTCCCACAAGCCCTTCACACTTGCATGGAGAAAATCTTCAATAGCAAGATAAGCAGTCGCTTCCACACCCTCAGAAGTTGAAGCATAAACAGCATTAGGCATCCGAATCAGCTGCTGAAATGAAAGCCCTTCCAACGCATAATCAAATTTCTGTAGTTCTATCAACTCAAAAGGTACGTCAAATGGATGGTTTTTTGTCGATCTCTCAGACACTGATTCAAACCAATCTTCTAGCTGTACGGTCAAGTTTTCACTGTCCACAAATCTTTCGAGAAATTCCTTGCGCTTCCTATTGGGCCTACTTCCAGATGACACACTAGACCTCTTCGTCCCAGACCCAACTGATTCCTGGTCTGGGGATATTCCTGTCAGATATATAGTGTACAAATTCAAACCACTTTAGCCCAGTATTACTTTATACACTATTGAATATAACTTCTTACGTAACAAAAACATTACATTCTATATACAAGCATTTGGATCATTTCGATCGACTGCTTGAAATATAAACCTAAGAAGTAGAAAAATGTAAAAAATAAAAAAATTGACTAGTCGAGCAATTGTACTTTAGAATCAAACAATCTGTAACTGAAATGTGAGGATCTTTCATGACAATAACCATATTTTATTGAAACAGCCCATATGAAGTGAAACTTAACCAGGAAAAGATATACAAGAAGCGAAAACCTAAGCAAATTTGCTAAGTCCAAAGAACCGCAATAGAGAACTGAAATCTACTTAAGATTTCTAAAAAAGAAAAAAAAAAAAAAAGCTTCTTCAATTTTGACACAGAAACCCTAGAACATTGCTGATCTAGCAGAAACACAGTAGGACTTCTGATTTCAACAATTCGAGGACGTTAAATTCACCAAACTGAATAGATCAAAACAATAACAACAGATATAAAAAATAAACAAAAAGATAAAATGAATCCAAGTCAATATAGTAGGTGATGGTCAAAAAAAAATGTAGCAGTAGAATTGAGAAAACAGTTCGAGAAGAGAAAGTAAAGAGTCTTAAATAAAGAAGCTGACCTTCCATAGCTGGATATAGGAGGAAGATGAGAGAGAGAAGAGTCCACGGCAAATTTTACCAGAAAAGTCGGCGAAAATGAATATTCCGATCAAAATTCACTCTCTCTCTTCAGTGTCTCTCGCTCTTTCCTTATTTTCCGCCCCCCCCCCCCATCTCTGCCCGCGAGTCCCACCTTTTCTTTTTTTTTTTTTTTTTTTTTATAATTATTATTTTCTATAACCGCTCCAAAAATTATGTGATGGCGCGGCGGGGCGGCTCTCACCTCTCGCTTTGTTTGAGGCGAGTCCCACTTCTTATTTATTTGTTCAATTAATTTGCCTTAAATAGGCGGCCGGCATATACGGTCGGATCTCACATACGGGTTATCGACCCGTTATTGGCCCATTTGAGTGTGGACCGCACCGTGATATGCGAGTGACAGGAAATGATGATTGATGAGTAAAAGTGGAATTGCATCAATTTCAGCATTGCATTAGCCATTAGCATGGATTTCTTTCATCATTCCAAAAAAAGAAAAAAAGAGAAAGAGTATATGTAATAATTTTAATAATTTTTTAATAAGTACAAATTTTACAATTGGTGTTGGAGGATAGTTTTTGAAAGTCTTGGTTGCGTAGCTTATAGATATAATGTAAAGTTTTGATGGTTTCCATTTAAAAGCTCTTAATTAGGTAAATCCTCTGTCTTTTTTTTTTTTTTTTAACTTTTATTTTGATTTTTATAAATAAATACCTTAATTTAAATTTATTTTACCTTGAAATAAGAAATTAAAATTATCTTTACTTATATCCCTATTAACAAACTGTCGTGGTCTTCTTCTTTCTTTTTTTCTTTCTCTCTCTTTCTCTCGTCTTTCTCTCGATCGACGATCTATAAAAAAACAAAAACGAAGAATCCGACCTATACTCTTCTGATTTATTCTCAACCCTTATTTATTCCATGTTTTTTACTAATATAAAGTTGTAAATACGAAGGTAAGTTCTGCATTTATATCTGTATTATCTTATATATATATATATATCTGAAGCCAAGATTTCAGTTCAGTAAAAATTAGACTGATATCAAGATTTTGGTTCAATTTTCACTGAATCGAAATTTGAATTCATGATTTCGCTCCGAGATTGAAATATTAGTTTTTTTTTTTTTCAAATATTGATCTCAAATTTTTTTTAGGAATGACATCATTTTTATTCATAGCAGTATGTTTCGATGGTTAATAAAAAAATGATGCTAGCATTTCAAAATTATTGAAATATTGGGTAGCAAATGGCTCAAAATGATGGACAACTATTTTAATTAAAACATGCATAAACTTTAGTAAGTTGTTAGAAGTCGTCTACAATACTATTCGTGTTGATCCTAGTGAATTTGCTATAAAATAGCATACAATCCGTTATTGTCATCGATAACTCATCCAATATTTATAAATAAAAAATTAGATAGATATGAAGTCATTTTTATATAATGCGTGTTTGAGTAATTTATCTCCACTATATGTGACGTCAATTCCAAAGAGGAGAACGGGTATGCATGTTCGAGAGCAATATTAGGTATCCGATCTTGGGAATGATGAAAATAAGAATTTTATGAGTTATGTTGATAGTAATGATAAATATCTATATCAGAGTCTGAATCTGAATTTGGATGTGGACCGACATATTAATTCTGAGATTAAGATTGAGGATAACGAAGAGAATGAGAATAAGATGGAGAATGAAGATGAAAGGTTCAAAAGGAGGATGCATGTGTTAATTATCACAACAATGAAATGAATCCAAATTTTCATTTGTATGATAATGATTTCTTCGATGGAGTAATATTTATCACTGATATTTTATCTCCTCTAGATAATACAGTTGCCCCTGATTTTCCACCACTTGTTATTCAACAATCGGAAAATGAAGATGAGAGCGATAATGATGAGTATATCAATTCTTTTTATAGTACTAGTTTTTCCAGCGAAATTATAAATAATCTACTCCTAATTTTTTGCCACTTGTTATTCAACAACCGGAAATGATGACGCTAATGATGAGTATGTCAATTCTTTTTATAATATTCGTTTTTCTGGCGAAATTAGAAGTAATATGCTTCTGATTGCTTTTTCCCAAAGGAGCGGAGATGAGTTTTATTGCACTCAGTTCTTTGATTCTAAGAATGACCTAAAAATGCATCTATAGTACATATGTCATCGATTATGTAGATTCAAGTTGTAAGTGGATGTTTCGTGTTACGTATAACAAATATTGTTCATTTTTCCAAATTTTTACTTATAATGACCGACATATATGTAGTTTGGACTCATCACATCACAATGATTAGCATTGGTAAATAGACAACATGTGATAAATAGTTTTAGTGATAGCAAGTAGAGTCCTACTCTGGAAGGTATGGAAAGTAAGGTCTATTGCACATGATCTTATTTGGGGTGTGGCCGAAGATAGTTATGAAAGGTTACCATGTTACTATGTCGTGATGAAACTCGTGAATCCGAATACTATAATTACAATTCAGAGGGATGGAGAATGAAGATTTCATTCTCTTTTTTTTTTCATGGCTTTTATGACATCCATTAAGGGGTTCTAGTTAATGTGAAAGGTTGTTAGTATCGATAAGACCTTTTTAATGGGTAAATACATAGGGATGCTTCTAACTACAACAGTGTAAGATGGTAGCAAATAACTATATCTGTTAGCATGAGCTATAGTTGACTCGAATAATGAGGCACCATGAACTTGGTTCTTGGCTAAGATTTGAGAAATAATACATGATACTCTCAATTTGGTGATTTTTTCAGACCGAGCACAGAGTAATAGTGATGATGGACAAAGTGTTTACCTAAATTCAAAACATGTTGCATGTATTTGGTACATCGGGTAAAATATCAAGACTAAATTTATAAGTGGTGGAATGACCTCTCTATTCAAGGCGGTAGCCAAACCATATACAATAGAAGATTTCAATAAATACTTCTTTGATATTGGAAGAACCCATCCTGATGTGGCATTGTATATGGAGCATATTGGTTTCAAACACTGGTCAATAGCTCATTTCCAAGGTATTAGATACAACATCACGACAATAATAATTATGAATCACATAATGTTGCATTGAAAGATGCACGTGAATATGCAATTATAGCATTGCTTGAAAGTATTAGGAAAATGATAACGACTTTGTTCAAGACTATAAGAAATGAAGCGAATCAGCATACCGAATAATGCACTCCTAAAATAGTAAAACTGCTCGTAAAAAGACACTAGGAATGTCAGACAATGAAAGTTGATAGTGTGGATGTTGATACGTTTGAAGTGACTCAAAATGATATTAGAATTATTATCAACATACGGGAAAAGAGTTGCACTTGTAAAATGTTTGACTTGGATAAAATTATGTGTGCACATTCCATAACAGTTGTGAAGTCTATAACTATGAACATGTATTCATTATGTGATTTATTCTACTCCACTTAATATTGAAAGGCCACATATATGTAATTAATTTATCTTGTACCATCGTCTAACGAGTGGAATATTTCAGAAATGATCCGGTTAATGGTGGTTTTACCACTCATTATGCGTAAACAAAGTGGAATATAAAAAAGAAATATATGCCTTCAATCAATGAACAAATACGAAGAAGAAGAAAATATGGCAATTGCAGATATTTTTGACACAATAGGAAGACTTTTCGGAACTCAATTCCACCAACACTCATTGAAAATACTTCATAATGTTATATTCATTATTTCGTAAGAACAATTATGTTTATTTGGGATATTTATTTGGATGTTTGATATGTTTATGAGATGTTTATTATGTTTTTTTTTTTCAATATTTGTTTATTATGATGTATAAGAAAAGTTATGTTGTGATGTTTTCAAGTTTTTTAAGGTCAATTTTTTCTATTTAGAAGTAAATCGAAAATTAGGAAAAAAAAATAAAAACAAAACATATTGTCTCAAACCGGAATTAAGATTTTGATCTAACCAAATTAGATCGAAATGTTTTTTTTTTTTTTGTATTATGTTTAATTCTAAGTTTTATATTGTTGTAAAGTTTTCATTCTATCCATTAATTTTATAAGGGTAAGTTTTTAAGGTTTCAAGCTTAAAACTTCTTAACTCTAAGTTAAGTTTAAGTTGTTGTGTTTTAAGTGTTAAGTTGAGTTAAGAAGTTGTTGTGTTTTAAGTGTTAAGTTTTAGATTTGTTGTTTATGTTTACGGATAAGTTTGAAATTTAGTTTTGAAGTTTAGGTTTTAAGGCAAAGTTTATGTTTTAAATCTAATTTATAAGGTTTAAGATTTATTTTTATGTTTGAAGTATAAGGTTGAAGCAAAATTCATTAATATGCTGCCAATCAGTTTATTACAATAAGGTTCCAAGCAAAATTATGTATAAATATAAATGAAATGTTTAACTAAAATTATGCAATACTTACTAAACTTATCTGATTTAGGTTATGAATTAAATTACACTATATTTCTGAAATAATTTCATATCCAAGAATGGACACTTGAGTAGTTTTGGATTCAAGAAATGAGACTTGAGAATAACACTAGGCTTTCTTATCCTCGTAAATCATTGACTAACTAGCGTCACATATAGCTTCACCAATCATCGACTAAATGGCATCTCATAGGAAGCATTATCATCCTCACCATCTATAGCCACCCTTTTATAAAAAATAAAATATATAAAACTTAGGAAAGTTTAAATATTTTTGTTTAACTAATTCTTAAATAAAGTAATATTCGTATTTGATTCCTCTTCCAAATTTTCTGAAAAATCTAGGATATATAGGATTTTGGTACTAAAATCTATGAGGTTTGATTTGCATGCAATTGAACCGAGACCCAAATCCACAAAAAATAAACTCAAACTCAAGATCATATTTTACAAACAAACATCTAACAATTTCATCAAATGGTTGCCAAATGAGAGAACGAGAGAGATATGATAGAAGGAGAAAAGATTTTACGAGAAATTAAAGATTTTGGTTTGGAATTTAGGGTTAGAAGAACCAGTTTGATGAAGAAGAGAGAGAACGAGAAGTAGCGAGAGAGTATGTTGATTAAATTTGAGAAAGAGAGAGAGAATGAGTTTGATAAAGATATCGATTTAGATTTATATGTATTTTCCGTTTTTTATTTCTTTTTCTTCCTTTCTTCATTAATTTCATTTTTATTTTAGTAAGGGGCAAAATGAAAAAAAATGGAAAAAAAAAATATTTATTAGAATAAGGGTAAATACTTAAATAACTAAACACTAATTATAGTATTTTTTTAATAATTTTTTTTCTTTAAATCTGATTAATATAAATATTTATATCGAAACTTTTGAATGTTACTCAATAAGTATATTTTTTCTTAATATATATATTAAAATTAAAAAAAAATAAAAAATAAAAACTTATGTTATACAGATGATCGATGTACATGTCAAATTCCAAAAAAAGATAGAGATGAAAAAAGTACTGTTATTTGAATTGCCAGATCATGGGACCCATTGTCCAACGGCTAGTTAATTCATTCATCTGATTTTACCTTCTTTTATAATATTTATATACATATATGTACATAGATACCCGTCTTTATCCTCAAATCAACGAATTTTCAAGAGCGAGCGATTTCGCTTCTTCAAGCACTGCCGTTCTCGCCAATCCTCTCCCTTTCTGTTTGGTTCTCCTTACGAATCACAGCGATAGGTGAGGTGAGGTGATTTTTGTATCATCTAGGTTCTGTTTTATCTGCTTTTCTCGATTTATTTTTTGTATTCACATTGTTTCTGAACTGAATTAGAGAACCGGCTTTTGATTTCTTTTTGACTGGATCTTGAATTTGTGTGACGATGAATGATGCTTTTCTTGTTCACGACACTCTGTGATTCCTTCTTCGTGGGATGGAAATGTGGGTTAGGGTTTTTCTCTGCTTATTGATCTGAATTAGGTCGTTGTCACTTTACGAGATTCCATTTCTCTGATTGTTGGCTAAATGATATATGTTGACCTATTCGGTCCTAAAATGAATTTTCTTAACTGTTCGAGTTTCTAGTTATTCCCTTTTTCTAATTGCATAAGTTATCACCGGCATCGAACGCCGTGGAGGGGCTAATATATTTCGGTAGTCTACGATTTTCGGTTTTGTGATCTCATCCTGCATCCAGTCTCCCAGCTAACCACTTAGATTTTGGGCAATTGAATATCTCTTTGGATACTATAAGCTGAAAATCTACATTTGTTATCTTGATATATATTGTGAAATTATTATAGTGCAGGCCTTTTATGCTCCTGCTCCGGTGTGATTTTTCACACTCGTGAACAGTATTTCGGAAAGCAATAATTGATTCGTAGCAGTAGCAGAAGCCTTTAGAAGCAATTTGCCTGTTTCTATGGTAAATCCTCTCTTTGTTTCAGTCATACTTCTTATCAGTTAGTTCACAGCGTTTTGTAGAAATAACCCAATCCGAGCTTCAAATGGTTACTACAATTGAGCCATGTATGAGTTCTACTACTCCGGCACTTTTTTCTTACCATTGGTTATTGTTTCAGGCGACTAATGAGAATCTACCACCGAATGTGATAAAGCAACTTGCCAAGGAGTTGAAGAGTCTCGATGAGTCTCCACCTGAGGGAATCAAAGTTGGTGTAAATGATGATGATTTTACGACTATATATGCTGATATTGAAGGCCCAGGCATGTTCCTTTAGTGTTTAACTCTACATTATCCCAATACATTCTTGCTTTTATCACTAAACAAAAGACCTATGTAACAGCTGGGACTCCATATGAAAATGGTGTTTTCCGAATGAAGTTGCTATTGTCCCACGACTTCCCACGCTCTCCTCCCAAAGGTTTGTAGATACTTTAATGGATTGAAATTTTATTCTTGACATGGTTCTGATCTTTTCGTGAGTAAACTTAGTAGTTGTTGGATTTCTACACTGAATATATTTTGAACATGAATGATCTACTAGGTTTTTTCCTCACTAAGATTTTCCATCCCAACATTGCAAACAATGGTGAGATCTGTGTCAACACACTGAAGAAAGACTGGAATCCCAGTCTTGGATTACGACACGTTTTGATTGTGAGTTTCCCTTGACAAGTTTATATCATATTTGCATGATATCTGTCCTCCCTTCTTTTCTTTACACAAGTTCTTTAAGCACTTGATTCCAGCTGAAGTCCCATTTTCTATTTTGTGAATATTATAATAACAGGTTGTGAGATGTCTATTGATCGAACCATTTCCAGAATCAGCTTTAAATGAACAAGCCGGCAAGATGCTCCTTGAAAACTATGATGAGTACGCTAGACTTGCAAGGTTGATCTGTGCATATATTTATCTACAGTGTTTTTCATCCATAGCACCTGTTATTGCCGATTTAGAAACTTGCCATCCTGGAAGAGGAAATTTTAACATTATGACTTACTTTGCAGGCTTTATACTGGTATTCATGCAAAGCCAAAACCCAAGCTAAAAACAGGATCAATTTCTGAGTCCACAACTGCACTTAATGTGGACCCCACGAACACCTACAAGGATACTAATGCGGACCAGAAGACTGCAGCAGCATTGCCGCCTCCATATCCTCCACCACCTTCTGCTACAATCGCTAGACCGTCCAAAGAGCAGCTATCCATGCCTACCACTGCTGCTCCTGCTACTGCTGCTACAACTGGGCTGCCAGCTGCTGGGACAACTCAAAAAGGCTGCCGGGAAAATTTACAGTCAGACAAGAAGAGAATGGATGCGAGGAAGAAGAGTTTGAAAAGGCTGTAATGAAGGAATGGTTTCAAAGGGAGGAGAAATTGTTACCCTCTAGAACCTTGTTCGGCAATTGCCCTCTGAATATTTTACATTAAGTGAGACAATATCATGACCATTTGAGATTTTACGTTCAGAACAAGTACAAAAACAATAACAATAGCAAATAATACAAACTCAGAGCAGAACGTGCATCAACAACACTAGTTCCTCTGGGCTCATCCCTACAGAACAGAAAATGCAGAGCAAGACATCGCAGGGAAATAATACAAGGAGAGTCAACCACATAACATTAAATCCTTCAACTTCAAGGTAACTAAAGTTCACCAAAAAAAGCTAGAAAACAAACCAGACCCACTTTGTCGCAAGACACATTTTAACAGAGAAAGAAGATAAAACATAGGGAACAAGACCACTACCAAATTCTACAAAAGGCTTGGTTTCATTGATAAGCCATAACTCTTATAAAAAGACCGACGCTTTTCTTTTTATAAGAAAATCATTATGACCAAGTTGTTATCTCTCTCACTTAGCCATCATGACCTTGACAAACTCCTCATAGTTAATCTGGCCATCACCATCCACATCAGCCTCTCTAATCATCTCATCAACTTCTTCGTCAGTAAGCTTCTCACCCAGGTTGGTCATGACATGGCGGAGCTCCGCAGCTGAGATGAACCCGTTCTGGTCCTTATCGAAAACACGGAAAGCTTCTTTCAGTTCTTCCTCAGAGTCAGTGTCTTTCATCTTCCTAGCCATGAGGTTCAGAAACTCGGGAAAATCAATGGTACCGTTTCCATCTGCATCGACTTCATTGATCATGTCTTGGAGCTCTGCCTCGGTCGGGTTCTGGCCCAGCGACCTCATTACAGTTCCCAGCTCCTTGGTAGTGATACAACCTGGAAAAGTAAAATATTACAATCCAGAAAGTGGAATAATAACAATAAGTTTGTGTTCTTCATTCCTCTAATGCAATAGCAGAACGCAAATAGTTATCCCAAAAACTATAATCATTTGATAATAGGAAAAAAAATTCAAATTTAAATCATGAAAAATAATAAGAAATTGTTATGCCCTAACAAATCGATCTTTTTCCCTAATGATCATTTTACAGAACAGCAAGAGCAAGAAGAAGATCTAGATCACAGAATCAAATTCCCCCAAAACATCAACTTTCAAATCTACAATCCCTAAATTATGAAATACACGTATTGCACAGACATCATTAAAAAAAAAAATTAAAAAAAAAGAAGAAGATCGTATTAGATTTTGAAAATCATTGCGAGAGAGGGAGAACGGACCGTCGCCATCCTTGTCGAACAGGCTGAAGGCTTCCTTGAACTCAGAGATCTGATCGTCGCTGAGCTGATCCGCCATATTCGATCTTGTTTCTTAACTATTACTCAATCTGATTTCTGAAAACAATATATAGATAGCGAAACCTCTAGACAAAATAATGAGATGACGAAGATTAGATTTTGCGCTCTCTTCAAATCGGACGAATTGCTCGACCTCTGCACTGAGATATATATATATATATATGAAGACCCCCCCGCTTCACTCTCCCCCATTTTCAATTACTCTGCACCTGGACTCCTTTGATTTACCGGTTTTGCCCCTACTTTTGTTCCTATATTACTTTTTTTCTTTTTCAAAAATCAAAATACCGAAAAATCGATTCACAATATATTTTAAAATTTAATTTCTTAAAAATATTTTAAGTAATAATTAAAAAAAAATTATTTTTACAGTTGAAAAAATTAAAAATTATTTTTTAAAAATTGGTTTTTATCATTTAAAATAAATAAATAAAAATAAATATCAAATAAATTAATTTTTATATTTAAAATATATTACAGAATTGTTATTAAAAAGGAAAATTAATTACAATCTCGAATAAAAACAAAATTTAACATATCAAAAAAAAGACAAATCTTATAATAAAAAATAAGATAAGAACTAGAAATAAAATTAATAAAGCATATGTAATATTTATTACATTTACCAAAAAAATACTTCTAATCTCAATATTAAATGACATGAACTTGAATTAAATGTATATATATTTATATTTATATTTATAATTTACAGCATATTGTAAATTAGGCAGTATAGGGTATTTGAGACATTTTGTTCGCCAACGGAAAATCTCATGAGCAAAAAAAAAAAACAAGTTAAAAAATATCATAACCCATCTTTCTTGGTAGGGGCAGAAGGGTAAAAACGCGTTGGCGAAAAACAATGAAACGAACTAAACTAATTTATCTACAGCCCGACGAACCATGTCAAGGTCAGGGAAACTAATGTCTGTTGATGGCGCCACGTGGATCTCTTTATAAGTGAGTTAGGGACGTGCGTTCTATCATGGCTATTACACTTTAAGGATTACTGTACACATTGCCGTACATAAACATAACTTAGCGGATAATACTGAGAGAACCGCGTTACCGCGTGTAGCGTTTGATGCGAATTGTCAAGTCGAGAAATTCTATTTTTAATAATTTTTATTTATTTATTTATTTTATTTTTATTTTTCTTTAAAAAATGAAAAGAAAACAGTAAAGAGGATAAATTACTGGAACGACCAAAAGAATCTCTCTCGCTTTCTTCGAATTTCATGGGCTTTTTCTACTTTTTTTTTTTTTTGTCTCGAATTAAAATTTATTTATTTTTTTATTCTTCATCAGTCAACGAGAGAGAGAGAGTAACGCGGTTTGGACGCGGAAGGCGATATCTAGCCTGTCGTTGATCGACACGTGTAAGGAACAGAATCCACTTCTCTCTCTTACCTCTCTATCTGTCTCTCTGCCACTTGGGTGGCCCACTTTAACCGGACTCGCTGTCCTTTCTATAATTTTTTTTTTTTTGGCAACTTGCTCGGCCGAAGCATTGTCATCGCTTTGCTTTTGACAAAATCTCTAGCCTTACTGTCTTTACATGTTACCATGTTGGGCCTTATTGATCTGTGCCGTTTTCTGGATCCTTGTTTTTGGAGGTTTTGGATCCATATTTTATCTGGGCCTGAATGTTAAAGCCCAAATACCGCTCGGGGGGAACTAATGAGGAGTTGGATTTAATGTTTGGTTGATAAAAATAATAAAAGAAAAATTCTTAAATGGATTCGGTTTACTGTAAAAAATTGTGGAATAATTTGAATCTTACTGTCTTGTAATGAGCAAAAGCTGAGTCATTAACTAGAAAGTTAGTCTTCTTCTACAAGCTTCAAATGGTATAGAAGTACAATCGTAGGAAGAAGAAGAAGAAGAAGTAGAAGAATATGACGATGATGATGTCGAAGAAGTAGAAGAAAAGCAACCATTCAGGGCGGCCATGTGGAATAATAATTCCTTGACGATATCTTCAACCAAGTCTCTGCAAATGTGATCATGTAAAGCCAAACCTATTCTTCCAATCTCACGCTTCTCACCCCATGCTATGTCTCTACACACTTCATTTACACTCTCCATCATAGCCATCTTACTCATGCTCCACATTTGATGGTAATCATCATATGATGATAACGATGATGAGTGTTGATCATCATGACTACTCCTTACTGTTCTTTCAACCATGTTTGGGTTGAACAAGTCATCCTGATCTCTAATTGGTATCTTCTTCTTCTTCATCATACAAACTTCTTGTTGTGATCTTTGTACATGAGTTTGCACTCGTCCTACATCAAATCAATATAATTAACTACTAATTATTCATGATATTATAACTCGATTACCGCAAACGATCATAATTCTACAATTAACTGTTCGATAAATTTTCAATCATAATATGTAGCACCGTAATCATATTACTATTTTATTTCAGCATCCTACTAATATCAGCATCATTATCAAAGTAACATAATATTGAATTTCGATAATTGGATCTACATAATTTATATAATCATATTTTTTTTAATTATTATAAAATAATATAACGACGTGTCACTTAGATAATATTACAAATTAATTTAAAAAAAAAAAAAAATCAATCTGAATCATTAGTCATGATCCGCTAGTTAGCAAGTAATTTTCAGACATCCTAATCCAAGCAACCATTGTGCACATGGTTTGTAAGAAAACAAATTATTAACCCAACAGCCAGTGAAAAAAACATAAGTAGTAGGTCGAGTTTTGGCAGCTGGAACTTGTCTTCCTCACTTTCTAATCTGTTTCTTTCTTTTTTCTTTTTTACTTTTACTTTAGTATCAACAACTTGTTTTACTTTATTTTGACGGACTGCCACTTTCAATCACTTTAACCTAATGGATTAGGGTCCACCAAACATAATATAGACGTTAAAGCTGATCCAGTACTACATACGCCATTATTAAGGCTGCCATAATTCCCCCTCTGGCTTTGCTTTAATACTTTGGCATGCAACTGTTACAGCTCTTATTATGTCTCCCAACTAGGTAACTATTCAGTCAGTATTCACTAGTGGGGCTGCTGTAATTCCATTCTCTATCAATCAATGAGATCTATAACTAGATAACTAATCTTGTTCTTACATGAACAAAAGTTCTTTAACAAGTTTGTTAATTAGTAATTAGTTGTCCCACTTGGTTAATTAAGGCATGAGCACTTACTAGAGAATGCAATTATAGTATGATATCATGGAAATCAAGTTTATATTATAAGATTGATTAACGTATAACGTACCATAGTGAGCATGTCGTCTGGAATAGATGCCGTTGTTAATCACATCACTCAAATGTTCCCGACTAATCAAATGTCGATCATCCAGCACTGACACCGGACTTGCTTTATCTTCAACCAACTTTTGACTAATTTCCGGCGTTATACCCGGCATAGGTGAAGACTGGAGGCTTTCTACCGATCTGACAGCCTCGATTATCTTCTTGAGAGCCTTCAAATCCTGGTCACATTTTTCAAGTGCTCCCAAAAGTTTCCTTCTCTTATCCGCGGTCGTCTGATCGTCTAAAGGCATTTGATCAGACTTCGATAATGTCTTCGGCATCCCTTCCAATCCCATTAGCCTCGCAAGCAGTACTGCTTCAGGTGGTTTCCAGGGACTCTCGGCCGAGCGGCATCGTACATCGGCCGGAATCGTTGGGCTCCTTGGTATAACCTCCAATGAGGATCTGATCCTAAGCTGATTATCATTAATTGCTTTCCCTTCTGGGTGGAATTTAGATGAAGAATTAGTAGTTACTAATGCATCCTCATTCGCCTGAGTAGCCCCTTGATCACACTTTCCTGAAATATTTCATAAGGAAATGAGATCATGTTAGTTCATTAATCATCTCATGCATTCAATTTTCTCACTTCCATCACGTGATTCTTTCTAATTAATACTAAATGGTGGCAAAAGAGAAAAGAAACGAAAAGAGACGAAAGGAAAGGAAAGGGAAATATTTATATACCGAGGGTGATGAGTTTTTTCCGGCGGGACTGGTACTTGGAAAGGAAGTGGAGGATGCCGGACATGCAGCCAATGCTTTTCGCATGGAGCTTTGGGTCCGGCGAGTTTAACTCCCTTCGAGACGATTGAGAAACCAGACTGCTTTGCCTCTTCATCGATATGTATGTCAAAGTAGATGTGTTTTTGCTAATTCACTCAACGACCGTATATATGTGGTTTTGGGGTATATATGGAGTGTGAGATATATGTTTGGTTAGAAGTAGTCTTTGGATTTGGATTTGAGGGCTTCGTTTTATTAGATTCCAAGGGAGGAGAAGAGGGTGTTATGATGATATGCACGAGATAGTAATGACTGATCGACCTAAAAAATCCAAAATGGTCAAAAGACAATGATCTTATTGACTGAGCTGACTTTTATAATGTATATATATAGAGTAGTTTTTAACCCAATAATTTTTTTTTTTGGCCAATAAACATTTATATTATATACTGATGTATACAGATCTTGAGTAACAATATTCTCCTCAGCTAGATACTTAAAAGTTAATTTTCCAGGAAGAGTTGTTTTCTTTAAGAAAATATGAACGAGATTCACTTCCTTCAACCAAACTCTTTTCGTTCGGCACCTCGGATTCTGACTTCTTCTCTAACCATTGTCGAGCTAGGGTAGAAATCACCCCCAACATTAGATTATATTAATATAAGCTCCATTATATCATTATAAAAAGATCCATTTTGTCGGGCTCTCAGAGTTTATACTTCATTGTCGAAGGCGGGGGAGGAGGATTTGTCCCATTACTAAGAGAATAAAAATTATTATGATCAATATTTATAAATTACCCTTGAATCTTGATATTGATAATTATACTAATATTTTATTTGATTAGAATTATGAGACTTTATTAAGTTTATTAAAGGCACGATCAAGTACTTACAAACCACACAGTTATTACATCACTTCATAAATCATAATCAGCTCTGATCTGTAATGATGATCATCATAGCCCCAAAAAACTAGCATCAGCATTCTGATCACTGCAATACAAACAGGGATGTTGAGCAGCAAACCCTTGTTGTTTCAACACTTCTCTAGCCATAATCACAACTTGGTTATTACTCAACGCCATTCCCAGATTCTCCTTAAACACAGTCTGAATAGCATTGCTAAAAGCTCCATAAGCCTTGTTAGCTCCTGCTTCAGTATCATCTTCATTGGCACTAGGGTTCATATCAGCTGAAGTCTCATTTGCTTGACACCCACTTAGCAAAATCCCCTCGTCATCCTTTAATTTTTGTGGGTCCGCCAGATCAAATGGGTTCAAGTGAAATCAAAGGCTAGCATTGGCTCCAAATAGATATAAAAAGTGGGTCCCAATATCTGATGTGTTTATGTTTGTTAGGGTTGTGAGGTGCTGTATTATTGATTCAAAAGGGATAGTCTTTGGGGTACTGGTAGAGGTAGAAATTAGTGTGTTGCTGCTTGTAAACTTAGAAGGTCCAATTTGTTCCTTTTCTTTGTCAATTAGGCCTCCACCATGGCATGAGCCTGATAGCATTGTGAAGCTTGCTCCGTTCGGTAGCCGGTTTACTAAGTGCCGGAAATCCACATCTGAATGGTAACATACGTATGAAGAATGTTAAACAATAGTACTTGATAGTAAATATGTTTGTTTTTTTGTTTTTTTAAAGAGACAAGGTACTAATTGCTTTAGCCAAGAGTTCCAAGACTATTGGAAATGTTCTCATGTAGAATATTTTCTGAATATTCCTTTTTCCTAATTAATTAATCACCAAATTTAAAATGTGGCTTACACGTTTATCTTAATTGAAACGTATTAGTCACCGATCCATTGAGAAAAACTGATTAATTAGAACATGAAAAGTTACCTGTGATGAGATTGAAATCACAAGGCACAATGGCCTCATCTTGTCTAAAGAGGATTGCCCGGTTTCAAGGAAGGAATCCTTGTTCCATGCCCACTATAATGAAAGAACAAGACATCTCCTTCTTCAGCCTTCTTCACCATGTTGTCCAAAGCCTTCCTAATATTAGCGCCAGTAGGCATAACTAACGAACCCAGTTCATCAGTTGGGACCTCGATATTGCTGTGATCGAACCCGAAACAGTTCACGAGCATTTCTCTCATGGCCAGAACATCGTTGATGCAGCCGCGTAGCTCGTAACGTGTGTTCGGGTAATTGCACCCGACCAAAACAGCCGATATCTTCTTTCCCTTCATGTTCGACATTTTCATTCACCAAATTGATTAAAAGCTATTGTTCTTTCTTATTTGGTATAAAATGTAGAGTACTCATTTGACCTTTTTATATTATGTATTCCCAAACTGCCATTCCTTTGGCTTGGAATGTGATTCAAGGAAACTTTGCTTCATGCTCTTCATCATTTGTCTTTAAAGGGGTGGAAAGGTTAAAGAAATTTCAATTAACACTAAAATAAATATATAAATTTTCCATAAATTAATAATTTTTTTAAATAATAATTTTTTTTAATTTTAATTTAAAAATAATATATTACTTTTTTTATAATTTAATAAATTAATAAATTTATTCAATTTCAAAATTATTAATTTATTAAAATTATATATAATTAAAATAAAACGATCATCTTCGTAAATATAATTCACCAATAGAACCAAGGGAAAATTTCTCGTTCGGTAAATTTTCAATAAAGGAGATCGAGTCGAATTTACCATTTTACCCTAGAGTTGGAGAAAAGGGGAAAAAAAAGCCTTGCGCTCTGAATTAGGGCGCGAGAGAGGTCTGTTCCAGCTTCCAGGATGCTGATTCGCGCGCTTCGAAATCTCCATGGAAGCTCGAAGAGAATAATCAGGGAGATGTCATCGTTCTCCAACAAATTTCCGAAAGAGAAGGTGGATTGCGTGGTGATCGGAGCGGGAGTGGTCGGAATAGCTGTGGCGCGGGAGCTCTCTCTCCGTGGCAGAGATGTTCTGGTGCTCGACTCTGCCCCCACTTTTGGTTCTGCTACCAGTTCTCGAAACAGCCAAGTTATACATGCCGGTCTCTACTATCCTCATAATTCTCTCAAGGTTTGGCTACTTCAATTCCAGTCTATTATTTTTTAAGGAATCCGAATGCTACTATAGCAAAGAAAAGATTTTTGGCTGATTATGATTACAAGCTTTTGTTCATATTGCTGTGATATTATGTTGCAATGGCCACATTTTTTCGACGAGAATGGTGTTCTTTGCCTTTTAACATTGATAAAGGGGATTAAGAGAAGAGTAAAACATGATTTAGGGATCCCAAGTTGATTGCAGGCAGTTTTTTGTGTAAGAGGAAGGGAATTGCTTTACAAGTACTGCTTGGAACATGAGATACCTCATCAACGAGTTGGGAAGCTTGTAGTTGCGACTAGATCCTCAGAGATTCCAAAGTTGAATGATATAATGGGTCGAGGACTTGAAAATGGAGTTGACGGTTTGAGAATGATTGATGGTTCTGAGGCCATGAGAATGGAACCTGAATTGCAATGTGTGAAAGCCTTAGTGTCACCTGTTTCTGGCATTGTTGATACTCATTCTTTGATGCTATCCTTAGTGGTATGAATTCCATTACCTCGAATTTTGAAAATTATCTAGATTGTATGAGTAATTTATTCAGCAATTTATTAGATATGTTTATTGACAGGGATCTCACCCCCATGTGAGTCCAGGGGGAGGCTGAAAATCACGGGACTACTTTCTCCTACAATACAGCTGTGATTGGAGGTCAACTTGAAGGAAACCAGATCCATCTTCATATCTCTGAAACTAAAAGTCTTGAAAACTGGAATGGTGAGAATCAATTGCACCCAGATCTAATTCTTATTCCTAAGCTAGTAGTTAACTCTGCAGGCTTGAGTGCCCTTTCCCTTGCAAGGAGAGTTGATGGACTAAGTAGTGAATTCATTCCTCCTGCATATTATGCACGCGGTTGCTACTTCAGTTTATCTAATACTCGAGTCTCTCCATTCAAACACCTGATATATCCTATTCCAGAGGATGGTGGTCTTGGGGTGCATGTTACTTTGGATTTGGATGGTCAGGTTAAGTTTGGCCCAGATGTTGAATGGATTGAAGGTGTAGAAGATATATCGAGCTTTCTGAATATGTAAAGATTCTGCATCCCCATCTTCTTTTTTCTACATTATTTAATAAGGTTCACACTTCAAATTGATGATCTAGCGTTAAATGGAATTGGTTTGATACCATGTGAAGTGGCTATTTGTGCACCTACAAAAGGGCGAGGCATATAATGCCCATTTCATCATCGTGATTTATGCCCTTCACTCGAGTCCCTGTCTCTTCTTATTCTATGCCGTTTGTATCTACTACTATTGTTTGGAGTCTATTCAAGTAGTTTTTGTTTTCTTGTAGCATTTTGAGGACGTTTTCTGGCCCAATATAGAGCTGTTATCTAATATTTTGGGGCAATGCGGGAAATGATGTGGAACATTTTTATATGCCTAATGGCTTGGATCAGCTGAAACATCCTATGGAATGTGAATTATCATGTTATTTTTTGTTCATCTGTTTTCTCTTCTTACTTAATGACCTATATATGCCTCTGATTATTGTTATATGCTCATTTTAGTGAAACATTATTTGAAACTTGAATTTAATGTTTGAATTTGATCCCAGGTTTGACTATTCTGTATGTGCTAGCCGTGCTGACAGGTTCTACCCAGAGATTAGAAAGTACTACCCGAATCTAAAGGAAGGATCTCTACAGCCTGGATACGCAGGAATTCGTCCAAAACTCTCAGGACCCAAACAATCTCCTGCTGATTTTGTAATCCAGGTTATTCTCTCGTCCATTTGTATCTTATCAGCTTGAAACTTGAAAGATGCATGAAAATTGTTGGCCTAGACTGTTCCATCTCTTTGCTTCCATTTACTTACCTTACCTCTCTTCTTGACTGCTTGAAATTTAATAAAGATAAGGTCTTTGATCAAAGTCTTTTTGATGCAAATATAGCGGTGTGATCCACGATACTAGTCCTTTTCAATTCTTCTTGTTATAATCGCATCTTATGAACAATAAATATGTTGGGAGTGTAAATTTATGACTTGATCTCTGCAGGGGGAAGAGACTCATAAGGTTTGTGGTCTTATTAACCTCTGCGGGGTCGAATCTCCCGGCTTGACTTCAAGTATGGCAATTGCAGAGCATATAGCTTCAAAATTCTCAAGATGAATTGAACTTCACGTTGTAATGTCATCAACCAGCTTGAAAGACAATAAATAGAAGATGACTATGATGCTTTCAGTTACATAAATCAGAGCTCATGTTGGGTTAAGGAATTTGTTTATAATTTTATTTTTATTTTTATTTTGTTCTCTTTGAATATAAATTTGTTAAGACATTAATTCTATGAACTGAAGAAATTTTAAAAAAGAATTTGGTCCAACAAAACATTTATTGAAATTCAATTTCATAAATAAACAAATTCAAACTTAATAAATTGATTAATCCATAAACAGAAAAAGAAAAAGAAAAAGAAAGAGAGAGATGTTAGAAACAGTCACAGCAGGGGAGGAAGAGAGGTTCAGTGGGGCAGTACGTTATGGTGCCCTTTTTAGACTTTTCCATCTTGAGGGTCGCACTGGAACTGAACCTCTTCTCTCTTTCTCTTTCCCTTTCTCTTTCTCCTTCGCCTTTCTTTTTTTCTTTCTCCTCCCATCACCCTTTGGAAACGTGCTAGGGCTTCATATCGGGTCGTCTTGCTCTCTCCATCCATCCATCCCTCAGCTCAGAGGTACTAAATTTCACATGTTGGGAGCTCAAAATTCAGAATCAATTGAGCAGATGTGATTTGTATAACCCCCTCGATCTCACCTGTTGAAAAATTCTGCAACTGTAAGTTTCTTCCATTAATTTCTGCAATTTCCTATTCCACCTTCCTCTACTCTTCGATTCGCGAAACTCTACTTTTGGTTTTTCTTCTCCCAAGACAATTTCGGAGGATTCTTTATATGTGTTGTTAGGTATTGCGTCTTTGGATAAAATCTGTGTTTTGTACCCCACTGTGTTTCTAAATTTTATTATTGTTATTACGAACTTGGATTGTGGATAAATTATAATCTTGTCTGTTTGTTGCATGAAAGTTGTTGTCTTGTCCTATACTGGTTATATCTTCCTATATAACCAGCCTTCTAGTTTTGATGGCGAAAGGCCAGTTCCAGATATTAGTCTCAATATTCCTTGCCATCTATTGTAGACTTTTCCAACATGTATCATGCGAAGAAATTTTCAACCGTGGCTCTAGTGCCACACAAAGTTCAAGGTGCAGCACAAACTACAAATGTTGGGGTTAAAGATGGAACCTTGGGGAAAACCCCGATATCGCCTGGGGGAAGTGGGAAGCAACGGCTTCGTTGGACTTCAGACCTTCATGACCGCTTTGTAGATGCCATTGCACAACTTGGTGGACCAGATAGTGGGTATTTTCTTTATGGTAGTCTAATTTTTATTCTTACCGAAGAGGGGATTTTTTTTTTTTCTTTTGTTAAACAACATTGAATAGATTTATGGTACAAAGTAGATTGGATTGGGTTGAAATCCTTCTTCTTGGCTCTTTTCTTTGGTTTTAGGGGCAACACCCAAAGGCGTTCTTCGAGTTATGGGTGTGCCAGGTCTTACCATATATCATGTTAAAAGCCATTTACAGGTATTACGATCTTTTAGATTGCTTTTGTTTGTAGAAGTTCCATAACTGTTGAGTATTGACCATACGTATTCTTTTATTGTTCTTTTCTGTAGAAATATCGCCTTGCAAAGTATCTGCCAGAATCTCCAGCTGATGGTAAAGTTGTCTTCCTTTCTTACACATCTAGTACCATCGTTTGATTACTTGACTTTTATAATAGTGTTAATACCTATTTGCCTTTTGTTTTAGTAATAAATTGGAAAATTTCTTGTTGGCATATAGGCTCCAAAGATGAGAAAAATAGTTCTGGAGACAGCCGTTCTGCCCGAGATTCCTCTCCGTGGGTACCATTTCTTCAACAAAAAAAAAAAAAAAAAAAAATATATATATATATATATTCAATATGTTTCTCACCTATTTTCACGGGTTCCTTCCTATCTTAACTGTCTAATGTTACGATAAACTCATCTGTAGGGGTGTGCAAATTAATGAAGCATTGAAGATGCAAATGGAGGTACAGAAGCGTCTTCACGAACAGCTTGAGGTTTGACATTTCTCTCTCATACAACCTTCTTTTTTTGCTCCAGGAAATTTGTTATGGGTGGGTGACATTCAAAGTGAGGAAGTTTAATCTATGTATCTTTGCTGTCTTATTATGCATTGTGCTTGAATTGGGTAGTACTTACTATGTCTGGTATGTTTGGTTTTGCATTCTCAGGTTCAAAGGCAGCTGCAAATGAGAATAGAAGCTCAAGGCAAGTACTTGCAGAAAATCATTGAGGAGCAGCAGAAACTTGGTGGCTCGTTGAAGGCCTCTGAGGTTGACTCAGAGCCTTCCAATAATGACCCTCCAGAGACCTCCTCATCTCCCCGAAAGAAGCAGAGGATAGAAGATGATAATGTGTCAAAAGACGATTCTACCCCATCTGAGATACCACCAAAAACGAACAAAAAGAATGAGTTTGGACAATGGGACCGGAATGTATATGGAAGAGACAGTGCCGGGGTCGCGTTCGACTTGGAAACCGAGTTTAAAGCACAAGATGATGATGATGACTATAATGATGGGGATGTCGCAAAGAGACGGGATTTGGAACTGGCTCCCACGTGCAGTTTAAAATAAGAGTAACTTACTGTGGTGACATGATGTCAATTTTAGATGTCAATATGACAGGAGCCATCTATAAAGACACATGGTTGGTGTATATGATTAATACAATGGAATGGATCCAATCTTCACCATTGTTAAGTACACACATAAGTTGCTCCTCTCCTCTCTGTAAGTGGTTTGATTATATTCTTAGGGTTAACAAGTTGGACAGACGGTTGGTATAGCTTCCCAGTAAAAAAAAAAAAAAAAAACTACTTGAATGTGTTATGAGTCCTTGAATTTTTTAAAAGAAAACCAATCGCTTTCTGTAAGAAACATCATCAACGTATATATATATATATTATAGTATTGAAGAATGATGTTTACTATCTACCTTAACGAAATCCAATTCTATCCTCTTTCACGGTACTCTCTTCACCTTCTCTTCTTCTCTCATCTCCCTCTCTCCTCTTTCTCATTGAAGGAGAAAGATTACCTGATGAGAGAGAGATAACTTAATATGAGTATAAATGACTGGAGTAGAAATTACATTTCTAGCCCGACCGACAAAATCTTTTTCCTTTCCTTCTTGCTATCTGTTTTCTTTCACCGATGTTTTTCTATCCTCATTCTCATTCTCATTCTCGTCTATTATCGATTAAATAATGAATTTTATTATTAAAATAATAAAAATAAATTATATTGAACGAAATACTTAGTAGAGTGATGATTATTTATCATACATAGCTTAACTAGTGATTAAACAAAAAATAAACGAAATGTTATATCATGTTTCATTTAAATTACTTCTAACTAATTTTTTTTTAATTATATATATATTAATTGGTTAATAATATGAGTATTTAAATATTTAAATATATTTATATAATAAATAATATAATATAAAAAACGGTCTTTAATTTTCAAACTCGAGATGGAAATCTCACCTAAAATTTAGTGTATAGTCAACGGATTTAAAGTAGATCTATCAAAAAACCATTAACATTAATACATTATTATATACGGGGGAGGGAAAAAGTATGCATCTTTGTTAATCAAACGTAGTAAGTAATCTTCTTCTTAATCCTAATTTATGATATTAAACTGAAACTGACTTTCACGACTTAAAACTGAAGTTCTCTTAAAACCGAGTTTCACGTTTGGCCCCTAAAAAAAAAAAAAAAAGAAAAATAATAATAGTAAGAGGTACACGTGGTGGGCAGGTGAATATGTCACATCCAATGAAATTTCACCATTCATGGGGCGGGGCCCACATTTGTGGAAGGTGGTGCAGTGTGTTCTGGGTACTGAGTAGGTATACCAGCTGCTACTATTTTCCATTCCTTAAAATTTATTTCTCTGCTCTTCAGAGGAGATCTCTTCACTTCAAACTTCCGTGAAAGAAGTATCCCCTCACCCCTTCATAGATCTATCGCTCTCTTCATAGATTTTCGTGTTATGGATTTCTTACAGACGGTCGATCCTCAGATTCTTCTGGGTTTGGCTGTCGCCGTTGTAGCCATTGGTGTTGCTGCTGCTTTTCTCTTCTCTTCTTCTAACAAGTCCAAGACCAGAGGTTCTTTATTCTCTTCTCTTCCCCACTCACTTTAATTTTTTCTAGTCCTATTTATAATCGAGTTGGATCTGATATGTCTGATTACGATTTATATTCTTGTGGGTCAAAATATTCGAGAAGTTTATGACATGCAATAGATATGATGATTAAGTACTAGCAATTCTATAATGTAGCTAACAATATTCAAGGCAATCGTTTTTTTTTTTTTTTTCCAGTGTAAGTTGTTAGGCAATCTGCAACAATATTCATCTTAATGGGTATTTCTTGCAGATTACCTCAAAATGGTTAGAGTAAAAACTAATCACCTCAAATCTAATTGATATCTTCCTCTCAGATATCAATCAGGACAAAATGATTTATATGTGTTACCCTTTTTTGTATGGGTTTTCTGATTATGGCCAATTGGTAATGATACTAGTACCTGCTTCCTTTCTCCATTTGACTTTGCTTGGCCCTTTTTTATTTCCTATATTATTTGTCTTCTTTTTTTTTTTTTGGTATGGTAAGTGTATATTCATCTTCTGTAATCGGGATCACGAATAGAATCTTAAAAATATATATGTAGGCTGCTTAGATCCAGATAATTACAGGGAGTTTAAACTTGTCGAGCGCTTGCAGTTGAGCCATAATGTAGCCAAGTTCACTTTTGCACTTCCTACACCCACATCAGTTCTTGGTCTTCCCATTGGACAGCATATGAGTTGCAGGTTCATTTCATTGAGCTCATCCATTCTAGTTTATTATTATTTTTTTTTCCATGTTTTCAGCATAAGAAGTTCATTACTCTTTGTTTGTTCTTATGAGCAAAGTTTTTGAACAGGGGCAAGGATAATTTAGGAGAAGAGGTTATTAAACCATATACTCCTACGACTTTGGACTCTGATGTAGGGATTTTTGAATTAGTCATAAAGGTACAAGATTATGCTTTTTTCGTTGATAATCTTTTTTTTTTTTCCTTCTCTTTAAAATTTTTGTTTCTTCTACTAAATTTTGGGCAATTAGATGTATCCTCAAGGAAGAATGTCGCATCATTTCAGAGAGCTGCGTGTTGGGGATTATCTTGCTGTGAAGGGGCCTAAGGTGCAGTTTCTTTCTTTTACTGATTCATTATTTTGTTTTTCATTACTGTAATCACTTTTTCCTTGGATAAGAATTAGATGGAGCTCTTATGGGCAAAGTTCATTTACCCAATTTGATTGTTGTAGGGGCGTTTCAAGTATCAACTTGGTCAAGTTAGAGCATTTGGGATGCTTGCTGGAGGCTCTGGAATCACTCCTATGTTTCAAGTATGTCTTTGAGTATTTTATAAAGCATAACTCGAGTTTTTTTTTTTTTTTTTTCATTTATGACTTGCCTTTCTTTGAATTATTGAGCTTTCTTTTTTACATTGGTCATAAAATTTATTCATTTTTCTTTCTCTTTCCCTTCCCAAAAGGTTGCTCGAGCCATATTGGAAAACCCAATCGACAAAACAAAGGTGCACCTTATTTATGCTAATGTTGCATTTGAGGACATCCTCTTAAAGGTGATTTTCAATATTATATATCCGTTATATTTCCTTCAATTTTTGCGTTATTTATACTTTTATTGGTGTTCTTGAAAAAAAAAAAATCTCCTTTTTATATTTGTATGAGAATTTTATATGAATTAGCTTATTCCATTATACTTTTTGTCATCTTAATCCGTCTTACATACTTGCAGGAGGAGTTAGACTCTCTTGCTGCGAAATACCCAGATCGCTTCAAGATCTACTATGTCTTGAACAATGTCAGATTTCTCTACTATATATTCTCGATGTTTCTGTGCTCAACTTTTCTCCCATTTTCTCTCTACTTCCTTGTTGGATGATAAAAAATACTTTTACCCCCTTAACTCTCAAATTACTAGGACCTAGCTCCTTGAACTTAAATAATAAAATGATGACTGCACTTACAAGGATAAGTTTTTTTTCTAATTGATACTATATTTATTTGCTTACTCAGCCTCCTGAAGTTTGGGATGGTGGGATCGGCTTTGTATCTGCAGACATGATTAAAACCCACTGCCCTGCCCCAGCTTCTGACATTCAGGTAAACTTTTTTTATGATCATTTTACTACGTCCATCTCACCATGATCGATATATTTAGAAACAATCTTTTCTCCCTCTTTTAATTAAAATTTTCATGCAGATTCTAAGGTGTGGGCCCCCACCTATGAACAAGGCCATGGCTGCTCATCTTGAGGCTCTAGGATACACACCCGAGATGCAGTTCCAATTCTGATCCCATCCATAGCAGGTCCTCGGAAAAAACTCTCAGATCAACCATTGTGATTGTATTTGATGATTGAGCTAAATAACATCTCTACGGTTTTGAATGAAACGGAACTGATTAAAAGCTCTGAAACAACTTGTCAACTGTATCTGTGCTTCTTAAAACACTTTCATATTAGGTGTTTGTAAATGGCCAAACAAAAAGAAAGTGTCATGTTGAAATTGGTTTCTTGGACGATAAATATTTGCACAGGTGTGAATCATGCATTATTCTTGTAGTCTTATAAAGGAGATCATGTCATCTATATCTGACTCTTTTAAATGACACGATTTCATTCGTAGGTTATAGAAATGATGCATGAGTCATGACTATGTAAGAAATTCTAGTTGGTTTTTGGTTGTCAGGTAGGTAATAAATTGATAACGGGTGAGCTCTTACCAAGCTTCTAATGCCAACTTAACAAACTATGTAATAACTTTTTTGGTTCATCCTCTAACCGGTCAGTAATCATGATGACATGATCCCAAAGCCGAAATTGTTGACTATAAAACTTCATACCGATTCATCTCATGTTGTGATTGGGACATGATCTTCATAGATTAGATCGTTGACTTTGCTTGCAGACTCTTTAACTTTACATCAATTATAATGTTATAATGCATGATTTACTCGATCTTGTCTTTGGCAGAAAGAAAAGGGAAAAAAAAAAGTCAATTTTGTCCAAATTCCTTCTCTTCTTCACTTCATAAATACAACTCTTGCACATACTTTGCACAACACTCAAAGACAATGAAGACAACCTATCTATTACTACTCTCCCTCGTCCTCTTTGTGTCTACCACGAAACCGCTGCTTAATGCTGCCAGGGCGGGACCTGATCCAGTGCGCGACCTTGACGGGAAAAGGCTCCAAACTCGCGTTGATTACTATATCTTGCCAGTCATCCGTGGAAGAGGTGGGGGTCTGACCCTAGGTAGCACAAGAAACAAAACTTGCCCACTTGACGTCGTTCAAGAACAATTCAAAGTATCTAACGGACTCCCCGTCACATTCTCTCCCATCAACGTCATACGAGGCATTGTTCCGGTCTCAACTGATCTTAACATTAAGTTCTCTGCTGCAACAATCTGTGTTCAGTCAACGGTTTGGAAATTGGATGCTTTTGATGAGGCAACGGGGCAGTGGTTTGTGACTAGTGGAGGAGTTGAAGGCAACCCGGGGAAGACAACGACAAGCAATTGGTTTAAGATCGAGAAGGTCGAAGGCAGTGTCCGGGATTATAAGCTTGTGTTTTGTCCCACAGTTTGCAACTTCTGCAAAGTGTTATGCAGAGATGTTGGGATCTATATACTTGATGGGAAGAGGGTTTTGGCTTTGAGTGATGCACCATTTAGGGTCATGTTTAAGAAGGCATAAAGAAGGGATTAAATTTCAACATCTTCTTCTTTAAAAAAAAAGGAAAATTTTATTGTGTCCAAAATAGAGAGGAGAGAGAATACAAGTTGTTTTCTAATGGAATATTGAGAGGGCAGTTGAATGTTTAATACGTGCAAACCATGCACGACTTTGTAAGACTTCAACCAAAGACGTGCAATCCATATGTTTGTGTGATTGGGTGAGAGTACTCTACTCGTCTTTACATGAAATTAGAAAAATTGAAGCCATAAAATCTAGACAATAGTTAAGTTAAAAATAATTTTAAATATATATATATATATATATTATTTGGTTGATTTATGACGTAATAAATATCGTTTTATTTTATTTTTTAAGTTAGAGAAAAACAACGAAAAAAAAGCAGGTATGGAAAAGCCCGCTTCTACTGGTTAGACCTCCTATTCCGATTCCACACCTTAGACGGAGAAGAGAGAGGACCCAAAAAAAATACAGCAACTGAAAGAGAGAGACAGAGAGTGGGGAAAAGACAGTATCATCAACAACGAACAATCTTCTTGATATCTTTCCTTTGCTTCACTCGACGGTACGATTCGGTTAGTTATTCCCCTGAAAACAATCTTGAGCTGGAATTTTCAGAACACCTTGCTTGATTCTGAATCATTCATTCATTCTTTCTTTCTTTGTCTCGTCCTATTAGGTTTTAATTTAATCGGAGTTTGGGTTTGATTGGCATTGGATTCTTCTTCTTGTTGGTAATGGAGGAAATGGTTTTGAAATGATTCGATTTCTATAGCATGCAAATTTTACGGAATTTTCAGCTAGCGTTGGTAAAGAAATTGTGTGGTGACTTATTCTGATCGGGCCATTTCATTGATTTCAGCTCCATTTCTCTTCTCTATATTTGGAATGTCAATGTTGATGTCTCTTGATTTCTATCAATTTCCGTTGATTTCCTTGATTTCCTGATTTACAAGCTTTTCTCTTACGGTATCTGCAATGTTTGAGAGGAATATCTCATGCCTTGGGATTATTTATCGTCGATCATTGTTTTACTTCTTTACAATCACTTCTACCATCCTCTTTGTTTTTTCATGTTTCTCTGTCTTGCGTTCTACAAGTATTCCTCAATTCATCAACTCTAGTTCATTACCTGATTCCAAGCATCTTTCCACACTTGACAACGACAATGTATCAATAACTTCCATTGGAAATCGATCCATCTTAGTTGATAATCAAGAAAGAGAAGAACAAGAAGTGCGCAGATGGAAAGGACCATCTTCCTCAGTAAAAGATAATAAGACAGTTCTTAAGGTTTACATGTATGATTTGCCGTCTGAGTTTCACTTCGGACTCTTAGATTGGAAAACCCAAGGGGATAGTGTTTGGCCTGATATTCACCAAAATATACCCAGATATCCAGGCGGATTGAATTTGCAACACAGCATAGAGTATTGGCTCACACTAGACCTTCTAGCCTCTGAGCTTCCAAACCCTCCAAATGCTCGGAGTGCAATTAGAGTACAGAATCATAGTGAAGCCGATATTGTTTTTGTGCCATTTTTCTCTTCTTTGAGTCTTAACAGATACTCAAAGGTTGAGCCACACCAGAAGAAGAGCAGGGATAAGTTGCTACAAGAGAAGTTAGTGAAATATTTGACGAGTCAAAGGGAATGGAAGATTTCTGGAGGGAGAAACCATTTAATCATGGCTCATCATCCGAATAGCATGCTGGATGCGAGAATGAAGTTATGGCCCGCTACTTTTATACTTGCGGATTTTGGGAGGTATCCCCCAAATATAGCGAATGTCGAGAAAGATGTGATTGCTCCTTACAAGCATATTATCAAAACCTATGAGAATGATTCATCTTCTTTTGATAGCCGTCCAACTTTGCTTTACTTCCAAGGAGCGATATATAGAAAAGCTGTATGTACTCTTCTTCCATTATTTAACTGTGCTCTTTGGTTACTTCCTTGCTTTAGTTATTTGGATTCAAAAAATGGCTGTTTATTTCTGTTTGTGACATGGATTGTTGAGGAAACTGGTAAGATTATGTGGTGTGCAGAGCTAGTAGTCCATTGAAATGCCTTAAATCTGATTTGACTGAATATGAGTGAGTTTGATAAGATGAGATGATATTACTTGGACTTGATCTGTAGGAAATAAAAAATATATATCAAAGATTTTGCTTTCTGGGGGTTACATTTGATTAAGTATCATACTCATAGTGAGAGCTAGTTCACTAATGAGCAGAGAGCTGAATGGTCTTACTATGTGATCGTTTCAGACTTGGATAGAAGGATATCCATATACGTCTTCAACTCTAGTCAATTTAGTCTCTTTGTAATAGAATATTCTCAGCAAATGATAAAACTTTCTGACATTAATTTATGGGGTTCACTACTGGGTATAAGCGTAGCTCTATTTCCATTTTCTTTAAATCCTTTGAATATGAATACACTCATCTAAATATGTGTTAACACTTGAATCTTGATAAGATTCTTCGGGCCTGAACAGGATTTTAGTCCCAAAATGGCAATTGCCCCAAATGGAGCCTTGAGCTCTCAGACTCGTTATCACTTATTCAGGTTCCTTCTCATCTCTCATTTCCAGGGTGGTTTTGTTCGGCAAGAGCTATTCTATCTCCTGAAAGATGAAAAAGATGTACTCTTCGCCTTTGGAAGCGTCCAGAAAGATGGGGTCCACAAAGCAAGCACGGGAATGCGGTCCTCCAAATTCTGCCTCAACATAGCAGGCGACACCCCTTCTTCCAATCGCCTCTTTGATGCCATAGCCAGCCACTGTGTCCCTGTCATCGTAAGTGACGAAATAGAACTCCCCTACGAGGATGTCTTGGACTATTCCCAGTTCTGCATATTTGTCCGGACAAGAGATGCGATGAAAGAGAAGTTCCTTATAAACCTTGTACGGAATGTCGGGAAGGAGGAGTGGACTAGAATGTGGGAGAAGTTGAAAGAGGTTGAACGGTTTTACGAGTTTCAGTTCCCCTCAAAAGAGGGCGATGCTGTTCAGATGATATGGCAGGCGATTGCTCGGAAGGTTCCAAACATGAGAATGAAGCTGCATAAATCGAGGAGGTTCTATCGTTCGGTTGAGAATTTAGAGAAGACGTGATTGATAAACATGTTAGGTTTTGGTAGAGGAACGATGAGAATTGTATGTATGTTTTTCTCTCCCATTGCAGGTTTTGAGGTTTTGGGCATCTTGAACTTGTAACGAAGAGGAAGCGGGGAAAGATAAAAGCAATATTTTCCCCCCTTTATTTTTTATTTATTTATTTTTATTTATTTATTTTAGAGGAAGATAGAAATAAGAAAATAGGGTTTAAGGTTTTAATAATTAAAATAATGAAAAAAAAATTCAGTTTTATTTATTAAAATATTTGAAATAATATATGGATAAAATTTTAAATATAAGATAAATATTAAATAAATAAATAAAATCCGGAAATTCTAAAACCTGTTAAGTTAAGCCCTTTCGTGCGTGAACGACGGAAGGAAAAATGGCGGTATCATTGTCACCTGGTCTCCTTCTCCCTCCTTATCCTGTTGTTACTTCTTCATCAAAATGCTACCGTTTGGCGTCCCTTAGAACTCTCAATTTCTCATTCGGAAATGGCAAATTTGATAGTGTTAGTCTCCGCCTAATCGTATCGGCGAAAGCTGCTCCCTCAGCCTATGCTACCAGACGGGACCTCGACGCTGTTAACATTGCCGAAGACGTAACTCAGGTTCTTCTACCTTCACTTCTTGTTTGGTTCCTAAGAAAATAGCATTCAATTTCTCGGCTCTTATTTTTGTCTTTCCTGAAATTGGAATTATTCAGCTCTGAAGTGAAATATTGTCGATTGGAGAGGCTTGGAGCCACCGCTCAATCCTTCAAACAGGAAAAAAAAAAAATCTCGACTCCATTTCTAGATTTATGTGCATGCTATTATCCTGGATAGCGTGTACCTCTTTCCAGAAAATCATTTTATTATTTGTGTGTATGGTACTATTTGCTGCTATGTATATTATTTCTGAAGGATAATTGTATAAGTTTTTGACTTATTTAGTGTCTTAATAAATATCGATTGTAGTTGATCGGAAGGACGCCAATGATATACCTTAACAAAGTCGCGGAAGGCTGCGTGGCAAATATTGCAGCAAAGCTTGAATCTATGGAGCCATGCAAGAGTGTCAAGGATAGGTAACATCCCGAACTAGAAATACTCTCTCTCTTAGAATTCATGTTCTGCATCTTTTGACTCAAAAACTGTAATTTCTTTTTAACATTGCAGAATTGGTTACAGCATGATAGCTCATGCTGAGGAAAATGGAGCAATTTCTCCAGGGAAGGTACATCATTCTTATATCGGAAGTTTTAGGTTGATTATAATCACCTTATCCATTTTTCTGAGGGGTTATCTATTATCTGTGTATTTCTCGTCTTGGATTGAGTAGACCATATTAGTTGAACCAACCACTGGAAACACGGGACTGGGGATTGCTTTCATTGCAGCCGTTAAGGGATACAAGCTCATAGTTACAATGCCTGCAAACATAGATGTTGAGAGAAGGATCCTTCTACGTGCATTTGGTGCGGAGATTGTTCTGACAGACCCAGAGAAGGGTCTAAAAGGTTCTGTAGATAAAGCTGAAGAAATTGTTCTTAACACGCCAAATTCACACATGTTTCAGCAGTTTGATAATATTGCTAACACAAAGGTATTAACTTCTGTTCTGTCTCTCAGTAGTCTTTGCTACAATTGTTTAATTAAGACTCATGCACTTAATTTGCAGGTCCATTTTGAAACTACAGGACCAGAAATATGGGAGGATACTATGGGTAGTGCGGACATATTTGTTGCTGGCATTGGAACTGGTGGTACTATTACAGGCACTGGACGTTACCTAAACATGATGAACAAAAAAATTAAGGTTCGGCTTAATGTCTAAGAATGGTTTTATTTAATGATGTGTCGACTTGTTGTAAAGCTAGGAACAAATCTATCCTATTTTTCCCTTAACGAACAAGCATGTTAATTAGGCAATTTCAGGAAAAGAAGAAAGAAATTATATACCATAGCTCGAATATGCACGCACCATTAATTGTTATTTGTGTATATTCTGGTTCATTAGAATTAAAAGAAGAGATTGAATAAAGAAAAATAAAAATATGAAAATGGGGGATATAAACTAGGTTATGTTTAGGAGAAAACACTACAGATATTTTTAGTCGAGACTTATTACAAGAATAATTTACTGGCCTGGCTACTTCTGTCTTTACAGGGTTTATTTTTCTGATTTTATTGGGTATTGGGTTTCTTTCTCGTAGATAGTTGGTGTGGAACCTGCAGAACGGAGTCTAATCTCAGGAGGAAATCCAGGTGGGTGATCTGTTCGTGGTCTTTTATATATAACATAGTGCTTTTTTTTTGTGGCATTTTTACTCAGAGAGTTGCATGGCTAACTATCCATAGCACAATAAAATCTTTTTCAGGTTATGTGCCCAGCATTATGGATGTTAAATTGCTTGATGAGGTCATGAAGGTAGTTATTTTGGTCATTCTTTACCCATAGTTGCACTAGTTGACTCTCTCCTCCATTCATTCATACAAAAATTTTATCATCGACAGAGTTTTCTGTATCTTTGTATATTGGAGAGCCTGATCTCATGTCTTTTACAATGGAAAACATAGGTCACAAATGATGAAGCTGTTCAAATGGCAAGAAGATTAGCTTTGGAGGAAGGTTTGCTGGTAAGATTTTTTTTTTTTTTGTGTGTGTGTGTGTGTGTACTCAGTTCACCTTAATTCATCTGGCCGCAGAAGCTGGTATTTTTGGCACAGTAATTGATAAACTTATGCTTAAATACTGATCCAACCACGATGTAAATTTGATATATCCCTAAGCCAACTTTCGCATCTACTAGTCACCAACCTCTTCTAATTGTTTGATTACTTATTATTTTTTCACTTGTTGCTAGGTGGGAATTTCATCAGGAGCTGCTGCTGCTGCTGCAATAAGCTTAGCAAAAAGGCCTGAAAATGCTGGGAAGCTTATAGTGGTAAGTAGCCGTATAATTATTGGCAGAAAGGATTAGAAAGTAAGAAGTTAGATTTTGAAAATCTGATCACTTATATTATAACCAAGTTTCAATCATGCACAATAGACTATAAGCATGTTGTCCCTTTATTATACTCCTAAGCCAACATCATTCCTAACAGAATTATGATTACTGATATTCTCTTGATGCATGACAGTCCTGTTTGGGTTTTAAGTGGAGTATTTTATCACACCCGAAACAAACCAATTTTCTAATATTCTAATTTTATTTGTTAGTATGTTGCAATGATTTCATAATCCTCGTCCTAGTCATCTAATTCAGACAGAAACTGTTGATCTTCCAGGTCATTTTCCCGAGCTTTGGTGAAAGGTATATACCCACAGTTCTTTTTAGTTCTATCCGTGAAGAAGTTCAGAAAATGGGACAGACGTAGATCAGAATAATGCTGGTCTAAAAATCTTCAACAGAAACTTTTGAACTCGACTTCCAAACCGAAAGCAACAAGTCCTAACCTGTTAGTCCAATACTTCCATAGGTACTCTGTTTTTGAAAATTAAGTGATTAGAAGTATTCTTCGTTTCAACATCTTCAAACATTTGTTTTCTTTACCAGGCGCAGATTATGAATGCAGCCCATATAAGAAAAACTAGGTTTTAGATGGAACTGAATCATTCTTTTTCCCCCCTTTTAAAATTGAAATGTGTTGGTTAAAATGTAGAACAAGAATTAAAGGGTTACGTACCATGCATCTAATCTCATTTCCTTCATACAAATTGTAAGAGTTATAGCTTCTACATATATATATTTTCCTTATATTAGAGAGTTACAACCCAGAATTTCTTGCACGACTATGACTAATGCATTATTGCATGATTTCATTTGCGAGACTATGAGAAATAGTGTATGACCCGGCTTTATTAGGGTAAAGTAGACTTGACTTGATTTGATTTTTCATGTATTTCTTGTATAAAATAATTGTAGGTCCAATATATGGGAAAGATATGCTCACAGTCAATTCTGTGATCATGGCTGGCTGGGTCCATGATCTTGGCCTAATCTGAAGGCCATAAATAAAGCGACTTAAATGCAGTAGTAGACTTTGCAGTAAGCAATAAACCATGGTTTCCCTTTTAAATTATAATGCGATAATTATTGATTTGAACTTAACATGAAGAGAGAGGACCATTCAATTTCTTTCTTTGTTTAGGATATGACAGAATTTAAAGTGCATTCAAGTCGGTGGGTTCGGATTATTACAGAGGCACTATTTGCCCTATTAACTAAAATAGTACACGCTTCTGCATCTAATTGCCCGAAAAGTTTTGAATTTTTAATGTTGTTTTATTTAACTAGTCTGTCTTTTACAATAAGGTTTTGTGTGAAGTTATTAGACTTCCCTTTGATCCACCAGAGATGCATAACACCGGTGCGATGAGCTTCCGAATCACCTAACAGTTACGTATTAAGATATTGTCATATAATGAAAGATTGCAAATTACAATTAACGCCATTGGAATCTAGAGGTGGCTCCTTACTTCACATGCATCGTTAGGTAGGATTGATAGTTATGTGGCAAAAGTGATGTGAACGTGATGAGTTTCATTGAACCAAATCATAATATATATATATATATATATATATCATGGAAATAAGATGGTGAATTTATATTATGACAACATAATCGACATATCATTTTCTCTTTTGTTGATTCTTATGTTGATAATGAATCAACTTGTTTTCTTTTGTGGGTATACAAAATTAAATAGCTATATATATACACTATATATCTTATGAACTCTATGAAGGATGCATAGAGAGTAAAATCTCAATATAAAAATTTATTAATTTGATGAAATATTCGATTAATTACTAATTTATTATTTTATCAAGGTAATTTAATTTATTAATTTTATTTAGAAACAAATTTAATATGAAAATTTAGTTTGGTAAATATATTATAAAAAGTCTACCATATCTTAATCATGTTAATGTAAATCTCAAATTCAAACAAATTATCAAAAAAGTAGAGGCTATTTTTCGTTCATATAAAGATGACTTCTCATCTCAAAGGTGTAAAGAAATCAATAGATGAAATGGACAAATCATTATGCAATTATAATAAAGTGAATCCAAGTAGCATAAAAAATAATTGTAACAATGAGTTCTAGAAAAATTTAACTTGCAGGTGAGTTAAGGGACGATATCGAATACGATCAAATGATTTTTGGAGTATTTCTCGACTGCTTTTGAAAAATGTAAAAGATTTTCTAAAGAAGATGTATCCTCGAAACACTCCATAATTCCATTTTTCTCAAGGTTGGCTCGAGCGCTTCAAATCAAGACATAAGATATACAAATTATCGTCATTTTGTAGAAAGTGGATTAGTTGATATTGAGAACTTCTTAAACTATTATGGAAATAACAATATAACTTTAAAGATATTGACAGATAAATAGATAATTGAGAGTATCATAAAAAGTGATTAAGATACTGAAGTTGAAAATAATAGTGCCACTATAAATCATGTTTCGCTAAAAGATATTCTCAAAATCGTGATGAAATTAAATAATTTTTTATTTCATTATGAGAAAACTATATTAGAATTTTTTACAATATTACGGAAAATAATAAATAAGATCTCAATTCATATCAATTTCAAAAAAATAATTAAATTATATATTTAAATTATCTCATAATTAAATTAAACATATTATATATTAATAAATTACTAATTTATATATTTCCTATAATTTATATGAATTTTTAAAAATATATTCTAAAAAATTTAATAAATTATTAATTTAAAATTTTATTCTCAAATTAAAATTAAAAAAAACTATTTAATTAATTAATATTATATATATATATATATATAATATAAGGGCGACTTTAATTCCTGGACATAAGTGGTAATTAATTTTGAGGGTCCATAAGTGGTAATTAATGCTAATACATATTTGTCAGAAATTTGTATATTTCAAATACTATATATATAATCTAATTCTATATCGAAAGCTATCAAAGCTAAAAGGGTAAGGTTTCTAAGAAAGAAAAAAAAATATTTCAATTATTAAATATAATTAATTTTTTTATAATTTTTTTTAAAAAAAATAATTCACATCAATCTCAAAAGTAGTATTATCATATGTACTTGATTAGAAACTCTAATCAAAATTATAACAGTGATCATATATATCAATCTCTTCATAAACTTTGCTGTACAAAAAACGTTTAGATTGTAACCAGTATGTGGACTATATAATAATATGCATGCATGATGGGATTTCATAGTTAGATTATCAGTAGTAGGTGTAGTGAGTGATAACCCCTAACTTGTATCCTGTGAAGCATATATCTATATCTATATCTATATACATACATATATAACACAAAGCTTATAGAATGCTGCATGGCTTCTTCTCTCTCACACCGAAAGGTAAGATAATATCACGTGTTTCTTTTTTCCTTTTGGTGATTAATATCACGTGCTTCTGACTTTCTTCCTCAAGAAAAAAGAGAGAGAAAAAAAAAAAATATCACAAAAAAGAAGAATGCAATTACGTATGTTATTTATTACATAGATTGGGACAACCTTTTCAACCTCATCGATCATTTGGGTTGCAAGAATTTCGTGATGGTTTTAGACTTAACATATTATATATATATATATATATATATATATATATATATTCTCTAGAAAATAATTATTACAAGCTAAAGTAAATATTTCATTTAATTTAATACGAGTTATTACCATCGACTTGGTTGGTTCTTGTTGGATTGCTCCACAGTTCTTCTTAATATAAATTATAATAATCTAAATAATATTTTTTTTTTTTTTGAAAATGAAATGAAATGAAATGAAATTGAATTGAATTCTCTAATATGAGATCTGATTTCGATTATTTTTCAATTTTTTTTTCTTGTTTCTTTCAATAAATTTTAATTCGAGGGCCAATCAAGTTAACTTCTAATAGTCAACACGAATTGAATTCTGGATTATTTCTAATTTCGAACAATCGAATTATATGAATTTCATTTCAAGACATATATTTGAACATCTCTTTTAAAGATCACTTCTTATATAATAAGCTTAGCTGACTCCTTCATATATTAATTCAGAAACATTAAGATTACCTTATGCAAAGAGATTCCAATTTGTGAGAATCTCAGCTAACAATATGGTAATAATTTACAATTAAAACAAAAAATAGAAAAAAAAAAAAAAAGTAGCTCCTTTTTTTTCTGATCTCAAAAACTTGAGAGAGAGACTTAATTAATGAAATTAGTAACAACATGATAAGGTTAGAACATTGATGATAATGCCATAATCTCTTCTACCTGACCAGCACAACTTTCATCGTGATCAAAGAGCCACTTCTCTAGAAATGATAATGGAGGATTATTCATGTTCGCCTGCTCATCATCATCATCATCTTCATAAGGCCTTTGCTTTATAGTATTCATCTCCATCTGATCATCTCGTTTTCGATCGATACCAACCTTACCATCATGATCATCCACTGCAGTCGTATTATGTCTTGGAGAAGAATTCTTATTAGTACAACTAGACTCGCAAGAATTCGATTTCTCCCATGAACAATTATTATTGTTATTGTTGTTCAAGTTCTCGAACGACAAGATCAAATCAAATTCTTCTTGAGACACTAATTGATCATGATCGGTATTACTGCAATCTTGCTCCTCTTCTTCTTTCGGTCCGTAATGTAGTTTCTCCTCGACATATCTTGTCCCGTTCGGATTTTCTTCTTCTTGTTCTTGACGGGTTCCTAACTTAGCCTTAGGGGAGGATCTCATCCAACCTTCGAGGAGCCGAGAAATATTCTCGGTGCTCGAGGCATAGGTGGAAGAAGCCGGAAATTGGTTCGATTGCACGCTCATAGATATTATTGAGCTTGAAGGACTGCTTTCGAGATTGAAGCTCTTGGGTACAAACTGAAAATCTTGACTAGAAGTAGTACTTGAATCTGTTGCTTTATTACTACTATTATTGTTGGGGTAATCTAGAGCTGATTGAAATTTCTTGAGCTTTTTCTTTAAATGGGTGTTCCAGTAATTCTTTATGTCATTGTCCGTTCTCTGCGGAAGGTACGAAGCTATGGCGGCCCATCTGTCAAATATTAACATATATACTTAGTCAAATACCAAGAACATCAATATGAAGGAAATATGCACAATTTATGTATATACATATATCTAAAGTTATGAGAAGAAAAATGAAGATTTATACTTGTTACCCAATAAAGCCTGTAAATGAATAATCATCCCTTCTTCATGAGGCGTGAAGTTTCCTCTCTTGATTCCTGGTCTTAGATAGTTTGTCCATCTTAGCCTGCAACTTTTGCTGCACCTCAACAACCCTTCAATAATATGAAAAAATCCCACAAAATCAATTTAGAAAAACAGAGGAAGAAAAGAAAAAGAGAGGACCCATTATCAGAATTCTAATCTTCAAGTAGTACAGAGAAAAAAAAAGAAAAAAAAACGGTAGATCTTATGATATAGCAAGAAAAAAAAAGAAAAAGAAGAAGAAGTACCTGTATTAGCAGGGACCGATCTCCAATTTCCAGGACCATGTTCTTGAATGTAAGAGACAAGGATGATATCCTCTTCAGGTGTCCATGGCCCCTTCTTTATTCCTACTTTCTCACAACACGGAGGCCTCCCCATCTTTATATATACATATATTCACACACAATGAGCTGAACTAGAGAGAGCTAAGAGAGAAGGAGAGAAACAATGAGAGAGAGAGAGAGAGAGAGAGAGAGATCTCACTCACTGTTCTTGATCCTTCTCTCTTTCTAGCTTCTACTTATATATAAGACCTTTCAATTTGTCCCCCCCATCAATCTATACGTGACTGATTAAATAATTTAAAAAATAATAATAATAAATAAACATATATATATATATATATATATATGTGTGTGTGTGTGTGTAAATTTTACACTTCCTACTGATCTACCCTGCATGCAGACTAATTTGGGCTCTCCGTATTTATTTATTTATTTTTATTTTTATTTATAATAATTTTTAATTAGTTATTATTACTACCTTGGAAATATATATACGGAAGTATACATAATGAAGACAACGTAGAAATTAACAAAAAGGTCCCAAAAAGTTCCCATGCTCACACAGCTTGATGACCGTCCCTGTTCTTTTCATAAATGCAATCAGATGGCTCTAAATTGATGGACCACACAAGTTACTGTGAAGACGCCCCTTTGCTGGACCATTGATTTCCTTCCATCCACTGTGTACTAGTTAATAATCTAATTTGGTCCCCTAATTTAGTAACAGTGTTTTTAGGATTGACAATTCATATAACCATTGCCTTGGTTTCGTATGAACGAAAGAAATTAGACACATAATCCAATCATGCCTCTTCTGGGTCTGAGGCTGTCTATATATATCATCAAAGTGACATCGACGTTGTTAAATCGTATGGATGGAAGTGTGGACGCAAATACTTACACCTTGTGTGCTTTACAACCGTTTATCATGTACTTACCTGGACTCGCTTTTCTTCACAAAAACAAATAATCCAATCACGCCTCCGTCACATGGTACTATGTTTGGACCAATTATCATACAAATCTATTTGTAATAATTTCATCATCATCATCTACCATACATTCTAGATGTAGATACAAAGATGATGAAAACAAAGGTTGGTGTTGCACTCACTTTAAGGTAAACACTAGGGAACACAACATAGAATTACAAATGGACAGATTCTTGCACTAGAGAATACATTTACTCAGTGAAACCTAATGTTTGCTAGATAGAATGATCAATCTCCTGTCAAAGATCGTACGAATGATGCATGCAGGTTCCAGTCATCAAGAGAGAATTTAAGAAGGGCTGGTTTGATCTAATCTGATATGCCTGCCAAACTAGGATGCTGTTAATCTTCCACCAGAAGAAATTTGACAGAAAACCAAAAGGTATATATGTTAGTACTTGAATTCAAAATGAGAGATGATGCAAATTTACCCCCACAGCAATCAACATATGTAACACCTACTAGAATAAAGATTTGATTTGAAATAAACAGTTAGAGATTCTAGCAAGCAACAAACCCGTCAAGCTAGTATAATTTACCGACTACAACATGAAACAACGTGGACATGCTAAAGAAAACAGTCCTAAAAAGGCAATGCAAAAATTAGTGAGAATGAAGAATGAGATAGAGCCTTACATGTATCGGATTTTCTTAATCTCTTTATTTTTGAGTTACGTTCCTTGAACCCGCTACTTGCACGGTTATGATCCCTAAGAGGGTGATACTTCATCGAAGCTAATTCCTCTTTCGCTAAATCGCGCCTTTGCTTTTCACTCTTCTGCATTCATCCAGCAATAGCAAGTAACATTTTGACATGAAAGGGAAGTAAGCACAATTAACAAAATTTGTATCAATTGTCACGAACCAATATCTTCTCAAGCACAGAAATCTGTTGCTTGCAAAGCTTGAGTTCCACCTCCAATGTAAAGGAACGGTATTCAACCGGCACAGCACATTGCTCAACTATTTCTTTATGCATTCCCCTAACGATCTCAGGCTGCCACACATTCAATGCTACAGATGCTTGCCTAAAACAACAACCCATCAGAATATCATTACACAAACTGAGCACTTTTTTTTTTCCTCTCCAAACCTTCAATCTAAAGAAGTGCAAGCTCCATAAAACAGAAGACAGGAGACTATAAAAATTAACAATTAGATTCCAGTATTTAGGTTTTCCTTAATTTTCTACATGCAACAGAAGAAGAAGACGACTATCAGAGTCTGATTAAGAAATGAATGGGCAAAAATACTACCTGACGCTGCGTAAATGAGATATTTCCGAAACAGCTTTTCTGAATCTTTGCATCTCCTCTTCCAATCGAGCTTCCATTTGATGAATCTTTTCAGAATGCTCGGAAATCTGACTCTCTTTTCGGAGCACTGCTCTGTTATGAGCCATTATCTTCCTATCCTTATCTCTCTCGAACCTAATAAGAGGAATCAAACAAACAACAAGTTTATCATCTCTTGTCATTTTCCAACCAATCAAACACCAGCAAACAGATAATAGTGGAATTATCCTCTTTACCTGAATCGATAGAGGGATTTAGCGGAGGAGGAGGATGTAGAAGTTGAAGAAGAAGAAGAAGAAGAAGGTGTAGATGGGAAGTCGGAAGAGAGAAGGTGAGACCAGAAACGGTTTTCATCGGAGAGATGGTGAAGGGTCCGGGATGAAATGGAGATGCAGCAGAGGTCTTTGTATGAAAAACCGTAGCTTTCCAGTCCGATCTCTAGGATTCGTCGCCATAGCTCGTCCGGTAAGGCACCCATTTTTTCTTAATTTATGTTTTCCACCGATTTCTTAAATAGTCTCTACCTCTTAACATATGCCTCACCTCCTCAATACGTTTAATTACAGAACCTGTAACTGCTACATTCTTATTACTTTCTTAAGTTTTACTTTTTCTTACCAAAAGTGTCATATTCCCTCAAATAAGGGATTTAGATTCAGTTTCAAATTAATTAATCGTAATTATTAATTTTTTAACATATTATATATTATATATAATTAAATAACCTATTTATTCTTATATTTTTATAAAATAATTAGATAACGTATTAAAAATTAATGAGATTAATTTTTATTCAATCTCACCGTGGGTCAAAATCGATCCGGATCTTGTAGGATATGTACCAAATTGAAGTTCTCAAATAAGCCCTCTACAAGGAGAAAAAATATGTATATATCATCATCGTTATTATTACATTGTAGGGTATCAGAGTTTCAAACAGATTATGATTACATGATTAAGCTGTTCATAACATGGCAAAGATTGCATCCATGCGGGTATCAGAGTTTCAAGAGCTTAAAGATTTACTTTCAGAAACATGCCTCAGTCGTATATGCTGCAGAATATTGCAAGTAGAAGAGAGAACACAAAACAAACTTCAGTATGAAAAAAGTAATCGTCAACATTCATATAAAGCCCAGATTATCAATCAGCTTTCCCTTCAACAAGTTCCTAAACCGATATGAAAACAGTAAAATAACCCAATTCGAAAAAAAATCTACATATTGAGTAACAGCCATCACATTGGCAACAAGTCCATGTCAGTTTCCTCTACAATGCAAGGGGGAAAAATTCCGAAAATACAAAACAGATGATCAAAACATCATTAGATTCGTAGCGGTCCCTACAACAAAAGGTTCCATTAACAATCGAGTCAAGATGTAAAAAGCAATTCCCAGAGTGATCGATATAGGAAGGGCAGGGAGAGCTTTACGACAAACCGATAACAGAATAAGAGTGCAGCCAAGTCCAGAAATAATAGCAAGGTAACAAGCGTAGACCGTCATAAGATCATACATTGCAGCTCTACCCACAAGAACACTGTAAAACACAAAATCCCCAAGACCAAGTTTAATACCTCTGCTCGAAACCTCACTTCTGTCGTCATCATCATTTATCCGGGCCAATTCTCTCTCATTATTACCCAATCCAACCATTTCGACAAGAGGAGACATTTCTTCATCAACCATTACATCCTCCTGTAAAGGCTCTCTATTCCCAAACAGTCGGCCTCTATTAGGACTAGGCGAATGCCTCTCTTGGATATTATCACCTACTAAAGGCGAGCTTTCCCCTTCTAATTTTACACTGCTTTCGACTGAATTTTCATCCTCAACCTCAACTGCAGTGTAACCAGAATTACCAGAATTAACTGCCTGAAGCTCAACCAAGCTGGAATCCGGAACTCCAGCAACCAAAAATTCCAGACCCAGCCCACGATTTTCTGAGCCTCTAGAGACTGTGGGCCGAGCTTCGTATACTAAGGCCGGGAGCTCTTCGTCCCTGCTAGAGGCCAACTCGACCAAAAGCTTAAGGGGCCCACCAGGTGCTAAAACAGCCACTAGATCGTATAAAGCTAATGCTACAAGCAATGCCCAAGTAGTCCACTCAGGCAATTTGGTAAACCAAGCAGCTACGATTATACCTAACGATACCATGTACGATTGCCTGAATAAGATCGGAATCCCGCCGGAAAATACAGAGAGGACTCCGACCACAGAAAAGTTCAAAAGCAGCACAAAACAAGTAATTGAATCGACAGGTATTGAGAATTTCTGAATAATTGATAAGAAGATAGAGCCTCCCATGGTAGCGAGGACGAAAAATGAAGAAAAGCGCATGTAGTTCTTCAGGAAATTGGTAAAGTTGTAGTAGTAAAGGAGAACTAGAAGGAATGTGACAAGAGCGATGAGTATAACGAATACCAGGGCGTTGAGGAGTGCACCTTCGAGCTTCTGAGAGGTAGAATCGGAGGGATTTTCGAGGTAGACGAGGTTTGCGGCGGAGCGGATGGGAGTAGCGGCGGATGCCAGGGGGTCGGTCGGCGAGAGAGAGTATACCAAGAGGACGACGAGGAACATGCAGATCGAGACTGGAGACATGACGCCGATGATCTCCACGCCGATTGACTCCAGTATGCTCGACTCCATCGATCTGGAATTTCGTCGAGCAGATGGTCTGCGTTTGGATTCTCTTTACATCATTTTCATGCCGCCGGTGGCAAGATATGGGAAATATATTTCTCTGGAAAATCAGATTTGAGACAAAAATGGAAACTGAAAAGTAAGCAAGTGCCTACATTGGTTATTTTGGATGCACTGGTTGAATTTACGATTTTATCCTTGTATACATTTTAGCAGCAATTCTGTAGAATAATAATGCAAGTAAAGATAGCAAAATTGTACAATAAACAAAAGAACCAAACTTGAACTGAAGTTTTAAATCATACAATCAATGGCATCGAGAATTCAGGTGTTCCGGTTTTCATACTTGATACATTGGTTCGAGCCTGGTACTACAGATGGAAATTAAGGGAATCCATGGCAATACAGGAGATTCCTTGAGAGAGAATAAATTCATTGATAATGTTCTTCACAAATAATTACCAAAGATTAACATGTTAACCTGAAAACTGGTATATAGAATATAGATATGGCTGGTTAACCAATTGCTAGCTACTTAAAAAACCTCTACTAAATGAAAAATAATGAATTTCTGATACTTTCTGCACGCTTTTTATCCCTTATGAGAAAGGATTCCCTCCAATGGAAGCTACGGGGCCCGGAGTCGGGACATGTCTGCAAAGCAAAGACAGGAAAGGTTCTACTTAATCCTAATCCATCAGGTCTAATGGGAAGAGAAATTGACTGTTTGGGAATAACTGGATTTGACCATGTCAAATTCGAAGTGAATTTTTTTTTTTTTATATTGATTTTCACCTTCTTGTAAAAAGGTAATTATGACGATTTGAACTACAACTAAAAATCGGATAAGAAAAGAACTTACGGTATGTGGGAGCTCGGCGCTTGCCCTGCCATATATGTTATACCACCTATAGAATCAAATCAAATAAAAAAAAATGATACTAAATGAAACGTTATACCATATCTGAACACTTTCGTGTTCAGAGCATTGTCCATATTATTGAAGCATTTAAATAGACCATTCTTCAAGCAATGGCATAAAACCATCCATTACTAATTAGTATGGTGTGGCATATGGAAAGTCCAAGCTGGTTACCTTGTCCTGCCCCTGGAATATAAGGTGGTACCGGATTTTGGGGCAACCATGACTGAGAAACACCGAGGGAGGAGGATGGCAATGGAGCACTTGGGAGAGAATCTTGCAAGGAGCTCACATCTGGGAACTACGGAAGAGAAAAGAAAGCAAAAAAAACAGGTGAAAATTATTAATCGCAAAATCATGAGCTCCTCGCCCAGGTCACTAAGGAGGCATCTTCAACACAAATATTATAACTGAAGCATACCATATTACTCTGCTCCAAGTCAAAATCATAGGGAAGATCAAAGGGGTTTGTTGATTTGCAGTTAGTTGCAAGTGGATGTGGCTCTCCCTGTGAAACACAAAAATCATATGAAAGAGATGTACGATCGTTTTTTGAGAAGCCAGTGGCTAAAATTACATAAGAGAGGCTGAAGGGTGCAGAGAGCCAGACCATAACGGGAAGCCATGGGGCGTATGAGGGCAACATGAAAGATTGTGATGGGAAGGTGGGACCAGCAGGGACATCAAGGGAAGTAGCATTACGAAACACATCTTCACCAGAGTTCTGAAAAGTAAATCCTTTACAGAATGAATTCAAGGACACCAAAACTTTCAAAAAAAAAACAAAAATTCACCAACCTCTGAAACTCCTGCCCACAAAAATTGATCATTTGATGAGAGCTCTTGTTTGGGTAGTTGTAGTTCACTACCTTGATTAACAGGTTCAGTGGGGAGGTGTGCAGTAGAATCTCCAAAAGCATTCCATATCTGCTTGAAAAGAAAGGATACAGGTCAAATATTGTTTATCTAACTTATAACTGACCACCTATCTTATAATACTTGAGAAAGAAAAGAAAAAGAAAAGGGAAAATCATTCAAGCAATCCACTGAAGTAACAGTCAATTATAGATTGCAATGATTCTTACTGGGGTGCTAGTTGCATTAAGAGAAGCTTCAACATTAGGTAAAACATCATGCCATTGATTAGGTATTGTGGAAGGAGGCCAAGGAAAATCACTATCCTGAGAGGAAGTCCTTTGTAGGCTGGAATCCATAGATAAATATGGGTCAAACTTTCCGAAAGAATCTCCTTCATTGGAAAGACCTTGCTTAGGGTTAGGATTATCTACGGCTGCAGGAAATGGCGTCGTCTGAGGCGTATCAAACGTTGCCCATCCTTCATTTCTTACAAGTGCTGATTCTGCAGGTACTTTGTCCAATATTGCAGCAGACTGCTCTGGAACAATGTTTCCAAAGAAGTCCAAAGAAGGAAGTGGGGAGCTTTGAATGTGTTGATATGATGAAGATGTTGAAGATGGTTGAAACAGATCCACAGTTGATGGCTGCACTGCTGCTGGCAACTGAAACAAGTCAACAGTTGAAGCAGCAGAGGAGGTAGAATTTGGTGCTCCTGGCTGCTTAAAAAGATCTATGCTACCAGAATGTCCAGGAATACTCTTATCTTGGGGGTTTGCTGTGCCCTGATCTGGTTCTGAGACAACATCTGTTAAACCCCCTGAATTGCATGATTTGAAAGACATTGAATTGCTGTCAATTGACCCAAAGCTCCCTGCAGAAGCTGTCCTCTGAATTTGACCAAAAAAAAAGTTCATAGTTCATTCAAAAACATGGATAACATGATCAGCTTATAGAAAACAGGATGGTAAGAACATTGGTTTCATCGAAGTGTTCAAGAAAAATCAATTTTGATAATACAACAACCAAATAGACATACCATCATATGAAGAACATAGAACAATCGATTTTACAAATGTCAAGGAGAGAACATATGCACTATAAAGAATCTATAGGTATGTAAGATTGCAAATATGGAGTCTGCAGGAGTGGGCATAGACAAAGGTAACCATAAATCTTAGTTTGATTTCTATAACAACTAATTAGCAACTTCATTTAACAATGTTGTGGAGATTACATTGTGATATTCATGGAAAAAGTCTATAAGATAGACACTTAAAGCGTTATTCTGGTACGAACATTAGAAACTTCGAAATTTACCCGTCTATGTGTAAATCCATCTGCATCTCTCAAAGTATCCCTTGTGGCGAGAAATGTCGGGCTGCCATATCCAGATTCCTTCTGATAATTAGGTGATTGAGTATCAGATCTGAAAGGATCACCCCCACTAGACACAGAATAGTCTGAAAATCTAGAGACAGATCCCTCGTTAAATCTATCTGCATACCCTTGATCGCTCATTCGACCAGGACTGTAGATAAGACTTGATAATTTCCCTTCATAGCCGCCTTTATCTGAACCAGACCTCCTGGTTAGCATGACAGATGATCTTCCATATATTCTTTCTTCATATTGATGATCATATGGTGGACTTTGGGAGTAAGAATGATAAGAACTGGCGCGCCTTGTCTCATCTTCACGGATTTTAAGGTTCTGTCGTCCACAAAGTTTGATATCACAATACTCCAATCTTAAGTTAGATAGTTTGAATTTGAAGACACAATACCATATAAGAGGATAACCCAGACTGATTCTTCTAGTGAAAGAGTGCTTCTGAAATTTTACTTAAGATTAAAAAGCAAGGCGGCATTTGATTCCTAAATGCTTTCGTCTTTAATGCACATGGGGTATTTAAATACACATGCTCACAATATACTATTCCATTATTTACAATATCAGCACAAGAAAATATCAACACGTCTTGTTAAGAATATTACCTGCATATCTCTTGGAGGCTTGTCAGCAGTTTTCCCTCCGGCGTATTTTTTGTCAACATATACATGCTTTATGAATTCCCGTATCTTATCAACATTGCTGCAAGAAGAACACTTGAGCTTTAAAGTTTAAGATTGTATTTTCATGGTGAGCACCTATGCAACAGAGGATACCCATCCTACCTGCTAAGTGGCAATTGTCTCCTTTGAAGGTCCCAATCTTGTAAATATGTTTCCCGTGCACGCTTAACAGAGAGATGTCTCATCAGCACATTTATGAGCAAACTCCACTCTTGACAAAGAAAGAAAGACGGTTGCACAATATACCTGATTACCACCATTTTGAAGCGCTTCAACTTCTTGGGAAGTAAACTTGGCCATCGATACAGACTTCACACGGTGTGTAAACTCGCGACTGTTAGGCATGAAGAAATAAGAATTAGTAACATTTAATTTACAAGCAAATTATATCAATATAAATAATTAATTGAGCCAAAGATTGCAAGTCGAGCCAACTAATATCACGAGCAAACTATAAATGCTACCTAATCAGAAAGATAAGCATACATTAGTTACCAGCTGAATCAATTAAAAAAAAAATTAAGCAGAATAACTTATTTGGTAGCATTTTTCCATAAGCAAAACTACCAACCAAATGAACGATGAAGGTAGAAAAACTCACTGTATCCCACTGCACGTGGTACAAATGAAAGTCCAAAAATTCGTACAAACATACTGCGGACCCTGTTACAAACAAATCCATGAAACTTAACAATTAACACATTATTTTCAGAAAGCATACATAGATGAAACTACGTTCAAATCCTAGGTTTCATAAAGTAGATTACGTAAAACTTTTGAACTTTCCAAATTAGTCAAGTTTCAAATAACTGGAAAATGCATGGAATTTTTTTGCTTCAATTAAATTTTCCTCAATTTTCTCAACAAGCACTACCACGAATAGAACCTTTAAACTGAACTTCTGCAGAGAAAGTTAAGCTAATAGCGAAACCAATGGAAAGAATAAAAATAAATTGTTTCTCGAGCAAGAAAGAACATGAGGAGAGTCGAAGATTACTTTACCAGGCTATCGCAGTTAATACACCTCCGATTTGGTGGAAGCTTCATCAGTCCTCTTATAATCTTCTCGTTTCTCTCCTCCTCCTTTCTACTTGCCATTTCTGCAACAATCTAGGGTTTTCTCACAGAAATTTGGTTGAAAACAAAGCTAAACTGTTTCACAAAAGAAGACTGGTAGAAAAATCAAGAAGCTTTCGAGCAACAACAATCAACACAAGAACCGAATGCAGAAATTGGAGACGAATTCAGGTTAGGATTTGTGTTTGAGGAGGGGTTCCTCTTTTGCCTGAATTTGCAGATAGGAGGAAGCAGAATGAACTCGAATCAGCTGTGTTTCGCAGAAAAAAGCTCCGTGCCTCTGTTCTCAGTTTTATATTCACTGCTATTAATTTGAACTATTTATATCCCTTATTGTTTAATTATTTTTTAAAAAAATGTATTCTAAAATGCTCCGATTCTACTGCCGATAAACTCGTCCGTAGTGCCGTCCGATCGAATTTTGTTCTGGAGATCCGTAATCTTAAGTACCACTTTAGTTTGGTGTATCTCAAGATGGTGAGATCAAACGGTGATAATGTATAAGCTTCAATCCCAATTTAACGGGAACGCTCTCACAGCATCACATTTTTTTTAATACGTTATAGATGGTGACAAAAACGGTCTATGTGGACTTGCATGTGCCGTGTACGGTGGCCAATCGGAAATCCGGAACCTTATGGTAATATTTAATTATATACGGATTAATTATTTATTATAATTATAAACTAATTAATTATATATAAATATATAGAATAAAAATATTATCATAAAAGAAAATAATTAATATCTATCGTTTATTAAATATTATAATAATATATATATCATATAATATAATATAAAAATTAAGCTTTAAGTCTTTCTCTTGATGACATCACGTGGTATCTGCTTTTTTTTTCATGTTAACTTTTTTTGCACGATTTTTCCAGTAATGCCCTCATGGTTTGTCTGGAATTACTGAAGGCTTTTTTGGGGCTTCTCTATATGGTGAACGGTGTAAGTATTTTTCTTCTAGTGCTCTTTCGAAATCTGGGCCAACATCCATTCTACAACGCCCAAACCCATTGTAGACCTTTGAGGTGACCTTTATCTTCTTCGACTACAACAACGTGAACGAGACCGTTGAGGTGACCTTCAGCTTCTTCGCCTACAACAACGTGAACGATCTTCGTCTCTCTCTCTCTCTCTCTCAATCCATTACCGCCTACTTCACACCTACACTCGGTCAACTCAAATGTACAGACAAATCTAGTCGATTTTCCATTTTTCTCATTAAAACCTACCCACCACGACGATTCTCTTCGTCCAGGAGTTTGAAATGTTCATCATCTACAACATCAATTTCAGAGCCGACGGTCGATTCTCCGTTGATGATCGGAGGAGGTCTGGCCTTCATGTTCAGGTACTTTTTACTTTTACTTTTTTTTTTTTTTTTTTTTCAAAAAAGTTATTTCCTTGTTCTCTGTTTCGTTCATTGGTTGATTATTCATTATTGGGTGTGCCTTGATTGGATCGGGTGAAATCTTTGTATAACGCGGTTTTACTCAAAAACGAGTTATTTAACGAAGAGATGCAATCCAAGGTAATATCTTATATATAGACAGAAACATATATCACCTCTGTACAAATTGTAAAGACCGTTATTTTAATTAGGTTTCCTACATTCTTCTCCAATTTCCACCAGGTTTCAGCACAACGTCCGCTCGACATAATTGGCCTCAAAACAAACCATTACTGCTATCATTGACTAAGCATGCATTTACAGAGGTACGCCTTTAATCATTGATGTTGTAAAGCAGTACCATATGTTCTTGATTCTTGATCATTTGGTTGTGGCTGCATTCTCGAAATAAAGTGCTTCATTATCATTTTTAGTATTTTAAATTCACTCAGAAAAAAAAAAAAAAAAAAAAAGAAGAGAAAATCCCTTTGTTTTGCAATTTCGTTTCCTATATTTTCTAATCTTGATTTACATGATTAATTGTCAATATGTCTATAATTAGAGCTTATCATAGTATCTTCTGAAGCCATTTGATTTAGTATGCAGTAGTACTATTTTGTAGGTCCAAAATGCCATTGTATGCGCCTGAATTGAAGTTTAGTTAATGTTTAGATTTTATGGGATTTTCATGTCGGATATAGAAAGAAAGTTCGGAAGGCACGGAGAATAAGATTTTACCACTCAAATGGGTAGTAGATGATAAATATGAGGAGTGTAGCTCATCAAAGTCCTGCTACGTCAACTGTATCAACCCACCCCTCCTCTACAAAATGTATTGCCGGAGAAAGTCAAATAGGTACTTTTGCTTTGTTTTCTACTCCGTTATGTAAACATTTTCCCGGCGCTGATTAACTCCAAAAATTGCTACGTCAACTGTTTCTTCTGATTTGGTTAGTTACAATAGATGTTAATATTTTTGGAAGTAGAAGTTTCTTCCTAAATGTGAATGTCCAGATTACATTACAAATTTCTTCGGGATGTAGAAACTTCATCTCAAAATGTATAGGTCCAGATTTAATTACCTGTCTTATGCTCCTTTACATATGCACAGTAGATGTTTATAGTATAAATTTCTTCTGCATAGATGATCAAATCTTATATAAGTATTGGCATATTAACATCTAGTGGAAAAAGTTGAGAATGAAAGCCATGGATACACGAAAAAATATTGTCTATAGAGAGGTTTTTAACAACCCACCAATAAGATCAGAACCAAACCATGACTAATGGTTTCATTATCTGTCCAATAAACTGGAGAGGCAAACCTTGAGACGAACAGTTTGCCCAAAAAATAATGAGTGGGCTAGCGGCTGAACTGTTTGTCTTAAGTTTGGCTCAAAAAAATTAAGCCGTAAAATAAAAATATTTATTGATTAGTCAACGGAATCTTCATGAGAATGAAACACTCCTAAATTATTTTAGTTTAAGGAACCTACTGTAACACAATTTGCAAAACATAGAGAAACCCACAACAAAAGGCGAAGGTAAGAAAAAATAGTAAGGAACAAGGGTGGAATGCTGATTAAATTCTTTGAGAACAGGGAAGACCTATCGTCGTCATATCCTGTGCTCAATCTTGCGTTCACTTGCAATAAAATATAAATTATCATTAATGCCTAAAGTGCCGAATATTGGTGAAGACAAGTGAAACACCATATTTGTTGCAACAATCGACTGCATCGCCATCTCTAATACTGCCACCCGGTTCAGCAATGACACCGATCCCACTCTCGCATGCTTCTTCCACTGCATCTTTCCAAGCTGCCAAACAGAAAAAATATGCTTCACCATCTTGTAGTATCAAACTAGGTGCATTAAACTTCTTTACCAAAATGAAAGTTTGAAACTTCATTTAGCTTTTCAATTTTTTTCAAACACTAAATTAAAAGTCTTACCAAATGGGAAGAAAGCATCACTAGCCAAAGCTGCTCCTTTGACCTCTTCCCCTGCTTTCCTCAAAGCAATCCTCAAACTTTCTAGACGATTTGGTTGCCCACTTCCCATTCCCAACATGCAGTTATTCTGTCCATAAAGTAAACATTAGAGTTTCTCCTAGGAGTAGTTAAACTGGTTGTAGTAGTATTTCATGAAATAAAAACAGGACCAACCTTAGCAATCACTATGGCATTGCTCTTAACATGCTTGACACACAGCCATGCAAACTTGGCATCACTTAGCTCACTTTCTTGTGGGGATTTTCCCGAGACAACCTTAAAGTCAATATCCTCAGGTTCCAAGTCATCAGAATCCTGAGCTAACCACCCACCACCAACCTGTCTAAGTGAAAGCTTTCCTTTTGCATTTTTATTCGCTTCAAGAATTCTTAAGGTCTTTGATTTTCCTTTTAGGATCTCAAGCCCCTTCTTCGTATACTTGGGTGCAACTACAATCTCGTAAAACATTCGGGTTTCACCATCTGTTGGGCTTCTATATTCTCGGATTTCCTTAGCAAGATCCTAGATAGAGGAAAGCATGTACTCAGATGAACATCAACCTTGAGCCATTGACTACATAAGAGCTATAGAAAAAATTACCTCATCCACTTCTATGTTGAAGGCTACAATACCACCAAATGCACTCACCGGATCAGCTTTCACAGCTAGTCTATATGCTTCCAGGATATCATCCCGTGAAGCTACACCACAAGGATTTGTATGCTTTACAACTACACATGTGGGTTTGTTAAATTCCGATACACAATTCCAAGCTGCATCAGCATCTAAGTAGTTATTGTACGACATTTCCTGTACCAGTAAAGATAGATATTCCATGAGAAAACCCTGGAGCGTTCACATTTTATTTCTTCAGCTTAAATTTATGGGAATGCTTTAAAAATATGCATAAGCAAAGAGGATGTAGGAAGTTGATGGATAAAGAAAACCATCTATTTCTCACCTTCCCGTGGTGTTGAACAGCTGTTGCAATACCACCAGCATTAACCTCAGAAAGACTCTTGTCGACATAAAAGGCAGCCTTTTGATGAGGATTTTCACCATACCGAAGAGAACTTTTTAGTGAGAGTGGCACAGTAAGGCTGGGAGGGAATTTACCTTCCAACCAACACAAAAGCAAGTCATTCTCTAGCGCATTTTCAAAACTCTTTTCATTTCAAACATTAAATAAAGTGATTGAAGAGAAATAAAAAGTCAACAATAAAAAATTATTGACTCTATTTAAATAGCATACAGTCAAGCAAAGAAAAAAATTGAGGAACTACCTCCATTTGTCTGCTCCCAAAGCCATTCTGAGATGGCAGAATCATAAGATGCAACATGTTGAAAAGCCTTCCAAGCAAGTTGTCTACGAAATTGTTGATCATCCTGGTTTCCTTTCAGAAACTCTAGAAGTGTGGGATAGTCTTGTGAATCAACCACCACCAAAACATCCTTGTGGTTCTGTTTCAGATATATTTTTCAGCCGAAATACAATATAAGCTATAACATTTATTAAAAAAGGAACTGCTAAATCTAGGTGGACTAGATTGAAACAGTATTATTTACCAACATCAATGAATTATTATGACGTAAGAGATTATGCATGAGAAAATTAAAATAACTTGCCAATACTAGTAAGAGTTCAGTACAAAAACTTTACTTGGCAAAGTGAAAGATATACTGGTGACTACCTTTGCAGCTGCTCTGATCATTGCAGGACCACCAATATCAATGTTCTCAATGCCATCTTCAAACTCGATCTCTCCAGATGAAGTAACTTTCTGATAGAAAGGGTACAAATTGACCACCACAATATCAAATGTACCTACACATGAACCAGAAGACCTACATGCATGGGAATTTATACAAAAGTGCATACAAGACCATGCTATTCAGTAAAAAAGTAATTCGACAACAACTTCATAAATTGATCCAGAAACTAACGGAAAAAAATTCACAAATGCTCACCAATTCCATGTTGATTGAGGTCTTTCATGTGATGTTCGAGGTCTCTTCTACCAAGAATACCCCCATGTATGTTCGGATGAAGAGTTTTTACACGACCATCAAGCTGCATTAAAAAAGTTAGTTGTTATAAAAAGAGGAAAGAAGATGAGATGAGCGGATATCAGAGAAAGACGAAGCAACATACCATTTCAGGAAAAGAGGTAAGCTCCTCCACTTTAGTAACTGATACTCCAGAGTTTGCTAAAGCAGATGCAGTCCCTCCAGTTGAAACAATTGTATAACTGAAATTTCCGGGAGGAGACCATCATGAAAGAAAGTTTAGATTTGCAGACTACAAACCAAAGAACAATTGAAAAAGAGAGCTTTCAAGAAAACAAAATTCAAGGATAGATAATTTTCAAGAAAAATATCAAAATATTTGGTTTTCAAACTAAACAAATTGAGTCTAAGAGGATTCACCCTAATTCTTGCAACCCATTTCCTAGAAAAGCAAGATCCTTCTTGTCCGACAATGATATCAGCGCTTGCTTCTTTCCTGAAAAGGAACCATTATCACATACATAAAAGCAGTTGAATGTTGCTCTTAAGAACTACACAAAACAGAAAAAGAACAGTCTTTTTTTAACACCGTACCAGAAGCAGAGTTTGGAGCAGAAAGGGTTTCGGCCTCAGCCCGATCCATTGCTTTGATTGAGCAGGAGCTCGCATGCATTAAGAGAGAATCCGAGTAAACTCGACCAGACAGTATTGGACACTGTAGAATCACAGAATAAAAGACAAAAGTGAGGGACAAAAAGATAATACTCACAGAAACTCCATAATAATTAAAAAAATTGTAAAAAAAAAAAAAAAAAAAAAGCTGCTGAAACTAAGGAGAAATAATAAATTCATTACCGAGTGAAAGAGATTCGGAGTAGCTTTCTGAAGAAAGAAGCGAGGGGCAGTGGCGGCTGCTCCTGATGCGGCGGCGGAGGCGCCTGCGGTTGCCGAAGTAGCAGGTAGGCCGAACATGTTCTTCCTCTGTCGCTTTTTCTGAAGATTACTTCGTTTATATGAAGAGGAAGTGGAATTCCAATAGGGAAGTTTAGGTAATTGACGTGTCAAAATTCTTTCTGTTAAATAACTTCATTTTGACTTTGTACGTTAAATGACTTTTATTATTATTATTATTGATTTTTATATTTAATAAATAAAATATAAAATTATTAATCTCCTTACTTTCTTTACTATTTTTTTTTTTTTAAGGAAAAACATATTAGATTAAAAGAAAAAATAGAAAATAACTTCATTAAAAGATATGTACTTTAATTATTTTTAGTATTTAAATTTAAGTTTAAATATATCTATTGTTTTAGACCGTAATTATGATTTTTCTTCTTCCTTTTCTAGGTTTAGGTTTAGGTTTAGGGTTTTTGTCTAAAAGTTAATTATGAGTTTACGGTTTCAATTCTAAGTTTAAAATTTAAAATTTATGTTTAAGATTCTAAATTTATATTTATAATTTTATATTTAGGTTTATAGTCTAAATTTAAAATTTAAGATTTATATTTAAGATTTAAGTATAAAGTTTAAAATCTAAGTTTAAGGTTTAAGGGTTTGTATTTAGTGTTAAAATTTAATATTTGAAAATTAAGTTTAAGAATATAAAAACATACTTAGTGTCTTGTGATTTCGGTCTGAATTGGTTAGGCCGAAGTCATGGTTTTTTTTTTTTTTTTTCCAATTTGAAATAATTTTGTCAATTTCAAGAATTTGTATCTTAGTTTTTATAACTATGATTAAGATGTTCTTAAACTCTATACAAAATTCTAAGAATAAGTTTTATAATATATATTTTTTGTAATTTTATAATACTCAGAACCGGTTTGAAATATATAGACAAAAATTTTAGACTGGAACTCAACATTTCAAATAAAAACTAACGAATATTCGTCGATTTCAATAATTTTATCATGATTATATAACTCAAGTTAAGGTATTCGTATACTATACGAAAAGCTCTAAGAGTCTAGTTTTATGATATATATATATATATATATATTAAAATAATTTTTATAATATTTAGAACCAGCTAGAAATACATAGACAAAGATTTCAGACTGTAACTCAAAATTTTAGACTAAAATTTAAGATTATTCAGTCAACTTCAAGAATTTTTATCTCGAGTTATATAACTCTGATTGAGGTGTTCCTAAACACTATGAAAAGAGTTGAAAATCTAGTTTTATGATTTTTTAAAAAATGAATAAATTTATACTATTTGGAACCAGTCCAAAATATTATATATTACAAATATTTCGGACTGTAACTCACCATTTCAAACCAAAACTCAAGATTATTTAGCCAATTTTAAGAATTTTTATCTCGAGTTATATAATTCTTATTGAGATGTTCATATACTTTATGAAAAGCTCTAATAGTCTAATGGTGTGATTTATAATTTTAAGATATTTGGAACTAGTTCTAAATACATGAAGAAAGATTTCAGACTAAAACTCGACATTTCGGGAAAAAATTCAAGATTACTCAATCAACCTCAAAATTTTTTTCGCGGATTATATAATTATGATTGGGGTGTTTCTTAACTCAATGGAAAATTCTAAAAATATAGTTTTATGATATATATATATAATAATAATAATAATAATAATAATAAAAATTTTATAACATTTGGAACCATGCTGAAATATATGGACAAAAATTTTACATTGGAACTCAATATTTGGGACAAGATTTATGCCTTACCAAAACAGACCGAGATCATCATTATTTTTATTTTTTATTTTTTAGGGTTTATGTTTAATATTTAATTATAAATTTAAAGTTTTAATTATAAGTTTAAAATTTTAAGTATAAGTTTGAAGTTTTAATTCTAAATTTAAGATTTTAAATTTAGGTTTAAAATTTTAAAGTTTGCATTTAGTATTTAAGTTTAAGGTTTGAATTCTAAATTTAAAGTTTTAAGTTTAAAAGACAAAAATATATTTACCATTCCAAACCGAAATCATGACCAAGTTAGACTGAAATCTTAATCTTTTTTTTTTCTATCGGCATTTTTCATTATTCTCTATATTAATGATTATGCGAAAGGAAATCTCTCTTCATTCTTCATTTTTCGTTATTCTCTAGATTGATGTTTTCTATCGAGAAGATGTTGAAGCCATCAAGATAGAGAAAAAGGAGGGGAAGAAAAAGATGAAGTGAGGCAAACCTGAAGAAGTCAGCGAGCAGAAAAAGATATTGAACAATTAAGTCTTTTAATATTTTTATTTTATTTTTCTTCTTTTTAGTTTTTTAATTTTAAAGTAATGTAAAAAAATATATAAAAAGGGAGTCATTTAATAAAACAAGTATTAAAAGAAATGCATTTTTATCAAATTATATTATTCGAATATAAAAATTAAAAATTAAAAATTAAAAATTAAATTAGAGACCAAAGAAATAATATAATTAAAAAAAAAAAAAAAAAAAACACCCCAAAGGTTTCTCGGTCTACTTTTTATACCCCAACCCAAGAATAAAGACTACACAAATCTAGAAACATTACTTTCTTCTTCGTTGGCTCGCCCTCACCCACCTCCCTCTCTCTTTCTCTTATCTTCTCCTCTCCATCTCTGTGAAATTTCTCCATGGCTACTCTCCTCAGAGCTCCATTTTTCCAGGCAGCTCCAGTTTCGTACCTTTCTGGACCATCCTCCTCTTCCAAATCCGCTCCGAAACCTTTTTACTTGACCTTCAAGCACAGGTGTACTAACGATTATACTCGCAGCTCTATTCGTTCTCTTATTGTATCATCCACGGCTCATTCTGTACGGTTTCTGAAGTTGGCCACCTTTGCTTCGTCAGGAGAAACGGAAGTTACTGAAACAGAGGAGGTTCAGGAGCCTGAGGTTCAGGAGCCTGAGGTTCAGGTATTCTTTTATGGATTTGAGGATTCTATCTTTTTCGTACTTTCTTTGGCTGGGAAAGAAAGTAATAGTTCCTTTCTTGTATGTTGTAAATATGATTACTTTATGTTTGGTTAGTGGGAAAATGTTTCGGCCTTTGTGGACGTTTGGGATTAAAATGCTCCATATTCTTTTTGTCTATATCTCTTGTTTGAGTTTATGAATTAATTTTATTTGGTTGAAGTTGAAAGGATTTAATTAGGTAATAAATTTATGTGATTTCATTTCTTGTTCATTGCTTCAGTACTTTTCTTGTTCATTGCTTCAGTACTGGACAATCTGTTTGAGCTAAATGAGTATGAAACTTGAACAGTTGCTTCCTATGGTCATTACATAATAATTTTTTCCTCGTGGAAGACTAGTTCTTCTCAAGTAATAAATTTAAGATGATGTTGATCTTAAACCTAATTGATGCTCACCGTTCTGTTTGTGCTTACAAGTGACTTAGTAAAGGCCTATACTGCTGTGGTAGCAAGCTCTCGTAATTTTATCGGTATGTTCAGAAAGCTGAACCAAGTACCTATGGACCACATGGGAGATGTGCCCTTAGGAGGTAGTTAGTGCTTGGAGTGATCTGGCCAGTTCTTGTTGGGTTCTATATATTTTATGGACTTTCCATCTGTTGTGTTTTTGAATTTATCTGGCCATTAGGAGATATATTACAAGTTATGGAGATATATTCTCCTCGATGAGAACATTCTCAAGCAATTTGTAATTCCAATCCTTCCCAAATATAGCTTAGTATTTTATGTATTTACAAGCAATGTAACTTGACTTGATATGCTTAGATTGCAGTCTTCATTTTACTAAAAGTCATTAATGTGGATTCCGTTTCTCTTTCAATTGTAAAATTTTTATTGCATATCTTCCCTTTTCTAATAGATTTATGCAACAGCAATCTTTTGCTGATAATTTTGCTGAAGATGGTGCAAATGATGCCATGAATGATGACACAAATGAGGATAAAGTTGTCGATACAGATGAAGTGCCTTCTTCTTTCGTCATTTCTTCCCTCCAACTGTACAAAGAAGCTTTAGCCAATAATGATGAATCCAAAATAGCCGAGATAGAATCTTTCTTAAGGTCCATAGAAGATGAGAGGATTCTTCTTGAAGAGAAAACTGCTTCCTTGACTGAAGAACTGTCAACAGAGAAGGCTCGTATTTTGAGAATTAGTGCTGACTTTGATAATTTCCGGAAGAGGACAGATAGGGAGCGCCTTTCACTGGTAACAAATGCGCAAGGGGAACTTGTGGAGAGCTTATTACCTGTGCTGGATAACTTTGAGAGAGCTAAAGCCCAGATCAAGATAGAGACGGAGGGAGAAGAAAATATCAATCAAAGTTACCAGAACATATATAAGCAGTTCGTAGAAATTCTCAATTCATTGGGTGTTGTACCTGTTGACACAGTTGGGAAACCCTTCAATCCCTTGGTGAGTTATTCGACACTTATTGACTCTGAATTGGGCTAATTAATTTTAAACTTAGATATATCAGATAAGACAATTGAACCGCACCCATTTGGCAAAGAATACTCAACAGTTGGTATTAGCTGTAGATAACCAGTCTTTAGAGACTTTAGTTTTATGCTGTGTGAATTGTGAACTGCTTCTATGTTTACAAATGTAAGATTATCTGTCCTATTTGAAGAAATGGCTTGCTGCAGGTAAGCTACCTTGTTGGCTCGAAATTCAGTAGAATGTTTGATGAACCTTTTCGAATAATTGATGGAGCTTATTCAGGTTTTGTGAAGACTTGGATACGCTTCTAACTGACCCAAGTCTTCATTGATTCGAGCCAACTTGGTGAGTTTACAAGGAAAATAGGTGCCCTCCAGAAATTTACCGCAGCAAGAACTATCATTATATTGATGGAATTATAGCAAGAATGAAATAGATTTCTGATTACAATCTGATTATCTTTAGAGGCACGTAAAATTTACTGTTTCTACAGCTGCATGAAGCAATAATGCGAGAGGAATCTGCAGAATTTGAGGAGGGTACTATACTTGAGGAGTTCCGAAAAGGGTTCAGTCTTGGCGATAGACTCTTGCGTCCATCAATGGTGAAAGTATCAGCTGGTCCGGGCCCCACAAAGTCCGAAGAATCAGGATCTCCAGCAGTAGAGGATATAAGTGAAGCTGCCGAGAAAAGACCTGAATCAGAGTCATCCTAAAGAATCAAATACTGAACCGGATACAATTTTGCCTGAAATACCAAGTTTAATGCTAGTGTTCAATTAGTACAAGACTGGGAGGTAGGGGATTCCTGCTTGTTGGCATACTGTTATTTTGTTTTGAGGGAATACACTTCGTTGGGAAAAAAACTGTAATTCTTTCTGTGTTGATGATTTTGTTTAATAGATTTGTGTGCTTTTGAAATCGATACATGATTTTCTCGGGAAACTGATTATGATCAATGAGAAGGGTAAATCCTGTGTTATGTCTGGACTCTAAATTTTCTTGCCCATCCTTGTGCTTCTCTTTCAGAATTCCTGTTTGATACTCATTTAACCCAAAAATTGTAAAGTTTTTCAAATCTCTTGATAAAATACACGTCGGAAGAAATCCTCTTTTACAAGACGGCGGTGATCGGAGAATGGAGACACCCTGGTGGGCCAATAAGGACTGTACTGGGCCACTGGCCGTGGTTAACTGGAGTCCAATCCGACCAGACCGACATGGTAACGAAGTCGGTAGTCTTTCTTTTCTGTTGCCCCTAAATCAGCTTTTAACACTAAAAAAGACTAGACTAGTCTCATTCTGTCTGACAAATCTATCTTCTGGCATAGAAACAATCAAAGATGTAGTTAGGAAGACCGTTATATCGGATATCTGAGCTTCTTTATCCATTCAATGTGAATTATGGTTCAAACTATAAATTAACTACTAATGTGTACTCTTTTAAATTTTATCCGAGTATGGATGAAGTAGCCGTCATATTACAACATACACCAAATCTCTTCCCGATTTTCGTCCTTAACTTACAATATTGTTAGCATATTTTATCCCACAAAATCTGCTGTAAATAACTCCCTTAATATTCTTTGCATGCCTGCTAGAGTTGTACACGTTGTATAGTTATTTATATGACAAAAGCCAAATACAAAATGAGGAAAATACTTTACAGCAGCTTTATCCGGTTTATGGTATCAAGAGCCACCCTCTCACGAGACCTTTTTTTTGACCTCCCACCCGTCACGATGACTGCTCCCGCTACCTCTAACCCTGCCCTACCTTCCACCGCATCTGCTGCGACCACTACCTCGATCACTTCCAGCCCACCGGTCGGACCAACCGGCCTGCCACTCATTGCAATCAATACACACCAGCAGCTACCTCTTCAACTGACGTCGAGTAATTTTCCTTCATGGCACGCTTAGGTGGAATCCCTCTCCATCGAGTGTGATCTTCTCAGGTACCTTGACGGTTCTGTCACACGACCTCCTCCTTCCTCGGCCGAGTTCAACCATTGGTTTCGCCAATATAAGCTTCTCCTCTTGACTTTATTCGGTTTCGTTTCAGCCACCGCCGACTGCTGCTGTTGCCTAGTCCACCCTCTTCTGGCTTTACGCCACCCGCTCTCGCACCGGTGTCATGCAGCTCAAGAATGATCTGTCCTTGGCCACCCTTGGGAATCAATCAGTCTCGATTTTCCTTCAATCTATCAAGGCAAAAACCGATGAACTCGTCATTATCGATCAACCCCTCTCTGATGATGACATCACCCTCTATGTGCTCAACGGTCTCAGGGTTACCTATCGTGTAATCGCTGCTCCTGTACGGACAAGAGAGACCCCACTTCGCTTCGAGGAACTCCAAGACATGCTCGCCTACGGGTCCACGTGATGCAACGACTTTTTTAGACTCCCCGCGCCTCTTATAGCCTCACTGCCGACCTCGCTAATATGTCCATCCATTTTGAGTATGATGAAACCGATGAGGTTCAAATTGCTGAATTGGTTCCTCTTGTCTTCATTTTCCTTCATGAACGTTTCAATTCTCTAACGTACTTTGTGTTTCTAAGGCCCACAGAAACCTACTTTCGGTGCATAATTTCACAAAGTCCAATAATGTGTTTATTGAGTTTCATCCTAATTATAAATCACTACGAAGAATCAAATAACGGGGCACCTCTAGTTCACGTCTTATGTGAAGACAATGTCTACAACCTTCGTCTGCAACCACTACCTCCGCCTACCTCTAGTCCTACGACATTACTTGGTAAACGTATTCCTCTTACCGGATGTCACCGTCACCTTGGTCATCCTCTCTCCTCGTTCCTCTATTGTTAGTAAATTTTTGCTACCGGTTAGCAAGGGATCTTCCTCGGTTAGCAAGGGATCTTCCTTTATTTTGGATTTTTATATTGCTTGTGATTAAAATAAAAGTGTTTGGTATCACATCTTTAACAAGTTCGTATCCTTTACAATTTATTTATACGGATGTATGGGGTCATACTCGCACTCAATCTTTTGATGGTTATCAGTTTTATCTTCTCCGAGTGGAGCATTTTACCAAACATCTTGGGTTATCCACTTCACACAAAATCTCAAGTGGCCAACTTCTTTCCTCTATTCAAGGAATTGGTTGAAAAATAATTTTCCTAGAAAATACAAAATTTTTACAATGATAATAGAAGTGAATTTCAAGGGCTCAAAAACTACTTTCTTAAACATGGTATAAACTGGTATACTATTGCTCCTCACACGCCTCAACAGAATGACACCTCCGAACGTCGACATCATCACCATTGGGCTCACTCTCCTACAACAAGCCCATCTCCCCTCCCCATTTTGGGCTCATGCATTTGAAATGGCAGAATATCTAATTAATAGGCTTCCCACGTCCATTTTGGCCTCCCAAAGCCCATATGAATGTCTCGTTAGAAAGAGGCTAAACTATCTTAAACTATAGGTCTTCGTGTGTCTTTGTTTTCCGTGGTTAAAACCTTACAAAAGTCATAAACTCGAATCCAATTATTGGCCATACTTATTCATTGGATATCCGGCTTCTCAAAGTGCCTACAAATGATTGGATCTTGCTTCCAAAAGGATATTTCACTGTTGTCACGTGAAATTTTCTAAAGATGTTTTCTCATACAAACATCTGGATTTATTGGGTTTGTGGCCTCTTTCCAACACTGGCCCATCTTCTCCTCCACGGGCAGTCTTCGGCCCCCTTCCAGACCCAAATGTTATTCCATAAACCCCTACATTTAGGCCTTTGCTCCATTCTTTACCAATGACCCATCACTCCTAAGTAGCCTCTTTTCACTTCGCCAGTCTACTAGTGAGGCTCACACACCCTCTCTCTCTTTGTCATGTGACCCGCGTACAACTACCTCTTACACTATTCCATAAGGTTCTTCTCATGCACCCTCTATCTCGCCAACTGCTTTGCTTGCGCCACCACTGCCTGAGTGCCTCCACCCCATTGACGACTCTCGGTCCATGAACACATTTTTCAAGAAAAAAATTTGTAATCTCGCCACCAAACATCTACTCTCACTTCGAGATCAAACCTTCATGCCTGTCTTAAGCAATGAAACATGCTCATTGGGGTAAAGCCATATTTGAGTAGTTCAACGCCTTGCTCCGCCATGGTACTTGGGAACTCATTCCGACAAATTACGTTTGCAACCTAGTAGGCCGTAAATGAATCTTTCACATCAAGCGGAAACCGGATGGCTCGATTGATCGCTACAAGAGCTGCCTTGTGGCTAAAAGCTTTTAACAACTACTCGACCTCTTCAACATGATTGTCAAACCTCTCACCATCCGCTCCGTACTCTCTCTCGCCATCATGCATGGCTAGTCTATTCGTCAACTTAACATCAACAACGCCTTTTTGCATGGCTCGTTCACCGAGGACATCTATATAGTACAACTTACCAGTTTCGTGGATCCATCACAACCTAATCACATTTGAAAACTTTGTAAGTCGATGTACAAGCTCAAACAAGTGCCTCACACTTGGTACCAAGTTCTAAGTGCAACTCTTTTATCATTTGGGTTCTCTCAAGCTAAATCCAACACATCATTATGTGTCATGCATATTGGGTCGTCTCACATCTACTTTCTTGTGTACGTAGATGATCTTCTAATAACCAACAACGACCCCTACCTCATAACCTTCATTATAACGCAACTAAGTGCATGTTTCGTCGTTAAGGACCTTGACCCCTTAACATACTTTCTTGGTGCTGAAGTATTTTACTATCACGATGGCCTCTTTTGTTACCCAACAATGGCAGTAAATGGATGAAGCTCTCCCCCTCCACACACCTAGATCACTGACCACTTCTCTCCCTAAGATTGATTTTTTCGAACCGGTTGATGCCACCACCTACCGTTGTTGAAATATGAGCTTTTATCTCAAAATTAATTGGTTATGAGAGAAGTTGACCAATCTTTTTTATACATTAGTTTCCTAAGTATTCTATTTTAGATGTGGGATATATATCAATACGCTGCCTCAAGTGTGGTGTTATTTTGAGTCTATATATGAATATTTTTTTATATGAGTGATACGGAGCATGTTTGGCAGTTAGTCCAATCACATGTTGGGCCTAATTATAATACCATGTTGAAATATGAGATTCCATCTCCAAACTAATTGGCTATGAGAGGAGTTGAACTATCTTTTTTATATATTAGTTTTTCAAATATTTCCTTTTAGATATGAGATATAATATTCTCAATAGCCACCAAGCCATTGGTGTACTTCAGCACTTTACTCTCACTCACCAAGATATCGCATTTTTAGTTAGTTGCTTGGCACAATTTATGGCTAGTACCACCATGTCTCATTGGTCTATCGTTAAGCGTCTCCTTAGAATCTAAGATATTTAAAAGAGACTTTTGGTACAGCCTCCTACTCTGACGTAATTCCAACTTCACCATAATCGCCTACTTCGATGCTGACCGGGCAGGTAACCTGGTCGATCACACCTCCACTTCAGCCTTTGTTTTCTTTCTTGGACCTAATCCGATTGCATGAAGCTCTCGTAAGTAATGCGCGTAGCACAATTATCTATTGAGGTAGAATATCGAGCGTTAGCATGCACTGCTTCTGAAGTCTGTTGGATTCAGAACTTGTTATTAGAGCTCCTCATTGTGTTGCATCGAGCACCACTAATTTATTGCGACAACATCATCGCCACTCATTTATTACTCAATCCCGTCATGCATTCTCAGATGAAACATATCTCCATCGATATACACTTCATACGTGATTTGGTCTCTAAAAGCTTACTCTCGGTCTCCCACATCAGCACTCTTGATCAAGTTGCAGATTTACTTATGAAACCACTTCATCGCTCTCACTTTCAGCTTCTACGAGACAAAATCTCCGTTGCTGATGAATCGTCAATTTTACTAGAGTGTATGACAGACACCAAATCTCTTACCCATATTCCTCCTTAATTTACTATATTGTTAGCATATTTTATTCCACAAAATCTGCCGTTAATAACTCCCTTAGTATTCATTCCATGCCTGCTAGGGACACGTTGTATAGCTATTTATATAGCTATTAATTCATCTAGTTTACATCATTCGTACACTCGTATTTTTGTATTGCTCGTATAAATTAATAAATTGATAAATTTAATAATTTTTTTTTCTCTAAAAGGCCTTGTAGAGGAAGATACAATTCTTGATTTATAAATCAACTAAAATTTTTTTTTCTTAAGTGAGGTGGGACGAATTCTAACACTTAACTTCTCTTTACTTGTGAGCTAATTATTCCGAAAACTTAACAAGTGACACAATAAATGAGGGACACTTGCCAGTAGAGTGTAGATATATCTACTTAGGCTCTAGTTCTAATATAATGATAAATTGATGAATTTAATAATTTTTTCTTTTAAAATATCTTATAGAAAAAGACAAAACTCTTAACTTATATATTAATTAAAATTTTTCTCTTAGAAAAATTCCAACATAAATGTCTATGTACTTAAATATCTGTGATTAGTTAACCGCAAGTCTGTGCGCTATCTTGTTCCATATTGTTTGTCAACATGCGAATTGCTGACTTCACTACCATTCATTCAGTAAAGTAGAATTGTTAAAAAGAATCTTGAAGCTAAGCTCGGACCTGGCTGGCCTCCTATAAAGATCTATAGTACATAGAAAACCAGTCAGAAACGTGATCATTTATACCTACCTTTCAACCTCATGTTTCAATCCTAAGACCTCTCTCTCTCTCTCTTCATTTATACACAGTTTTGATAGCTAGATCTCTTATCTCTTTGTGTGAGAAGTGTAGATAGGCTTTTTTTCTTTTTGGCCAAAGAATTATAAGCTATCATATCCAAGTGGATCAGGATACGCACTCCATACAAAGATTCAATTTTCATAACTGTGATTGTAAGTGATCGTAGTACTCCATTTATTAATCTCTCTGTATTCTGTATAGCTACTTCATTAGGGCTAATTACAGTTAGTACTGGTTAGTTTGGTGTTCTAATTCTCATATTTTATGGAGCTGCATGCCACGTAGGAAAACATCAATTTCATCACTACTTCTTGCTTTTAATTCTTGTATTTTCATTTTACAAAACAAATAAAAATAAAAAAAAACAGAAAAGATCTACGTACTGTGTTGTTCGATAGCTGGATGAACATGAACTTCCTTTTAACGAATGTCTATATTTATCGTTGCAATGGTTTGTCTGTTTGTATTATGTCATAAGCATTGTATTAGAGACTAATAATTGACAGGATCATGTGATTCATCATTAATTTGGGCTATTTATGTTAGGGAGTCAATTTAAGGAGAAAAAAAATGGACGAGAGACTTCTTGAATCAGATCAAGAGAATGAAGCTAGTAACTCTAGCTTGACAGTGAGAGTTTGGGAGGAGTCGAAGAAGATATGGAAGATTGCATTGCCTGCTATGGTAGCAAGAATAACACAATTTGCTACGCTTATAGTGACACAATCATTTATAGGACATCTTGGTCAACTTGATCTTGCAGCTTATGCTCTTGTCCAAAGCATCCTTGTACGATTCATCTTAGGAATCTTGGTAAGAATCTATATATATATATGTATAACATATATGATATGGATGACACAATCATTCATGCATGAATTATACATGTATATAGTTAGGCATGTCAAGTGCTACGGAGACACTATGTGGGCAAGCATTTGGAGCAAAACAATACCACATGCTGGGGATCTACCTGCAACGCTCATGGATCATTAACCTAATCACTGCAACAATCTTACTCCCAATCTTAATCTTTACAACATCCATTTTCAATCTCCTTGGCGAAGAAGACGTCATTGCGATTGCGGCGGAACCAATCTCTTTATGGTTCATTCCTGTCATCTACTGTACTGTCTTTAACTTAACGACCCAAATGTATCTGCAAACGCAGCTCAAAAATCAGATTGTCGGATGGCTTTCCGCTCTCTCTTTTGTAGTAAATCTGCTCTTGTCATGGATCTTTGTGAGCGTACTCGATTGGGGGGTTTCCGGTGCAATGTGCTCAACGATTATATCCATATTGGTAACGATTGTTGGAAACTTCATTTATATGTTTGGAGGTTGGTGTCCCGATACATGGAAAGGTCTTAGTTTAGCTGCCTTTCATGATTTGTTACCAGTCATTAAGCTCTCCATTTCCTCGGGTGTTATGATTTGGTAAGTCTATGCAATTCAATTATGTTTAGTGACTGATTTTCTTTAAAATTCGAGCCGTTAGAAAACAAACTCACTAACTATGTGATCTATTTTTTATACTTTTAACAATTTCTTATTTCAATATTTGACATATTTTCTCATCGTGTTTTCCTAATCTTTCTTTTCTCCCCCTGTCTCTCTCTCTCTCTTTCTGGTTATTGAATAGCTTAGAATTATGGTACACTTCCATTTTAGTCTTACTGGCTGGATACATGTCAGATGCTGCAGTAGAAATATCAGCCTTCTCTATTTGGTAAGGCTTTACCAAATCCCTTGACATTTCTGTTCAATTTGTTTTTCTCACTTCTTCTTTCCTTGATGTACGTCTTCCCTCCTAATTTGAAGCTAAAACATTGCAGCATCAACATCGTTGCTTGTGAATATGTGATCTTTCTCGGTTTCTTGGTCGCAGTAAGGTATAAAGTCATAAACATCTATATATATATAAACAAGTACATGTATGTAATCTCGCTTTATAGAGAAATCGAGCTTCTACAATTCATGGTTTTTGTACGAATAGTGTGCGGGTGTCGAACGAGTTGGGGAGAGGAGATGCTTATGCCGCAAGGTTTGCTATCAAAGTTGTCGTCGCGACTTCAACATGCCTCGGATTGTTGTCTGCGGCTCTTTGTATAGCTTTCGGCGATAAACTCGCCTACTTGTTCACGAGCGATGCCGAAGTTGTGGATGCAGTCTCAAACCTATCACTACTACTTGGTTTCACAGTTCTAATCAACTTTCTTCAACCAGTACTCTCAGGTAAATTTATTTTAAAGAATGGTACGTGATTTATCTTATGACACTTTGCAATGAGGCATAACAAGTTTGTAAACCTATCACTACTTCAACAAAAAACAACAATTATGGCAAGAACATGTGAATTGGTATGAGTTCTTGATTGTGTACATACGACGTAGGTGTGGCTGTAGGCGCCGGTAGGCAAGGAATTGTTGCTTACGTAAACATCGGTTGTTATTACTTTGTTGGGGTGCCTGTCGGAGCTCTTCTCGGATACGTAGCTAATCTTGAAGTAACTGTACGGTTTATTCTTCCCCTTTTTTGCTTTTTTTTGTCATAGCACTTGACTTTGTTACATGAAAATCTTTGTTAGTCATGTAACTCTCTTATTACCTCAAACATTGATATACAATTTCATTTATTAGCTAATAATATATTTTTTTTAAATTTAATAGGGAATATGGATAGGATTGATGGTTGGTGTTGCATTGCAATCTCTTGTTCTTGGTTATATAACTTATAAGACTGATTGGGATGAACAGGTATGTACTTGAACATTAACACTCCAAAATTTGGAAAGTTTACTTGATTTAGATCCCTCTTTCTTTTATTTCATGATAATTATACAATATTATCGTGGTTCTTCTTGTTCTTTTTTTTTTGTCTAGGTGAAAATAGCTTCCAAACGACTCGGTAAGTGGGTTCTGAAGCCCGTAGATGAAGAATCTAGTGAAAATCACACTCTAGAAAGATTAAGCTAATGAAACTCATAATTACTTGATCTGTATGGTGAAGTAAACATTGTTAATTATGTATTAATAGTGGTCAATGTATTTGACATCACAATACTCAATTTATGCCAAAGAGATTTCTACTTTTATACAATAATCAAAGTCTTAAATTAGAAACTCATATACTCGAGACCCTTTATTAAATACTTTGAAGTCTCATCCTACCAACCAACCGAAACCGACTATGCATGCAGGGGTGACTTGTTCAAACTCCCAACATATATGCTTATGCTGATATGCGGTCGAGAAGAGATGGCGGTCGATTCTTTTGTCCGACTAGCTAGTTTGTCATACAACTAACAATCAAACACCACAAAGCACTCAGCTTAATTGGACCAGTTCTTGTAAATGGGTATTGCGACTATTGTTTCTCTTGTTTCCAGCCTGTAAATGAGACCCACATTCAGTCACGTTGTAGAAACATTTAGTAACTTAGTAAGGTCAAACAACAAGTAGTTTTCATTCGTCGAAAGTACATGTTCGATACAGTTTAATTAATCATAAAGACATAAGTAACTACTCCACAAACACACAGATACATACATAAAAACACACACACACACACACTTACATATATATATATATATATGCTAATTAAGAAACGTGTATGGCCATCTCTCTACCTAATGAAGTTAATTAATTTTCTAAGACTTAAATTTCTATATATTGATCTGCTTTTCTCTCTATATTTAGTAGTCTTTATTGCTCTCGTTATCCATTTGTTCTGGCGGGAAGTGGGTGAGTACCAGTCTGCCAGAAGTATATAGCTAGCTAGCTGAGATCGTAAAAGACTTTACACCAGGCCAAAAGAGTGAGTCTTTAGTATTATTACAACGCAATCTCTCTTTCACCTTATGTAAACTAACACAGTGCTACTGATCATGTCTGATCGCTGAACACTTGTGTTTTTCTTCTTTGATTTCATTTCTTTGTGTTGGAATCTCAGTTTGAGTAACTATTTATGATCATGACTAATTGTTAGTTGTTGCAGTATGTCCTTTTATTGAACAAATTTGCAATATATAGATATGGCAAGAATCTAATTTCATTGATGATGATAGAAGTTATGTTGTATCAAGGCGACGGTTCCTTTTTGATGGTATACTAATTTAGGGGATGCATGTTTGTTCGATTATGTCACGACCCAATTTACCAGATTTATGATCGGTATGAAAATTACATGACTGAAAATAACCTAAAAATCTGTATATAAAAATTTACGGTCACACAATCTTCACAAACCTCTTTTCTTACTTACCTCCATATATTATAACTTGTGAAAAATGCTCGACTCAAGATTTTTCATTCATCATAAAGCTAGGACTTTCAATCAATTTAATTCACATATATAGGTTAACAGAGATGCACAACATCCATACTAGGCATCAGCGGAAATAAGACATATATATATATATATATATATACATCATTTATCCAAATATACAGTAGAACATTTAAGTTCATCTTCAAAATAAAAGTCCACTAGGCAGAATGTTACCCAAGGATCGAATAAGCAATTGTTGTGCAATCCTCCTGAAGGCTCTAACCCTCCTCTAATTTGAAAAAGGTTTTCAATAAAATGAGGAGTGAATATAAAACTCAGTGAGTAATAACTATAACAAGTTGTTAGTTTTAAACCGGAAGATGCAATTTGTCAAAATTATCTCAAATCATATATTTTTGTAAAACTGTACATACTTGCATACTTTATGTAAAATTCTTAAAATCTGATCATCCACATCTATAAATTAATATCTAATAAGATATAATTGTACTTTCATAAAATAATACAACTATGGGGTAAAATTCGATGAAAATGTTACTCTTCAAAATATTTCAACGAGCATTTCCATAAAATATTTTAGATTCACATATTTGTGTAGTAAAGTTACTGAAATATATCTTATGCAATTCAATATTTAGCATACACTTGAACATATTTATACTTGTTTTAAAAAACCTAAACATCATCAAAAGTCATGCGACTCCATATCATTCATAAATTAGTCTATATATATATATCATTCATAAAGCAATAAGTGTAAAGTCAAGAGGTAACTACGTGATACTTTACTCTCACTCGGAACTCAAGAAATGGCTCCCATAACACTTTGTTCCAATTAACACTTTTAGAAGAAGTTTAATATGAGGGGTCGGGCTAATAACGTTGCTGCATTGTATCTCTTCACTTGCGGGACGATACCTACATGAGCAATTCTCCCTATAATAGGACCTACCATGTAGTAATCATGACTACTATGCTCACATAGCCTACCAAACCCAATGTTGGATTGGGGTCTCATCGCAAATTTCATACACTTCAAATCCATACAGTACATAGTTTACCCAAGATAAGGCATATACTCATGAAATCCTTATTTCAATCCTATCACTTTCATAAACATCATATAAAATATAGATTCATGAAATCTTCATTCACATCCATAACTTTTAAAATCAACATACATGGAACATAGAGTCATAAAATAACATAAGCAACTTTTAACATAACTTAAAAAAAACAGTGAATAAAACCCATGAATTAACATAAACATATTTTATTTGTCCTTAAACAACTTTCACCAGCAACATATAGCATAAATGTTATGAAATGACAAAAATATCTTTTAAATAATTTAAACCCATTAAATATAATATAAACATCTTTTAATAACTTAAAAGCATTTAAAAACTAACATGCTGTAATTATCACTCACTTTTAGCCTCCGTTAGCCCTAATTTGTTCAAGCACCATATGGCATGGAGAGATGCCCATCTTATGGATCTAAGCATCAAACAAGTAAAAATGGATAATTCAATCATTAGGAATGTTTGAGGCAATTCAATTAACTAAAATAGATAAACTATCATTTATATATATCTCTCGAGTCCTAATCATTTTTTCACATAGCTTAAATTAAGGTCTCAGTTGCTGTTATAGTAGACATCGACCCGTAGACCCAGAGAGTAATTCACATATTGTGAGCGTCAACCCGTCGAGTAATTCTTATATTCTGAGGCATCGAGTGTGTCGTGACTAAGACCGAAATTTTTCATTTTCCTTCCCAGACCGAGGTCTTTTCTCCTTTTCCAGACTGAAGTCTTTTCTGCTTTCCTAGACCGAGGTCTCATAAGACGTCTCTTGGTATGGGTTCCCAATCCAGACTGAGATCTTTTCCTTCTTTCCCAGACCGAGTTCTCGGTCTAGAAAGGTAGAAACATGACTGAGTTCTTGATTTCAGGTTGATTTCTTATACTTTATCAATTCTACTATTAATTTTGACCTATTATACATTAATTAAAGATTTTGAGTACAAGGGCAATGATGCTTCTTACTAGAACTATTCTTGACTAATATGATTTGTTTTGTACTGCACAGAATCAGAATCATGGTATGTGCGCTTTAGAATCCTACTTTCACATTCATTGGTTCTCGTTATGGAAGAAGGAAGAATTTCTTTGATTTTTGCTGGAATTTTCTAAAGACTGAGGAGAGTTGAAATTTTTGATCAGTGCAGTTTAATGAACTGCATACGTTCTCTACAAAGTTGCAACTAGAGAAGATGACTTCACAGTTAATTTTTGATACGTATATAGTTTCTATTGATAATCTAATTTAATATCTTTTCATCCTTATCTCAATCATATGAGAGAGAAAGGTGAGCTGATGAATCCCATCACCTCAACTTTTTATACTATATATTTTATAGTAACACTAATATCTTCATTATATTATCATTATCATTATTAGTCTAATGACTTAAATGCTAATTCTTTATGCCCAAAACCAAACAGGAATAAGTAATTCCTTATAAATAGTATCACATAATTCCTTATACTCGAAACTGATTGGACTTCACAGTTTGTTTTTAGTTTAGCTACCAGTTCAAGCATACTTGTAAGGAAACGTATCGATCATAGCTAATTGCTAGCTAGCTAACAGTTCATGTATCGCATTGAATCGTTGGTTCGAAAATTACTTAAATTAATGGAATGACATTTCTTTCATTATCATTATTAGTGGTATATATTTGGATTTGAAAATCCAAAAGTGAGATGACAACAATTTGGGCCAATAAGATCAATGGACGTTGGCTCACGGTGCCATTCGTACCGAAAAATATATTTTATATTTGAAAATATGTTTTTAAAATTTAATATATAAAAAATTATGACATAATTAATTATATTTATTATTAATTTATTTTGATATAAAAATTCAGATTTATCAAAATAATGTCATATAAAAATTAGTTTAAAAGCTTATTTGAAAGTGCTTATTTCTTTATTTATTTTTATTAAATGTACTTATTTTGTAAAAACAAGAACTTTCCTATTTTTAATAAAAAAAGTTCTAAATACTTATTTTTTTTTTATAGAAAATAAGCATATTTGAAGTATTTTGGTTAATTTTTACTTATAAATCACTTATTACTTATAAATATATATTTTTAAGTACTCCCAAATGATCTCTAAGAGATGAGTGAGTTTAAACTACATATATATATACACTATAGGCATGAGCGTCAGAGTAGATATTGTTGTATCTGATCCGATGCATACGAATGCCCATTTTTTCTTATCGGATCGGCTATCCAATTCGATAAGTAAGACTTAGAGAGTATCCAATCAAATCCAATTCATTTAGGATCAAATCGGATCCTACGAATATTCGATCATTTTTTTAAATTTAAAATTTAAATTTATTTTATACAATATTATAAATATGAAGATTGTGAAATTTTATTTAAACTTTAAAGATAAATTTTTTGAACATAAATTGAAGTTTGAACCCCAAATAATAGAAAAATATTATTATTTATGTATACTATTTAGGTTATTTATTCTATTTTTTTTATTTTCTATTAATTTTCAAAATTATATAATGATGATATATTTTAATCACTTATAACGAATTAAGTTATGCTTTATAAAAAATTTTGGGTAGCATAACGGTTAAACTACGTCTATTAGTAATTACTATTTAAAATTTACGTGCATACAAATCACAATTACAAGTTCATAGCAAGTAAAAAATAATACCAGGAGTAGACAAGGAAGTCATGAACGGAGTAAACTTTTCTTCATGGTGGAGGGTTAGCTGGTGAGAGGAGAGGAGAAGAACGGTGGTTCTTTTTATGTCTACAGTCTTAGCCTCTTAAGTCATAACTCTTATTTATGTCTTATGTTTGTATGAACTTTAAATTTTTAATATTTTTTATTTTATTTTATTGGATTACGGATATTTAATCGAATGCCTGTAATTCAACATATCAGATTTATAATGAATTCGATCAAATCAGATATCCACTCCGATCGAATTTTTTAAGACTAAGATCCGATCAGAATCTATCAAATAAAAAAAAGTCGAATTCAGATATTTTACTAATGTCTATATTATAACATCACAATTGATAAATACAAAATCTAACGAAATTTACCCTAATTTTTTTTTTTTGGTTAAATGAATCCATAAAGTTAATTCATTGTCCACTTTTGCTCCAATACTTATAAATACAATATATATATACCCTCACACACACTCATAGTTTTCTTAGGATTTCATCTCCCAAAGTTGATGTGTTTTTCTTTTTTGGGTTGTAAAATGTACCCCATATATTTTATTTTCCATGTACACTCTACTCAATTTTTTTCCTAGTAATGAATCTATGTACTTACCAAAAATAGAAAAAAATTAGCAAAAAGTAAAAAGCAAAAAAAAAAAAAAATTCTATTTTGGGTTTTAATTTTTGGAACAGAAGGAAGATGGATGAGAGGTAGCTTCTTCTATCAGAACCAGAAGATGCAAGTATTAGTACTCTAACAGTGAGAGATTGGGAGGAGTCAAAGAAGATATGGATGATTGCATTGCCTGCCCTCTTAGCAAGAGTAACTACATACGGCATGTTCATAGTGACCCAATCATTCGTAGGACTAGTAACTGTGTTAGAACTCTTGAAACTCTTGATGACAACTTCCCCAAAATATGGGTACTATCCAGATTTCATGAATAGAAATCTGATTGATGGAGAGGGTTAAAGACTTAGACTTGATAATATATGTAAGCTTTTATGTCATAAAAGAGGCATGACAATGTTATTTTAGTATAAAAGAGTTACAGAAGAATTATTTGTCTTGTTTCGTTTTCATGAAGCAGGCATTTTTCCAGCAAAGGATTTGTTGTTGGTGATTTGCTTGTCAAGGACAATTCCTCCCAAAAATCCAACAAACTGGACCTAGCATCTTATGCTCTTGTACAAATTATAACCGTGCGATTCATCTTCTGAATTCTGGTAAGTCATTCACTCTAGCTGTTCTTACTTCTAGTAACATGTATACTTTCAGAATGCTATTTGCAGAAACAATGTCTTACATTCGTTACATTTTGCGTGCAGTTAGGCATGTCAAGTGCTACAGAGACGCTTTGTCGGCAAGGCTTTGGAGCAAAACAATACCACATGATGGGTATCTATTTACAGCGTTCTTGGGTCATTAACCTAGTCAATGCAACAGTGCTATAGTCCCTATCTTAATTTTTTCAACACCCATTTTCAAACGACTCGACGAGAAAGAAGACATTGCGATTGCTACTTTAGGCGATGCATGTTCGTTTGTTTGTTTTTTAGCTTAGCTACCACCAGTTCAAGCGTACTTGTTAGGAAACGTATCGATCATAGCTAATTGCTAGTTAACTAACAGTTCATGTATCGCATTGAATCGTTGGTTCGATAATTACGTAAATAAATGGGAGGACTTTTCTTTCATTATCATTATTAGTGGTATATATTTGGATTTGAAAATCCAAAAGTGAGATGACAACAAAATCAATGGACGTCGGCTCACGGTGCCATTTGTACTTGTTGAAAAATATATTTTACATCTGAAAATAAGATTTTAAAATTTAATATATAAAACAATTAGGCCATTATATATATAATTAATTTATTTTAAAATAAAAATTCAGATTTCTAAAAATAACGCCATACAATAGTTAGCAGCTTGTTAGGAAGTGCTTATATATATATATATATATATATATTTTTTTTTTTTTTTTTTAAATCAAATGTGCTTATTTTGTGAAAACAAGAACTTTGCTATGTTTTGTAAGAAAAAGTTCTAAATACTTATTTTTTTTAGAAAAATAGTATATTTTAAATATTTTAGTTAACTTTTACTCATAAATATATTTTAAGTATTTTGGTTGACTTTGATTTATAAATATTTTTTAAGTATATTTTTATTTATAAATTACTTATCATTTATAAATATATATTTTTAATCACTCTCAAACGATCTTTGAGATGAGTGAGTATAAACTACATATATATACACTATAATATGCATGAGTATCATATTAGATATTGTTGTATCCGATTTGATATAAACGAATATCCGTTTTTACTTATCGGATTAGGTATCTAATTCGATAAGTAAAAATTAAAAAATACCAATTTTTAGTCTTATTAGCTGCCTATACGTCAAATGCTGAAACTTTAATAGCTGCCATTTCAATTTGGTACTTTTTTTTGGGTCGTCCATTTATTTCTACTTATCATAACAAAAAATTTATCAAGTGCATCGTGCCTACGGTAGACCAATCAACCTTAATTTCATTTCATTGCATTATATATCATATTAATTTTATATGTGATTGTAATTAATTAGTCCACTGTATATGTAATACCCAGTCAGTTTTAGCATAATAAATTTATTCCTAAGTTAATTTGACTATTAGTTTCATGATATCATATAGTATTATATTAAAAATATACAGTTATCAGTATAATGAGGATTATATAATAATGGCACAATACAACTAAAGCAGTAGGGGGCGTGAGCTTCCCTAACTCACCCTCATTCTATCAAATCGTGAAGATAAGTTAGAAGGATACGTATTTTCTGTAGGTCTTCCAGTCATTATCTACGGTAAGATTAGAAGTGATTATTGTCAGCTACTAAAGTAGGAAATATTGTTCCCTCTTAGTTCAAGTATCATGCCGGTTAGCAAATCCATGAACATTTTGTTAGTTCCTAAGAAAAATTGAGTAAAACTCAGAATCCCTTTATTCTTCCATAATCTGGAATCCTAAAAGTGAAGGTGAAGATTTGACATAGAGGGCAGTACCAGCTAAAGATTACTACTAGTAAGAACTTTTTGTTTAAAAAGCTTGAAATTTGTTAGTTCTTGGACGATAGATTGAGCATAAGGGGAAAATTTGTAAAGTATAAGATGTCAAGATAAAATTGAGGTTTATGAGTCTTAAGGTACGTAAGTGCATAGTCGAAATACTAGAAGTCTTAAAATTTTGTGAAGGGTCAATGGGTCGCCGCCTTCAATATATGAAAGGGTCGACGGAGTCAACGCCATCAGTATAAGAAATCAACTTGAAACTGAGGACTCTGTCATATTTCTATCTTTCTAGACCGAGAACTCAGTCTAGACAGACCCAGACCGAGAGACCTTATCCTAGGTCTCGATTTGGGAAAAAAGAAGAGAGCTCGATCTAGGAGAAAAAACTTTGGTCTAAGAAGGAAAATAGGAAATCCCTATCTGGGAAGAAAAAGTACTCGGTCTAGGAGGAGTACTCGATCTAAAAGTACTTTTGAAATGTTGTGTACGACTCGATGGGGTCGATGGCTCAACGCTGACCTACTCGATGCCTTAGACATATAAGCACATGTATAAAGGGCCAAGAGTCAAAGGGTCGATGGTCGACGGCTCGATGGCTCAATTACACTCGATGCCTTTAATATGCAAAATACTACCAAGGGTCGACGGGGTCAACGAATCTATAGATTTACGGGGTAAAGTCTACTATTACAGCAACATAATTCTAAATTAAGCTACCTAAAGGTAGAATTAGGACTCGAAAGAGACATATGAGTGCAGTTTAGCAATTTTAGTTAGTTAAATGATCTTGGACATCTTTATTGATTATTTTGTCCCTCTTTGCATGTTTTGATGTCTAAAACTGTTGAAAGAAGCACCATTCTACTCCAGCTAGAGTTTAAACAATGTAGAGCTAGCAAAGGCTTAAATGTGAGTGATAATTATAGCTTACTAGTTTTTAGTAGTTTTGAACATGCTAAAAGGTGTTTATGTGATTTCATGGGTTTTCATGGCTGTTACGCCACCTACTGTTTTTTTGAAAGTGTTGCAATGAAATGAACTTTCATGTTCTGTTTACTGCATTATGAAAATGCTTGGATTGAATTAAGAATCACATGAGTATATGCCTTATGTATGGCATGCGATGTTTTATTTGGATTGAAGTGCATGAAGTTTGCATTTATGAGTCCTAAGTGGGAATAAAGTGTCACAGAGGTCACCTCTTAAATACTTAGCGGGAACAAAATATCATGGGGGTCACCTCTTGAATCCTTAGCAGGAATAAAGTGTCACGGGGGTCACCTCTTGAATCCTTAGTGAGAACAAAGTGCGACAGAGGTCACCTCCTGAATCCTTAGCGGAAACAAAATACTACGGGAGTCACCTCTTGAATCCTACACTCATGTTGGTTTCATGTTGGCTCGGGAACAAAATGTCTTGGAGTGATCTTTACGGTTCTTTGTATAGCTTTCGGTGATAAATTGGCCTACTTGTTTACGAGCGAAGAGAAAGTTGTAGAAGCCGTCTCGGACCTGTCTTTGCTACTTGGTGTCTCAGTCTTCCTCAATAGTTTTCAGCCAATACTCAGGTACTAGCTAAGTGGAAGTGAGAGAAGCTGCTCCACCAAGTACTATTTTGAAACAATATTCATACATACTGCCATACTATCTTGTAAGTGCAGGTATAGCAGTAGGTGCCGGTCGACAAGGTATAGTTGCTTATGTAAACATCGGTTGCTATTACCTTGTCGGGATTCCGGTCGGAGCTCTTCTTGGATACGTTGCCAATCTTCAATTAACTGTAAGAAGCATTTCCTTTTCGTCTCCTATATATGATCCTACATCTTATGTATACAGTTTAATCCTCAGCAACCAAATCTTTCATGAAACAAACCAACGATCTAGTTTTTTTTTTTTTTTTGTTGTGATTTAACAGGGAATTTGGATAGGATTAATTGTCGGTGTTGCACTACAATATATTGTCCTGGGCTATATAACTTATAAAACTAATTGGGATCAACAGGTATGTTATCAATTAAAGCCCTCGATTAATGATTGGACAATGATTATGCGTTGAATTAACACTAATCTCGAAAGATCGATAAAATGGTTTACTAATTTATATTAAGTTTATGGAGCATTAACAATATGTATATAACACCTCTTTTTTTTTTTTAGTGGGTAATTATAATATTACGTGAAATTAGTATCTGAGAACCTCAGTGGTTGTTGAAACGAAGAATCTAACTGAAAGCCAAAGTCAAGAAGGCAGGCCGAACAATGGAACTAGCTAATCTCCATTGCGAAATCAACACTAGTAGTACCTGTCATCTTAGAAAGTTCAATAAGATTATTACTTATCTATATATATATGGTCCTAAAGAAAAAACTAAAAATCAATACAATGGTGGTCGATTCTTTTGTTGGAAGAGCTAGTTTGTCCTACTTAACGAACAATCAAACACCACAAATCACTCAGCTTAATTGGACCAGTACTAGTAAATAGGTATTGAGACAAAACAATTTCTATTGTTTTTTTCCAGCTTCCAGATTAGGCGGCCCACAGTCAGTCACAGTGTGTGACAACATTAAATGAGCTAGTTAGGTCAGACAACAAGTTGCTTTTCATTGGTCGAAAGTACATGTTCGATTCGGACCCACCAATTAATTATTAATCATGAAGACATAATGCTAGTTAAGAAACGTATATGACCATCTCTCTACCTAATGAAAATTTTCTAATTCTTAAATTTCTATCCATTGATCTGCTTTCTCTCTATATTTAATAGTCTTGCTCTCGTTATCACTTTGTTCCGGCGGGAAGTGGGTGAGTGCCGGAAGTATAGAGCTAGTTCCGATCATATACACAAGACTTTACATCAGGCCAAAAGGGTAAGTCTTTTTAGTATTATTACAACACAATCTCACTTTCTCAAGATCAGATATGTAAACTAACACACTGATATCTGATCTTGATTTCATTTCTTTGTGTTGGAACCTCAATTTGAGTAACTATTTATGATCGCTACTTGTTAGTTGTTGCAGTATGTGCCTTTTATCGAACAGATTTAGAAATATATATAGCTAGAATCTCCATTCATTTATGATGATAGAACTGCATGTTCTCTTTCTGTATCAAGGTGGAAGGTCCTTTTTGATGGTATACTACTTTATTCGTTGCATGTTTGTTCGTTTTTAGCTTAGCTACCAGTCAATTATACTTGTTCGGAAAGGTATCATAGCTATTGCTAGCTAACAGTTCATATATCGCATTGAATCGTTGGTTCGATAATTTACGTAAAGTAATGCTGGTATTACTTTTCTTTCATTAGTATTATATAGACAACAATTTGGCCTAAGATGATCAATGACGTAGGCTCATGAAATTACAAAGATCATAGAAAGCCGTTGTCAAGATGAAGCGAATAGTATTTATTTTAAAAAAATAATAAAGTAAAATAAAATGGTTGAAAAAGTGTTACTGCTTAAGGAGAATCTTGTGACAAATAATAAAAGAGGATGTTAGGCTTATAAATTTGTCCGATATCCGGATGCAAAATTTGGCTCTGATATTATATGATACATAGTGTAACTCTTTCATAAGAGTCATAAGAGTTAGCTTAGGAAAGGAGGGAGCTCAAACCAACCACCACATGTATACACTTTAACATCTCAACCAACAAATGCAAAGTATAGTAGAAGTTACCCTTAATTTTTTTGTTAAAAAATCCATTAAGTTTATTAATTATCCACTTTTGCTCCAATACTTTTAGAATTTCGATCTCCCAAGTTTATGTTTTTATTGTAAAATGTACCCCATATATTTAATTTTTCATGTACACTCTACTCAATTTTTTCCTAGTAATGAATCTATGTACTTACCATAAATAGGAAGAAAAAATATTGTTTCTATTTTGGGTTTTTGTTGTAGGAACAGAAGGAAGATGGATGAGAGGCAGCTTCTTCTATCAGAACCGGAAGATGCAAGTAATAGTACTCTAACAGTGAAAGTCTGGGAGGAGTCAAAGAAGATATGGAGGATTGCATTTCCTGCCATGTTAGCAAGAGTAACCTCATACGGCATGTTCATAGTGACACAATCATATATTGGACACATTAGTGAATTGGACCTTGCAGCTTATGCTCTTGTACAAATTATATCCGTGCGATTCATCTTCGGAATTCTGGTAAGCCTCAACTCTTTTTTTTTTTTTTTAAAACAATAAAAGCAATCGCTCCACTTTCGGTATAACAATCAATTGAGAGAACGTAACTTATAAACTAAATAAATAAGAGAAAATAATACAAAAAAAAGGGAAGATAAGACAAAAAAAATCTCCTGGAAAAGCAGAAAACCAACCAAAACAAGTAACAAAACCAGAAATGAAAAAGCAAAACGGAAAAAAAAAAAAAAAAAAAAACAGACAGAATAAAAGAGGGCCTAAACTCATTTAAACACTCGGAACGAACCCAATCCTATTTTGCCATTGAAAATGCAGACTCTGGTAGCTTGAGGAAGAGTATTGAGCCTACCAAAAGCTTATTTCGTACTTGCTTACAAGCATGATTAGCAAGAGAATCTGTTATTGTATTTGTTTCTCGCCTGACAATTTTGAATAAGCAACTTGCTTTGAGCCGTCAGATGAGAGAGCAAAGGAACACATTCACTCTGCTCTTACTTCTAGTAACATGTCTACTTTCAGACTGTAATTTGCAGAAACTATAGCTTACATTAATGGTTACATTTTGCGTGCAGTTAGGCATGTCAAGTGCCACAGAAACGCTTTGTGGGCAAGCATTTGGAGCAAAACAATACCATATGATGGGTATCTATTTACAGCGTTCATGGGTCATTAACCTAGTCACTGCAACAGTGCTAATACCTGTCTTAATCTTTGCAACACCCATTTTCAAACTACTCGGCGAGGAAGAAGACATTGCGATTGCTACGGAAACCATCTCGTTGTGGTTCATTCCTGTTATCTACTGTTTTGTCTTTAACTTAACGCTTCAGATGTTTCTACAGACGCAACTCAAAAACTCCATCGTCGGATGGCTTGCTGCTCTCTCTTTTCTAGTGAATCTGCTCTTATCGTGGCTCTTTGTAAGCGTACTCGACTTGGGGATTTCCGGCGCAATGGGATCAATGGTTATATCAGTCTTCGTAACACTAGCCGGAGAGTTTGTCTACATTTGTGGAGGTTGGTGTCCGGACTCATGGAAAGGTCTTAGTCTTGCCGCCTTTTCTAATTTGGTGCCGGTCATGAAACTCTCCATATCTTCAGGTGTCATGCTTTGGTATGTCGTCCTTTCTATTCATATTCTTCTAGTTTCTTTTCTTTTCCTTTTACTTGATTTGGAACTTGTTTAATTCTTTTGTGTCTTTCTTTTCTTATGTTTACTTTGTCAGCTTAGAGTTATGGTACAATGCCGTTTTAGTCTTGCTAGCTGGCTACATGTCAAATGCTGAAACGGCGATATCTGCCTTTTCTATTTGGTACGTTTTTTTTTTTCCTTGTCATCGGTCAGTTGTACGAATCAATTTCATATCATTATATTACATATCATATCAATCTTATATATAATTAAGATATATAGACTCAAATTCTCTCTTTATACTGTTATAATAATTGCAGCTATAATTTTTCAGCCTCAGCATTATCGCTTGGGAATTTATGGTGTTCCTCGGTTTCCTTGTCGCAGCAAGGTATTCATTATTTTTCACTAATCAATGGTATACCAAATTGTAAATCTTGCTGCCCATTACAAGAAAGAAGAAAATGTTCATAGTTTCTTAACATAACATCGATGCAGTGTGAGGGTATCAATCGAGTTAGGGAGAGGGGATGCTGAAGCTGCAAAATTTTCAATCAAAGTTGTAATGGCTACTTCATTATGTCTTGGAGTGATCTTTACGGTTCTTTGTATAGCTTTCGGTGATAAATTGGCCTATTTATTTACGAGCGAAGAGGAAGTTGTAGAAGCCGTCTCGGACCTGTCTTTACTACTCGGAGTCTCAGTCTTCCTCAATAGTTTTCAGCCAATACTCTCAGGTACGTAGCTAAGTATTGTAAGTGATAGAAGCTGCTCCACTAAGTACTATTCTGAAACATTCATACATACTGTAATACTACAGTAAAATCTCGATAAATTAATACTGTTGAGATAATTTTTTTTTTATTAATTTAATAAAATATTAAATTATATAAAAAAAATATAATATTATTCTCAAGTTGTATTAAAAAAATTATTATTTAATTGAAATTATTAATTTTTCGATATTCTAATGTATCTTGTAAGTATAGGTATAGCGGTAGGTGCCGGTCGACAAGGTATAGTTGCTTATGTAAACATTGGTTGCTATTACCTTGTCGGGATCCCGATCGGAGCTCTTCTCGGATATGTTGCTAATCTTGAAGTAACTGTAAGAAGCATTTCCTTTTCATATCCTATATATGATCCTAGATCTTATGTATACACTTTAATCCTCACCAACCGAATCTTTCATGAAAGAAAACTGATCTAATGGTTTTTTTTTAATATGTTTTTTTTAAACAGGGAATTTGGATAGGATTGATTGTCGGTGTTACACTACAATCTATTGTCCTGGGCTATATAACTTACAAAACTGATTGGGATCAACAGGTATGTTTTCATTGAAAGCCCTAGATTAATGATTGGCCGATGATATCATATGTTGAATTACTACTAATCCTAAAAGCTCGCACAATAAAAGAAGTTTAATAATTTATATTAAGCTCACCAAGCAGTAAATATATATATTTGATATCCCATTTTTGCTTCATTTCAAATAATCATAATATTACTTTATATTGTAGGTGAAATTAGCATCTGAACGACTCGATAAGTGGTTGTTGAAACCTGTAAAAGAATCTAACGAAGGCCAAAGTCAAGACATATTGAACAATGAAGCTGACTAATCTCCATTGCTAAATCAAACACTAATAGTACGTAATTGTCATCTTATAAAGTTCAATAAGATAATTACGAACCTAAAGGAAAAACTAAAAATTTTGTCATGAAAAGATCATTTTTCCTCGAGACTAAACCCTTCTAATGGGGGGAGGGTTTGTTCATGACTCCTTTCTTATTTGTTTAATCATAGTTAAGTCAATATAAGGAGACTTACAGATCTGATCTGATTTGTTTCTCGGCTATTTTGGTAATCCAGTTGATTCTTTCAGCTAGAGTAATATATATTCTACAATGGAGGATGATAAAGCAGAAATATCCAACATTAACATTATACGTATCGAAGTAAAGAGCAATGCATATGCATGATGTACGTGAATAGTATTTTGCAACGTCAAAATGTCACCAAACCAAGAGAAAAATAATATTTTTTTAAGTAAATTTGATTCACTTACAAATTATGGACCCCATTAATACAAATCTAATTAATCATTGGCCGATCACGGTCTCGATGCCTTGGTCCGATCATGATACCTATCTTAATATAATTTATGGAGTCCTACTAAAAAAGTTTGTTCAATTCTATACCACCACCAAAAGGCAAACCCTAGATATATATTAAAAAAAGTGTGTCATGAATCGGAAAGTACTGTTTAATGATCATGTGATTCTTTATTCCAACTTCCAATCAAAACTTATGTCCGGAAGGTTTATGAGCTACCTACCTAATTGCTGGCTGCTTATTGAATCAACAATTTTTGACGGGTCGAAGTGTTTTTTTTATATGGCCTGAGTTCAAATTCTTATCTAATATTTAGAAATTCTAAATTTACTGGTGGAATGTACTTAAAGTTGGGACTCGAACTTTTTGGTGTTGCATTCCAATCCTTGTTCTTGGCTTTATGTACTCATAATTGGAGAGTATATAATATCGACAGTTGTGATCACGCGTAGTGAAAATAAGTGGTCGTTGAAACCAACGGAAGAATGTAATGAAAGACAAAATCAAGGAACACTTATAATCATAATCACTAGGTCGCAACAACCAACGATTATGAAAATGAGCAACATCTACAACTAGAAGTGGTGATTAAAATAAGCTCATTTTATTGCTCTAGGAAAGTGGGTATATATATATATGTATATAAAAGAGTGTGAAGATCAGTACTACTACTCTAAGCAAATGCTCATGTTGGATTCCAGACAGTGAGGAATAAGAGTAACGGAATCTAAGTAAGTTTGATGATACTACTTTTTCTTTTTTCTTCCTTGTCTTCACCCTACTAATTGAAACACATTATGTCTTCATGAACATACTTTCTATAAGGAATTGTTTTCATGTATTATCATATGGCGGCCAGGCTGGAGATGATAAGCTTTTTCTTCTCATTTTTCTTCAAGGAGATCATAGATACGAAGTCTACATGTACTTACAATCGACGATGTCCATTTTCGTTCTTCTTATTGCGAAGCTATCAATTATCCGGATAGATTAAACTGTTAAAAAACGAGCTCAATGTTGTCTGCTAAGCAGGTTAGTAACAAGTTTTAACTTTTATTTGTTGATACCGGACTAGCAAATTTTTTATCAATGCCACAGCCACAAAAAAAAAAACTATCCTTCTACCAGTCAACCAATTTTTTTTTTTTTTTTGGTGAGAATAGCAAGAGTATATAGAGGAGAAGTTAACTATATCAAGTAAAAGACGAAGCCTTCATCGCCACTCGAAGAAACTACGGTGATTATGTCTGTAAAATTACATTGAAAACGTGCATTGTAGTACATGATGCATATGGTGATGAGCATTCACAGAAGAGCTGCGATGCAAAATATGATCCTTATGCTGAGTTATCGTTGTAGGTCGGGATATTAGCGAAGAATTGAAGATGGACGAGAGGCTTCTTGAATCAGATGATCAAGTTGAAGGTAGTAGAGATAGCCGACTAGTGAGGGTATGGAAGGAGTCCAAGAAGATGTGGACGGTTGCATTGTTAGGAATTGGAAAAACATAAAGAAAGGATAAGGAAATAGGAAAAATCTCTATATCTATTGAAAAGCAAACTTGGCTATCTTATAACCTTATAGAGCAACATTTGAAAAAACAAGAAAAATAACAGCTCACGTTTTTTAGATCCTAATAACATGGTAAAATTAATTCAATTAACAACTAACCCTTAATAATATGAATTTATTGACAGAGTGGCAACAACCCCACTAAAACACCCAACAATTCCTCCCTTCAACCAAATGCTACAAGCACTCAGTTTATATCCATCTCAGAACAAACTCCCAATAGCCTTTGCAGGTTTAAGAAAACATCCAGCTTGAGTGGTTTAGTCATCACATCAGCCAATTATTCTTGTGTCCCACAATGCACCAACTCCACTGTACCAGCCTTTGTGAGCTCTCGAAGAAAATGGAAACGTACATCTATGTGCTTACTATGACCCTGCATTACTGGGTTCTTTGAGAGTTTGATTGCAGAACTATTATCACAACGAATAATAGTTGACTTGCTTTGATTCAGACTCAGCTTTCCCAACACCCTTTTCAACCATACTGCTTGGCATGCACATGAAGCTGCAGCAATAAACTCTGCCTCTGTGGTAGATAGATTTACCACTGGTTGTTTTCTTGATGACTAGGATACTACTCCTGAACTCAATAAGAACACATAGCCTGAAGTACTCTTTCTGTCCTTCAAATCTCCAGCATAATCACTATCAGTGTACGCAACAAGTTCATCATCTCCTCCCTTCTTATAGAAAATTCCAAACCCAGTTGTTCCTTTCAAATATCTCAACACCCTTTTTGCTGCCCGTAAATGAAGTTCAGTAGGATTCTCCATATATCTACTAATAAGACTCACCACAAACATCATGTCAGGTCGAGTAGCAGTCAGATACATAAGATTACCCACAATTTGTTTATAGTAAGTCTTGTCCACCTTAACTCCACCTTCATCCTTCATGAGCTTAAAGCTAGGAACAATAGGATTACGAACAAAATTACTTTTGTCCATTCCAAACCGTTGTAGAACCTCCAAAGCGTACTTCTTTTGACTGATAAAAACACCATCAGATCTTTGCAAGACTTCAAGACCAAGGAAATACCTCATCTTACCAAGATTTGTCATGTCAAACTCATGCTTCATGGAATTTTTAAACTCTGTAAACGTCAATTCATCATTTCCAATAAAAATGAGATCAACATAGAGACTTACAATTAATACTTTGCCTTCATTGTTTGTCTTGATGAATAGAGTATGCTCATAGTTACACTTCTCAAGGCATTCTTTCATGAAATAGGCCTCTATATGGCTGTACCAAGCACGTAGTGCTTGTTTAATAAGCCTATAAAGTGCCTTTTTAACTTGTAAACTTTATGTTCAGCCCCCTTTTGTATATAACCATAAGGCTACTCCACAAAAACCACTTCATTCAACTCACCATGTAAAAATGCAGACTTCACATCTAATTGATAAATAGTCCATCCTTTTTGAGCTGCAAGTGCTGTCACCAATCGAATTGTCTCCATGCATGCCACAGGTGCAAATACTTCAGTATAGTCTACCCCATGCTGTTGAGAATACCCCTTCCTCCAGATTGAGCTTTGTCTGCCTTGTCCCCTTCCTCTAAAACTTCCACGGCCTCGACCCCTTCCTCCAGATTGAGCTCCATGAGTAATCTTCAAAGCGTGTTCTTCTTCCTCATGAGAACTCATGCGTTGTTCATGCACAAGCAGGCCGCTCTGCAACTCATCAATGGTTAAGGTGTCTATATCCTTAGACTCCTTAATAGAACACACAACATAATCAAACTTTGGCGTCATGGATCTCAAAATCTTTTCAACTACAACAACATCTCCCTTGTCATCACCATTTGCTTTCATCTTGTTGGCTATGGTAAGGGTCTGTGCAAAATACTCATTTACAGATTCCCCTACCTTCATGTGAAGAATTTCAAATTCCTTCCGGAGAGCTTGCAAGTGAGCACGCTTTACTCGCGTTGTACCTTGATACTTCTGCTTCAAAGAATCCCATATGTTCTTTGCTGTGTCCTTGTTGAGGATTGTCTCCAGGATCGAACGATCTATTGCTTGAAATAGATAGTTCCTTGCTTTCAAATCTTTCAACTTCTGATCTTCTATGTTCTTCCTCTGAGCATCTGTGAGACCTTCTGCTGCTGCAGGAATCTCATTCTCCACCAAGCCCCAATACTCCTTAGAACGCAAGAAGTTTTCCATGAGCATTGCCCAATGATCATAATGCCCATCAAATTTCGGAACTGCTGGCTACACAAAAGAATTTTCTGTCATCACTACAACGTAAAAGATTGTTGCTTCTAAATGTTAGGAATCAGAAAAACATAAGGAAAGGATAAGGAAATTGGAAAAATCTTTATATCTATTGAAAAGCAAACTTGGCTATCTTATAGCCTTACAGAGCAACATTTGAAAAAACAAGAAAAATAGCAGCTCACGTTTTTTAGATCCTAATAACATGGTAAGACTAATTCAATTAACAACTAACCCTTAACAATAAGGATTTATTGACTGAGTGGCAACAACCCACTAAAGCACCCAACATGCATTGCCTTCCATTTTAGGCAGAGTGTCTCAATTTGGTATGCTTGTGCTGACACAATCATTTATAGGACATATGAGTAAAGTGGCCTTGCTGCTTATGCTCTTGTACAGATCATCACTTTCCAGTTTCTCCTGGAAAAAATGGTAAGATTATAGGATTATGCTTCTACTTTTGCATTTCTCACGATCTTTTCCGGCTTCATTTGTTGTAGCCTTCAATTTTTAAGCAGCGTAACAACAAATTATCTAACTTTTGCCTCTTGAAAATATCATTTATACAGTTGGGAATGTCGAGTGTTACAGAGACTCTGTGCGGGCAACCATTTGGAGCAAAGCAATACCACATGATGGGTATCTACTTACAACGCTCATGGATTGTCAATCTGGCTACTGCAACAGTTCTAATCCCTATCTTAATCTTTGCAACACCGATTTTCCAACTACTTGGCGAGGAAGATAACATCGCAATTGCCACGGAAGCTATCTACCTATGGTTCATTCCCTACATGTACTTCACATCCATTAATTTACCCCTATCGATGTTCTTACAGACGCAACTCAAAAACCTTATTGTCGGATCGGTTTCTGGTCTTTCTTTTGTACTCCATTGCTCTTGTCCTGGATCCTTGTCACCATACTCGATTTCGGAATACCCAGCCAATGGGTTCCTTGGTTCTCTCTAACTTGTTTTTGCTGATTAGTGAGTTAATTTACGTATATGGAGGTTGGTGCCCCAATTCATGGAAGGGCTTCACTTTAGCTGCCTTCTCAGATTTGCTTCCCGAGTTCATTAACAAGCGATTAAGTTCATATCAGTTGATCTGTTTCTATCTAATTTACGGCAAGTCCTTTCTTAATCACTTGTTCATTTTTCCTTGTTTTTTCTTTGCTTACTTTTACAGTTTAGAGGTCCTATGCCGTTTTAGTCTTACTGGCTGGCTACAAGTCAGATGCTGAAACTGCAGTATCTGCATTCTCAATCTGGCAACGTTTCATCTATAGATTTCTTACAGCACATTTACTTTTTCTTTGCCAGGCATTCCGATTTAGAGCTAAAGTCTAATTCTCTGCATGCAGCCTCAACACCATAGCTTGGGAATTCATGATATTCCTTGGTTTCTTAATATCAACAAGGTAGAATCATATGATTCTACTATGGAAGTATTAATAACCTTTTCTTATAGTGTGCGGGTGTCTAATGAACTCGGGAGGGGTGGTGCTAAAGCTGCAAAATTTGCTATAAAAAATGTTATGATTACTTCACTATGTCTTGGATCGATCCTTACTATACTCTGTATAGTTTTTGGGTATAAAATCGCCTACTTGCTTACAACCGAGGAGTAAGTTGTTGAAGCCGTCTCAGATCTATCTGTTAATTTTGGGATCTCGATTTTTCTCAATACTTTTCAGCCAATTCTCACAGGCACGTGGTTGAGAACATGTATATTGAGAGAAATACATGTAGAACCGATTTACCATACTGCAAATGCAAGAGCAGAGGGTTTCGACTGATTCCGAGAAATATTGCAGGTGCGGCTGTAGGTGCAGGTCGCCAGGGTATGGTTGCTTACATAAACTTTGGTTGCTATTACCTTGTCGGGGTCCCTGTCGGAGCTCTTCTCGGATATGTTTCCGATCTTGATGTAAATGTAAGAAAATATTCTCCCTCAATTTTAACTTTTTCTTGTCTTAAGATCCCAATTGTTTCTTACTATACACCTCTATGATTTAACAGGGAATATGGATAGGTTTGATTATTGGTGTTGTACAATCTCTTGTTCTTGGTTATATTACCTATACAACGGATTGGGATCGACAGGTATGTGCTCGATGAATGCTCCAAAGTTTTGAATTAAACAAAGGTTGGGATACCTCTCTCTGTTTCATGATAGTTTAACATTTTTTTCCTCGTTGTCTTCTTTTTGTTAGGTGAAAATGGCTTCCAACAGCCTCAATAGGTGGCTGTTGAAATCAACGGAGGAATCTAACGACAATCAAAGTCAAGAAACACTAACCAAGTAGAATAGTAATAACTATCCCTGGTGATCGGCGAAAGTTCGAATAGAATTGGAATCATCTTAGTTTCCACGGTGTAATAACCCTGTCTATGAGGCAGAGCAGACACATCACTATTGTCATAGAGCAGAGAAATTTTTCTCAGTTATAAAATGTGGGGCGTACAGATATACATGTATGACAAAGCAATTGACATTCTTCTTTCAGTTTTTCTTTTCGAGGCAAAGAATTCAGGTAAAGAGCTGCAATTTTATACAAATTTCCATGGAATTTTACTTGAAATTTCAGTATATGGTAGTGTGTGGATCGTCTATTTCAATTTGCAGAGGGTAGAATGCCAATAAGAAAGAAAAGGCGGGGAACGTATAAAGTGTGCAAAGAAAATTATCTTTTCAATAGGTTATATGCTGGCAGATCTTTGATACTGGAGACATCTTCAAGTGCAAGCTCGCGCTCTAGCTGAGTTCTTGTAGATTTCAATACCTCCTGGAAAAAATAGAAAGTACCGAATATTGCAATTCAAAAAAAAAAAAAAGTCAGACATGAAATTGGAGGCAAAGGAGGGAGATATGATTCTGTTAAAATGTGTTTACATTGAAATCCATATATGAAGCGCGTTTTGCGAGCCATTGAGCATCCATCATTTGAAAGGCTATACAGAATAGGTTATCGAACGCCATGTCATCATCCTTGAGTAGTTCTAAGAAATTTATCCCAGCCAAGGAAGTTGGCTTTCCTGCAAGAAAAATAATAACAAAAACAAAAATTTAATTCAATAGGTTTACCATCAATTGAAGAAAGATTATGCGTGCTGAAAGTAAATAGGTTTATCGTGTAAATTTTCACTAGTAGATCTGTACATATAAAACCAGAAAATACTTTATGTTCCTTTTATCTTAGAAGAAGTGTTACCTGATTGGAGATCCAACATCTGGACCAACATGAATGAAATATTAATGCCAGCTACAGCAAATGGATATTCCCACTCGGCTCTAGTCCCATCTAGCTTATTCAACAGTCTCTGAAACGAATCCTATAAAAGAATATAGGTAAGTAGACACACAAGGAGAGGAAGCCAGTCTACCAGGTTGGAACAAAAGATGAGGAAGACAATGGGAAAGAACACAAACCGGATATTTCTGGGCGAAAAATATTAGATTCATCAATGATATAAATCCACCACCCCTAGAAAAATTATTGATGAATATTTAGCATAGCTGCATAGGTATATGTTTATGTTCACATAAAAAATGTGAACAAAACCAGATGGAAAACTTTTGTTGTAGGTTCTATTTAATACCTAAAATCTGTTGAAGGATCGGAACCTTGCCAGCCCATCTCCTTCCAGAGTTCAGATTTAAGAGCCGGTAGTTCCCTGTCTGGATAAGCTAACCTCCATAGTTGTTTAAGTGCATCCTGTGACTCAAAGTACTCAAATCAACTTTTATCATTTTGATATGTAAGTAATAAAAGAAAACAAATACTTAAGAAGATCCAGCCTAAGTCACATGGGGGACCAAAAGTATATCATTTTTAGAGCATATTAAGAAAAAACCTCAATTTCAAGGCATCCAGCAGAGCACAACGAGAATATAGTTGGAGAAAGATGCAATAACAATAATAAAACAAGTAATAATGATGCAACTTCAGAGAAATACATACTTGATGCTCAACACGAGAACCATCAAAGGGGACCCCAACCCTCTCCTTTAAGTGTCCGAATCTTTCCTCCTAGCACATCATAAAAGAGAATACAAAACACCATAGTAGGTTACTCCTATGAAATAAAAATTAATCGTTACATTTTTAGGAAAAATATAAAATAATCTATAAAAAAAAAAGTGCTTTAAAAAAATCAAAGACATAAATTTGGGGTAAGGGATTCACAAGGACGCTTTTCTTCCTTCAATGTCAATAGCACATAGCAAATTGCAAGACAAAATTTACATGATGTCATTTACCTGTAAAGGACTAAGAGAAGGTGGAAGCAACTTATGCCTTTGACCATTTTGCGTGCTCAAAGTAAGGGGTAAAAGCCGTCCAATGAATGATCCGGACCCAAGGACAATATTTGCTAGAGAATCAAGATAGAATATCAGTCAATCAAACTCATCATCCTAACCAACCATTAATGCTACTACCAATCAACGTTAATATACAAATCATCAACCTATAAATAAAACATGATCTTTCTTAATGTAGCCTCCGGATGATGCTCAAAGATTAACAAAAGACCAAATGCAAATTCTCAGAATTTGTGAGTACGTGTGTTATGATGTAATATGCACTTGATATCATGGCAATAAGGAAAATCAGTTATCTTCAAGTCCAAACTCTAAAAATATCTCCTCATATGGATCCAACTATATCCTATGACTAAGTGTCAATGAAACTATTGTCTTTTAAAATTTTGGGATTTGGTATAATGTACCATACTCCTAAAGAAAACATCTAAGATGGTGGACAAATCTGAACAGAATTGGACACCAATCCAATCCATTGGAAAATTGATATGTTAGTATGTAATAAACGTTCTTCCTTTATCGAAGACAGCATTTAGGAGAGCCCCCCTTGACAAAAATGGCATGAAAAAAGTAATTTCAGCAAATGACTGTACCTAACCATCGAGCCCATTGAGCAAGTACATGAGAGAAGAGAAGTGTCCAATGAAGGTGTTGCTTCCTCCGCTCATCATCCCAACTATCTTCATGCATATGTTTCTAATGAAGCAAAACATGAGTGCAAACCAACCCAAAATATAAATAACAATAATAAAAAATAAATAAAATATTAAAAAAACAACAGTAATTCCAACCTCAGGCTGCCTCTCATCATATTCATAGTTTCCGAGCAGAGGCTCATCCAAACCATCAAGACCAGAAGTGTCCAAAATCTCATTCCTTTTTCCATCAACATCTCCATGATGGAGTCTTCTCCTTAAGGTCCTTGATGTCATCAATCAAGCCTATTTATATATCCCTGCATGCCATTGCAAAACAACCCCATAAGTGAAAACTAGTCAACATTTCAAATTAAGCATATGGCAATAGCAAATTCGATTGAAAGCAAACCGAAAGATCAATAAACCAACAAGCACAGTTCACGTTACAGTATTGAACTGACCTAGTAACAATCTTAATAAGAAATTCCTGCCCAATTCAAAATGTGATCTAAATTCCTAGAATGCTGACCCAATATATTTTTTTTCTGTAAAAAAAAAAAAAAACCCTCTTTTACAGGCCAATTGCAAAATTAAGCCCTTTTATAGCTTCTCAGAATCAACCCAATTGGGCGAACAGTGTCACAAGCCCGATTAAGATAGTTCTCAAGAAATAGAAAGTTGAATTAGTAAAAACAAATAAATTAATCGAAAGAGAACAATCATAGAGCTGAGATAAGCTGAAAAAGGGGGAGGGGAGGGAGTGATTACCTGGGAATTTGACTTGATTAATTGAAGGAGATTTCTTCGATCTAGCTACTTCCCCTTGTTTCCCTTTTCGATGCGTTTCTTAGAGTTAAAAGAAATGTAAAACCCTAAATCTACTCCATATCTCTGTCCGAACGTGTTCACCAAAACCCAACCCAACCCGCTGCTGAAAGATTTGTTTTTTCACGTCATTAGTACAGTAACAATTAACAATTAACAACAATAATAATATTATTATTAATTTATTTTCTTCTTTCAATCTTTTACGGTTTGGTTCCGACTTAAATTTGGCAGTTTACTAAGCTCCTATACGAACCGCGTGTTTGGTAATTAGAATAATTTTTATATAAACTATATAAAATAATTACCAAATATTTATACTCTTAGATTTGCAGTTTAAAACGACAGTTGGGGTAGTTAATTTACTCAAAACGTCAAATCTCGAATTATTAATAAATGAGCTAAAAATTATGAATGCAAAATGGGACCCTCGGTTAATGGGTTATGTGAAAAAAAAAGTTGCAAACGGCCAAAAAAAAGAGTTTCTTACCAATTTTATCCAATTTTCTCTTTATTTCTTTTTCTTTCCTTTTAAAAACTAACAAAATGGTGAAATTACTAAATTATCCTTATTCCTATCAACAGTTGAGTTTTCGAAAATGATTTTTTTTTTCTTTCACCTGATAAATTTTTCTTACATAAAATCATTGTTTCATTAAAATTTAGGGTATAGGATTTAAGGTTCAAGTTAAGAATTTAGAGTTCATATTTAGGATTAGTGTTTAAGGATTAGGTTGGATTAAGATTTAGGGTTTATGGTTAGTATTTAAAGTTTAGCTTTAAGGTCAATATTTATGGTTTATGGTTAGTATTTAAGGTTTAGGTTTAGAATTAATGTTTAAGGTTTATAGTTTAAGATTCAGGTTTAGGTTTAGAATTAATATTTAGGTTTTAAGGTTTATTTTTAGGGTTAATATCTAAGGTTTATGGTCAATGTTTAATAATTAGGTTTATCATTAATGTTTAAGAATAAGGTTTAGGTTTGAATTAATATTTAAGATGAAAGTTTATGATTAATATATAAGGTTTAAAGTTTAGAGTTATAAGATTCGAGATCTAGATTTTAAGATGTAAGTATAAGATTTAGAGTTTAGGGTATAAGGTTTATGATTTAGATAATAAACCTTAAACACTAACTCTAAACCTTAAATCCTAAACTTGAATCCTAAACCATGATCCTTAAACATTAATCATAAACCTAAACCTTAAAGATTAATCATAAACCCTAAATCTTCATCTTAAACCCTACATCTTAAATATTAATCTTAAACTTAAAGTTTAAACATTAACCATAAACCTTAAATATTAACCCTAAACATAAACCTTAAATACTAAACCCTAAATCCTAAATATTAAACATAAGCCTAGATCTTAAACTATAAACCTTAAACATTAATCATAAACCTAAACCTTAAACCATAAACCCTAAATATTATCCCTAAAGCCTAAATATTAAATCTTAAATCCTAAACCTTCATCTTAAACCCTACATTTGAAATATTAATCTTAAACCTAAACCTTAAATATTAACCATAAATCTTAGATATTAACCCTAAATATAAACCTTAAATACTAAACTCTAAACCATAAATATTAATCTTAAACCTATACCTTAAACCCTAAATCTTAAATATTAATCTTAGACCTAGAACTTAAACCTTAATTTTAAACCATAAACCTTAAATATTAACCCTAAATCTTCATCTTAAACCTAAACCTTAAATATTAATCATAAACTTTAAATATTAACCATAAACATAAACCTTAAATACTAAGGTCGTACCCATTGAGCCATCGAGATCAAAGAGTTAGAAGTCTCTGATCTCTCATCTCGATGGGTATTTTTCAGACCAATCGAGCCATCGAGGCCTTACTCATCAAGCTATCGAGATGAGAGATCATAGACTTTCAACTCTCTGGCCTCGATGGGTACTTTTTTGACCCGTTGAGAAATAGAGCTATCAAGGTTGTACCCATCAAGCTATCAAGATCTACATTTTTTAGCATTTTCATTTTTCGATGCCAACTTTGCTCTCTTGTATCTATCATTCCTGGATTCCTATAATGCCGCTAGCAAATCTTCCTTTCATCGCTTCTTTTCATTACTTATGTTTGGATTTTTAGGAATGATTACCTCTTCTTAGAGGTAAGAAGGGAAATGGGTTGGACGGAGATGAAGTTGGGTATAGAATGATGAAGATGTGATGGAACAATTGTTGATTGTGTGTGCAATTTAGAGGGAAGGTGAAGAGTTTTTTTTTTTTTTTTCTTTCATTTTTTGAATGTGAATAACTATAAGGATATATACGAGTAATTTTTATTTTTATTTTTCAAGTTTTTCAAATTCGAAAATAAGAAAGAGACTATTTGGTTTATAAGGTTTAGCCTACTTATTAGGTCGGATTTCTTAAGGTGGCTACTTTTACAAATTCTCATGCAAAATTATGTAAGTGAAGGCAGGGGCGGAGTCCGGAAAAAGAGAACCATGAGTGAGTTTTGAGCTCGAGGTGGATATCACGGTATTAGACTTTGATAACCTAAAACCTTAGGTCTTGACCATCTGACAACTCCATTTATAATGCATAGAATCTAATTAGATAAAACTCATTGTATATATATTTAAGGTGTAAGTATATTTGAGGGAACAAACAGATGACGTACATATATAGATATATAAAGGATCTCAAATAAAGATTTAAGGATGGAGATCTCGTACTTACATTATTATATAGACATTTAAGAAAAATTACATGTAAATTCATAAAATATAACTAAAATATGTTACTTCATTTCACTTGATGTCACATTAATCAATTTACTTTTATTAGATCTTATCATCATCTCCCTGCGAGTGCGGCCTCATCAATATATGTTTCATATATTGTCACATGTCATAATTTATTCACTAAATTGTACATTTAGGAAACTAATAATGAATGCATAATACAAATTAAATAAAAAACATTAAATAACTCGAATTATACCAAACACTAACACCATATTTGACATTCATTCATCCTAACATCATATTTGTTTTTGAGTTTGGATTGGATGACAGATTGATGGAGTGAGTAGATAAAGGATGGTGAAAATGCCAAATGGAGGAGTCGAGCGGCAATATCTCCTCCTCTCTCAAATCTAAACCAACAGTTTTGCTCACAACACCCGTCTTCTACTCCTACGCCCTGGTCAAACAAACACACACATCCTTCCTTCCTTAATCTCAAACATCAACAACCGATTAATCTCACAGAATTCAAGTTTCCAAACACACCAAAAAACAAAAAGAAAACAAGAACATGACAACGGTTCTTGTCTTCTCTTCAATCTCCACAACGTCTTGCATTGTAACAACTTGTAAGTTGTAATCTTAATCTTCTCAATCATCCCCATGCAGATATCTTCATTACATTTTTTCTAACTATTTGATTTGTCTGCATTCACATCCTTTGTAAAATAAGATACTTGAGCTGGCTCTCAATCTTCATTGAATTCTCAAAGATGGCTATGAAAAAGTTACGAGGAGGAAGCGCAGCGGATAAATGTTTGTCACAGGAAGAACAAGATGCCAAGGTGATGATGAATATATGTTCGTATTGATGTATTGATTGCTTTCATTTGATCAGGAAATTCACGATTATATAGCATTGCTCTAGAAGTGATTCATATATATTGTGTAATACAGTACATTGTTCCGCTTTTTTGGCCTCAGGTTATTGAAATGAAGAAGATGATTGGTGGTGTTGCTGAAAAGTTCCCGACCTTCTGCTCGAATGCTTCCATGTCGAGATATCTCAGAGCAAGAAACTGGAATACGAAGAAGGCTTGCAAGATGTTGAAAGATAGTATAAAGTGGAGGCTTGAATACAAGCCTGAGAAAATCCTTTGGGTATGCATTTTAAGAAGTTACAAATCCCCCCCTAGCCGAAGTCGTATGATGCCGCTAACACCGGCTTTTGAATTATGATTTGTATCATTACATTATGTAAACCAAGAAACAATAAATCTATACAATTGCAATCTGATGTTTTCAACAAAATGGGTGTATTTTTTTTTTTTGTTTCCCCTTAAAACAGGATCATATTGCTCAAGAAGCAGAGACAGGAAAAGTATACAGAGCTACTTTCCGTGACAAGTTCGGAAGGGCTGTTCTTATTATAAGACCCGGCTGTCAGGTAAATATAAAGAGCACCAAATTCTTTTAGGCCTTTGCTTCTGTTTGATTTGATCTATATCCTTTTTTTTTCCTTTCCAGAATACAAACTCAACGGCCGGACAGGTGAAATACTTGGTCTATTGTCTTGAGAATGCCATACTGAATTCAGATTTGGACCAAGAGCGAATGGTATGGTTAATCAATTTCCAAGGCTGGACTGCATCTTGCATATCGTTGAAGGTCACTCGAGAAGCGGCTCAAATCCTACAAAACCATTATCCTGAGAGACTAGCCCTTGCTATCCTCTACAACCCACCTAAAGTGTTTGAGTCCTTCTGGACGGTATGCTTTACTCAATACTTGTATGCATACATAATATTTTGGGTAAATTACCGGCGAACCTGTTACGATATATGAAACAAAGATGTTACAATGCATTCGCTATAGTTTACAAATAATTGAATAAGAGTCCGATAACAACATTAACGGCAAGAAACAACATGACTAGGGAGGTAAATAGAAAGACTAAGGTATTAAATTCATTACTACTATAAAATTATCATAAACTTGGTGTAAGTTTGATGTGTTACTATTGCAGGTGATAAAGCCATTCTTTGAGCCCAACACATACAAGAAAGTGAGATTCATATACTCTGAAAACCCTGAGAGTCGAAAGTCATTGGAAGAGGTTTTCGAGATGGACAAACTGGAAACTTCTTTTGGCGGTAAAAGCACAGATGTGTTTAACTATGAAGCTTATGCTCAAAGAATGAAGGAAGATGACAAGAAGATGTCTGGTTTCATTGACTCTGGTTGTTCATCATCCCAAACATCTTATCAATCGTCGTTTATTTCAGAACAGGTCTCTGAGGCGTCCGACGACGAGAACACTTCGTATAGTGATCAAGCTACCCCTTTGAATAAAGAGCCTATTGATGAAAAATTAGAAGGACCAAAGCTACAAGAAGCCGGAGCAAGTAAGCCGGCATGAGTAGTAGTAGTAGTAGCACTGCTTACATATACTTTCCGCCCAATTTTTATCTATGCTGCCTGTTGAATCTTACATGAACATCTCATAATTAGTGTGGGAAAACCACATTGTATTTTAGGGCATACTGTTATCCACTTGTCTTTACTTGAAACGTAAGTGTTGGCTTAAAAGTTGTGTTGTAACTTATCCTTGATTCCTTCTCTGTTCATTATTATTATTATTATTATTATTTTATTGAAAGGCAAGTTTATTCATGGAAAGAGGCAATAGTTAAGAGAAGGAATCCCGGGATACAATCTGAAAATCAAACCTAAAAAAAGGGAAAAACAGACAAGACGATAATCCGATAAATGAATCAGATAAATGGATTCATTTGATTTAGAGTTTTCAGTTGACAGTGATGACTGTGCTCTTTTTCCTCTGTTTATGAGGCTAATATAATAAACCACAAGATTGGTATTATTCAATTATGTAAATTATTAATAACAAATATTACAAAATACAATGCTTCAATCAAAAATCAAGGAAATAGATGTAGACAATAAGCAAATTTACTTGGCTCCAAGATGACCTTGGCCGCCACATTCCAAGCACATAATATTTCCCGTTCCTCCACATCCTATATTGACATGGAATACATAATTAGAACAATATGTTGTCATAAGTTTTAAAAAAGAATATGCATTTAGTGAAACATCAGATTAAACCAAGATAGTTAGCATCTTATTTGGAGATCATAGAAAGAAGTAACATATATGGAGCCATGACTATCCACATGATAATCATATGCATATTCTTTTAAGAGAATCAGAAGTAATAGAAACTTACCCAAACAGCGAACTTTCACCATGATGCCCTGGCTCTCTAATATTGAATCAATATACAATCCTGACCCAGAGCACGTGGTGCAAAGGACTGTACCTTTAGCTTGACAGTCGGTGCACCTAGTATTATCTCCAATTACTTTTTCTGCAATGGATGTTCCAACAGGCTTCTCGATTCTTTCTTCTGGGATAGACTTAGCATAGCAAAACAAAGATTCAAGACTGCTTCTTCTTCTGTGAGGCTCTCTTGCTGAACTGGACCCCTGTCAAGTATTTATTTATTTTTTTTATTTTACATCAGAAGAATAATATGAGAAAACTCATGCACACGAAACTACAAACGCTTTAAAAGAGATTAAATAAGAAACATATAGAGCAAAGTAGTCCATGTATAGAAAGATGTCCATAGGATTTTATTTCTATTACAAGCATAGAAACATCAAAAAGATGATTGACACATTATAATGGCATGCTAGCATATATTGACGGAAAATCCACTTAGTTCCTCCAAAGATTCATCAAGCCAAACCTTTTCATGCAAGTTTTAGGAGCTTCTGTGGAAAGTACATATATTCACAATGCAAATAAAGATTATTAGAAGCTTGGCTCGAGCATTTTAGAAGCAAACATTAAGCTGACTCTTTCGAGTTGCTAATACTTGTCTGGGTCGGTATTTCACTAATGACCATCATTTGTGAATAAACTCCCTATATTGTGGAGCTAAGCTGAATCATTTCATCAATAACAAGCTAATCAAACTTGAAAAAAGTCAGTAAATGCACTGGAGTTAGGTTCCTCTTTATATGAGAGCTTATAACATCAAAAGTGTGCTGAAATTAGTACCTAATCAGTCCAATATTGTAAACCTGTAAACAGAATACAAGCAAAGAGTTACTCTTTATAGTAAATTTCCCCATCTTCTCTAGCTGAACTAAATCAAAGCCTAAACCATCCATCCTAATTGCTAAATATGATACATAACAATGATAGATTAACACCAAGTTATACAGGATCCAAATTTCCTCCAAAATCCAAAAAAAAAATTCCATCGCAATTACAAGAAAAATGTAACAAAAACAATGGTCGAATAGACCAACCTCTTGCGAAGAAGGGCGGGAAACAGAGCCGTTAGGAGATACAACGTAGATCTTGCAGGCGGACCTGCTCCCTTTGAAATCAAACCTAGAAGAAGAAATCGTATATCAGAAACCCATTTTCTGTGAGGACTTCGGGAAGATAATCGACGACGCCATTCCTGTCAGAGTAGTAGCTGAATCCATGGTGATGGCTTGTAGAGAAAATCGTACAGAGACTGAAAGAGAGAGACAAATTTTCCTTGCATCAATTTCGTATGAAAGCAAGAATTGAAGGTAAAAAAATCTGAAATCTTTGGAGAAATCGATACCAGGAAGAGCTGGGCCCTGTGCGTCCTCGTTGTCAACGGGCACAGTGGAAGGTAATTTTCGGGCTACTCGAATCCTAGTGGGCATTTGTCAAGATCCGGTATTTCCATGAAACGGCACCGCTATGGTACGAGGGCTTGCGATTTTATGGCAGCGGGCAGGAGAATCTATTTTTGTCCGGGCAGCGGGCATAGGAACCAGACAAAGAGTCATAGATTCACGGACTCAGGAAAAATGCGGCTGGTAATAAAAGCAAGCAGAATCTATCTATAAAAGGACTTCCAAAATGAAGGGAGGCGCTCCCTTTCTCTCTTCCTCCTCCAGAGACAGTGTTTTTATTTATTTTTAATTTCTGTTAGAATCTGGTCAGCCGCTTGATGGAACCGAAACAAAGTGTCAACCAGATAGATTCACTGCGCCTTTCTTCTGCGTTGATATGGGGTTGATCTTTCAGATTTTTAAATCCGTTCATGTCATTTATCTTTCCACTTGGGATTGTTGAAATTTGACTCCAAGATAAAGAAGAAGAAGAAGTAAAAGTCTCTGTATGGGTTTGATGGTCAAGTCACGAGAGGTTGGTGGCAAGGCAGGAGGAGGAACAGACGATTCATGGGGTTGTTTCAAAGGTTTGATGAGGAGAAAACATGTTGATTCTGCTCATCATGATGTCAAGTCAGGGAATCATCAATTGGCCAAAGAGCTATATGTTCGTCACCTTGTTGCCATTGGTAAGTTCATTCCCTTGTTTCTTCAACCATTTCCTTTTTTTTTTTTTCTTCATCTGGGTTTTCTGGAATTCTCTCATGAGGGATATGATCGTGTTCGAGTTTGATCCTTTTTCAATGTAACCAGCTAAAGAAATGTCGTTCAAAGTAAAGCAGCACCATGATTCTTAATCTGTACATTTCTTGAACAAATTGTTCAAATGAGGTACTGTTTTATTATCATATTTTTTTATTGAAAGTTATGATAATATCGTCTAAACCAGATTCTGTTCTTAAGATTCATACTCACTGTTTGTGTAGGAGTTGGCTCTACAATTGGAGCTGGAGTCTATATTCTTATTGGAAGACTGGCAAGAGAGCATTCCGGACCGGCCCTTGCTATTTCCTTCCTAATAGCAGGAATATCAGCTGCTCTCTCTGCCTTTTGCTATGCAGAGCTTGCTAGCCGCTGTCCATCTGCCGGAAGTGCCTATCACTACTCTTACATATGTGTTGGGGAGGGGTAAAGATTCTCATCACATTATCTTAATTTTACCGTTTTCCCCTCTAGTAGAAATCTGAGCCTGGAATTGAATGTTTACTCTAAGCCTCTATTGCTATGCTTTCAGTGTTGGTTGGTTGATCGGTTGGGCTTTGATACTCGAATATAAAGTCGGTGGGTCCACTGTTGCACGAGGCATATCCCCAAATCTGGTACTATAACAAAGAAAAAAGGGTCATTGAATCTTATGCTTAGATGTTAATTATTAACTGTATTAATAGATTTTTGTATTCATTTTCCTTCTTCTAGGAGTTTCTGTTTGGAGGTCCAGATAGCCTGCCTTCTATTTTATCCCGTCAAAACATTCCCGGACTGGATATCATCGTGGACCCATGTGCTGCAGTTTTAGTGTTAATAGTCACTGGGCTGCTCTGTGTAGGAATCAAGGAGGTAACCCAAATGATCTCTTTCAGAAATAGACGAGTCAAAATATTTGTGGATATGAAAATATATGCATACATATAAGAAAATTTGAATGCTTGCAGAGTACTGTTGTTCAAGCCATTGTTACAATTGCAAACGTGTGTGATGATCTATTGATCTTTGTCATCATTGCTGGTGCTTATCTCAGTTTCAAGTCCGGATGGGTTGGATATGAACTCCCTACAGGGTACCCTTGATTTTTCTTTTTCGAAATAAGTCTTTTCCATTGGAAAGTAATTTTGATTCATCTAATTTCTAATATGCAATCAGGTATATTCCATTTGGAATAGATGGGATGCTTACCAGTTCTGCAACTGTCTTCTTTGCTTACATCGGTTTTGATGCTGTTGCAAGTACTGCTGAGGACGTCTTATTGTAGTCCCTTTTTTAGTTATTTCGAGTTAAGTCAAGTTCATTGCTGATGAATGAGTTACAATAGGTGAAGAATCCTCAAAGAGATTTGCCATTAGGAATAGGCTCTTCACTCTCTATATGCTGTGGGCTATAAATGCTTGCCTCGATTGTCATAGTTGGTCTAGACCCTATTCTTTCATGGATCCAGACACCCCCATCTCTTCTGCCTTTGCCAGTCATGGAGTTTACTGGGCAGCGTAAGTATCCTTATCTTGCTCAAGATAGTCATTTAGAACACTAAAGTTATAAAAAATGTTATAACTCTTGGAGCCGTTACTGCTCTCTGCTCTACATTGATGGGTTCTCTTCTTCCCCAGGTATATATACACACACACACGCACACATATATATACATATGGAATTCCTAAAGTTGTCCAATACTGTGTCTACTAATTTTTTGTTTCCCTCAGCCACGGATCTTGATGGCAATGGCTAGAGATGGACTGTTGGCTCCATTCTTCTCAGAAGTTAATAAACAAACCCAAGTACCTGTCAAGAGCACCATAGTAACTGGTTTTTCTGCTGCAATCTTAGCCTTTTTCATGGACCTTTCGCAGTTGGCTGGAATGGTAAGTAAGTTTACTTTATTTTCACTTTGAGAGCGTGGGTTCATGTTCTAACAAGTCTCGACAAATTGTAAGTAACATATTTTTGCATAGGTGAGTGTAGGTACACTTCTTGCATTCACAATGGTAGCAATTTCCTTGCTGATAATCAGATATGTCCCACCAAATGAGGTGCCATTACCTCATCTCTTCAAGAATCTACTAAGGGGATTGACAGAGAAGATCCAAGAGAGAGTTGTAGGCCTATACTTGTACAAGGGGAGATATCTGTTGAATTTCCGGTCGGTGCTTTACCTTTTTTTTTTTTTTTCTTTTAAATTTACCACTCTTCTATAATGTTTTGTTTGTTGCAGACTTGCAAGATGACAAGAAGAGGCGTGAAATTGCCGGTTGGACCATAATGTTAACCTGTCTTGGGATCTTTCTCCTTACTTTTACGGCTTCAGATCTCGGCATCCCGAGGTTTGTGGCTTTAAGTTTTAACTAATTGGCTCTTTCTTATTTGTTCTTTCAACTTCTTTTCTCCCCCTTTATATATATCTCATCTTTATCTTCATTTTCTCCTCCTAAATGTTAAATATAATGCTATGTTTTCAATATTACCAGCTTTTTCAGATATTCGGTTTGCAGACTTGGTGGTGTGCTTCTCTTATCTGGTCTGATTGTCCTGACATGTACAGATCAAGATGATGCAAGGCACAGCTTTGGTCACATTGGAGGTATATGATAGTTTATATGGTGTTCATTATAAGATAGATTGATGGCTAGACAGCGTACTGATTTCAATTTTGGTTTTTCCAGGTTTCATTTGCCCATTTGTACCACTGCTACCTATATGCTGCTTACTCATCAAAGTCTACTTACGATTAATCTCGGGTAATTTTTCGAAAACTTCATAAGATTTTGCTTGGAATGGAATACAAGGTGCATTCAGTTTGGAGTTTTAAACTTCCGTTGTATAAGGATCTGCGTTTCAAAAACATATTGATTTACTATGAGCGATCGAAGCTAACTGACAGTAACCAAATGCACCTTCAAATCTAATTTGATATACACCTTCAAATCTAATTTGATGTACACCTTCATTTGGAATCTCGACATAGTATCTACCTGGGCCCGGATCTCTCTATGGTTGATTGTAGGGGCGGTTGTATACGCAGTTTACGGCCAGACTCATAGCTCATTACATAATGCCATATACATTCCAGCAGCTCGGGCCGATAAGATCTGCCATCCCAGCTCAGTAAATATACTGGCTTGATCTTTCTTTGTACAGTGATAAATGCAACAATTTGAGGTTGAGATATCCTAGTGTGAATCCCTTCCCACTTTGCTCCTTCCCATCATTTGTTTACTTGTAATCTCATCTACAACAATTTGAGGTTGTTCTTTATGCTCTCTCGCTTTGTGTATCATATGAGCTTGTTCGAATAATGGATATGTTGCCGTTGTACAGTAATGTAATTGCAATCAATCTTGTTCATTTTAGATTTCGGGAAAACAGAGAACATCAAGAATGAATCTTTTAACAAGCATTCTACTCTACTTGATACTTTATCTTGACTATCAACTTCTTTCGCTTACTTTTTTTGGTGTCAATTTAAGTCAGAAAAAAGTTATCAAAATGCTAATGTTTCATTCTGGGAAGAAAAGCATAGTAGAGACTAAATTAATAACCCTTTGATGTCGACTCTCCACAACTTTAAAAAGTATCCGTCAAGAAACTGACTTGACAAGATCTGGCCATCTACTGCTTACGGGCATACGGTTTCAATAACCCAGAGTGTTGTTGAAAACATACAAGCGAGGATTAGAGTGCCAAAGCAAATGCTGGTGGTAACATTCTTCAACCGAATGTAGAAATCAAGAAAGACTTGTATATGCTCATGAACTTGGCCACGAAAGCTGCAATTCAAGATCAACACAAAATGATGTCAGAGAATTACTGCCTGATTCAATACAAATGCGTTAAAAAATATTCAGATAATCTATCTTCTGTTATGAGTGTGAGTCAGGCTAAAAATAATGCTCCGAATGACCACCGCACCTTCAAGATGGAAAATGGCTTTCTGTCCAAGACGCATCCTGTGTTCCTGCAGGACAAAATCATGTGCCAAAGAATGGTAATTTCCTGATGCTTACAGACTAGTCATATGCAAAAGGAAAACAGATGAAAATGAAAACAATAACTGAACCATATCAGTGCGATTAACTTACATAATATGCAGCCCAATGGCAAACCTCATGCTTTAATTCGGCATCCAGTTTCTTCAATAGTTCATAAAGCATTCTCTGAGCGAAAAGCAGATACAAACCTCAGGGAAAAATGTATAAAACCTACTTAAAATGTGTAAAATTGCATGGATACCTTTAATATTATCTCTGGAGGAATACAATTAATTAGCAGCTCATACAACTTCCCACGAACTTGAAACAGCCTAGAGCATAATGAAACACAAAAATGAACAATAAATTAACAATACCCATGCTTCTAGATTTGAACTAGAGCATAACATATCAGCACATGAAGAGGCATAAGAACCTAACCTTTTCGGGCTCTGCTCTTTCATTATGTCAGATGCTATCTCAGAGACGTATTCCTCCCAATCCATTGGTGATATTGCTTGGTTACTAACAAAAGGATACCTATGACCAAAATCACGTAGCAAAGCAGGCAATAAGAAACTATGAAGTACTATATTGCTAGGCAGCACAATGAAAACAGCTGTATTATAGAAAATTACTGTTGTACGCGGCAAGTCTCAAATGACAGTATAGCTCTCCTTAAACTTCGATTTGATTTTTCCGCAATACGAGCAGCAAATCCAGGTGGAATTTGCAGCCCTTCTTTCTTTCCGATGAAATCTATTACCTTAACAATCTGACATAAATTTAGACAGAACGTAATCATTAATTAAGTACACCGATACACATTCAATATTGGAAAGCAATGAAACAACTTATGAGTATTATAATCAAATATCTAATCTGATCCAGCTATGCAGGTGTTTTTGCCCTCTGGTCTAAAAGATGAAGAAAAGGGTCTCTTTCCCTTAAAAGTGGTAGGGTTCTTGTTGAACTGTACCTGTTCCTCAGTCGGTGCATTTATGCGTACATTCAGACAGCGAGAACGGATAGCTTCAGTAACTTTTGAAGAACTATTGCAGCAAAGTATCAGCCTACAATATGAGCTGTATTTCTCCATTGTTCTCCTAAGCGAGTGCTGAGCTTCTCTTGATAGTTTGTCGACCTCATTTAGAACTAGTACTGAAATTGCATAAGAATAGATTAATCATTCACAAGTGTCCGTTTAGAAAATCAATCATGATATTTTAGTTGCATTTTCATGAAAAAGGCATCCAAAATTTCTGATTGGGTTACTCAAATTTGGAAAAGGAGGCCCTACCAACAGAACAGAAATAGCAGGGGGGGAAAAGGGAAAAGAATTAGCAAGCCAGACAAGCCAATATTTCAAATTCCGAGCTTGGTTCATTTAGCAAATAAGTTTGATCCAAAGCTGAGCTTTAGTTGAATTACCTTTATATCCTTTTTTCCCTTTCGTATCAATTGGTCGATTCTTTGCCATCTCTTTGATTATCTCTTGAACAACATATCTATCCTGAAATCCAGCATCCCCAGGGCTCAGTTCTACGTGATGGGTGCTTGATAATGTGGTTAACTCTATATCAAGTGTTCTACTTCCTGCCTGAAAAGGAATAGTCAAGAAATAACTAGTTAAAAGTTAGAACAGATCGACGTAAATCCCTTATGCAAAAATTTCAAATGAAATGGTGAAAGCCTACATCAACTTTCCATGTCTTATCCTCTACCTTCACCTGCAACCAGAAGAAGAAAAAAAAAAAACTCAGCTTTCTTGACCTATTCCCACAATTTTCTCTAAATCAAACAAAACAATAAGAGACAGTAAAAAGAGAGACCTTCTCAGCACTAGGTCCGAACATCTGTCGGAGAAGGGCCATAATTAGGGTTTTCTTGCCGGAACCAGGCGGGCCATAGAAGAGCAAATGGGGGCAGTCCTGCTCACTAACCTATGGGATGAAAATTAGAAAAAAAAAACGAGAGAAAATCTGAAAAAACTTTGGATCAGTGAAAGTAGTAAGAAAAAGGGGGGATTTTTCTTGAGAGTACCAATTTTTTGAGGTTGCTGGCGATGTCTTCATGGACCTGAATCTGATCTAGGGTTTTGGGACGGTACTTGTCCACCCACAACATCTTCTCCCGATTAACAAGCTGCAATCGCCGTCTACACAAAGAGAAAATATGGATCGAGAGAGACGATGAAAGTGGCGGGAAAAGGAAACAGAGTGGAGAGAGGTCTAAAACGATGCACATAAACACGGTCTACAGCCGGTTCGGCCGGTGCTGGCAGTCATGGACCGGCCTTTTCGGGTCAAAACAGGCCTCTCCTTTTCGGGCGTAGTTGGACTTATTGGACCATTTGGTCCAAACCTGCATGTTGGACTATTGGCATGTTCTTGGGCCAAGACTACTAGCATGTGGCATTTTTTCTACTATCAAAAGTTTTTCATTTCTTAAGGTTCATTTTAATGTGATTTTTACCCCTTCAACTTTTAAACAATTAAGAATTTTCCCTACTAAACCTTTGAAAAACTATAGAATTGCACAAATTAAGTCATAACATGCTAAAATAGCCTTTCTCTTAATCATCTTAATCCACATGTTATATATAAACCTCAAGAGTTGGTCCACATATAAAATTTTAGATGAAATTTATCTTGATATCTTACTTTTGAAATCTATAGATTATTTTTTAAGATTAATTAAACGTTAAATTTTCAACATGAATAAAGAGTTAAGAGCTAAATAGAGAAATAATTAAATAACTAACTTATGTTTAAATTCGATAGTGAGAAAGTATTTACATCAAATATATTCAAGAGTTGACGTGGAACCCACCCTCTCCTCCCACGCGAATATCCCGATGCGATAGATACTCCCTTTCTCCCGGATACGGATACTCACCTCCCAGATAACAAAACACCCACATGGTGCCTGCCTAAACATCACCTACAAAGAACAGTTGATCCTTAAATTGTCTTATGAACAACTTGAAGTTGTAGAAACGTGTGGACTTGAAATTATTAGGGAACGGACAGTAAAGGTCAGGTCCCATTTGGATGGGATGATAAAAAGGATAAGTACCCATTTAAAGAGCCTAACTCTAGGAACGTTGAAACCGACATCTATCTAACTAAAGCAACCTTTTTACGTGCTATGAATCCAAAAGGCCCAAATTGCTTCACTATGACAAGTTCTTATGTCTAATCTAAACGAATGCAACTTTCTCTCCTCAATAATTCGTGCGTTGGAAATAAGAGGACTACATATTTGATCATGACCCCATGACACATGACACTCGACAAAGGAAATTCATGAAACCGTAACTTTTGGATGTATGTACAGGTTAATTTGGATGAGCATCTTTGAAAATTTCTACGGTGGGTTCTTTTTTTTTTTTTTTTTCTTTACTTTTTGGACTCAAATGAAATTATATGGAAATAAATTTTGGATAAAATCACATTATTTACGGTGAATTGATTTATCTCAACTTATAATATAGTTTCACGTGATATATAATTTCACATTATCATGTTAATATTATATGTAATTTGGATAAATCAGTTCACTATAAAAATAAATTCTATTTAAAAAATTATCTTATATATGTAATTAAATATTTCTCTTAGGATGATAAAAAGAAAAAAAAGGCATAAATCTACAGGTTACATGATATATATAATATGGAGAGTAAAGATTACAGTGTTTAGGAACAGTAGGAAATTGTAAGTAAACAAAAAAAAATTGGATCAACTTTCCCTTGCTTGAAGAATACCAAGAGCCATGACTAACCTTAGGAAGAGAAAACATAAGTATATAGCAACAAGGCCACAACCTAAGGACCGATCCAACCTCATCTTCCTCTTGGGCAAGACCACAAGAGCCCACAACAAGCTAGCCATCAAGAACCCAACTGTTTCATACAAAGAAGTATCTGTTGGAATCAAGTAAGCAGAAGGATAAACTGACCATGATGAGAAAACGAGTGACAAACCTAAACCCACCACTACATTGAACAAGGGTCCAGCATAACACCCTGCTATAGCAATCTGGGCCCCATCTGGCCCACCATTTATAGCCATAGCAACATTGGTTATCAAATCTCCCATTGAATTACCCCAAGCTAGGACAGTCAGCCCTAGAATTGGGGGGCTAATCCCAAACACAAGCCCTAATGAAATCAATAAGGACACTAACTCTTCAGCTATGATGTAAGTCCAAGTAACACACATCAAAAACCCTCCTACAAGCCATGGCAACACACATTGTTTTGGTGGGCTAAACTTACTTGTTGTCGCATATGCAAGATTCCCAAGCACCAATCCAATAAATCCAGCTGCCATGTAGGTCACCATGCTGTCCTTAAAACCCACGTTTTCCCTTTGAGTGTTACAGAGGAATGATAAGAGTATAGGTGCTAATGTGACTGAAATTACTGCATAGGGCTTGGACCATTTTTCTTCACTAACAACAGGTATAGTCATTCTCCTTGGCAATTCAAGTGGTAGCCCCAATACATAGACCAATCTACTCAGATAATAATGAACATCTTTTCTCGGTTCGTTGGTCAGACGGCCAAGCTTTATAATATATGATGTCACCTGATCCTCAACCGACGTGACCGATTTTTCATCGTCAATACAACCAAGTAATGGAATGGCTGTTTCCTCAAAACTTTTGTCACCCTTGTGAGGATATATTATCACCTGATCATTACGATCACTCGATAAGTCTGAAAACAAGTTTGATTTCTTCTCTTTACTATTTCCAAAAGGGCAGAAGTGGGTAGTGGAAAAACAAACATAAACCAAGTAGATAGAAACAAAGCAAATAGCACCCAACAAGTTGATTCTTCCAACAACAAGGATGACAAGAAGAGAAACCAATGAAAACAAGAAGAAGACAACATTCCTAATGAAGCTAGATTTGTCAACTAACATTTCCTGATCATGAGGGCTAATCAATATGCTTATAATCCCAACCACAATGCTAGAAATGAAAAAGGTCCCACCCAGAACTATATTGAGGCCAAGATCTCCATTACCTGACCTTGTGAAAGAGATAATACTTGAGAAAACATCAGGAGCACCATTTCCTAGGGACAGAAGTGTAATCCCAGCAATGGTTGGGGAGAGTTTCAAAACCCTAGACAAGCTCTCTAAGGAGGAGCAGAAATAGTTTGTGGCAGTGTTGGCTAGAAGATAGAATAAGATAAGGAGCCATAGAAGAAGGGATAGAAGACCCAGATGAGGAAATGGACCTAAAGAGGTGCAGTAAAAGAGTTGGAGATAGTCTATGTACCCTTTTGGTTTGCAACCCATATGGGTTCTGACATAGAAGCATTTGAGGTTGTAGTCAGTTTGGTCATGAAGTGCTGAGCAATCTTCATCAGCTAACTGGTTAGAGGACCAAATTTTAATGGTGGCTGTGGCATTATGTTGGGTTTCGAGATAGAATGAGAGCAGAAAGAGGAAGGATGTGTTGATTAAGAGAAGGGAAATGCTGTGTTTCTTGGGTTGAAAGTTGGGAATAAGACTTGCCATTTGTAAAAGCTTTTGAGAGGTGTGTTTGATGTCAATATATTGCTGATTGTGGAAAATTAAATGCTTTATACTCCAAAAAATTAAGACAAAGGAAAGAGACGAGGTTTTTGGAAGTACAATAATAAACACATGGTAACAGACCAACGGTCTAACGACGTCGTTTGAGTAATGATAGGTACATCATTAGCTAAATTACCTTTTAATTATGAAAAATAAAAAAAATAAACAGCAGCAAAAGCTGAAGGAATAATGAATTTCTATTATTATTTTTCCATGAATGCCATATAAAAATTTCACAGTAACATGGTAAGAGTCTAGAGTCTCTAGACAACATTCTTACTTCCATGAGATTAAAGTTGAATATTTGGAAGCTAACTTTTCTTCCTTAATACGTTCTCTATAATGAATTTATAACTACAATTGATAAGTATCAATTATGCAAAGATGATTTGATGAAGAGCAACAAGCCTCATTAGCAACACTTGATCGAACATTTATGAGCGAGCTGTGAGAGCGGCCATAAAATGCATAAACCAACCCTCCTATTAGAAACCATCTCGAAACTCTTAAGATTAGAATTGGAAAGGAGTTGTGAAAAAATACTATTAGAATCTGATTTCTATACTGACCCAAGATTAATCAGCAAGTAGGTGTTTATAAGAATGCAACCGGCCAGTAGGAAGGGAACAAACGGGCATATGAAACCTGGAATGAAAGCCATCAGTTCGAAAGAAAGTTTGTAACCAAAGCAGTTGAATAAAATAAAAGAAGAAGAGAAAAAAATTAAAAACAAAGTACCTCCTTTGTGTCCAAATCCATGCCTTGCATCATCTTGATCGATACAGGCCAACACGATCAAACTGCATAGCAAAACAAGTCCGCCTACTCCACACAATGTGAAGCGAGGAATGCTGATAAATCAACAGACAGGACCCAGAAGCTATATGTTCTAGTTTTTTTACGCATAAAAGCACATAGTACAAACCTCGAAAGATAATCTGCTAAAGCAACCAAAGAAAGCATAACAACCCCTACACAGAAAAGACCTATAGCCCAAGCAGCAACTTTTCGCCTTTTCTGTTCATTCAAGTTTTTACTACTACTATACCCACAAAATCCATCTGAATCATGGGGGACTTTTCTGTCATTTTCCTGATTCTCATTCCCATATATCAATGGTGTTGGGTCAATGGTGTTGGGTCAATAACAGACTCTTGGAGCGAGGTGGGAAGCAGTATCTCAAGTGGCGGAACATATCACAGAATCAAAACCGAAACTGCAACAGTAGTAAATGAAACAAGCGTGCCAACCCTAACCTGTAATGCACAAGGAGAAAAAACCATCATAATTAATAAACAAAAAAGATTACATTTCATAAGTTCTGTGTAAAATTCCCTCACCATTCCAGCCCATTGTGAAACATCCATAAAGAACGCTAGACATTCTGTTAGACCCGTCATTATTACTATTATTAGTATTAGTATTATTATTATTATTATTATTATTATTATTATTATGAGGCTATTTTAGTAATTGGCTGGTTAGTAGTATAAATAGGAATAGTATGGTTAGGGTTTAGGGAGGAATTGATTTTGGAGAGGAAGAACTCTTAGGGAGAGACGGTCTACCTCTCGAATAGTAGACCAACCTATGTTATTTTGGCTATTGCATAATAAAGATTAGCCCTAATTCTATATCTCTAGATCGGGTCCTATCAAATTGGTATCAGAGCACTCGATCACCGATGGCTGCGAAGAAGGTAGAAGCACTCGAGGAGAAATTGGAGAGCGAAGTGATAGCGATAAAAACAACGATCGAAGAATGCTTCTCAACAGTACAACAACAATTTTCATCGTTGGAAGCTATATTGGTTAAACCGACCGAGATGCAAACTAGGTCACCACAACCGAACCCTGACCAAGGTAGAGACGGTCATGGTCAGGTGGTAGGGGACACCGCCGGAGAGGGCAGCCAGGGTAGTCGCAGTGGACGTGAAGCAGCTGCAAAGGGGGGACTGGCGGCGGGCAGTGCCAAGGTGGGCGCGGGCGCTGGCGTTGGCGGCTAGGCTAGGGTAGAGTTTGGCGGCGACTTGGGGCAAGGTTCCAGGAAAGCAACGCCGATGTGGGGATCGAACGGAAGGGGTCAATTCGGAACAAGGGAAAAAGGGGCGGAGCAATGGCCGACCAGCGGTTATGCAACAGAGACTGCCATGGGCGGTAAGGCAAGGGTGCCGAGGGCTGATTTTAGGGTTCCGATGGAACCCCCATGGACTGTGCAAGGATAGTATGCGGCGGGGCAGGGCAGAATGTGGGCTAAACCGCAGATTCGCAAGTTGAAAATGCCTATCTTTGAAGGCGAGAATGCAAACGCATGGGTCTATAGGGTGGAAAGATACTTCGCGGTTAACGGGCTCTCCGAAGAGGAAAAGTTGCAGGCAGCGGGTCTCTGTTTGGAGGGGCCAGCGTTGTTATGGTTCCAATGGTGCGAGCATCGCCAACCCATTGGATCGTGGGCGGAATTCAAGCAACGGGTAATAGTAAGGTTTCGGAAAAGTTGCGAGGAACTAGTGCACCACCATCTAGACACCCGGTTTCCGGACCATCCGCATCGTACCGCAGTTTCCCGATTTCCACCTTGAGGACAAGATGTCTCATTGAGAGGGGAGTAATGTTAGATCCGTCATTATTATTATTATTAGTATTAGTATTAGTATTAGTATTATTATTATGAGGCTATTTTAGTAATTGACTGGTTAGTAGTATAAATAGGAATAGTATGGTTAGGGTTTAGGGAGGAATTAAATTTGGATAGTAAGAACTCTTAGGGAGAGACGGTCTACCTCTCGAATAGTAGACCAACTTATGTTATTTTGTCTATTGCATAATAAAGATTATGCCCTAATTTTATATCTCTAGATCGGGTCCTATCAGATTCATGGCTGGAAATTAAATAAAAGAGTACGTAATTTTCTCTACAAATTAGAAAATTTAAAATTCACAAAAAAATCCAACACAGGTTTTTGATGTACCTGAGGAAGAAGTGAACCTAACAAACTTTCAAAGAGAGCAGTAACGGCCTCAATTGTTATTATATACCTGAAATAAGGAAAAATGGGAACTTGAAATGGAATTATGAATTTAAAAAAAAAAAGAAAAAAGAATGAAGTTAAAGAATGCTTACATGCCCATTGAACTCCATAGCTAGTAAAAGCAGAGGACATGGGAGTGTCTGGATCCATGGCATAGTATTGAACCAAACCCACAATAACAACTGATACAAGCATGTACAAAACGCAACATACAAACAAAGACATTCCAATACCAATAGGTAAATCACGTTGAGGATGCTTGACCTACAGTCGTATGAAGAAGATTAATCTAAGATACTAAAATCAATTAAATGCTATATGAAATTTGTTACCCTCTCAGCAGTACTGGAAATTAAATCAAAACCAATGTATGAAAAGAAGACTATCGCAGAACTGGAAAATAACCCGTTTACTCCAAACGGAAAGTACCTAGAGAAACGAAGGAAAAAAAAACCTAAGGCAAAAGTGAAATCTCAGGAATATTACAGAATATTATTAATCTAGTATGATATATGATAGAATGAGTTATTACCCTTTAGGAAGCTCATATTCAACCCTCCTCTTGTGAAACCAAGAGGATGTTTATAGTTGTGACTATGGTTTGCACCAATGAACTCTGAAAAAAAAAAAAATGACAGTTTGCCGTATGCAGTAAGAGAACTTGCACAAATTGAACAAAATGAATGCTATAAGCAATAATTATAAGAATTGTACATGGAAAATTTTGAAGGATCAAAGACACAGAGAATATTTACCCTTCTCCAAAGCAAATGTAAGAATAATGGTAGGCACTCCCAGCAGAAGGGCAACGACAAGCAAGCTCCGCATAACAGAGCGCAGATAAAGCAGAAGCTATTCCCACAACTAGAAATGATATGGTAAGGGCGAGAATTTCCAGAATTCCAAAGAGCTACGTCACTCAAGCAGAATACTAGTGAACAAGATTTTCCGTGATTGCTCTCTGAATGTTGAAGGATTTTGTAATTATCTTTTTCTTGTCGCCATTAAGAGTGGGGTGTGGGAAATAAATATGGGGTCTACAATTTGATTCGGTTTCCTTCACGCTCTCTAATAAATCTAGAAGTACCTAGACCTCTTAAGAGTACGTACACAGAAAATTGTCTTTTTTATTTTTTCAGTTTTTATATAAATTTTATTATTTGCAAACCTACAAAAAAAAAACACTACCATTGTATTTTTGCATCAGTTCTGGTCAATTATACATACATGATGCCACAAACCAGTTGTTGTCTCTTGGTTTCAAGTTTACATTCTAATATTTATTTATTTCAGGTTTACACAAAAAAGACAAAACAAAACACAAGAAATCCGGGCGGTTTATAATCATCAGCCTTCTAGCCGAGGACTTCTAACTCCGGCATCACCACCGTCTGAATGCTGCTGGGCCCACAAGTTCTGACTTCTTTCCGCTCCACTTCCATTTTCCCAAGTTCTTTGCCTTACGCTCCTGTCGTTTGTGTCCCCGCCATCAGAGAACTGGGCCCACACACTTCTACTCTTTCCTCCTCCCGCACCTCCTCCTCCACTTGTTTCCTCGTCACATCCGGCCACTGTCTTGAGAAGCTCGGACTGAAGCAATGGGCAGTTTTCCTTGAGAAACTCAAACCCATCAGATTGCATAACAGCTACAATAAGCAACCAATTAATTAATCAGATTAAAGGATTGTAAACTGAAGAGAGCATTGTCATTTAATATAAACCCTTGATATCATCAGTTAGATCGTAAGAAGTTTACCAAATTTTAATGACAATTAAATGATCATATGCCAGTTAGGAGGAGGCTAATTAGAAAATTAATTGGAACTTACAAGTTCATGTAACCTTCCTTCTATAGGGCCATTAATAACAGAAAATCTATGATCTATTCTTCTCTCGAATTACAACAAGGTAACAAAGAATAATTTGGAGTTTCCTTCAAATGTGTGCAGGAAAGATCAAGGTTAGTATACTTCTTCAAGTGAAAAGAAATTGGAATTTCTTCCAAAGCAAAGGCCTACATTGGGAATTCTTGGACAGATATGAAGACAAATTGATCGGCTATGATGATGTAGTGAATTCGAAGCTTTCATGATTTGGTGCTAGTTCAAGGTTAGTACAGATCTTTTTGCAGAATTTATTTCCTAAACATGGATACATCAGAGGCTGTGATTTAGTGCTAGTTTCAGGCTGCCTCATCATTTCTTTCATTTTTCTATTTTAAAACCGCTAAACTCTCTTCATATGTTCCTCCTTACTACATGAGCAATTGTCCATAATCTTGAGGGAGCTAAACTGTCTAAAAGATTTCATCTATTACAATAGCACTAATCCTGAGATTCCTAGGGTATATAAGTAGCGAAAATCGTGAAAATAAAAAAGAAACTAAGAAAGACATACCAACTAGGTTTTCAGCAGCAAATTTTAGGCAAACAGATTTTAGTTCGGCAGCATGATAGCGGTCAGCAAGGGCCATAATATGGGAGACAGAATTCACAGATACATCCTTGCAGAGTACGGATTCACACATCAATCTCAGTCTAGGCAAACCATATTTGTCTGCAGCTGATAACAACTTTGCAGCTAGCGTGTCAGATAAGGATGGAATCAAAGATGAACTCGACTCCAAGAACTCCTCATCTTCTACAAGAGTATCCCTATATATGAAGTGAAGTAAAGCCTGCTTAAGAGAAACACAAGGACCATTAATAAAAGAGCAGGATGTAACATGTAACCTACTTCCTATTAAAAAAAGGTTAATACTACATCATATGAATGATATATGCATATGCTAGACTACTAGTCAAAGAGAGATTTACCTTAAAAACTTTCGGTTCAATATCTGTCACAACAATTTCATCATTCTCTTCTTCCATTTTGTCGAAGAGCTCATTTTCAAAAATAGGTGACCGAGCAGCCAAGACCAGCTTGTGAGCATGAAACTTTTCACCAGACACATTGAAAGTAATGTCCGAACCTTCCTCATTCTCCAATAGCATACCAAAATGTGATCCAATATCAGATTCAGGGACATGTATGTAATGTAATCTTGAACTGTCTATCCCAGAAACCACAACTCCAACAGTGCAATTGATTTTCAAGCAATCATCCTTGAGAAAAACTGATGATTCAAGTAAAGTTCGTCTGAAAAAACGCTTGTATCCCCTGACGAACAAAAAGAATAACAATGAATGAAAAGCAGGTACACTCCAGAAGAACAACAATGCATAAAATTCATGATCCTACCGCATGAATAGAACTTAAAAATACAATATATATACTCATAATATGTCAACTCTTTGGAACATGAGTCACAAAAGATTATTCCTCAACCCACCATAACCCAGTCATTGCATTGCTCGATTTATTATGAAGAGACTAAAGAACTAAAAACGAAAATTATTAAATAGGTACCTTCTTAAGACCTTTTTTGTGTGGCCAAAAGACCTTTTTTTCCCTTTGACAATCACCTTTCTAGGACTTGCAAGGAAAGAAATTTAATTTGGAGAGAAGAGAGTACTCTGCTGGGTGGATAGAGGCTACAGATCTAAAAACACTTAAACCCATGCATTTTTTCGGCTCAAACATACTTAAAACTCTATAGTTAGACCCACTCTAGGTATGCATCTTTACCCAATGAAGCAGTTGTCGGCTCAACATACTCGAAACCCTATAGTTAGACACTCTAGGTATGCATCTTTACCCAATGAAGCAGCTCAAACAGACCAATACACACAAAAGCAAAGCATGCTAAGATGTTGGAAGCAGTTTATTCATACTAGCCTACACAAACCGTAGATCATAGTCCTGTTGATTAAGTTATAGAAGATATGTGTGTGCTTGCATTTTGTAAAGAGTTTGGAAAAATGGAGGGTTGGACCAATTGTACATAGGTTAGAATGTGAGAGATAATTGGATTTTGATACTAGTTCAAGTTCTGAAGACTCAGATTAGCGTTTCAAACGCTTTGCCCAATGCAATTTAAGCTGTAATTATCTGGTCAGCTGCTTAGTACTAAAGAAGTAGAGAACAATTAATGGATATAGCAACTCAAACAACCATCACTAAGATATAAAATTTCAAGCCTCGTACATGAACTTGCAGCATTGACAATACATCCACCCTTTTGAAATTCTCACAAAATTCACAACTAAGAAACAGCAAAAGGAACCACCCTAACTGATAAGTAAAAACAAGGAACTATAACTAACATCATCAAAAATGTAACTCACATACCACATGCTACCTCTATACTTGAGCGTATAAGGCCCACTCTCTAACGACCGATCGAAATGGCTATGAACCTTATGCTTTCCTCCACCGCTCTGATCCACAAGAGTGAGCTCAAACAGCGCGCGCACATCCGTCCCCTCGCTAGCCAACGCGATGAAAGCGGAAACATAAGCGGAATTATCCTCAGGGTTTTTGCCATCAGGATAGAAGTATATCGCCCACTGGTACCCTCCAACCATGAAATTCTCGCTGGCGATGTGTTTTCCGACGCCGATCCCCTTGGCCAGAGAGTAGCCCTTGATCACAAAGTTGTGTGAGCCATTGACGGTCTCCGTGACGGAGCGGGAGCTAGTGGGAGAAGCTAAGGGACTCTTTTTGGGGGAATTCATTGCTCAGGTGAGTTGAGGAAATCTGTGTTACATGGAAATTTCAGGAAGATAGAGAAGAAAAATGGAGGAAATTAAAGATTTGGAAATTTGAACCCTCGCGGTAGTGATTAGGGAACCAGGCAGCAGAGAAGAGAGTAAAAAGATTTTATTTTCTCAAAGTGAAATTTTCCCGGAAAATTATGGAGGAAAATCATTTTTATATTATATATGATTTATAAAGAGGTAAATTTGAACTAAATTTAGTGTGTTTTTTTTTTAAATTTTTTTTTTCAAATTCATGAAAATGGAAATACAAATAAAATAAACAACTGACGTCAATAATTATGAGGCATCAGATAAGCATGACGCATCAACTGAATATATACATCTATATATATATATATATATATATATATATATATTTTTTTTTTTTTTTTTTTTTTAAATATTTAAATTATGACAGGACAAGAACATAGAACAGTTCTCTTCGGAGTAATTAATAAATAAATAAAATTGTAAAAATCAAAATAACCAGTAAAATTTGTCTTTAAACTATCTAAACTCTTAATTAGTTAAGATAATTAAAATTTTAGACGTACAACTTATTTAATACAATTATAGAAATAAAATTATCTTAATACAGTTTCAGATAATTATAATTGATATACTAAATTATTATAATAATAAATCATTTTTAAAAAAAAAAGATATATACAAATTTGTTTTTATTCTATTTAATCTTTGAAGTAAAAAAAATTAAAAGTAAATAAATAAATATTTTAAAATAAAATAAAAACTGAAAGAGGGCTGGAAAAATATTACTCAAATTAAAACTTGGGGGGGAAGAAGAAATACTCCTGATAACATATGAATTTCTCAGTTCTCATTTCTACAAAGAGAGCCTCTCTACAAACAATAAAAAAAAAAAAAAAGAAAAAAAAAAGCTGCTAAAGACAAAAATACAAGACCTAAAATATGTAACTAAAAGTAATTTCCTACCATTAGGATCCGTGTTAGTTGAGAGGGAGAGAATTAAGCTCTTCCTGCCTCCCTCTTTGGTAATTTTAAACCTCTCTAATCTCTACCATCCGAATATTCCGAATGATTTGCCACTCCCTATAACATTGTCATCTGTCGAGTCGGACCCACTTCCCACCGTTTCATCTGAGCTGTCGCTCGGAAGTAGTTGTATACGGTCAGCATGCTCAATGATCCAATCTGTAAATTCAGGAGAAGCCGCCCAGTCAGCTATGGCGTCTCGGGTTGATTCTCTGGTGAAATCGTCCCACTCTTTCTTCGTAAACTTCTTCCTGTTTCTGGTCTTGTGGAAGGTTGAATAATATTCTTTGTTCCTAATCCCAGAAGAAGAAGATGGTGACAACACACCTGCAAGCCAAAAAAAGAAAAACTTAAGTTGGATTTATGTTTAATTGAAATCTAAATGCAGCCAAAATGTGACAACTCGAAAAGGAACAGCAGAAGACAATACCTCTAATGGGAGAATCAGACAAAGAACGGCTGTTTCGCTGGTTCCACATCCTCTCCGGAGGGCTTGATCTGCTATGGAATTCTACCTGTTTGCGCTTTCCCATTTGTTTATTCTTCCACAGCCAAGGGTCTCCCTTCCAAGAACCTAATTGGTAACTACACAAAATTGAACATCAATAGCCTTGTCTCACGTCCAGACAGCAAAAAAGATAATATTATAACTCTCTGGTACTTACACTGCATCCTGTGAAATCAGCTTAGTGATGAGAGAGCAGACAGCTGAACAACAAATCAAGGCCACAAGTGCTAGAGGAGTATCAAGTGTGCTCTGAGAGAAAAAAAAAAAGCAACTTAAGTAAGGCAACCCATAACTTTGAGATGAAAAGTTTTGCATGTATAAGACACCAATCAATTAAGAACATGAGAATGTGAACATGAATGTGTCCATTTTAACTGCAAAGAGTGTGAGCATAAAAGTAACAAGACCCAATTTATCGTCCTAGGAAGAGAATGAAAAATCACTACAATATATCCAATCAGTACTCGGAAAAATATAGCATGTTTGGAAACATAAAAGCAAAATACTGTACCTGAAGAATAGCAGTGGCCCCAAAGATTCGCATCGCCCATTTTACAAATTGGGCCACACCAACATCAACACCTCCATCTTCAGATATTACATATTTCCTCACAATCCAATAACCTAAAGCAGCTCCTGAGAGGATAATTCCCAAAAGGAGAAAGATGGCAACCTAAAAAAAAAAAACAATATAAAACAAATAGTTCCAAACTAAAGTGTCAAATGTATAGAAAATGATGTGCTATTGTGAAGATAGACTTAGGGATCTCATTTTAAATTTGGTACAAAAAGAGAGAGAAAATAAGGGAACAAGGATGTACTGGATTATGCATCTCTTCACTGAGTCCCAGATTCTCAACAACTGAATTTACCAGCATTGAAAACTGATGTACAAGAAAGGATCCTGCTCCAAGCTGAAAGTGCAACAGTTGTTAAGGTTTGAAAGCAGTACTTACTAAGAATAGGTGGAGGTACAAGCAAGGCTAAAGTATGTCACTCACCACTGATCCATATATTGTAAGATAAAAGATATTTTTCCTTCCAGTTGGCAGTAGTTTCATACCCTGCAGACATTTGACCAAATAAAAAAAAAAACAGCAGGGGGAAATCATCTTCCATGAAACTTCAGTAACAAACTCGAGTGCAACCATCTAGTAATTATAGAACTTTATCGCATCACTGTATACTTAGTCTACAAAGATGAAAAATAAATCAACCGAGCACAGTTTCTATTCACAGGAATGCTACTAAGACAGCTTCAATAAGAACATAGATAAGTAACATATACATTAAAAAAGTCAGAGACCACTGTATGCAGTTGATTGGATAGTTTCTTAAGAAAACTGTCAAGAAAAGAAAGAAAGAAAGAATCTGAAGATCAACATACCTGAAAAAGAATAATTATGATGACAAGGAAAACTCCTATGGCCATGGAACTGCTATAATAAAAAGGAACCCAATGGCTGATAATCGGAGCTAGCAGCAGCAAAACAAATCCCAGGACCAGACACACAAGCCGCCACCTTTGAGATTCTGCAAAGATACATGAAAGAGTAAATGTGAATATAAGGAGAAGGACAAATAACCAGTTGAGGAAACTCAACAGCTAAGGTACAGATTCACACCTTCATCAACAGCAACAGTGACTGGACCATTTACCGCATCAATGAACTTCAGATCAATGTATCTGACTTCATAAGGAGACATAACAGAGCTCCACAACCCTTTCCGGAGGGGTTTCCACTCATCCTTTTCACATTGGCATAACCCAAGTGAATTATTCCTGCAGAAACATTAGAGTTAGCCCCAATTAATCAAGAACAAATTTTCAAATTTCTTTGGAAGTATAAGCGTAATAAGAGCATATCAAAGTATCAAACATACTTCACTTACCGGTGAAAGCAAACCTGAATTTTTCCATGATATCGCTCAGGGATAACTACTGATGGAACCACAGTAACACGAAATGAACTTGCATAGATCCCAAGCTTCAATCTCGATATACCAGAAACTTTAACACGTTCACAGAGTAGACCTTTTGGATTTCCAGAAATGAGAGAAGGGGTAATATCTAAAGCTGGATGTTCAAGGTCAATTCCTGCAATTTGTAGTCACATATATCAACAATTGAGATCCAGAGTAAAAAGCTAATGGTGCAAATCTGCTTAAGTCTCACGCTTGCTTAACAATTAAGGATAAAACTCAAACAGGCACGATCCAAGCTTTATTTTGAAAACAAGAAATACAGATCAACACATAATATGAACATTAGGACAGATTCACAATCTCAACAAATCAAAAATCAAAAATCAAAAATCAAAAATAAAAAAAAATAAATAAATCAAACGCCATCAGCTGAAGCAAAATAGTTCACAAAGTTCAGAATAAGTTTTATATTGGATCGAAGCCAAAAGAAATTCGAAAAGACAGCCCAGAATTGGAACGTCTTGACCCTCCCTAATTTTTTCTGAACACTCATAATATCCGCAACCAATCAGGGCATGATGATATTTCATAGAACGTAGAGGAAAAATATGAGAAAAAATTTGGAGCAAGAATGGAAAAGAAAATACCTTCGAGGTTCGTCTGGTGAGAGAGACAAAAGAGAATCAGGAGCGAGAAGAAGAGAAGGAGAAGCGTTGCGGAAGAGGAGCTCATGTTTGAGCAACTCTCTTGTTCCTCCTTGAGAGGGAAAATGGTTTAACGAAACCGCGCTCTCTACGCCTTTTTATCTCCCTCTTCTTGCTGTGCTAGGCGCCGTCGTTTGGATGGCTTTATTGCTACAGTACCAAGTATATATATAAATACCTGTAATGAGAACGAAACATGACAAATACAATGTAACGCTTCCTACAATCGCTCTTCGAGATTTCTAAAGGGAGAAGTAATGAAATGAACTAAATCACGAATATGTAAAAAACACTACTGCCTTTTTCTTTTTTTTTTTTGACCAAAACAACACTTACTGCTTGACAAATACAAAACCTAGATTCAACACTAAGCTTGATTCACATTCATCTTTATTTCAATACATTGAAAATAATATGAGAAATTACAAACCAGTATGTGCTTGACATTGTAAGAATCCTTGTAGTCCAGGTTCTCTAAAGGTGTTCTTTCTTACATCATTTGTTCGATATAATTTCGGAATTGTACCCATAATTAAGACACTCAATGCCCCCTCCTGATTCGAGAAAGAAAAAAAATTACGTGAATTAATTGAAAGGGTGTCAATCAATATTCCAAACCTACAGTGAGTTGAAGAATATGTCGCATACTCCTAGATAAGATCCTCTTTCTGAATACTGTTTTAAGAAGATAAAAATGGTAGAATACTACTAAAGATGGAAAATTCTTACAAACCCTGAAGAGCTATTTCCAGTATCATCACAACGATGCGTGCGATTCTGATTTTAAAGGTTTCTTCTGAGGAATCGACCCACCAAAATCATAAAGAGCAAAGACCTCACAAAGTAGAAATAATTACTGCCCTTAAACTCATATACATACAGTAAGAGGTGTAGGGGAGAGAGAGTGAGAGAGTGAGAGAGTGAGAGAGTGAGAGATGATAAGCTGTTTCTTCAGAGGCTGTAATTGGAAGCCACTGAGATAATAGGGGCAATTTAGGAACTTTCAAATGATTGCTGCCAAAGAGCAGTTAACAGTTTTGTAATTTTAGATAAATAATGAGGGCAATTTTGAAAAAAAATGTGGAAAAAAAACGATGACGTTGCAAGAAAAGTAGGTATCACGTGATGATGTCCAGAGAAGATTAAGCTAGTTTTTATATGATTTGGAGTAAATTGAAAATTAATTATTTAAAATTTATCTGGTAGAAAATAAAATAAAATTTCAGACTAGTTTATAGATCTCTAAAAATTGAAAATTAAAAATAGAAGAAAATCAAGGAAAAAATGAGTGTATCATTCAACTTCATATATTTAACCAAAAAGGAAATTATAATTAGAACAAAATGGTAGGAATAACTTTAACAGAGGCAGAAATGCTTCAACCAGTGCTACCGGACAGATCTCCGGAAACTGCACTTCCATATGACACCGATCCTGTCTGTGAAGAGGTTGCTCCTCGAGCTTTCTGTATTTGTCGGATTCGAAAGACATCTCTAGGTAGTGGTTGGCTCTGGATGGACGTTGTCTCATCATCATATTGCCCTATATAAAACATAAACACAACCTTGATTTAGGATCTTACAAGTGGCGGGAAGAAATATAGGTTTAAAAAGAATGCAGATCGAAGTAAGCACATATCATCATCAGAGAGTAAGTAGTATATAAGCGAGAAACACATACCATCAGGATCTTTCCATTTTCCAGGTTGTCTGTCCCTTCTAGGTTTGTTAAATGATGACTTTGGGATGCCTTGAGACTTGCTTGAAGCAGAAAGCTCACTTGTTACAGGCGCTTGTGTTGAAGCAATCCCGGATTTTCCAGACTGCACAGCTGGTATGTTGCTCTGCAAACATATTGATAAAATGACATCCGCGTCCGGGGTAGGGCCTGGAAATTTGGAAAGAATGGAACTTTCATTACAAGGCAGCCCAGCTTATAATTAATAGTCATAAATATTGAAAGCTTCATATCTAAAGTATGATGAGAATGGCATCTAAGGACTACTACAACATTTCCTCAATCAGTTTTTTCAGACAAACACGAGACATTCTTCAGAAAGCTGAGGATGGCATCTAAGGATTACTACAACATTTCTTCGATCAGTTTTTCAGACAAACACGATACATGTTTCAAAAAGCCAAGACTGAACTGAATGAGACAACATAGGAAACATCCCCATCATATTGACTGGTAGGATATAATGTTTCGTACCAAGACTAGCATTGTCTTGGCACATACCTTGCAGAGATTGCTTAAGAAATGAGATGAAAATATGCTGCTAATGAACTTATGACGCAGATTGATTGGGTAAACTATAGTGCTGACGGTTTCTGGTAGCACAAAGAAATGGAATAAAAAAGATTACCCTCAACAGCAGGCAGGCTGGCCAGAAATGCAAGCAATGCAGGTGGTGTTATCTTTAATATTTCCTCAAGTGCAATATTAGTTGGTCCACCACCCACCATTGCAGGATTTAGCAAGGTGCTAGAATTAGCAGCAACTCCAGGTACTGTTGCAGTTGTGAAAGCACCAGCGCCTACAGTGAAAACTGAAGTCATTCCTTGTCAAAAATCATGTTACCAAACAAATCTCCACTATAGAGAACAAGTATTAGTATAATGCCTGTTACATTAAGCCAATGCAGTGTTAAAGCTTCGATTGCAATTTTGGGCGAAATAATATTGAATTTTAGAAGTACCTAATCTACAGATTGCAAGATATAAATCAATTACCAGATTTTTGGCTTGGGTCGTAAACCGTCATCTGAGAAGTGTCTGGACATACAATCCTTGTAGATGCATCCGAATTGCTCATCAGGCCAGTATAACTATCTGGCATCAAAAAGGCAGACATGGTAACTAAGTAGAAAAAATGGTGGAAAAGAAAAGGGCCAATTTGACAAATAAAAAAAAAACAACCGTGGAAATACCTGAAAACCCAGGTCTACTAAGCAGAGCTGACTTCTCTGAATTCTTATTTATGTTCATAGAAAGCCACTGAAAGATTGGAACTGGTGTCAGACATTCACGGATACGCGTTCACATACAAGGTAAGTAAAAATGTACTCTCACTAATTCTGTTGAAAAGGAATGGAATTATTTATAAGTGGCTGAATCTTGAAGGCATATTTCAACATACGAAACAAGACATATTGAAGTTACCTCTTGTCTAGAAAAATGATCCAAATCCTTGGAAGAACATGGCCATAGATCCTTAAAACTGTACCGCGATACAACATCTTGCAATGAACACTCCAGTGCTGACAATCCCTCTCCACCTGTTTGAGACAGAGCTTCTTTCCTTCTTTTCTCAACCTATATGATCCCGACAACATTAAACCTCATAGTATACTGAAGGTAAAAGTAACCCACTGTGAATGGAGCCAACAATCAAAACATTTACACTAAAGCGCTCTAGTAGTATTCGAATCGATGAGTTTGAGTGCGAAACTGTATCTGCCAACAGATTTACGTGTAAAGAATGTTCAGACTTGAGAGCTTTTAGATGTTTCTAGAGGTCCTGGAAAGACCAAGCAGACACTTTCACTGACCTATATTCTCAGTTGCTAATGTACCAAGCTTTAACATCTCATACCTCTGTTCGTCAATAATAGAAGTATCTATCATAAGTCTATCATCAAGCTCATGGATAAAGTGCATTCTTAATATTCCTCTGAGAAGTAAATATGTGTTAGAAACCTATTGTTATTCAAATTCTATTGCTATAAGGATTTTAGTCTACACTTTGGAAGAGGTTGCTGCTCTCGAATTGGGTTCGTGCCTACCATAAGGCTAATTAATCAGCGTACATTGATGAATCTATCAGAGCATTGAATTGATTTGTCCTTCGATTATTAGTTCTCTATTGCTAAAAATACAATTTCAGAAAATTGTGAATCGATAATAAAATTACTACCTTCAGCATGCTAGCCAAGTCCCCATAAGTTTGCTCGAACTGGGTGAATCGATTCCATACCTGCAAATGACAATGTATCACATCATATTATATAATGCATATATTTAGTGGCTCAAAATATACAAGGTTTTAGACCATGTATGGATTCTAAAGTACATGCATTTATAAAGTCCTCTGAAATAAGATATTTTCTGTTTAAGTCTATAGTGTATATATATATCACTACCATTCAACACTACTTACCATTAACCTAGCATATATCAGGACCATAACTAACCAAAAATCAGCTATCGATGTTTCCAAAGGTAGGCTCATCTCTTTTTTTAGCTGTCAGAGAGTATAAATAAAATAAACACTAACTTTGAGGAGGTCTACCTCAACAGATTCTTCCGGTGGTAGTGAGCTTAATGCTCTCTCAAATAAAGCACGGATGTTTCTATCATCATTCAAACGAGCCAGGAAATCTGCATATCTAAAGAATTAAAGATCAAAATACCATATAAGCTAACATAGTTATAAACATAAGCAAATAACTATAAAAATCAGAAAATATGTATAGTTAGACCTCCCATGCTAGTGATATATGTCCCTCTATTTTGCTATATGGAGCATTGCCTTCTTTGATGGGCTGGGTAAACCATACATACTCTAGATTTCTACAGTATTAGTACATGTAGATATGTCGAGAAGTTTCGCATGTAAATAAGCATGACTGCATGGGTTCTAAAATTAGGTGACAGATAAACTCACTCAAGGATGTATGCAGGTTCATGCATGAACCGTTTCAATCCAGCTTCAAATACATTGTGAGCAATCTGCAGAGCGTAAAACAATGATCAAGAAATCTTTTCTTATCAAAATTTCTTTAGTTCCAGAGCATCAAAGATTTGGAGTTTTTTGACACATATTGTCAAAGAAAATAGATAACAAATGTAAGAGATGTAACTGCACTAACAAAACGGAAAGAGTAAAAGATAGGAAACCTTTGGATCCTTGTCAAGACAAAAGGCCATCATTGCGTAAGCAACATAAATGTGATAAGTGCAATTAGGTAATTTGCGAGCATCTAAGAAATACTTGCGAGCTGCTTCAACTCCCTCTGTCCTCCTAAGAAAGCGAATGAACTGCACCATGAACAATCATCATGACATCATTTCCAACTTCTATAATAACTAAACCAAAATTCTAGCAGGGCTAGCCTTTCTGTACAATATATATCAGCTCTGAAAGCCAGATTTTCTAGTCTCTGCAAATTTCGAGGTTATGTTAAAGTTCAACCGTAGATTTTTTTCATACAAAATAGACCACATTTGAAACTCTTAAGTGCCAATATATTTATATAGCTTTTGGTTGCATATCACACAAAACTGAGATGTTTGGCATTTTCTTTCTGAACTAAGAAACTTTAATAGCTTTCTGTATCACACAACAAAAATCCAAACATATGAGACAAACCCTTTCATTATATTTATTTTATATTTTAGAAACACAAGAAATTACCTTTTACTTCAATTATCACACCAGCCACAGTATATACCCTGATAATGAGGCCTGGGAAGAAATCCAAAACTTCTTTGGAAAGGAAGAAATCATAAACTTACTTGTATATGTGCTAGTGTTGTCGCGTTAGTGCCATCCCCTAAAAGGCTCTCATATATTTTCTTTGCGGGCTGCAAGAAAGAAACATAATTAGAAAGGAATGAGCCAATAAATTCAGCATGTGGCACATATCAAGATTTTCACACCTGAATTGCTCCATGGGATTCCTCCAGCTCCGCATAAGCATACTTTAGCAAGTCTGAATCTGATAGAATATTAAGAAGGGTAAGCCAAAAACTTGGTAAAAATGAGAGATGCAAGACTTTGGTAAAACATAATAATAGAACAGAAAGAACAAGATTTTAGTTTGGGGAAAAAGGTGAGATTTAAGAAATTGATTTACAGGTAGAGTAAAACATAAGAATAAGGTTACCGGGGAGAGCCTTCAAAGCCCGCTGAAAAACTTTAATTGCAGCATCTATTGAACCATTATTTGCATGCCATGTAGCATAATCATACCACATATCAGGATAATGGTATAGATACATAAGACACTGAAATCCATCACACACCAGTGAGAAAATACACATAAATTTTGATATATAATAAACATTCACTACCACAAGAAAGGAATCAAACTTAAAAGCAAGGAGCAAAGAATAGTGCTGAGAAACAAATTTCCCGCTCCAGAAATGGAAACAAAAGTTCTGGATTATGCAAAAAGAGGACAAAAAAGAAAATAAATAAATAAATAAAGGAATTTAAAAGCGAAAATGAATGACACTTCAATCAGCAAGCCTTGTCCATACATCACTAACTGGTCATAAATAACGGTACCACAGTCCAACAAGGTAACTATATATCCTATAGCAGACTACAGCAGCAATTTAGAAGATTCACAGCATAGAATTTGGTAACGGAAAAAGAAACAGAGTAGTTGTGAACAGTACTAGAAACTGTATGAAACTACCTGCTCATAAGTGAATACAATCCGCTTGTTGGAAGAAGCATTGTCTATCCTTTGAGGGTTTCCTCTGAAAGTTAATTTACATATCTCAATTAAATTAACTTGTAACAAGCTAATCTGAAACAAGTGCAGTAGATCAAACACAAAAGCAGAATCAAGTGCCTGCATAATATTATAAACATGCACTAGTACTGCAGCTGCCACTGCCTCTTTAGATTCATATTTTTACTGAAATTAGGGAGGATGTCCATATGCTTGAAGAACAGCAAACCATATCTCACGGTTATTTCTCTTTATTCCCTTGGTTTATGAATTTCTACAACCATGGATGATATAAAGATCATGAAATAAAGTTGATATGAGAATAATACTTTGCAACTTCATTACTAAAGTATTCTCCTAGTTCCTGATACCAATGAGCGCTGAAAAAAAAATTGTTTTCATAGCTTCACGAGCATGTCTCAAGAAAGGAATTTTGTACTAGATTAGTACCAAATTTTTATGTGTTGCTATATTGATAAGTGAGAGAGCATTCTGCCTCAAACTATGACCAAAACATCATGCCTAAGTTATATAAAGGTAAAGACTAAAAGAACACTACACCAATGCTTCTTACTTCTCAAAGGCTAAGAGCTTTTTCCATGCCATCCACTGCACTTCTTCCTGTAAGGTCACGACCAAATAGGAAAGCCAAGACAAAAATAATATTTTCATTAGTAATGGGAAACAGAGCTGCACATGTATTAACATACTTCATGTTTTCATAATATCTGTGTCCTTTCTAAATTACTCATTCAGTGTGGCTTCATCAAGTCATCTCTAGTGATCAATTCTAATCGCTAAAACAGTGCAAGCACTTGCAAATCATGTTTTAAAGCAACCTAGTTCATGGAAAAGTGTCAGCTAAACGTGAATATGAAAAATCAGGTAGAAAGGTGGGGTGAGTGCACAACACCAAATTACAAATTTACTATGCATCTAGGAAGTATGCTCGAAAAGCTGGCAAACTATGGTAAAATGTGTAACCCAACAATCTACAAAGCAAGGAATAGAATGTTGCCTTGGAAGAGCCAGTTGGTGGCACAGCAAGCATATTCCAATCAATCTCATCGAAGTATTTCTTTCGCTCCCTATAGACAGCCCGTGCACTATTAAATTTTGGCTGATACTCAGACACCAGTCCCTTTGCCTGTTTAAAGCAATATTATCAGCGGTGCAGGCCACCATGAAGTTTTATTCATTTTAAATACAAGACAAACATGCAAATGTATTGATAAGTAGAACTGGTGAGGATAACATCTAAATGAAGGACCAAGTTACCAGTTGACGGCTAACTGAATTTTCAAAACTTTCATAATCCCTCCACAATTGCTCAATGTGATGTGTAGGTGTAATAATGGCTTTTTGGTATACTTTTCGCACCGCAGTCATACGTTGAGACTCTTCCTGTGGGCTTGATGCCTAGAAGATCAAACAAAAATGAACAAAGTAAAATAAGGTCATGCAGACCAAACTCTAAGGATTCGGAAGAAAAGGGGCAAAGATAGAGTTTGACAAACCGGCAATAACTTTAAAAAGGCAATGTACTCCATCCACACTGGTCCAGATGCTATGTCAACTCCTAGTAGCACATACGATAATCACCATTAGATCACAGTGAAAAAGTTGTCTTTTGTTCAATGGATTAGATAGTAACGTTAACCCTACTGCATCCGAATCCACATCATAGCAGTAAGTTAGTATTCATTTCAAGGGGTCTCTCTGACTCTTTCGAGTAATGCTTACATTGTGTAGTATCCTTCAAACTCAATAAGCATATAGAAAAAAAGTCTGTACTGCACTAAAAATTCAATATTTTAATGAAACCATTTCCTAGTTCATCTTTAATTACTTTGAAAAACTCTCACACTATATAAGACAGTAGAAAAAAGACTTAAAACTTGCTCCCATCTTCATATATACTAATAACTAACAGCAAAGAAGATACAATAAGAAAATGCTATAGGGAAACACACCAACATAGTGGAGAGCAAAATCAAAAGCTTTCCTAGTCTCTTCTTGGCCTTCTAACCCTTTCCGATCATTGACCTTTCTAATGAAACGAATGTAGCACCGCCTGAAAAACCAACACAAACAGAATAATAAAACAGTTCAAGTAGTCAATAACATGGAAGTGGATAGTAGAAAATTAAAGTGGATATTGTTCACAAGGACACATTATAGTTTGAAGGTTGGGAAATGTTCGCAGTATACTCCATGGTACAATCCTTGATAAAAATTAAACAAAAAAGTACAGCATCATCATTATTTAAAGCCCCCGCTAATAACAAAGAAACCATACCAAAGAGGAATGTGAAGGCATGTCAATAAACACCGGCTAAATATCTGTTTTGTAGCATCATCACTATTCACAGCCATCTGTGCCTCCACATATTGCTTCCAATACTTTGCCTAGAGAGAAGGGTCGATAGTCATATTAATGCAATCCATGACTTTCAACCAAAAAAAAAAAGCTAAAAGCCCTACTCACAAGAAAAAAAAATTTCCTCACTAATGTGAAAATCAAATACAAAAAGGCTAAAATTGATCAAGTTTAAACCCTTCTACAATATGACTGACATCAAAGTCCAATACACACAGCTAATACAGATAAGGCTCAAAATTTACATAAGGGACTGAATGGCTCTGTTTTATCATTCACATTATTCTTCTTTTTCAGAATACATTACTACACCCCGGTATGTACGACAATCATAGACATGCCGTCCCCCCACAGTAACCCAATAGAATAACATGCTAGAGCGACTAAAAAAGAGGTTCTTTCATCAGATTAAGAAGGTATAAAATAGGAGACTGCATGGCGAAAGATAACATACTTAAAAAGACAATAATAAAAGGATGAAGTACAATATTACCATTTTAAATAATAAAACCTACAACGACGCGGAAAGATAAGCAACTATAGTTCAGAAGTGCATCAACAACATCTTTCGCTACAGAAGACTGTTATAAGGCATTTAAAGGAAACTTACAGCAGTGGGGAATGCCGTAAGGAGCTGCTCGTACAATGGTACTGCCTCCGAAATCGCCAAATGCTATTGACAGAGAGGGGGAAAAGTGACATAAAACCAATACAAAGTTTTAATAGAACAATTCAAAAGAAAAGGCAAAAACCTTAAAAGAACAAAAACCTCAGCCTCATTGGCTAGAACTTCAGCAGCTTGAACATTGTATTTTATATGATCCAGGGGATTCTTATCAGTCACGGTGATATCCTGAAAGTTGAGATTTCCAGGTCCATACAAATCAATATTAAACAGAAAAAACACCCAGAGTCCAAAACCATAAGAGCAACAGAAATTTTGGGGTGAAGACCTTACCTTTACTTCAGGTCCAACTAATGCTGCCTCCATCTTTAAAATGAATTGAGATAATGAATGAACTGCTGCCTTAGAATCGTGAATTCTAATAATTTGGAGGATAAAGAGATGAAATTGAAAGCGAAATTAGGGAATTTCACATGCTCAGTCGGAAGAAGCGACAAAAGAATAACCAGTTAGGAACATGGAGAAGAGAAAGAAGCTGATATGAGGGTGGGCACTGTTGTAGTGTTGTGGAGAAGAAGTACGATGGAGGGAGACGCCAATGGGTCGTTTTATCGGATCCGGTTCTTCGGTATTTTTCTTTGAATAAACTAGAGTTAAACCCTCTAAACTTCACGGATCACTTTATTAATGAGAATGACTGTTAATTAATTTAATTTTTTATTATTTATTTAAAAGAATTAATTTTACTAAAATATTAAAAATAAGAAATAATATAATGATTAATAGGTAAGATTTGATAAAATTTCGATTAAGATATTTTCATTTTTTTCGCACACGGAAAAAATAGAAATAATTAAACGAGATTTGTCTTTTATCTTAGGAAAAGATGTTTTTTTTTCCCTTCTTTTTTTTTTTTTCAACTTCTTTTTTCCTATTATTTTCTGCTCATACCACGTGATGAATTCTTTTTTTTCATTCTCTTATGTTCTGTTTTTCTTCGATTAATTTCTTTTCCACCTTACAGTGTCTATTAGTTGGGGCGTAGATTAATTTCTTCAATGATGTTCTTTTTTTTTCGGTGTGTATTTTTATTCTTCTTATTCTTTTTCATTTTCTTTTCTTATATCTATAATGTTAGATATGCTTGATTTATGGTTAACTGAAATTGTGATTATGATTAGCTGAAAAATAATATTATAAGTGGTAAATAAAACTGATTACGTTAGTTGTATTGTGATTAGGGTTAGCCAAAATTGTGTATGTATGGATAGAAACTGTACATGTATACATGTCAGATTTGTATAATTTATATTCATGTATATGTGTCTGCATGTGTTTGTAGCTATATTTGGTATATTATGTCTGTGATATTGGTAATTTTTTTTCTAATTTCTATAAGTGATGGATCAATCAATGGAAACCATAAAAAATAATAATACAACCATACGATAAAATAAAAATATAATTAGTCAAACTCATTACTTGATATTTTCATTAACACTCATTTCAACTTATTAATCACATCCTTTCTAATCTAATCCTTTATTTTACAAAGTTAAGATATTTTAAACTTATGAAATTAAACATATATTTTTAATTTTGAACTTTACTTTTTACACGGAAACCTATTAAACCTTGTATTAAAACTTCTAGGGCTAAAAGTTAAAAACCTCTTGTATTTTGTAAGAGAGGTTAAAAGTCCTTATAATTTAAAATTAGTAGAAATACTTCTTATATTTTGTAGTATATGCTAATAATTTCCTCTCATCCAATTTTATATTTTCTACTTCCGGAAAATGAGGCATACTAAATCAATATACCACGTCAACTAATTTATGAAATATATATATAATAGATTTAGTATTTTAATTTATCATATATATACCCTTATTTTATGAAATATATAATATACCATCAAAACTTTTATTTATTTATTTTCTTTCATTTTCATTCATAACTTTTCCAATCTATGTCATCACACCGATCGTTGCCATCGACGAAGGCCGCTAGCTACCACTCAGTTAAATCCTGATATCACACAATCTGTATTTGAAATCAAGATCACACATACGAAATCGAGATCACATGATCCACATTTGAAACTGGACTGCACAATCCGAGCTCGAAACCCAAATCATGATATAGGCACAAAACCCATATTGCACGATTTGGTTTTTTATTTGGGTTTCGAACCCATATCACGTTCAAGATTTGGGTTTCCAAACCCATATCAAAATTGCAATATGGTTTTGTACTGGATCGCAAACGTGATATGGGTTTCAAACCCAGATCATGAACATGATCAAGTTTTGTGCCCAGATCACGATTCGGGTTCCGAATCTGGATCATGCAATCTCAATTTCATACTCGAATTCGAGGCATGAGAGAGAAAGAGGGTGACTAGATGAGGTTATATCGAGAAAGAGGGTGGGCGAGGATGATCGGTTTGACGATGAAATCAGTAAAACTAAGGATGAAAATGAAAGAAAAAAAATTTTGATTATGGGAGAAAAATAAATAAACTAATGTTTAGATGCCAAATTAAAATACAAAAAAAAAATCTTCATAAAATACTTGATATGAGCATACTACATCATCATTCCCTTAAGAAGAAAATCGAAATCGATAAAAGAAATGGTTTTTTGCACATATTATATAATACAAGGGTATTTTTACACATTTAAAAATATAGAATTTTTAGCCCCTCTTACAAAATGCAGGGAGTTTTTAGCCTTCAACCCAAACTTTTAAGTAGATTTAACACTTGCTTTAAATCATGCGTTCTTAATAAATATGAGATAATTTGATAAAATATCATTTTTTTCAAAACTTGTTTTGCTAAATAACTATCTTCTTAAAATTTGTATTACTTGACTATAAAAATAAATAAGTAAAATAAATAAATAAATAAATATTTAAAAGCAGAAAATTAGAAGAAAAAACGTTAAAAGACTTGATTGCTCAATATCTTCTTCTTCCCCTCCATCTCAATGGCTGTTAGCTGGCTTCTTCAAGTTTGCTTTGCCGATCCGGAGAATAACGAAAAACGAAGGGATTTCCTTTCGCTTGACCATTAATGGAAGATAATGAAGAACGTCGATCCGGAGAAATGAAAAAAAAATAAGATTTCAGTTTGGTTCAAAATGATATAAATTTATTTAAAAATTATAAAATAAAATTACTCTAAAAGTTTTTTATAAAGTTCAAACACACCTCAATTGAAGTTATATAATCCTAGATAAAAATTATTAAATTTGACCGAATAATCTTAAGTTTTTGTTTGAAATATGTGTTCATATGCTTCAAATTTGTTCAAAATGCTATAAAATTATATATATATATATATATATCATAAAATTAGACTCTTAGATATTTTCATACAGTTTATGAATATCTCAATCAGAGTTATATAACTCGAGATAAAAATTATTAAAGTTGATTGGTTTTTGACCGAAATCATGATTTCGGACTGAACATTCAGACTGAAATATTTGTCCAATAACTTTGGACTGGTTCCAGATATTATAAAATCATAAATATATATATATATATATATATCATAATTTCTCATAAAATTCAGGAATACTTCAATCAGAGTTATATAGCACGAGATAAAAATTCTTGATGTTGACTAAAAAAAAAAGGCCAAAATTTCAGCCTGGCCAATTCAAATCGAAATCCTGATTTCGGTCTAGGACAATAGATGTGTTTTTGCCTTTTAAACTTAAATTTAGACTTCAAACCTTAAACTTAAATATTAAACACAAACTTTAAAATCTTAAATCTAAATTTTAAACTTAGATTTCAAACCTTAAACTTAAATATAAAAAATAAATGTTAAACCTTAAACTTAAACCGTAAACCTAAACTAAAAATTATAAAATCAAACTTAAAATCTTAAATCTAGATTTTAAATCTTATACTTACATAAATCTTAAACTTTAAATTTATACCGTAAATCTAAACTTAAAACTTAAGACCTAAAATATTAAACTTAAAATTAAAATATTAAATTTAGAATTAAAATCTTAAATTTAGACTTAATAACTTAAACTTATAATTAAATAATATAAAACATAAATTCAAAACCTTAAAAAAAATTCCGGCTATGATAATTAGGTTATTTTTTAGGTTGAAGGATACAATCTGTATGTTTTGGGAAATGAGAGAAAGAAAAGGTAAGGGAGAAGAAGAAGAGGATATAAGTATAAATTCATTTATTTATTTATTTATTAAATATAAAATATATAATAAAAGAAATAAAATCATTTAACAAGATAAATAAAAAGAAAATCATTTAACAAATTTTTTTTTCTGACATAAAGTCATTTAACTAATCATCCCTAATAAATATTGACTCATTGATCAGACTTCCCGAATGCTGCTTCGACTTCTTGCTTTTCGATCTGCTCTGCGGCTGGAATCGGAATATCTGAAGTCTATCAACTAACAAAAACAGGTAATGAGCTGCTTTCAAAGAACATGGAAACTCCAACGACAAACTGTTCTGACTACGGAAGTTAATGTAGGTTGTGGATGAACCGGAAATATTACTATGCTTTCGGAATGCGGCGGCTAAGGTCATCTCGGATCCAAGTAACTTGCTTTGTCTGCATCTGTTTCCTTAATTTTGTGTTGTGTCAGTTTAATGTAGAACGTTTACCATGCTTGTGTCAGTTTATATCAAAGTGGTATTCAGCAGTTGAGCTATAGATGAGATGATTGATTACCTTAAACTATAGATCAAAACAAGATTCAAACTACTTATAAAAATTGTCTGAATGGCAATACAATTTCTACTCCTGGAATTGTGTTGGCTTGCACTCCCTTTTTTTTCTGCTTAGGTGTTGGTAAACAAGAAAATTTACAAGAAACTCTACTCTTCGTCTTCCTTCTCCTTCCTGGATGATCAAACTTGAGATCTCCTCCTAAGCTCTTGAATCCGAGCCGGGATAGTTGAGTCGAATCTGACATTCTGCGGATTTTCTGCGTAGGCCACATAGTAAGCTGAAACGCATGCTTGTGGCCAAGCCATTCCAATCCGACACTGAAAGAAAAAGAAACATGAACAATTGTTATCATCAAAGCTGATTCGTTAATTTTAACATGTAAGCAAGTCCAGGAAAAAGAAACTACATAAATGAAAGCTTAGATCTCTTACCAGGAAGTAGCCAATCAAGAAAGCAAAAATGGTCACTTCTGTAGCATAACTTCTATGTATCACAAGAACCCAAATCCCACTTCCTAGGCAGCAAACTGCACCTCCACCAACCCCACAAAGAAAACAGAAAACTCCGGTTAGATCGGAATCGATCAATCCTTCCAATCCGCCTCTCTTAAACATCTCCCATGTATCAAAAGAAGCTTGAACAAACCCTTTTCCAAACACCCCAACATGAACAAAGCCCCATCTATTTCCACGGCTTATAAGGGCTGAAGCAAGACCCGAATAGCAATCCGCGCAAGAAAACATGAACTCATCTGTATCCCCTGCGACCAAATTCATTGCCCGAGCAGACCCTCGGATTACAGTTAGGAATGGGACGAGCACTGAGCCAATAGAAATACTCCCCATCAGATACCTCATCGTTTCGTAGAAAGCTACAACTGTGTCCATTTCCAAACCCAACGTGAAATTTAAGTGCTTTATTCTTGAAATTGTAACGAACATTATGTTCTTGATTACTTGCATAGTCCATGCTAGGCTTAGTAGAATTAATGTAATGAACAGGGCATCTAAGCCAGTTCTTGTGGCCCTAGCTCCTCCAATTCCACCTACCAAGAAAGATGCATAAAGAATGCTTGTAAACATTGATTGACTGACAAGAAGGTTAGTTTTCGGAGGTGGGAAAGAAGTCGAAACAGATAAAACCCGGATAGCATATTCGAAACGGGGATTGACCCAACAAGCATAGAGGGATACAATGAGAGAAAATACTATAGCAATCACTCCGAGTCCTAAACTTGCTTTAGAGTCTATAGCCACGAGTAGAATCCCGACTGAGCAAGAAAGCAAAGGGCTAAGCCAGAAGGCTAGCCTGATTGCTTTTGACGGGTTGAAGGCAGTGATCCATTGCCATATGAAGGAAACTAGCCCGGAAATTGCAATTGAAGCTAATAATGGAGGATACCATTTTTCCGGGTGGAAGTGATCATGGTGGTGGCTAGATTTTGTTGATATTATGCCTCGGATTGTTAAGACGATCACTAAGATTGTGATTAAGCACAAGTGCGAGTAGAAGACTACGCGGAAAAGGCAGGGGAGGAGTTTTCCGGGCGCCACTGTGGTGGTTCTGGTCAGAATATTAATGCTTCGCTCTTCTTCTACCTGAAATGATCATAACATAATTTGATTCAGCTAGAAAGATAACCATCACATGATTCTTGATTAGAGAGAGAGAGAACCTTGACTGTAGGGACCGTAAAGAGAAGTCTTGAATCGTGAACATGTGAAGTTGTTTGGTGAGAGATATCCATGAATCTTGCCGTGATCTGGTTTGTCAAACTACTTACAAGAGAGGGATGAGAATAATGGTTATGCTTGTATGTTTTTAGTCAAGGGATTATGTGATTTTTTTTCTATGGAGATAATTCTTGGCCCGCAAGTATCAACAAAAACAACTGGAAAATGTTTGAGGAATCGTGTGAACTTGGAACTAACCGTATTATCATAGAATATATTGAGTTGAACTGTCTTTAGTTATTTCATCCGATTGTTGATTTATTATCACATGCGGTGGGTGATGTGGCTCTGCTGACGATAGATGATGACGTGGAATAAGGAAGATGTTTGGTCAACTGCTCACTAGTTTTGGTCTTTTTTAATTTGTTATAATGAAATTGAAGATGGTCAAATTTATTAATGAAAAAAGTTGGTGTAACAAATGTATTGGGTAAAATTTGGTAACTGTGTCTCGTTGACTCATCTTTTAGAGTCAAACATCCTTAATTAGAAAAAGATTTTTATAATACGATATTAAATTAAATTTATTATTTAAAATATAAAAATTATATTTTAAATATTTAAAATAATATATCATATTTTATTCGATCAAACTTATCAAAATCGCACAGATTTCTGTCCTAATTAATCATGGTATACCAACGAACTGAAAATTGGGCCGAACAACACAGATATGGGCCTTGAACCCCAAAAATATTTGGATCTCATCAACCGGGTTTAAGGTAAGCCCATTAAGAGTCGATGAACAGGCTTTTGTTATGCCGTTTTTCGGCCCATATTATAACATAAAACAAATAAATAAATAAATAAATAAATAAATATTAATAATAACAGGAAGAAAAACAAATCAAGCGAAGCCAAACCATAGAATTATCCTTTTCTTGGTTTTGCATTCAGTTTTTCAAAATGCCGCAGTAAACATATAATCAATTCTACGAAGAAGAAGAAGAAGAAGAGAAGAGGATTTCTGTTTTGGATGGGGACGCTTACGAGCTGTAGTCTTAGTTTCAGTGCGGTGAATTTCAAATTCCGGTCGAGTTCAGGTGGCAATGCTGCGCGGGAAGGGATTGAGCTCAACGGCCTCAAGAGCTCGAGAAATACTTGTTTTCTCTGCTGGGAAAAATCGAAGAGAGAGAGTATACGGCTTTCCTTCAGAGATTCTGGTAAGGTTATGTGTCTAAGTGAGAATAACGACGTCGATAATGAGAAAGATAGTGGTGTCAATTTGGCCAAGGATTCAAATACTACGACGGTGACAACGGCGGAGGCACCGCGTGATGAGGTTGAGGAGAGACGGAGTAATGAGATTGATACAGAGAAGATGACTCCGCCGTCGATTTCTTCCAGAGTAAGGCCATTTCTATTTTCAAGCTTTCTCTACTGAACTTTATTTTTAGTAGATTTTCTGTTTTCACTGGGATTCGAGACACTGCTATCTAATGGAGAGCTAAGTTCTTCTGGGAATGTGAATTTGACTCAAATTAACTGTGGTTTATGAAGTCTTATGTAACCATTTCACATTGCATTTCAGTGAATATGGTTAGGTCTATTCATTCTTCTATCTAAGTCCGATGTTTAGAATTTAAATCAACTTATGGTCTATGAAATGGATGGCTTAGGGTCATGCTACAACCACCTAAAGTATGGTGCAGTGCAATTCAAGTAAAGTATCAACCTCCATAGTTGGCTTAGAGTTGAACTGTCCATGATTTGATGGCAAAAAGAATGGTTGAAATCTTTTATACGTATTCAATCATCAGGTATCTAGAAATAGTTGTCTCACTAGAACTGATGTTTTAAAACATTTTCTACCTGCAGCCATCAACTATATTTTCAAATGGACTGGCTTACAACAACTTCCAGGTTGACTCTTTTAAACTGATGGAACTCCTCGGACCTGAAAAGGTAGATCCTGCAGATGTAAAACTTATTAAAAAAAAACTTTTTGGCTATTCTACTTTCTGGGTAACCAAAGAAGAACCGTTTGGAGACCTTGGCGAGGGCATTCTTTTCCTTGGGAATTTAAGGGGACAAAGAGAAGAGGTGTTTTCCAAACTCCAGAGACAGCTGGTTGAGGTCACTGGTAATAAGTACAACCTTTTTATGGTGGAGGAACCTAATTCAGAAGGTCCAGACCCACGTGGTGGGCCGCGTGTTAGTTTTGGTTTGTTGCGGAAAGAGGTTTCAGAACCAGGGCCAACCACACTTTGGCAATATGTGATTGCTTTCCTCCTATTCCTTCTAACCATTGGTTCATCAGTGGAGTTAGGAATTGCATCTCAGGTATCAAACTGACAATACTATTTTGAAATGAGAACATAATTGACAATTTGAAGGGGCAATTTCTGGAGATGCTTTTCATGTTGGCTATATCACACTTCAATTGCTTATTAGGTCTGTTTTATTCCACAGATTAATCGACTTCCACCAGAAGTGGTGAAATACTTCACCGATTCAAATGCCGTTGAACCACCAGATATGGAGCTACTATTCCCATTTGTGGACTCTGCTCTTCCCCTTGCATATGGTGTCTTAGGAGTTCTATTATTTCACGTGAGTGAAATCTGTCACTGTTTGTTGGTTTTTGCATAGTGATGACTGTTTATTGAAAGTCTTCCCTATTGTAGAAATACAATAGATTGTAGTTTACCTTTTGTCTTTGTTCTTTACTTTTCACTATATATGTGAAATCTGTCACTGTTTGTTGGTTTTTGCGTAGTGATGACTGTTTATTGAAAGTCTTCCCTATCGTAGAAATATGATAGATTGTAGTTTACCTTTTGTCTTTGTTCTTTACTTTTCACTACATATATCACCAATTTCACTTTTAAGCTAAAGTTATGCTTGCCAATAAAGCTGACCATTAACCAGATTTAGTATTGTAAGTTCAACTTCACCTATTATGTGTCAGAGTCAATTTGTAAGAAATACAATTATGTTTGCGACACATTCTTAGATGTTCAAAGGAAAATTTTCTTCAATATCATTAAGTGTCCCTATTGAAAGTGCATTTCTAATGAGATTTCTATACCTTACACTACAAAATGCCTTTCCCCTCTTCCCCTTCCCCAGTCCTGTTTGCTTATAGTAGCTCATGTAACTTATGCGTCTTTTCTGGTTCGGTTTATCATTAGTCATGGTTCTTTTGGTTTTTCATGTTCGTAAATTATCACTTTAATAGTCTATATTAATCTTCCTCTATCAAGCCGTGTTCTTTTCTGTTTTGTTCCATTAGTCAGCCAAAACCTTGTGTGTGAAGTGCATAACTCATAAATGGAGACTTTCTACTCTCATTTGTTAACATCGTCTTATTTATATAATTTCTTTCTAAATAGAGTTAATTGATGTGCAGGAACTTGGGCACTTTCTGACTGCTTTTCCAAGGAAAGTAAAACTTAGTATTCCATACTTCATTCCTAATATAACTCTTGGCAGCTTCGGTGCAATCACTCAGGTGAGTATAAGTGGCATTCATGTATGCAAAATCAATATAAAAAATATTACCATACAGATAAGACATTAATTACCCTAAACATAAAACTGAAATTATATTGATAAGTCAATCATTATCCTAATTTTATGGTCTCTAACGATCAAGTTATGTAATTCAATTAAAATAATCCTCTGGAGTGCAGATGCTCATTAATATTTAGTTTGTGTAGTTCAAATCTATTCTTCCTGACCGGAGTACTAAAGTTGACATATCACTCGCGGGGCCTGTTGCTGGTGCTGCACTGTCTTTTTCCATGTTTTCTGTTGGTCTGCTGCTCTCATCAAATACAGATGGTGCTGGAGACCTGGTTCAGGTTCCAAGCATGCTGTTTCAAGGTTCTCTGCTTCTTGGACTCATCAGTAGAGCCACTCTTGGCTACGCGTATGTCATATCCTTTGCTTCTACTAATTAATCCAAACACCTGATTACTCACTGTACAGATTATGAAGATATTTTGTAGATACTATTCTATTCAAGTTCAAGTACATATTTCAATATTGTTCTTTCAATTTTTTCTTTTTTATTGACGACAGTCATAGTGAACTTGCAGAGCAATGCATGCTGCAACCGTTTCAATTCACCCTCTTGTCATCGCTGGCTGGTACTTTATCATTTCGGTACATGTTATTGTATATATAATAATCTGCAAATGCTTACCTACTGCTTAAGTTAATTTTGCAGGTGTGGTTTAACTACGTCGGCCTTTAACATGCTTCCAGTGGGCTGCCTTGATGGTGGAAGAACCTTGCAGGTACATGGTGGCAACTTTTCCTGATTGCTGCTGTTTGTGGACAAAACACTCGAGATGAATTTAAAATCTTGCCTGTATGGCTGCCCGGAAATCTTGACTTGATCCCTTTTGTGTGTGTTTGCTTTGCCAGGGCGCTTTCGGAAAAGATGCCTTAGTTGGGTTCGGCCTTACAACGTACACGTTACTTGGATTGGGAGTGGTATGCTTCACCTGCTTGATTATCATCCCTTTGTTAATAAACTGCCCACCACAATATGCTTCTCATACAATCAATGAAGAAGCCCTTTTAGTGTTTTCCCAATCAAGACCATAATATGCGCTGAAATCTCAAATATGTTTATTTTTCTCTTCTCTTTTTAGCTTGGAGGACCTTTATCTCTTCCTTGGGGTCTCTATGTACTGATTTGCCAGGTATGCAAATTAATAAAAAAGAATCGTGGGGGCCATTTTACAGTTTATGAAAAATTCGTAGAATTCTGTTTCTAACCCCTATATTGTTTAAATATGTTCAGAGAACTCCTGAAAAGCCATGCTTAAATGATGTGACAGAAGTTGGAACATGGAGGAAAACAATCGTGATAATGTCCATTTTGCTTGTGGCATTAACACTCCTTCCTGTTTGGGATGAGCTTGCCGAGGAACTAGGTATTGGTCTTGTTACAACATTTTGATGTGGCCTATTATTGATTATTGTCATAGAACTAGCTCAATTTTTAACATCCAATAAATTGGAGAGCATAATAAAGAATAATTAATTATATACAGTATATCCAAAATGAGTTTATATATTCGACCGATCGCACCGACCCGTGTTTATTTACTTATTTATTTTTCGTATTTTACTAGATAATTGTTCTTCCCACAGTTTGAAAATTCTGACCAGAATTAGAAAGAGGCCTCAAGTAACGTATAAGATAACTTGTTTCAAACAAAGAATTGGTTTTGACCAGAACAATGTTTTGTTCAATCTATAATTTGTTACTGATAGATTTATGACCTATAGGGCACGAGCTTTGTAAACAAGTAATGATGGTTACCCAAAAAAGGAAGAACATCGTCACGTTATTTAACATCATTGCATGACACTCATGCATGCATGGCACCTTTCAATGCTATTGGAGGAACTTTTGTATGAATATAGCTCATTTACTATTCTCATTTTATTTGTAAGACTGTAGAAATAATGTATGAGTGTCGTTAATACAAGAAATTCTTGTGCTTCGCATTACCAAACGCCAGTTACATACATATACGTACATATCTCACACTCATCACCCATCACAAGTCTTGTGCCCTTCCTTCCTTACAGCACATATCATAACGTTGTACCAGTCTTTTTTCCTGTAATATTGTTCCCTAATTACTATTAAAAAAATAAAAATAACAATAATAATGAAAAGAAAACCATATTATATAGCGATGTGAGGAAAAACGTCACTCCCTTTGCACACGTGCATATGCAGTCACAACAAAATCTCTCATCCAGACTTCCTCTTTAGTCTTCACCAACCATAACGCCTCCCTCTCTCTCTCTCACCCCCTTTCACATACATTCATAACACACACAAAGAAGAGATTGCCACATTCTCCCTCAGCCAACTCTTCACGAGACTAACGTGCACTTGTGCCATCCTCTTCCCCTATAACAAGCAACCACTCCACCTTACTTAACATACAGTTGCAACATCATTGCCCCAAGTACTAGTACCTCAATCAATTGATCATTTACTAATGGCTGAACCACAAGGACAAGGAAACCGTTGCCCCACGTCCGAACCTCGACGCAAGGGCACTGGAAAACGTGTAGTGGCAGCAGTGACAGCAATTGAGGGAGATACAGTACTGCAGGCGGCAGATGGGGAGGTGGGGCCTCAAATGGTTAATGCTCCATGTGGGGCGTGCAAATTCTTGAGAAGGAAGTGCGTAAGTGGGTGCATATTTTCACCTCACTTTGGGTCCGACCAAGGTGCGGCTAGGTTCGCTGCGGTGCATAAGGTGTTCGGTGCGAGTAATGTATCGAAGCTCTTGTTGCATATACCTGTGAACCGGAGACCTGTTGCTGTGGTGACCATATCTTATGAGGCTCAGGCAAGATTGTCTGACCCGGTTTATGGTTGCGTCTCTACCATACTCGCTTTACAGCAACAGGTTCGGTTTTTTAAGCTAATCTAGTTTCATATGTTTAGTTTTCAAGAAAATAATGCATAGGCAAACAAATTAATCAGGTGGCAACCTTGCAAGCTGAGCTAGCGGTGGTGCAAACGCAACTTATGAACAGTAGAATGGCGTTTACAAATGCAATAAAGAGCTCACAACAAGATCATCATCAAGAACACCAAATGGCAGGAATGTTGGGTCAACAGATATTACCGGCGTACTCCAATAACTCCTCCGCCTCGAATAATCTAATCAATATCTCTGCCGTCACCACCACCACCACCACCAACACTACTGCCTTCCCTGCCGCAAACAATTTCAACCTTGCACCAGGTAAAACCACAGCACCACTATCCTCAGGCCAGAGCTATGAGCCACTTTACCTTAGTTCACATCCTTCGCTCCGTGAAGATCAGGAACAAGAAGATGATGAACAAGAGAGTAGTCACGTTCCTACGCCTGCTTGCATGTTCAATAATCATGATTTACTTCACTCTAGGTAATCATCAACAGATCAAGACAACAAGCTGTGCTCCGTATAAGACTTACTTGGAAGTCAAATAAATGGTTATATGTATGTGTATATATATATATATGCATTTGCTTTTGAATATAACACATATATATAGTACTGTTCAGTAAATTAGAAATTGGACATTAGATGTATCATTCTGCACACATATAGTTGATGTAGTGGAAATGTTAAAGAAGATGAAATGAAGCTTTAAGCCATAATGACATGTTCGGTTATCATTATGCATATAGAATTAAGAATGGGTGTTAAATAAGTAGAAAATCCATTTTGCAGAATCGATTTTTTCGAAAATGGGTTGAAATTTGGTGGAATAGGCCTTAAATTTGTTCCACTGTTTTCCATAAAAATTAATGAAATTATTTTTAGAGAATGAACAAATAAATCATAAATATTCTATAAAAATAACTGGCATTCTTGATTCCACGAAATGATACCCAAGCATGTGATGAAACTGTGTTCTATCTTTGAACATCCATGTGTTTAAGGGGGAAAAGAAAGAGACCGAATCTCTTTCTCTAATGCATAAATCTGCTAAGATAAGACTGAATCTCTTTCCTTGTTTATGTTTTTCTGTTTTTCTTTTTTTATTTTTTTTCTAAAAAGGCTATTTTACACAATTATTCTATCATTTGTATACTCTTTTTTTGTTTTTTTCTCGAGAAGGAAACAAAGAACAGGTGAAGGTGTGTTCCCATATATATATATATATATATAGATCTAGCAACTTGTGCTTGTTTCAACAATCTGAGGACCCAAATACTCAATCCCATCCATTTCTGAGTTCTCTGGCATCTCAATATCTTCGAGCCATCCGTAAATCTCATGACCATCCCCGTCTTTTACCGCGTCCGTCGTGCCTTCTGCATATAACAAAAGCATTGATTAAGAAAAGTATTATAACAAGATCCGACATGAGCAGATACATTAATGTCACTTATCATATTCAATGGTATTTTGATAAATTGAGCTTAATTACCGGAAAATATGGTGTAGGGATAGTCCTTATAGTAGGAGCAGTCTCGGCCGTCCTCGGTAGAGTAAGGAGGTCCGATCACATCAAGCACAGCACATGGAGTTATGGCTGTGAACGCATGAATATTCCCTCCCGTTGTTGGATACAGTACAGAAGTATTACAAGGTGCTGTGAAGATCGAATCAGCCTTCACCCTTGCTAATCTCACTGTAAAACGGGGCTAACCATCATAATGAATCAATCATTTTTTTTTTAAACATAGAGAGAAACAAATGATAGATAGATGCTTACAATGAGAGGGTGAATTGGAGTCATGAGAATCGACAGGATCAACCCAATCATATGATTTAATGTGCATTTTTCCTAAAAGAAGCTTGCTAAACACAGTCATTCCGGGATGATTATGTAGCGGTATCACTCCGGTTGCTGGTAGAAAGAAGATACACAACTGCATTGGAAAATCGATACGGTTAAAAATTCAAGTGATATTAGAAGTATCAACTTTGAAGCTGTGACACTATGAATGGCTAACTATTGCTTCCTGTTATTTATGTCTTCAAGCACACGAACTTACCGAAAAATTGTTGCATTTGTAAATGGTAGTGTAGGTAACTCTTGGGGTGGTTTTGAGTTGGATTTTCGGGTTGAAGAACTGCAAATCACTACTTAGTCCTACATCTTCTGGCTTCATATTGTCTATATACCATCACAACAAGGCATGGAATCAGTATATATATATATATATATATATATATAAATACAGTAATCTACAAATATACATGACAAAGAAGAAAACTTCATGTCTTTTCCTTGGATCTTATGTTCGATCACTACCGGAATATTCCAACTAGAAATTTAGACATGTCTAGTAATTATCTTCATTAAACAAATATTGTAATAATAATTCTCTTCACTAGTAGATCCATAATTGCACATAACACAATATAAAAAAAAGTCAAATTAAAATAATAAGACAAGAAGGAAGGACCCCCAAAATGGATTTCAATCAAATAATAGTATTTGTTCCCAAAGTGGTTACCCAAAATAGCATTTTTCTTTAGTCCCAACATTAAAAGCATGCTAATTTATAGTAATGTTTCAATTTAATATTAACCCAAGAAATCCAACATACATCCCTTTTTCTGGAAACAAAACCTGATCTCTGATTGCCAGATTCATACGCCAACTAAAGAACCCCAAAACAGATCTGAAAAACAGAAAAGAAAAGAAAAGAGAAGAGAAACAGAGGAAGTAAATTAAGGTACCGAGAATGCAGCACAGTTTCTGGACATCAAGAGGCAGAGGAACAGTGCCAACGCCTTTGAAAACATCCCGGCAGGAAACAAAGAGCTCCTGCAGAGCCCTGGAAACAGCCGGCAAAGGATGCCGTTTCAGCCTTCTACAACTTCTCTTCTTGTTAATGACCCTCTTCACGTTAACATGCCCCCCACGTCGCCGGACTACTCCTGCCTCCATTAGCAAGAAACAGCAAACAAAATCTCCTCCTCTCCTTTTTATCTGCTTAAAAGTACAGAAAGATGAAGTGGGTATGTGTCAGAAACTGATTAATGAGGATGATGATGGTGTATGAATCTGACCAGAAGAATGAAGTGGAGGCCGGAGATGGGGGGTGATATTTGTTATATAGTGGGATGAGGGGGAGAAGAGGAGGAGGAGGAGGAGGAGGGAAGAAGAAAACTATGGGCCATGCCACTTGGAACTGGGGAATACTATTTTCTACGTGGAAGATCAAACTCGATCGATGTGGTTTTGTGCATTTGTGGTCTGGTTTGGTATGGCTGCCCCATAGATTGACAGGAAACTGGCGGTTAGCCGAACCCGGTTTTAGTTGTGTTTAAGGTGGTCAAGTGCGAGTTAAATGACCATAATAGCCCATTCTGTAGTGATCCTAGTAACTGGATAATGTAGGAAAAGGAAAGATTGAAAAAGTCTGATACAGACAGAGAGAGAACTACAAGCGTTTTAACTGCCGGTTTGGTTGCTGTCCTTGAGCCATGAGGCTGGGCTGGCCCACCATGTCCCATGCTCATCATATAATCGGTTATGAAAATAATTCCCTAGTATAAATTTTGTTCTTCGGATAAAAAAAGGGACTAGTGACTGTTTCAACTCCTCCATACTTATGTCACGGTGAGTTTTCTCGGAAAAAATTTGTGTAGAAATCGGTAAAATTGTTCATACTAAGTAAATCCAGATGTAAAATCACATTTATAATTCATATATTATTTTTGTAATATGATCAATTATATTATATTATATGAATTCATATATTATTTTTGTAATACGATAAATTAAATTAAATTATATGAATTCATATATTATTTTTATAATACGACGGATTAAATCATATTGCACGAGTTCCACAAATTCTCTATCTAAAATAGAGTAATCGATAATTCAACAACAGTGAATAGAGATTGCAATACTAATTGGTCAATCATCCGGCTTCATTCAACAACCACGTGCAACTTCATTGACTCAAAAAGCAACCCAGAACAAGCACTATATATCCATTTTTACTTTCAATTGTAAATCAATATATCAAAGTTAAGCAAAGTTCCTGAGATGAAATGGGCTAGGTATAAAAGCTCTCTTCAACAAGCAATAGTAATATGACAACTAATTGGAATGATGCAGCTTCTTCGATTGACCGATCAGGAAGTCCCCTAGTTGAAAGGTTCTTCCTTTACCGTAGATCAGTTTCGGAAATTTGTATCTGCTGTATGGATTTGTGGAGCCTCAATAGTAGTTGATTAGATTGGAAGCAAAATGAGGGGTAAACGGATAGTCCATCCTTGAAGATGGGGAGAAAACGATCTGCACAATCAGTATCGGGTTAACTATGCTGTCCACCTCCAGAATACAAACAAGATGATGACTGTTAAGAACATGCCAGCATATTTGATCCAGTTATCAACCCAGTGCCGCCTTTCTATTAGTTTCAGAACAGAGTTAGAGAGCCCCACTGTGTTGAGGATGTCCAATGCCTTCCTTTGCGCTCTCTGAGCCAGAAATTAAGATAAATTTACAAGGCATTAGCTTGAAGATAACATCTTCTTGTCCTTCGTTTTTTTATTAAGCAAACTTGACCTTACTACTGAATGATGGAATGAGTGCATGTATCTGTGAGGGCAGAAAAGGTATTAGGATTTTTCTATACTTTCTGTTTGTGTACATACCTTCAGGCGTTCTCTTTGCTCTGAATATTTAAAAAGGATAGCTTCTCCAGTTGCGCTTGCTTCTTCCAACATCCGGGACGAATTACGAACTGATTGCTTGGCTTGTGCCTCATCATCAAAAATTCTCAAAATGTGGGAAGCCTCCCCATTCTACAACCACAAAACAATACTTCTAACTTCATAAATAAATGAGATTCGGCTCCAAAACCAATACCAATTTTTTTCTACTGAATTACGAAGTACATACAGCTCTTCCAAGCAGTTCTGCTCTCTCCTTTGCTTCTGCCATCCGCTTCTGATTCCTTAAAAAATACTTCTCCAGACTCTGCTTCAGTGACTCAGCCTCTTCTGCAACCTGTTCCACTTTTCTGCAGGACAACAATGCAGAACTTTAGGACACAATCTGAATTACCATAATAAATCTTCAGCACAGATCGAACTTTTAAAATGGGTCTGAAGATACCAAATATTTAAGTGCATGAAAAGCAGATAGGAGGTGAGGGACTGGGGGTAGGGGATACATGTAAAAGCTAATATCCTGCTTAGTCTAAACACTGAAATTTCAACAACAACCAACATAATTCCGAAATGAAAGGCATCAGATCATCTACTTGTCTAATGACAGAGGATGCTTTATCGTCCATGATATTGGAATTAGAATACACTATGCTTCAAATTTAGTGGTTAATGTTTCAAAACAGGTCAGCTTCCTTAGAATAAAAAAAAAAGTGAGAAGACAAATATTCAACGACTGAGAGTCTGAGACTACCAGAAACTACTGGTGGCATAATATAAGCTTGATCTTACGCATTGATGAATCTGATATCCTAGACTTGTAGTAAGGCTAATGAATTCCCAGAAGGTGTAATGCAGAACTCAGAAGCAAGCAAATATAAAAAAAGAAGACAGGGTAAAGACGACTAGTAGAAGAAGAAATTACAGAAGATATACAACTGCGCAAACAATTGCATGTACTAGGTAACTAATCAATTTAGTTTTAAAAGTAGAGTTTTCACTAAACCTTTTTCCATATACCAACCACATTTGTCAGCATTTCTTCTTGAAGAAAACTGAAATTCCAAATTCCGGGCGTCAGAATAAAATTATCTCACCAAAGGTCAAAAGCAATCATTATAGGGCAGATTCATATTCATGCATGTATAATATAAAATTATCTTAGATATGAGAAACACGCAACCTCTTCTAAAAATTGTGCAAAGATCAAATATAGTGGATCGAATGCGAACCTTTTCCAGAGATCACGCTGAGACTTAGCAGAAACAGAGCGCCAGAGATGGTCCATCTCGACGCAGAGCGACTGGATCTGAGTGATGTCCCTCTTGATCGAGAAGGAGAGCTCGGGAGAATCCATGCCGATAGAGGTCGAGTATTCGAGCCGCTCAAGCTTCTCAAGGCCATCCCTGGTCCTCAACAGGAGCTTCTTCGCGTTCTGGTAAATCTCCGAGAGTGTCCCTCCTCCTCCTCCACCCATGGAAGCCATGGCGATCTCGCACAGAGAGATGGCTGGAAATTCGGATTTGAAATAAGGAAGACGAGTTTGGACCTCTTCTCGATTGGCTTCTTTTGTTTTTTGGCCAAATTTGTTTCGATTACTTAATTTGTAAGAAGTTGGAAAATAACAGAAACGCTGCGTTTTAATGGGCAGAGTAGTCAACTAATGTTATTGAACCGGTTCGTACTTTGGCAAAAACAAAACCCGGTTCGCAGGACCTGTGGCCCAATGCACCGATTCAGGAACACTGCATGGAATAAGTAAACATGCACCGTGTGCGTGCATGGCTACGATGACGTGGCTCGCTGATAAATCTACACGTGTATCCACACCCCCTTCTTCTACTAAGGCCCTCTCCATCCTCTCTCTGTGCAAATCCCAGAATTGATACAATGATATCGACGAAACTGAAACACCTCTCACCGGTCGCGAACGACGTCGTTACGCGATCTGCTTTGAGACTAGGCACGTCTGAGGACAAACTTGTGGAAGAATTTGAAGCAACATCATCGTCGTCATCATCATCATGGATTGTTGATAATAGTAAGGGTGATAGTGATAGTCACGAGGCGCCATTAACAAGCTATTCCAGAAAGCTTATGGAATTCTGCAGTTCCAAGGCTTTGACTGATATTTGCCAAAACCTAGTGGAAGAGATCAAAAATGGTTCGTTTAGTCGTTTCACTTTTGATATGATGCTTGCTTGGCAGGTCCCTTCTTCTAGTGATCAAGATTCTTACACGGTGCGTTTGAATTTGGTTTCTCAATTTTTTCATACATGATACATCTGTGCTTATGTTCTCACTTTCTTGATGCTGAAGGAATGTGTTGCAAAGGAAAAAGAAGAGAAGAAGGTACCTACACAAGTGCCTCCAGAGCAGGATGAGATCCCTCTTTTCTATTCAGACCTCATGCCATTACTTGTAAGCAATTTTAACCTTTTCATTTCAATATGTATGCATCAACATTATATACATAACACATACACTAAGTAATTAGGATCAAAGCATGTTAGTGATTGTTATCGAGCCGAGTTTGATCCTTTTGCAATCTGATATGATAACTGTCTTACTTTTGTGAGTTATATAATTGGGGGTAGGTTGATAATGAACCGGCTGTTCGGGAAGATGCATTTGTGTGGTTGGCTTCATTAGTTCCGCTGGTTGTGGATATTGTCAATGCAAGATTTACTTTCGAAACTCTCACCGCCCCTTCGGCTTACCGCCTTCATTACCCCGCCTATGACAAATTTCTCAAGGAAACCGACAAGTGAGATCTTCTATTAGCCTTGTCTGAGACATTTACTCTTATGGTCTAGAATCGTTTTGGTGGAGGATTTAAGCCGGTTAAACTAATTTCATGTTTTGATTAACTTTCTTTTGTAATAGTTTTAAAAATCATTCTGAATGTTATTTTTCAGACAGATAAGATATCTACAAAAGCAGACTCCTCCAAAGGGTGTTGAGCTAGAAGATGACGAGTTTATATTGCATGTGGAAGGGACCGCTGGCACGCAGAGAGTAGCGCGCCACATCGGAGCAACAACCTGGCCAGGTATGACCTCGAACATATTGGTCGGCATGATTAGGTTCATTGTTCTAGTATCTTCTTAAGATGGTTGAGAATTAATTCGTCTAATCATAAGGTTGGTTGGTTTTTCAGGTAGGCTTACATTAACTAACTATAGCCTCTATTTTGAGGCTTCTGGTGTGATAACATATGAAGATGCAATTAAGATAGACCTTTCAAAGGATATCGAGCATAGTGTGAAACCAGCTTCCACCGGTCCATGGGGGGCTCCGCTTTTTGACAAGGCTATTGTCTATGAGTCCTCAGAATTGTAAGAACTATTTTTATTTATTTATTTTCTTGGGTCGAATTATTTGCCTCCATTACATACTACGATTGTTGCCATGGTTCTCGGGAGGTTGTTCGAGTAGCATATGTTGAGCTGCCAATTTTGGTTTTGGTAAACTAGAGTTTGTTCAAGTTGTGTTTTAGTTAAAATGTGAGACAAGATTAAATAAGAAATTACGCAAATTTTGTGGCTCAAAATGGATTTAAGACCCAAATTGGAGTTTCTAAAGTTGAACTAGATAGGCCCTAAAAAATTGTTTGTTAATCTTGATATATACTAATTTGAATCATATCGATCCAATTGAGTTCTAGATCGGAAGGCGTCGTGCTAGAGTTTCCAGAGATAACAAGCTCCACAAGACGTGACCATTGGCTCGCACTTATCAAAGAGATCATGCTTTTGCATCGTTTCCTTTCAAAGTTCAAGGTGGAGTGTCCCTTTCAAAAATGGGAGATGCATTCTCGGACAATATTAGGGATCATAAGGCTCCATGCGGCAAGGGAGTTGCTAAGGATCTCTCCCCACTCGCCTACCAAATTCTTAATTTTTGCCTTGTGTGATGAAATCCCAAAGGGTGACTATGTGCTTGAAGAGCTAAGTGAGAGCCTAAAGAAGGTCAATTGTTCACACCCATGTAGTGCCACTTCTATTCTGCGGACTATGAACAGAGGACAGGTTAATATTCCGCCTGTAGAGATCAAAGCAGTTAGTGAGGAAATTAATGGACGTGGTGAAGCACACCCGTCTTTAGAAATGGCCGTTAATCAAGCCAAAGAAGAAGAGAAAGAAGTTGCCATTGCCAAAGCTACGGCCGAGGAGTTAAAGGAGGAAGGAATCAGTAAAAGCGCAGCTGTCCTAATAGTAAGCTTGCATTCAAGTATATTTGACTGAAAGAGTTCTTCACTGCATACTTAAAACATTATATAATTGTCTGTATAGGAGTTGCTAAAGCCGCTTAAAGGTGTGTTATCTTGGTTTAATGAAGTCCTCTCATGGGAAAGACCTGCCACCACCGTATCTTTTCTTGCAGCCGCTCTAATTATAACCTACAAGTAAGCTTCTAGTCCTCATCCCATTCTTCATTTTTTTCGGGGAGATCTCTACGTTAGTTTATGTAATGGTGATAAAATGTAGGGAATGGGTTGGTAAAGCCTTGGCGGGGCTTCTGCTTTGGGTGGTGGTGAAAATGTTGCAAGCGAGAAAACAAAGGATTAATGAGAAGTGCAAGGAGATAGTAGTGTCAACCTCCTCTAATCAGAGTACAATAGAAAGCATAGTGACGGCTCAACAAGGGTTACAAACGGTTCATGAGATGATTCAGACTGCAAACGTCGCCGTCTTAAAGATGTGGTCCATATTCATCTCCAAGGCTCGTAAGGTATATATACAAGCCGTACTTTTGCCCGCTAATAATTGCTAGCTTGTTTATATTTCATATACTGTGATCATGGATTGAATTGTGATTGAACTGGTTTCTTGTATTTGGGATTATGATGATGCAGCATGCGGATATGGTGATTGTGGTGTTAAGCGGGTCTGTGATCATATTAGCATTAATCCCGACAAAGTACATAATCATGGGGGTGATTTTGTACACATTTATGATGACATCAAAAATAGGGAAGCGCATGATGGGAAATATGGAAAGGGGTGTGGAGAAGGGTGACAGAAGGCTCAAAGAATGGTGGGACTCTATACCCGTTATCCATGTTCGTGTCGAAAACAGTTGAATGGATCGGTCCGCTTCAATAAATAGGAACTCAATAAGCCCTCTTGTAGGCTTCTTAGTTACATATAAATATAGCCATGTTCTTTTATGGTCATGATCTTTATACACAGGCTATTGATGTAAGTGTGTTACACATTGTAGAAACTAGAAAAGAGAACGAACACATCTGTTTCGGCTTTGATTGAAGGAAGTGATAGTGTAATGCTTGACCTTCTTCATTTAGATCAGTTTTTACTGAATCAATGCTAATAGAGAGAGAGATTAAATTGACTACAGTAGACATTTTCAAAACGCTGTTCCAAACTTCAGTACACATTTATAAGAAGAAAAAAAAAGCCAAAATAATGGAGATGCGGGGGATCGAACCCCGTGCCTCTCGCATGCAAAGCGAGCGCTCTACCATTTGAGCTACATCCCCATATACTTTTTAGTTGTTATTGAAATATAATCTTTTTGTAATACTAGAAAGAAGTAATAGAAAAAGAAACGCTGCCGTTTATCTGAAGGTACAGATTCTCTCTGATCTCCTCCTTCAGTTTGTTTCTGGGAGAAAGAACCCCTTAAACCCTTTCTTCCTTCCTCATCGCACGCCGGCGAATACGAAACCAGCACCATCAGGTATGGCGTCCGTCTCTCTCTCTCTCATTCTTTCTTTCTTTTCTACTCTGTTAAACTACTTCGACTATTCTCTCTCTGTGTCTAGACTAAGTTTTCCTATGAGAGCTTTTTGGAGTGTTCGATTCAATGTCATAATCTGTACTCCAGCTGAAATTCGATGTCTAAAAAATCCTCCAACAGAATAATAATGATCAGTGATGCTAACAGGTGGAGATTTTTCCTGGACAATCGTTGATATCTGTGTTTTTTCTCCAAATAATGGGATGGAAAGCTGCTGAAAAACTCATTAGGCACTGGAAGATTCTCAGAGGAGATAATGTAATGCCCTCTTCGAAAATAAGCTGCTGAGAAAATTAAGTTATCATTAATTATTGTGTGCTCGATTTACATTTGCTTTAGTGTAAAAATGGTGAACATTTTTTGTTGGTCTGTTTGTTACAGGTGATGATAATCAGGGGAAAAGATAAAGGTGAGACTGGTACTATCAAGCGTGTTATTCGATCTCAGAATCGTGTTATTGTAGAGGGTAAAAACTTGGTAAGTGAGAGTTGCCATTCTCAACTCTTCTTTGTTGTTATTTTCTCAGTTTAATTTGGTGGGAAAAACCTGGTGTGCTTATTCATCTTAGTGATGATGTTATGTTTTTCATATTAGAGTATGGGTGTTCCATCCATCAGATTAATTGAAACTTTAGAGACTTTTTTGGGTTCTTACACATGAACTAAAAAAAAAAAGAAGATATTTCATGCTGTTTAAGTTTTCCCTTTGACTAGGATTATTGCATATAGCCATATACTGTAATATAGACTGATATGAAAATATCCATATACTGTAATAAAGTAACCATGGATACAAAGCATAGACCTAGAAGAAAACAGAAATTCCAGTAACATAGGTTGATTTGAACTTGATGTTATTTCCTATGTAGTGTTCTTTTAAGAATAGCTAGGAAATAGGTTCTTGATTCAAATAGATCTAGCCTTGATGAGTTGAACTCACCTTAGGAAGTCAACCTAGAAAATTAAATGGGATGAGATTTTTATCTGATAATTTTAATGCTCGTGCCTTTTGATTTCTGCTATCTACTTTGTTATGTACTATATAACATTGATTTTTCTTTTTTTTTTTTGGTTTCCTTATTCAGATGAATTGTTAATTCTAGAGTTACTGGAATTTATATGTGGACAATATATGACTTGGCATGACTCACTTGCCTAATTATGTTGAATTTCAGGTAAAGAAACATATCAAACAAGGTCAAGGTCATGAAGGTGGAATTTTTACTGTTGAAGCCCCCCTTCATGCATCAAATGTTCAAGTCGTTGATCCAGTAACAGGGTAGGTGTATATGATAATATATTTTTTATGTTATCTTATCCAGGTATAGTTTTTTTTTTGGTAAGAGATGGAAGTTATGTTTCGTTTTTGCAGAAAGCCTTGTAAGGTGGGGGTTAAATATCTTGAAGACAGTACTAAAGTAAGGGTGTCTAGAGGTATTGGTGCATCAGGCTCTATAATTCCTCGCCCGGAGATTCTTAAGATACGGACAACACCAAGACCAACGATCGGTACTAATCTCTAAACCGTGTACTCATCTTAATTATTTTCTCAATTTTCTTCCTAAAACATATTCATAATTTGCACTCATTTGACATTGCAGCGGGTCCCAAGGATACACCGATGGATGTTGTATGGGAAAAGACTTACAATGCTAAAACAGGAAAGGGCATGCCTGAACTTTGAAAACACATGGTCTTCTTAGTCGTGCAATACTTTCTGTTGCCATCATCAGAGGGATGCTACAAGAGATAACTGTTGATTGCTTAAATTATGTACTGATTGTAATTCACCATCATGAGAAATGTTATGGATCGGGTACTGTTAGTTAAATTTCGCTTGCAGCCCGTATTAACAACGTTGGTGTCTAAGCTGTTTGTTCGGGAAGTGAAGTATGAGCTTATCATATCTTTTACATGTATCTTAGAATGAATAAGAGGCCCATTTGTTGCAACATCATGTTTGATTAACGTAGTTTGTTGCGAAATCATGTCTGGTTTTCAGTACTGCTGACGCATATCTATCATTGAGTTAAACAAAGTAGATTTGTATTGCTTCAACACCAATCAACGTTTGACAAACTAGAAAGCAACGTTTTATAGTTTCAATACCTTTACCAAGCCAATTACACACGAATTCTGAGTCAATATTTTCCAAGTTATGGCCAAAGTATCATGTGATCACTATTGTCACTGCTAATGTCAAATTCGTGCCTCAAACTAAGCCAGATCCATCAATTGAACATAAATAGAAGTAAACAATCTGCTCTCTCTTGACAATGCCAATATCACTGTTTACAACCTCCATGATTTTCTTTTTGACATGGCCAAGAAATAACATCATTCCAATTTCTATTACAGGACCATAATCTATTATTACAGCTCACCGAAACTCAGCGGAATGTTGCACTTCGATTGCCGGATGCTGGAAAAGCCTGACGTCTTTTTCCTTGACCCAATTCTCTTGTCCCACCATCTTTTTGGTCCCCATCTAAATCTACAGCCAAAGATGGCACTTTTTTCTTACCCCTAGAATTACTTCTACCTGTATTTTCCCCGAACACAACCTGTTTCCTTGCTGCTTCATAGTCAAATGGACTTAGCTGAAATATCCTGTCGGATTTTTCCAACTTGTCAAGTTCTCTGGCTTTCCTATTTTTGGTAGTTGCCTGCAGGCATTTATGGAAGCTTGTCGATAAATCGGATAGTGAGATGGGTTCATCTGAATCAATTTCCACAACAAGAGGACTGGACCCATTCTCCTTGGGTTCATCAGTGGTTTTTGAGTCACCTTCTATTAGTTCCTCACCTGAATCATCTTCAATCATAATGATCTCATCTAAACTGGAGCCAGGAAAATTAGAGCAGTTGAGTGACTCAGCAACAGGCAGTTCAGGACAGTGAGGTTCTGAAGCAGTAATGGGCGGTTCTGAGACAGGCTTCTTCAATGACTCAGGGCTTCCCCAGAATGAGTGGAAGGGTAAGTTCACCGACGACCTAATTTGTTCCAGCTTAGTCACTTCTTTGTCCTAAAATTTTTTTTCATTAAAAGTGAAGTATCAATATCCAAAATTCAAACTAGCAGTTAAGCTGGTACAAGGGGTCTAATTTCGTGGAACGGAAACATCCAACCATTTCCTTCCCTCCAACCTTAACACGAATTGCATAAATGTCAGATGGTTGGGTGTAGTTACAGATTTGCAGTGAAAAGAGCAGGCTAGGGAAGCATAAAACCAACCTTTTTATCTGTATCTAGTTTCCTCTTTGTGGTGGGGTTTCCCAACAGGAACCCAAGACCACTGCTAGGCTTTTTCTGCGCTGGTACATTTGCTCCAGCAACCTAAAAAGGGAACAGTCATTCAATTTAGATTAAATTTCTAACCAAAGTAATAATAAAGAAAAAAAGGACAAAAAAAATAACCACAAGAGTTTATATTCTCAACCTTTGCTGCATGCAACAAAGAGGGATCTGTGGTGGGATCTCTTCTTTGCCCTGAAGTTGTTTGGCTCCCCAGAGATAGCTCTCTATTAGAGCTGATCTGTCTGTTCTCATTCTCAATAGCATGCTGAGATCTGTCTCCTTGTACAACATTTCCAAGTTTAGAGACACTGCATAAAGGTGATGAAGACTCCTCTTTAAATTTGAGAGCAATTGGTGATGGTGCACTTGTTCTGCCATTCAAGGGATTGCCAGTATTACTACTTTTGGTGACATCATTTACGGCTTTCAAATTAGTGGGGGTATCAGATAGAATGGCTTGTGAAGAATCATTGGGCACTAAATTTTCAGCAGGTGCATCCTGTACATTGAAAAGATGGATGCCAATCAGAGATAAAATGGCAATCTCAATTATAATTGTCATATTAGAGAGAGAGTGGGTCATACCATTTCCATACGGGTTTCCTTCAGCTGTTCAACAACCTCTTCAAATGCATTTGCATTTAGCATAGAGTGTCGAATGATGCTAACAACAGAACCAAGATTGCGCTCGACATATGGGTGCTTTGACTTCAATACATGGCGTAACTTGCCAGCAGAGACAGGCATCTGCTTGGCTTTAACAATATCAAAATGAAAATACAAAAAGCAGGTCACGATACACCGCAGAAACAAAGTTATAAACCACAAAAAATTAACATGATTGAAAGTAATATGAACTGGAAAATGTTCTTCAGTACCGATTTCCAGAAGTGTTTTGTTTGGCAACATGTAGCCAGTACTTTCATCCTCCACACGGGCAACAATATCTCTCCACTCACAGAGACCCTGAAACATATTTTAAAGTCCAAGTTGATCAAAATGAACACATATGAGTGGTCGAAAGTAGGTTATTAGTTTTTTCATAAAGTTCAATACTAATGATACACCCTTCCTGAAGCTGGTGTATTTTTTTTAGTTGCACATGCTTTATACAATCCAGATAATTTTGAAACAATAACCAAAAGTTTGAGGCAACTTACCGCTACAACAGCCAGTTGCTGTGCATTGAAACCAGCACCTTGCAATCTACATCAACAAAGTTAAAATATAAAAACTAAAATACTTTACAACTAATGCTTCTAAGCAAGTTTTGGGCCCAAGGCGATATTATATATATCAAGCAGAGCTGAGGTACCAAGAAAACTAACCCATATATAAAAAGATATGAATCTTCTGTCAACAGCTCTTTCTCATAAAGATGCATGCATATACCATAACTGCGTTTGTAAACCTGTGAGAGAAAAAGGAAAGCTTCAACAAAAAGGTAAAATTAGTGGCAAGGAACATGCAGATTTGGAGCAGTAAATTGGCCAAATTCGGAGAGTTAAATGGAAAAAAAGTTAATAAGTAGAGGGAAATGTTTCTTTAGTGCAAAAACATGAGGGTAATGTAATAATACTCTCCATTAATTAACAGCAATGGAATTCGCTGGAAGGCTGGACTGTAATGTAACATAGCAAATACCATCTTGAAAGATAAAACTGTAGTACTTAAACTAAAACATCAGGGAAGCTAGAACCATAGGCAAACTACACGGTAAGAAACTGCAAGTAACTCAAAATGCAGAACAGAAAGTGCATGAAATCAGAGATTTTATGACTTATAGAGATTATACCTCTACCAGAGGAGCATCAGAATCTTCGGACTCCTTGGGCATTGAAGATAACTCAGTCCTCATTAAATCATATATATACAACAGAAAATGTGTATCTTCTCTAGCATATCTGCCATCACAATACATCTCTATTAGGTAATGTGGCGATTAAACCCTCGATATCTAGGAACACAATCTCCAAGAGTAAAATGCATTTAAACCTGAGCATTTCCTCAGGAAGCGGCCGTAATCTCCAATCAGCATTCTGGTATCTGTAAGGGATACTCAAACAGCATGAAAACATGTACAAGCTACATGAATACATAACCAAACATATGGAGAAACTTACTCTTTATTAGCAGTAACTTCACAATAGTGATGTAAGAGATACTCCAAGCTATTTCTCTCCCGCTTTAATACCCTAGAAGCCTGATAGCAATTACGAAAATAGACAAAGAAAGTTTAACATATAGCAGCAAAAATTATTGTCCAATATAACACCAAAAATTATTTCCAGCAAGAAAAAGAACAAGATTCATAAACTATCACAGAGCAGAGTGCAATATGTTATTCCAATACTGACATTATAAACAGACATTAACTATACAGAAATAACCAGTTATGCAAGAACCAACTAAGAGAAAATACATCAAATATATACATTAAAAAAAAAACACCTGGCCAGTGTCGAACAAGTTGCAAACATAAATCCCAAAGTCTCGTTGAAGCCATATAATATCACGATCCGCTCCATGCATTACCTATGGAGCATAATTATTAAAACAATATGTTACTTTAATTACAATGCTTTTAAATGATATCTAACAGAAAGAACGCCCAAACTATCACCTTTTTCTTGGTAGGGTCTTTGAAAACTTCTCTCAGATAGGGACCAATGTGAACTCGGAGCTTCAAAGTATCTACAACAAAATCTTCAGTTCTGGTGGAGATTTGCATCAAGCAAGTCAATCCTTGGAAAGATCGATATTGATTGTGCTCCAAATCAACCTAGAGAGTTAGAAGGCAAACTGACTATAAATGCCATGAAAAGAAAATAAAATGACAATCTCACCCAACCATATTTCCAAGTAAACCTCATCAAAATCTAGGACATCCAGAACAAAAGCCAACAAGCAGTCATCAAAGTATCACTGATGAAGTTGCAAATAACGAGATGAATTATGTGTAAACAAATGACTAAAAGCATTTTGAAGCACAGCAAATAGTAGTCTTGAAGCAGGATGCAACCTCTGATGCATATAATATATGCACAAGGAAATGATAGGTAAAATGTTTGGTACAAGTTAGTTTAAATGTCACTAGTTACGAGAGGGCAAGGTGCAGGGACCAAGACAATGGCCAGATGATTAAGCAAGTTAAGTCAGAGCGTGTTGAACATCCATGGTACACTATATGCATGGAAATACACGCTCTTCTCTTTGACTTGCGATCACACACCTCAACTGCATGCTATATTTCTCTCAAGTTTCATGTGAAGCTTCTAGGCTAAAATCAAAATCTAAGAACAGATGCAATTTCTAATCACAAGGAAAATCAAACATAGCACAACTTAACCATGCAGGAAGATCAATTTACATCATAACAAATAATTGTAGTAGATACTTAACAGCAAATTCTTTCACGCCATGCAGTTTATTAGCTAGTTCCTTCAAATCTTTGACTTCCTCCACAAACTTGAATTGGGTACACTCTATCAAGGGCGGAACTGCAGGCTGAAGATCTGCAGTATCTTTATCAACAAAATCCATGACAGAGAGCTCTTCCTGCAAACGATTAAATTTGTAGTAAGAAAAGAAAGACCCAAGGTTTACAACAAGGTAAAGGCCTTTACAATTGGTGGCTTGAAATGAAACTTCTGTTTTCACTGTTAATCAAATTTGTATGAATGTTTCTATATACTTGGAAAATTCTCTAGAACATTCCTTGCAAGAAAAAAGTGTGGAATCTACAACAAATAAAAATATTTTGTACCCAACCAAAAGATTTGACTACAGCTTGTCTCCCATTACAGCTCAAAGTTCTTCACTACAGCTCATAAATGGAAAATAAGAAAAGAATACATTTTTTTTAACAATTATCGGATCACACAGTATCATTCCTCCATCAATATATCTAATTCCAAACTCTCATTCTTTTAAGAAGAAAATTGGCTCTAATATTTTCATCGCAAATTGAAATATGAATGAATAAAACTAACACGAAAAGGTTGGAGTAAACTAACCAGAGGATGAATAAACCTCAGGCCATCCTCACTTCTTTGCAACCAGACATGCTCGAATGGCTGATTAGAATTATTGACCAGAATATTAAACTCGTCCTGAGGCCTCCTAATTGTTGGTATATGGAAAGGCACTTTCGGTTTCACCCCATTGCTTCTCTTATCCTTGGTAGCCACCTTCACTCCTGAAACCTGACCTGACGATTCTTGCCCCTCCTCTTTCCCACTTTCCGAGCCCTTCACCGTCTGACTCAACGCCTTCTTCTTCTTCTTACCGATAACCAACTGGAATCCATCTTTTGTATCCTCCTGCAAACACACTGCCCTACTACTCTCCTCCTCTTTCTTCCTAACCTTCTTGAACTCATCTAACGACATATCGATCCGTTCAAAAACCTCATCGTTGATGTTAACCAACCAATCATAAGCTTCTTCCATATCTTCCGGCAAAGCCATCTCCTTTCCCCATATATGCTCAGAGGAGCCTATCTTTCCAAGCATCGACTGCGATTTCCTCTCAATTTCTCGAGCCGGCACTCTGAATTCATCGAAGTTGTAGTAGAAGTGGAAGTCCTTACCAGACGGAATGCCACGAGAAGAACTCGAGAGTTTCGATACAGAAGAAGCCAGAGGTCCGATCGTTAGGGTTTGTAGTGTCTCAGCCTTCTGAACTTGTGATTGTTCTACGCTCATGGCTTCGATACTCATTCCGGAGAGAGAGAGAGAGAGAGAGAGAGAGAGATTAATCGATAGTGTATCTGTAAGGGTTTAGGATTAGGGTTTATGAGCGTTCGTCATTAGCAGAGGGCTAGAAGCTGCTTTCCCAGCATTGATTTACAGTTGAGAATAGTTGAGTTCATACGTACGCAGCACGGTTATATGAGGGACAGACTTCCAAAGTCACGTGTGAGATCAAATTAACGAGGTAAGGAAAAATGAAAAATCTTAAAAACTAAAAAAATAAAAAATAATTAAGGGGGCAGCAGCACTCTCAAAACATATATCGAAAAAAATTTAATGTGTTACTTTATAAAATATTTTAATTTTTTATAATTATAAAAAAATATATTTTTTTAAATTAAAAATTATAATTTTAGGTTTTTTTTTCTTAAATTTCAGGATGTTTTTGCTGTCGCCTTTGCTGTCGGAAAACAGTTCCATCAATGGAGCTCCCAAACTTCAGTCTGGAGTTCAGAGCTCCATTGTTGGAGCTCCGAACTTCTTTGATTTTTTTTTGTTTGGCGGTATAAAGTTAAGGAAGAAATAAAAAATAAAAAATTAATTTTATAAATATATTTTTTATAATTATTAAAAATTAAAATTTTATATATTATTTTTTAAAAAAATTATAATAAGTTATCAAAATATATTTTAAAATATTTATTTAAATAAATCTTTAAAATTTCAAAAAATATACATAGTTAATTAATAGTTAATTATTATGAAATATAATTTTTGTTCTCTAAATATAATAGTTATTATGAATAAAAATATAAATATTTAAAAAAAAATTAAAAAGATTAATGGATAAAATAATATTTATAGTTTGAGTGAGGAATAATTTATATATTTATAAGGAAATTATTAATTCAAAAAATATAATTAATTCATATTTTGATGTAATATTTTATGATATAATTTATATTTATTAAATTTTTTTTATATATAATATTAAGCAGTAAAGAGATTTATTTTGTTTTATATTGAAAATAAAAATTTGGATGTAAATATGTGGGAAAAAAATTATTATGGTGTAAAATATAATTTCCCCAAATTAAATTTTGCTTGCTTTGTCCGCTACTAACTTTGCTGCTATCTCCTCCTCCTCCTCCCCCCTCTCTGGAGTCAGACCTCCTACGATGAGGAAAGATTCCGATCCCTCTTCTCTGGTTCGCCTCAACATCGGTCTGCTTCTCTCTCTCTCTCTCTCTCTCTTCCATTCACTCTCATTACATGTTAATTTTGCTCTGCAATTCTTTCTGTTTGGTTCCCGAGAAAAATAAATTTACATACACTATCGACTTCTTCCTTTCTACTCCACTGTTGAATCGAAGCGAAATTGATGAAAAATTATTGTGTGAAACTTGCAGGAGGTCATAAATTCTGCACTACTATCGACACATTGACTCGGCGTGAGCCTGATTCGATGCTTGCTGCCATGTTTAGTGGCCGCCATACTGTGTGCCGGGATTATGGAAAGGTACAGCGTTGCCTTTTATTGTTTTCTGAACCAGGCTCAGGATTCTTCATGAGGTTACAGATGAAAATTAAGCTGTGATTTTATGTTTATGGACCATGTAATACTTAAAATGTGCATGTTACTATAGTGTTGAGGTAATGCTAATTGAAAACTTCTTTCTTGTAGAGATATTTTTATGCGTGTTTATGTACAAGTTCTTTTTGTAGGACATCGCTTATTTCTAGTATGCAGAAATTAAAATTGGCCCCCTTTTTTTAATGGTACTGGTTTTTTGCAGGAATTTGTGTTTGTGGACAGGGATGGAAGTCATTTTCGGCATATTCTCAATTGGTTGAGAGATGGAATTGTTCCAAGTCTTACAGATGCTCACTATGCAGAACTTCTGAGGGAGGCAGAGTACTATCAGTTGCTTGTGAGTTGCACTTTCTTCAAGCTTAAAGTTCAGCTCATCTTTATTTTAAAGCTTTCTCTCTATGCCATTTTATGTGTTTATGGAAGGATTTGTCATCTCTTTCTAGTGGAGTATAAAATTTTATAATTTCAATTTCAGGGTCTCATAGATGGAATTAACTTTGCTATAAATTGGAACAAGGAAGATGAGGAATTCGATTCTGAATTGACCCGAACTGACATAATCAAGTGTATTCAGTTTGAAAAAGTTAGACTACGAGGGGTTAATCTCTCTGGCCTTGACCTCTCTAAGCTGGTATGTTTCCTATTTCTTCAATGCATGAGAGGAATTATGGTACATGGATTTGTTTTCTAGGTTCCTGCTTTACCGAGCTCTCTTATATCACCAATGTGCACTCCACTAAACATCTTCTAAGGCAGTTATTTCAACTTTATAGGACCTATCAAATGTGGACTTCAGTTATGCATGTCTTAAAAATGTGTTCTTCTCTCGTGCAAACCTCCAGTGTGCTAAATTCCGGGTATGGTTTCTTATATTACTAATTTTTATATTATAAGTACTTACTTAGAAGTGTAGATGTCTACAATAAGAAGCTGCTTAGCTTGCTCTTACATTGCATTTGCTCATTTCATGTGCAAGTTTCAGTATTTGAAGATTGTGCTTCTTTACTGAATTAATGAAAACTTTTTTGAAATTTTAGTTTTTCTCCTTAAAAATAGGGTGGATATGATTTTGTATCGATATTAGAATATATGACCGTGCATGTTGGTCATCTCAAACAATTGTTCATTACCAACTGATCTCAGTGAACCTTTATTTGATATTCAAATCTGCAAAATTCAATGGAATGAATCTCTCTCTCCGTGAAAGAATGTTGGTAAATGATGTTTATTGGATATTATTATTGCACAGGATGTCGATGCTGTGGCGTCAATATTTCACAATGCAGTTTTGCGAGAGTAAGATAGTCAACAACACATACTCTGCTGTTTCTTGAAGATTTTAGGGATTGCATTCTTATTGGTTTTTCTTTTCCTGGGGAAGATGTGAATTTAATGGGGCAAATCTTCGTGGAGCTTTGTTAGCTGCTGCCAACTTACAGAGTGCAAATTTACAAGGCAATTTTCTTTTGTTACTTATTGCACTGTTATCCTCCTTAACTAATCCGTTACACTCAAATTTCCTGTATTTATGTTCCGATTTTACCACCACCGATTAATATCGCTTTTCATATTGTAATTCTTTTCGTCTGTTAACTGTTTAGTTTAAACATAGTCATTAATTTTTTTTTCTTGTTTCCACTTTTACCTGCTACATAATTTGAAGATCTGAAATATCTTGCTGGTTTGTGATATACAGTTACGATTATGGGATGTGATCTCATAGAAAATTGTATTGCTTTCAGATGCTTGTTTGATAGATTGTAGCTTCTGTGGAGCAGACCTGCGCTCTGCACATCTACAGGTTTGACATCTTATATCTATATATATCCTTTTACCCTGAGTAATTTGCTCTCTCCCACATAGGATACCCCTTAATGATTTCGGGCTATGTAGGGCAAGGACACCCTTACAAAGACAGATTGCAAAATTTACAAAATTTCTATTAGCATAATCCGACTTTGATATATATACTTAGTTTTTCACCCTGCTTTTTCACTTTCATCACTCTTAAGTTCTATGATATTTTCTATCTGACTATGGTCATTCATTGTTTTTCTTACTTTCTTATTTAAATCTTCAGGGTGCAGATCTAACCAATGCTAATTTAGAGGGAGCTAATCTGGAAGGAGCCAATTTAAAGGTAGATATTTTTTAGCCAGTCTAATATGCCGGGACTTCTTGCATAAAGATTAGGTGATTGCACTCATAATAATTTTAAAATACAAACTAAGAATTAGGATAATAAATTTCAGTCATTTTAAGGTATAGTAGGACCAAGAACTTGTTACAAGAAAGGCACCAAAACCAAATCAAGCTAGCACTAAGAGAAATAAATGAGAAAATAAAATAAAATAAATTAAATTACTTGTAGTTTTCTTAGGATAATAAATTTGATTCATCTTAATTTCGTGCCAGGGTGCAAAGCTGACGAATGCCAACTTGAGGAATGCAAATCTTCAACGAGCTTATCTACGACATGTAAATCTTCAAGAAACGGTAAGTAGAGTGGTCCAAGATATAAGATCCTGTGAGTTTTGGTGGGTTCTTTTAGTTGAATTTACTAACCTGCACGTCATTATATGTTCTGATACAAATGCTCTGATTGGCAACATGTTTAAAATACAAAAATTAATTTTTTCAGTCGCCAATCATATTTGGCATCTGATTTTTGCCTATCTTTTAAATTTCATTTTTTTTTTTTAAACGGAAAAAAATCAACACTAGAGAAACACAATAAGTGATTTTCCCTTTTTTCAACAAGAAAAATAATTTTAAGAAATTGAATTTTAAAATACATTGACCTCTCTAATGTTTCTATTTGCTGATTGGATGGTAAGAAAATCTATTGTAGTTCCATCACTTAACTTGATCTCTTTATGTTAATTTGTGCCGGTCAGCATTTGGATGGGGCGAGGCTTGATGGTGCAAATTTGCTTGGAGCAATCAGGCCAAGAAATGAAGGTGTATAGTTCTGTAAAATTCACTCTTTAATCGTGATTTTCTTTTTTCCTCCTCCTTATTCAGTGCCCAAGTCTAAATACCTCTTCTGAGCACATGGCGGCAGCTGGGACATGTTAGAAACCAAAATCATGTTGTTTTATTTTTTCCTTAGCACTGTTTTATTGATAAATTTGCTTCTTGTATCTGTGTCATTAATTGGAAATTTGATCTGTTTATCTTATGTGCCAAATGTTAATACCTTCTGTGATTTGAATGATTCTAAAATCATATTCTAAGTTAGTAAATAAATTGGCAAATGATGCTTTACCATCCCAATTTACCACTTCAGATTTACCCTTGAAACAATCATGTTTTTGAAATACTCTCCTAATCACTATCGTATTAACTTAATTCCTTGAACTATCGGATATTAAAAAATATCCTTCTAAATTACTATTTTATTAGATTTAATCTATCTGATGAATTATTATGTTTTAAAAATACTCCTTTAAGCTATCAACTTAGCCTCCTTTGCATTTAAAGGGGCTAAATCTAATAAAATATAGTTTGGAGGGGTTAAATTAAATGTATTGATAATTTAAGGAGAGTATTTCTAAAAAATGATAGTTTAGGGGGCTGTCTAATAAGATGGTAATATAGGGGGGGTAAAATATTAATTGACCTACACTTTTCGGTTAACCCTAACAACCATCGTCGTTTACTTGAATCGAGACTCTCTTCTCGTTCTTTTAACGCAACCCCTCTTCTATTCTATCTCCTCCCTCACTTCTCATCCCATTCTTCCCTGCCGGAGACGAAGCAGCCGCAAAACTCCTCACAGAAAAAGGTCTGAATCTGTCATTTTCCTTTTCTTATTTTGAAAACCTCCCCATCTGTTACAGTTGATCAGAGAGTTTTAACAAATTTTCAGATTACTTGCTTTTCAATTAGGTTTCCCTTGATCCCGATTTGTGCTAAGTTACTGAGTTATTCTGGAGAAAGCAATAGAATCCTATTCACATTCTCTTATTAGTTGTGCTACTCATGAATCGATTCGGTCATTGAGATAAGCTTTTCCTATTGGAGTTAGCTATTTTGTTTTAGGGTTTTTCTTTTCTTTCTTTCTTTCTTTCATTTTTTTTGGTCAATGAGCATTTTTTTTTTCATGATAGCATATATGACTTTGGCTTAAGGAATTGAGGTTTCTTAAGCAGGTTTAGCAGCAGAGCAGAAAGATGTCATACCTCTTACCACATCTGCACTCAGGATGGGCAGTGGATCAGGCTATTCTTGCCGAGGAGGAACGTCTTGTTGTCATCCGATTTGGTCATGACTGGGATGAGACTTGCATGCAGGTTTTTTCTCTTCTCTTCTTTTCTGTTTAATTTTTTTTTTTTTTCAAAATTTGACTCTCTAACTGGTGCTTGATAGTATTGATCGGGGGTATAATATTTGAATAATTTCAATGCTGTTCCCTTTCATTTTCCGTTTTCCTTCTGCCATTCACGGCACTCCGTCGAACATATGGTTTAATGCTTTTCCTGGATTTTCTCTATTTCTTGGATATTACGGCTTATTTTGTGTTAGTATATCTATTTTCCCTCTGCTAGCTTCTCTTAATTGTTTGAATTTCTCGTTCAAAACAAATATTATGGAAATGGCTTATAATTGAAGTAGAAATCAGAGTTTAATGATGTTTAGTTCAAAGTTGTCATCAGAATGTTTTTGAAGATACTTGTTGATGTTTTAGAAACTTAGAAGTACTTTTAAGTATAGTTAAGTTGTGTAATCTCTTATTGAAATAGAGTTGTATAAAAGTTTCCGGTCTGAGGCCGAATCTACCAACACTATTCCAAACATGGTATCATACTTCTTACTCTAAAATCTTACCTACTAATCCATCATGAATCAAACGCATGGTTACAGCAACACAGTTCACTGACTAATTTATTCCAGTCTATTCCATTTAGTCAGTCTTATTTGGTCCAATTCTCTCATTTTAGTATCAGTAAATCAAAATTGAGAACATGTGGTTATTTATTATCATGAAACGTTACAATGTGCTGGTTGCCTGATTTATTGTTTGTCACCATCATTAGTTAATCAACTATTATAACAATTCGCTGCTTGTAGTATGCTTTGGTTACTTTGCTTTGTACGATAAGCTTAAAAAGTTGATATGAGATGGTTGTCTCTTGTGTTCTTTTTAGATGGACGAGGTGCTGGCATCGGTTGCCGAAACAATAAAGAACTTTGCTGTGATATATCTTGTGGACATAACAGAGGTGCCTGATTTCAACACAATGTACGAGCTCTACGATCCTTCCACTGTCATGTTCTTCTTCCGGAACAAGCACATCATGATTGATCTCGGCACTGGAAACAACAACAAGATCAATTGGGCTCTCAAGGACAAACAAGAGTTCATCGATATCATCGAGACTGTCTACCGTGGGGCTCGCAAGGGACGTGGTCTAGTCATTGCTCCCAAGGATTACTCCACCAAGTATCGGTACTAAGTTCTCTCTGTATATAATGATCACTATTGTGATATTTTTCGTATGAGAGTGGAACTCTCAACCAGATGCTTGCAAAGTGTAAATCGCAAAAGAAACGTTTTCTTAGTCGAACCAAACCAGTGATCTTATAACATCAGATGAAGGTTTGCGTTGGTAATTTTATTTACATAGTTATTAGTTTCGATAGTATCAATCTTATCCATTATGTTCAGTTACAAATATACAATGGTCGCATTATTAGCAAAGGAAAATTAAAAGAATGAAAACTTGGTAAGAAGAGGATAATGGGTGCTCGGATTGGTGTGTCTGGGATTCAATCCTAGCCATCCCGTCTTTGATCCGAGGGCTACGTACAAAGGAGCCATGTTGTCGAAGACAGCAAAACTGGCCGGCTAAATGAGAGCCATACGATATGGAATATGAATACTGCTCATCATTTAGCCGAATCGACGTGGCTTTTCTAGTCATTTTTCTTTTGGAATCGGGAAATTGAGAGAGGGGTTAAGGAAGCAGGGGAAGAAAGGGTTACGTACATGAGTTCCAAAAGGGCTGTGTCCATTTTTGAGTGAGTATTTTCATCAAACTCGAATTTTTTCCCTAAAAAATAATCTCCAATTTACTCTCAGCATAAATGCACAATTTATTGGACCGATCCGAATCGTATGGATTTGGACTTAGAGACCCACAATTGGAATTGATATATATTTAATATATATTACATTTTTTTTTTTGAAAACTCGGGTAACTTTATGTATTTTCGGTGATGGGTTATAAATTCTAGGAGTGATTGGATGCACAATATCACCGGATAAGTCTAGAGTATAATCTCAAACATTAAGCAGAAAGTTTGAATCTGAACCAAATTCAGAAAGTCACCTTTACCTAATCACTTGGATAACCCTAGAGATTTAATATATATTACATTGAACTAAATTCTATTTATTTATAAAATAACTCAGTAATGTATGAAATTGAGGGGTTAATCTTTAGTATTTGTAACCGTTGAATTCGAAAGAATTAAATAAAATAGATTCAATTATTATGATTTAAGATAATTAAATCAATTCAAATCTAATAACTACAAATACCAAACATTAACTTCCATAACCCAATCCAATTGCTTTTCTTGTAGCCAAATTCTTCGACGGATGCCATGGGCGGACGTCAATGAATGGACCACATCACAATCCACATATGTCGGCAAGGCAGAGAGACCGTACGATCTATTCACGTTCAGAAAACCCCAATCACGTATCCATACGTGGCAAAATCGAGCGGTGTTTTAACTTACACTTTCCAGTGTCCAATCGTCAGAAGCCCTTCCCTTTCGACCCCCTCAAGATATTTTATCTAAATTTAATAATTTCATTTATTATTATTTTTCATTTTACACTAATCAAGATTCCAGATTCCAGATTCCAGATTCCAGAGTCACGGATATATTTATATTTTTCTCTAAAATCGTATGCCGCGCCACGTACGTACACTTGATCACAGGGTTATTTACGGAACTTCAGGCAAAAATATCATGCACTATAAATACGATCCGAAGTGAACCTGTTTTCTGCAACTGTCATCCATTGTCAATTTGAATTTCGTAGATAAAAGAGCGATCGATCAGCAATGGCAGGAATCATCAACAAGATCCAGGACACTCTCGGAGGAGGCAAGAAAGACGAGCAAAAGGTTGAACAACATGGCCATGATCACCAGAAGGATACGGACAAGCACCAGTGCAGCGGCGGCAATGAAAACAAGGAAGGCGTCGTTGACAAGATCAAGGAGAAGATCCATGGAGGTCACGACAACGTCGACAAGGACGATAAGATAAAGAAGAAAGAAGGCCATGAGCATGACGGCCATAAGAGTAGCAGCGACCGCAATTAGATAAGGTACGGTTGCAAACAGAATTTTCCTTGCCATTTTCTCGGGAAAATCCGTACATGTATATGTATATATGTGATTATGGCTGATTGTTCTTTGGTTTTGATTTGTGTTGCAGGTGGATGTGTAGTGAAATAAAATGCTCTGTTCCCTTTGGGTGCAGTGTGGTAATGAAGTAGTACTGTTTCCCTTCCTGCCTTTTTGTATTATAAAATTATCGATCAAATTTAAATAAAGCGAGATGAATTAATAAATATATTATAATATCTTAATAAATTAATAAGTAATTATATAAATTATTATTATTAACTTATTATATAATATAATATATATAATTTTATAATATTATATTTGGTAATTAGTAGTAATCAACGAGGATATTCATGTAACTATACAATGGCACAAATCGAGACGAGGTGCGATCAAACTCCCATATATGATTTTGAGGGATCGTATCAGAAAAAATTATGGCACAAAATAATAAAAAGAAAATAATGGGAGGAAAGAAAAAAAATAAATGAATAAGGTTGAAAATAATAATTTTTTATAATTAATTAATTACATGCATGTGAGAGATGGGGTGTGTTTGGGATTCAATCCTGGCCATTCATTTTTTATCTGATGGTTACAAGGAGCCATGTCGACGAAGACGGTAAAAAACCGGTCGGCTAAATGAGTCATATGGTATGTCATACGGCTCATAATTTAACCGATTACGTCACCTGAATCGAATCCGAATGCTTTGCTTCTTTTATTTCGAGCCGAGCCTGATTCAATGGATCATGAATGGACAGGACCATCGCAATCAATTCACATAGTGTCGGCAAGGCTAAGAGACCGTACGATCCATTCACGTCTGTAAACCCAATCACCTATAAACACGTGGCGACATTTGTAATCTTGTGAGGTCAAACTTACGCGTTCCAATGTCCAAGAATCTGTTCTTTTTTAGTGGTCGGCCACAGACAGCGTCCCTTGCCTTTCCACCTCCCTCGCAGTATCATCAGGCCAACCCTAAAACTGATATTTATATTTATTTATTTATTTATTTATATTTTGCCCCTTATCCAGAATCACGGATTTATTTTCTCTAAAATCGGATGCCGCGCCACGTACTCGTGGTCACAGGGTCATTTACGGAAGTTCAGCCAAATATTACGCACTATAAATAAGATCCGAAGCGTAACTGTTTCCTCCACAGATCAATAATTGTCATTTTGAATTTCGAAGAGAAAAACAGCGATCGATCAGCTATGGCAGGAATCATCAACAAGATCCAGGAAACTCTCCACATCGGAGGAGACAAGAAAGACGAGCACAAGGGAGAACAACATGGCGATGCTCACCACAAGGAGACGGAAAAGCACCACATCGGCGACGATCACAAGGAAAAGCACCACACCAGCGGTGAGGATCACAAGGAAGGAGGCTTCGTTGATAAGATCAAGGAGAAGATCCATGGAGATCACGACAACGTCGACAAGGATGGGAAGAAAAAGAAGAAGAAGGACAAGAAGAAGAAAGAAGGCCATGAGCATGACGGCCACAGCAGCAGCAGCAGTGACAGCGATTAGATCAGGTACGGTTCTTAACAGATCTCGTCTCAGATCTCTACTCCTGGCTTTTTAGTTTGGTTGAGAAGTTTCCTTTCCATTTTCTCGGGAAATCTGTATACATATACATATATATATATATATATATATATGCTTATGGCTTATTGTTCTTTGGTTTTGATTACTCTTGCAGGTAGTTGTGTACTGAAATGAACTGCTCGATCTGTTTCCTTTTGGTGCAGAGTCTGGGAATAAGATAGTACTGTTTTTCCTTCCTGCTTTTTGTATTTGGTAATTACTGAAAAAGTAGGCTGCTTCTTATTCAGTGTGAGAGCGCCATGTGTGTAGAAAATGGATTAACGAGATGTTCATCTAACTATATAATAAAATGTTTTGATTATTGGGTGAGAAATTCTTAGGCCTTCTTCGATCTATCTTTCATTACTATATCACAAATCATAATAGTATATGTAGTTGAGACTTGAGAGTATCGATCTTCTCCTTCTCTTGGCTTGAATATATTTACAAATACAATACCCAAAAAAACTGTTATTCAAACTAAAAGATCTTCATATTTAACTTTTGAAGAATTGGAGTTGTATAATTCAAACTGTTATCATATATTCTCCTAAAATTATTATTCAATTGGATTTAACTCTATGAATTATCATATTTTAAAAATATCTTCTTTAAATTATAATTATATTGAACTTCGTTCCTTTTACATTTCAGGAAAATAAATTTAATAAAATAATAATTTGAGTAAATAAGTTTAATAAAATGATGGCTTAAAGGAGACCATTTAAAGAGGAGTTAAAACAATTTTTTTTTTTTTTTGGGAGAAAAAAAACAAAGAACAACATGGGGCTTCTGAGCCCAAAAAAAGTGGGCGTAAACCGGGTTTGGGCTTCTTTTCAGTGGACCGAAAGGTGTTTGGGTCAAAAGCAATCGACCTTCTGCCCTAACACGCTTCCAGCCCATGCTTAGTTGGACCTCAACAGCTCAAAACCACTGCCCCTTAAAAAAATATTTTATTATTATTATTTATTATATTTCAACTAAAATTATTATATCTTTTTATTTAAGATCTTAAATTTTCAAATAATACAGATTAATTTATTTAATGAAATAAAAAATTAACCCTTAATCACTTAGAATTAATTTTTGCCCGAAACGTGGCGCTGCCTAAAAATTTCCTCCGAATCAAATTTATATAATTCAGACTAATATCTTTGTTTTGAATAAAGAAAAAAAAATATGTTAGAAGATTCCCCACAGAATTGTACAAGATTTGGATTTTTTTGGGTAGGGGGTAAAACCGTCAAAAACAGCCAAAAACCATTAGTTGACAAAGGGGAACAGATGGGTGGCGGTGGTGGTGGTGGTGTGGGTGTGAGAAAAACAAGGTGTCATGTTATAACAACAAAATCGGTGGGCTGGTCAGGCCAGGCCAGCTTTCATTCAATAAGTAGTAGTACATCATGTTCTATATATGTCTCTTGTCTCCAACATCAACATATAAAACAACCTTGTAGTAATTCAATCACCCTACAGCTACAAATTTCACTTCTTTGGATCAAAACAAGTAATCAGCTTCAAATTATCTCTCTAATGGCTTCTCTAGTTCTTCTTGTGTCTGAGCTTCTTCGCCATCAGGATTCAGATCCAGCTTCTTGGCCAACACTCATTTCTTCTTCGTCTTCTTCTTCTTCATCAAATTCTTCTTTGTCTGGCCGTGCTTCAGCTTACAGAGATAGAAAACAGGCTGGAAATAATGGAAGTGTAAAGAACAACAAGAAGCAGTCAGAAGATCAGATGGTGGTGGATCAGGAGGATGATGAAGATCTGCAGAATTTAAGGGTTTGTATTGATTCAGTTTGGCCTTGATTAAAGACAAATCTCTGTTCTCCTTTCATTTTTCTTTTTTTTTTTCTCTTTAGTAAAAAAAAAAAAAAAAATCAATGTAAAAATCTGTCTTCCATTTTTGCTAGTCGAGTTTCTTCTGTCTTCTTCTTAAAAATCTGTTCTCCAATCTTCTTTATGTATGTATTATATATGTATATAAAAAATAATATGCATATTTTTCTTATAAACTAAAAAAATTATATTACTCTCATGAATAGCATATTAAAAAACGAGTGTTAATATAAAATAAGTGAGGTTGTGTTATGTGTTATGTGTTGTTGATGAAGTATTGTTGGGTCTTGCTAACTAAAATGTAATATATGGGGCTTTTAAAAATATTTTGGGGACGATCTAATGTGTTCATCTAAATTAAGTGGAAATTAGAATAACCCCCATTGTAGTTTGTTATAATTATGATTTATTCCCTATAATATTAAATATAAGCAGGTGTATCCCCTCCTTTTTGACTTCTAATTAAATCTAGGCATTTGATAGCTGGCATAATGATACAGATACAGCCATTGTCTTTTGTAACATTTTTCTTGTTAATGCTTTTCTTGTTGTCTTTGGTACTTGTGGTCTCTTATGTTGGAAGTCGGTCAATTTTGCTAAGATAGTTTTAGTCTGCGTGCTCTTTTTTATATTTTTTATAATACATAGTTTAATTGTGACCTATCAACAAGTCGTTGTAGTATAGTGGTAAGTATTCCCGCCTGTCACGCGGGTGACCCGGGTTCGATCCCCGGCAACGGCGCTTAGTCTTTTTTTTACTGCAAAATTTCCGCGGGCCTCTGTCAATCTAACTCGGCTCACAGGCCCAAATTGTAAAGAACCAACGGGCCTGTATTCTTAACCAAAGCCCAGCGCAAGCAATTATCCCTTCAATGGCGGCAGGAACAAGTTGCCTCTCAAAAACGCAACCAAACACTACGTAAAGAACAACTTAGACATAGAGCGCAATGTTTATCCTGTTTCACTTATTCAATCTCCTTCACCAACTGCACTACGGGTTGAGGTATGAAGTATGAATCGGCTACTGTGTTAATTTCCAGTGTATTTTGCTTAAATCCCGTCGGATCAAATCATCTGAATTATCTTATGTTGGTTTCATATGTTATCCTATCCTACATCGTCATAATAATGGTTGGTGACGATGAAAATTGAAAACCTAGTAAGAGTCCATTTGCTCTGTACAAAAATTTCTGGGTTTGAAAAAGTTGTAGTTGGTGTGGTTGGTGAATGGTGGTGATATTTTGTCTGTTCATGTTCAAACCAAACTAACCCACTCTGGTTATAATCCGATCAGTTTATGTCATTGAACGCTGTCGTTTTCTTGAAGAACTGTCATTATTCAAGATCATGCCACTCATGCCACGTAGTAAAAAACAAATTGCTTTGGGAAATGGGGAATGTCATAATTGTTATTTAACATCGCCTACGTGGCACCACCGACAGTTACCTTGTCAGTCACTTGGGATTGCGGATTTACCCACGCGCTGAATCTGGACGTCATTTTCACTACAATTCATTTTCCTGAGGTAATTTAAAATAAATTACTTATTAAATTTTACATATTTTGGGTGTAAACTTTAATTTTTAAAATTTAAAGGTGTAAGAACTCCTATTATTAAAAGTAAGTTAGGAGGGAATTGGAGAATGTTATATATTGCACATTTTCGTCCAAGCAAAAGAGATATAAGGTAAAGAGGGAAGTCTTACATTACTCTCTTACTGACTTACATAGTTACATTATCTGTTCATTTCATTCGTAGTTGGTAAGTCAGGTCCTACCTCACCTACTTTAGCCAAGCACCATCTTTCTAGCAGACATTATTTTGTTAACTAATTAAATACTTAAAATAAATAATGCAAAACAAGTGCCTCTCCACCAACTTTCCCCACCCACCAACTATCTTTCATTTATTATTTCCCAATTTTAAAAATAAAAATAATAAAATAAATAAGAATTTAAAATTATTATATTATATTATATCATCTTATCCCAAAACGACATCGCGTATTTGACCCACAACAATACGGTGGAGTTCCTTAAAAACTCATATGGATGAGCTTTATAAGCATCTTACTCCTTGTGTCTCTTTTAGTAGTTTGTTGTTGTTGTTGGAAACGTGCATTACACGTGCCGATTATCTTTCGGAGTTTTTTTGTTCACGAGACATAACCATGTTCAGTTAGTTAGTTAGTTATTGAAACTCAATAATAACCTTGTAAAAGAAAACAATGCAAATATGATGATTCATTGAAATCTGGAAAAAAGGGGAACCGTTGACTTCAAGTTAACACTATCAGCCACAAAGTTCTATTGACAAAACAGTGATATCTCTAATATGCCGGATGGGTATTAAATTTAGAAATAATGTGTGTTATACGTACCAAGATCATTTACATTAATAAATAAATATTAAATAATATATAAATAAATATTAAATAATATATAAATAAATATTAAATAATATATAAATAAATATTAAATAATATATAAATAAATCAGTACACTGTACCCGCAGCAACAAGCAAATACAGAGAAAAAAAAAACCCTCACCAATCCCTGCACGACGTAGTATGATTGCTTCTTCCTTCCCACTACGTCTCTCCCTTCACCTACCTCCCACTCACACGCGCGTAAATCAGTTCGCGCGTTACAACGGGAACATTTTGTTTAACCATTTCACAAAATTAGATTCAGAGGTAAACAGGAAAAAGAAAGAAAAAAAAAAAAAGGCAATCAAACAATCTCAACCGCATCTTCAGATCTGCCACGGCTAGGAGGACTCTATAAATAAATCCGGATCCCGATTCCTTCAAACTCGCGCTCTTGTTGCTCTCTCATTCCTTCTTCCTCCTCCTCTCTCAATCGTCAGTTTTTCCCCCGTAAGGTGTGCTCCTTTAATTGATCCATTTCGTTCATTTTTTTTTTTCTTACTTTACGCATTTCTTCCTTGTTCTTCGTCTGTTTATTGATTCCACTCTCTCATTTAAATTCCTGATTTGAATCTGTCAAACTTGTTATCTTTGATCATCTTCGTCTGATTTTTGGTTTCTTTCGCTAAGATCTGAACGTAAGTGTCACTTTTCAACATTTTCGTAGCTCGAAGTAAGATTCAGTTACGTTCGAGTGTGTTTTTTAATCTTTTGGATCTGGACGTGTGAATTTTTATTCATGTGCTCCTGATGTGACTGTTTATAAGTATTTTTAGCCCATCGGAATACAGATCTGAGGTTTTACTGGTTCTGGAACCTTAGATCTGTTACTCTTTGACTTGGCGTTTTGCTTTTAGTAGTAGATCTGATCTGGTTTAGCTTTTTTTTTTTCCCCTCTCAATCTGTTTTCTGCTTATGATTACAGATCTGCTCTATATGTGTAGTCTATACTCTTAAGCTGTTCAGATTGATGGTTTTGTGATTCATTTTCGTTTCCACCTACGCGTCAGATGGATATTTCACCTAATGAGTGCTTTCACAGCTCCAATTCGATGTAGAGCAGTAGTAGTAGTATCTGACGCTTCACATTTGTGATTTGTCTGCATGCCATAAGAGTAGTCGTGTATTTTTATTTTAAATGACATCATCCATGTAAAAAGTTATTTGTTAGAAAGAGATCAATGCAGTGATTTGACTCCATGATTTTCAGCTCTGTTTCTTAGATCTCCTGTAATTGTATTCACTTCTATTTTATAATTCATTGTTCGTCCAAGTTTTTCCTTTCTCATTCTTTAGTGGAGAAGTTAATAGTACACGTAGCATAGTATGTAGTATAGGTGTCCATTTTATGTTGGTTATTAAACATAGATGCTAATTTTTTTTCCCAGTCTTTTAATCAGAAAAAATGGCATCTCACATTGTCGGATACCCTCGTATGGGCCCCAAGAGAGAGCTCAAGTTTGCTTTGGAATCATTCTGGGATGGGAAGAGCAGCGCTGAAGATTTGAAAAATGTGGCCACAGATCTCAGATCTTCCATCTGGAAGCAGATGGCTGATACCGGTATCAAGTACATCCCCAGCAACACTTTCTCATACTATGATCAGGTGCTCGACACAACCGCACTTCTTGGAGCTGTTCCACCAAGATATGGGTGGAATGGTGGTGAGATCGGATTTGACACTTACTTCTCCATGGCCAGAGGGAATGCCTCTGTTCCTGCGATGGAGATGACCAAGTGGTTTGACACCAACTAGTACGTGATGATTCCTTCCTTGCGTTGTTTCTGAAAAAAAAAAAAAAAGAACAAAAAAGAACCAAAAAAATAAAAATAAATAAAAGAAAAAGAAAAAAAAGTATTTCTTGTTTTTGGTAGATGCATTTTCATATTATATTGTGTGCTTTCTTAATGTTTGGGTATTTGATTCAGCCATTTCATTGTCCCTGAATTGGGACCGGAGGTGAAGTTCTCTTATGCTTCCCACAAGGCAGTGGATGAATACAAGGAAGCTAAGGCGGTATGTATTTAGTTAGCTCTCATTCTTTCTTTAGTTTTTCTTTTTCATACTTCCTAAGATGATAAGATCTATTTGGATGATCGAATATGAAGTGTAAATTTGATAACATCAAAAGGCTATGCCATTGACATGCATGAAGGATTATGAAATTGGTATTCTTAACAGTCAGAGGGAACGAACCATGAATGAGAAAATTTGCTCAGATTGGTTTCTATTATGTAAAAACGTAATGTGTTTTAAATTTTTTTTTCAACAGATACCATCATGATTGTGTGCAGTCTAATCTGATAAATAAATATTTACTTTCACATATTGTCAGTCAGTTGTCAAACTTACAAAAGTCTAGCATCTATTAACTAATATTCCTGGATTAATGCCCCTCGATTTACCATGCAGCTTGGAGTTGATACCGTCCCAGTTCTTGTTGGTCCAGTGTCATACTTGTTGCTCTCCAAACCTGCCAAGGGTGTGGAGAAATCCTTTTCTCTTCTCTCCCTTCTCGACAAAATTCTTCCTATCTACAAGTAAGAAATCATGTAATCTGCTTCTACATATGTATGTATTTGGACCTTTTTAATCTTTATAGTAACCTTCATACTTCTTCAGGGAAGTTGTGTCTGAGCTCAAGGCAGCTGGTGCCTCATGGATTCAGTTTGATGAGCCTACCTTGGTGTTGGATCTTGATGCTCACAAGTTGCAAGCATTCTCTAGTGCCTATGCTGAACTTGAATCATCTCTCTCTGGCTTAAATGTCCTCATTGAGACCTACTTTGCTGACATTCCCGCTGAGGCATTCAAGACCCTGACTTCTTTGAAGGGCGTCACTGCTTTTGGGTTTGATTTGGTCCGTGGAACAAAGACCCTCGACTTAATCAAGACTGAGTTCCCCAAGGGCAAATACCTTTTTGCTGGGTTGGTTGATGGAAGGAACATCTGGGCCAATGATCTTGCTGCTTCTCTTAGTGTATTGCATGAGCTTGAAGGCATTGTGGGCAAAGGTATTCATTGTTGCTTGCATTTTGTGTCATAATCTTGATGATAATATTAGTTAGAGTAAGTTTACTTTTATCAACTCTCTAACCCTGTCTCCGAACTTAAAAATCAGATAAACTGGTGGTCTCCACTTCTTCCTCTCTTCTCCACACTGCTGTTGACCTTGTTAATGAACCGAAGCTGGATGAGGAAATCAAGTCATGGCTTGCTTTTGCTGCCCAGAAGGTTGTTGAAGTTAATGCATTGGCCAAGGCACTGGCTGGGCACAAGAACGAGGTAATGGTCTCTTTGTCCTTGCTGATATACCGTCTCTAAAATACCCTAGTGAAGTTTTATTGCTTAAACTAACTAATGTTTGCTTTTCTGTTTTCAGGCATTCTTTTCTGCCAATGCAGCGGCTCATGCTTCAAGGAAGTCTTCCCCAAGAGTTAACAATGAGGCTGTCCAAAAGGCTGTAAGTGCTTCGAGTTATTACACCAACTAGTACTTATCTGCAGATTCATTTTTACTTAATGATGAATTATTTGTTTCTTCATCAGGCTGCTGCTTTGAGGGATTCAGACCACCGCCGTGCTACAAATGTGAGTGCAAGACTTGAAGCTCAGCAAAAGAAACTTAACCTTCCAGTCCTCCCGACCACCACCATTGGATCCTTCCCTCAAACCGTGGAACTCAGGAGGGTCCGCCGTGAATACAAAGCTAAAAAGATCTCTGAGGAAGAATACATCAAGGCCATCAAGGAAGAGATCAACAAGGTTGTCAAACTCCAGGAAGAGCTTGACATTGATGTCCTTGTTCATGGAGAGCCTGAGGTAATTCTTCTTGGTCAATTGATTGAAAAAAAAAAAAAGATAAAAAAGAAGAAAGGAAATGAAAAAGAAATGAGTTTGTATTCAAAATTTTGTTGCGTCTCTTAATTGGGGTGAATTGTCTTTGCAGAGGAATGATATGGTTGAGTACTTTGGAGAGCAGTTGTCAGGTTTCGCCTTTACTGCCAATGGATGGGTGCAATCATATGGATCTCGTTGTGTGAAACCACCAATCATCTATGGTGATGTGAGCCGCCCCAAGCCCATGACCGTTTTCTGGTCCTCGACAGCCCAAAGCATGACAGCTCGCCCAATGAAGGGAATGCTTACTGGTCCCGTCACTATTCTTAACTGGTCCTTTGTTAGAAACGACCAGCCAAGGTATATATAAAACGAAGCTCCAAAAATAAGCTCTATAATGAATCTATAATAACAAGCATTGATCTATTTATTTATTTCTACTCCAGGTTTGAAACTTGCTATCAGATTGCTCTCTCCATCAAGGATGAGGTAGAGGACCTTGAGAAGGCTGGTATCAATGTGATCCAAATTGACGAGGCTGCTTTAAGAGAAGGGTTACCTCTCAGGAAATCCGAGCACGCTTTCTATCTAGAATGGGCTGTCCACTCCTTCCGTATCACCAATGTTGGTGTTCAAGATACAACCCAGGTAATTTAATTTATCTCCGATACTAATTTACCTTTTTAACCTTATGATATAATGTGGTCTGAAATATTTTGCGACTGTTTCGATAGATCCACACTCACATGTGCTACTCCAACTTCAATGACATCATCCACTCTATCATCGACATGGATGCCGATGTCATCACCATTGAGAACTCCCGTTCTGATGAGAAACTATTGTCCGTTTTCCGTGAGGGAGTTAAGTACGGTGCTGGAATCGGCCCTGGTGTCTATGACATCCACTCCCCGAGAATCCCATCAACCGAAGAGATTGCTGACCGGGTTAACAAAATGCTTGCCGTTCTTGAGACCAACATCTTGTGGGTCAACCCAGACTGTGGGCTAAAGACCCGCAAGTACCCCGAGGTGAAGCCGGCCTTGAGCAACATGGTCGCTGCTGCCAAACTCCTCCGCACCCAGCTTGCTAGCACCAAGTGAGTGAGTGGTTCGAGAGTCTTTATCTTTTATCATATGATTTCAGATCCTTGCTCGATGAAAGATGGGGAAAATGTCTTCTCTTATCTTTTCCAAATAACTGTGCGATGAAATATGGAGAGCAGTGTTTTAGTAGGGTGTTTTGCTCTTATGAGAGCCCCATTTTATTTCCCTTTTGTAACGCATTAAGTATTTTCAAATTTTTTATTCTTATTATGCATCCAAATGTTTTTTACCCTTTTTTACTTATATCAAGTAGCATACATAATCTGCATGCTTCTTGTAAAAGCTGTCATTTCATACAATATATGGCAACAATAGCAGCTGTGGCGTAATAGTGCTAGATATTTTTAGAGGGCAAGGCAGTGAGAGAGTCTCTATACGCCCCATATGAAATCCTCTCACATACATCATCTTTGAGTTCCAACTCCATATTTCTTCTTGCAAACGCCTTGGATTGTTTCCAAGTCTACTACTTCTTCCCTGCTCAAATTCTCCAAAGCTTCTTTTCTTGAGGGACTTAAAAAGAAAATCAAAATCAGGCCCAACACTTGTAATCCAATTTGAAGTAAATGTTAGAAATTTATGTACTATGTTAATTACCTTTGAAGGACCGTAGATATGGTTGTAGTAAGAGAGAGTGAGCTTGAGCTGTGGAATGCTTCTTTTACTAAGGATCTCTAGCACAACACCTTCTTCTATGTAACCGCATGAGTTGCCTTTTCCCGTCTCGTAAAGTCGCTTTGCATCACACTTGGCTGTGTGTTGGCTAACATCTTCATGATGTGCCTGCCTTATGTGACGCAACCAATGCTACAAGAATCTACTTTTCGACAAGTTTAAGGTACAACAATATACATATCAAGTAGAGAAATGAAACACAAGTATATATACAGACATATATAAGCTTAACCTTTGGTACGCATGGGGAGGCTCGATATTGTTAATACCTTGGTCCATTGTCTTCTAAATCTTGTATAGTATGCTTGCTTGATTAACATAACATGACAAAATCTACCTGCAATCATTCTCGAAGCTTGGGTTTTCCATGGATAGGAATTTTAGGTATACCCATTAAGCAAATTACTAGTATCTATATTGCTTGAGCTTATATAGAGTAGCTAAGAGACTTGGACCGAAAGGAAAGGATCCTGTTTAATATGTTATGAGTTTTCTAACGTGTACCATTTTTAGTGAAGACTTGGTAATGGTGGACTCAACATGTATGTCTAAAAGCCAAAAACATTGTCATGCTTAACAGGTTGTGGCATGTCAAGTTTTGTTTGTAGCGAAGACTTTGTATGGTTCCCTAGTAGACAATGAGTATGAACGATGCCTTTTTTGTACCAACTTTTTTCAGACTCCACCTTACAACTTCCAAACCCATGTGCCCTTTTTTCTTAGCTGTTGACGAGTTGCCCAATAAACATATAAGCTCAAAATTGTACAGTTTAGAGGGACATACAAACACCATACAGCATACAACGAGAAAAGAATCAGCCGCTTAGTGCGATTGGTGTTTGTAGGAGTTAAATTCTTGAGTAGATTCAATACTTATCCATAAAAAAGCAAATATCAGCATCACATTATCTCATTAGCTTTTTTTTTTTCCCCTCTTTCCCCCTCATTTCCTTTCCTTACTCTATTTTGTTTTCACCCCCTTCTCCAACTAATCTTTTTCTTTCTGTATCTATTGACAGATAAAATTGACAGAGGGGGAAAAAAGAGAACCAAGAGATCTTTCCATATCTATTGAACTGTCTGGGCAAAATGATTAAAATGGTTTAAATATGTAGCAAAAAGTAGTACAACACCAAATATGTGTAATGATCAAATTATATAAGAAATGGTTATAAAATAGTTACCTAATAAAAGATCAGCCATATGATCTCCATCTTTTAACTCTCCACTTATTCTGATTATTTATGATCATATCATTTTACTTCTTTAATTTACTTACCTCATCATTTACCAAGTTAAGAGATTTTTTCGATTAATTTATTTAAATTATATATATATAAAATTACAATTAATTAATTTAATTTAATTATAATTTATTTTAAAACTTTTTAAAATAAATTTTATAGACAAAAATTATTAATTTATAAAAATATATTTTTTAAATAAAATATATAATCATGTAATAAATTATCATAAAAAATCAGAAGGAGGGGGAGGGGGGGGGGGGGGGGGGGCAAATTTGGAACGTTAATTACGAAATAAAGTAGCACATTCCTTCCTGCTCACTCTAATCAATTTTTCTTCTATCTGGTCTGCCCTGTCATTTGCTCCTACCTGTGTAACACCTGTTCATTCTCTCTCTCTCTGCGAAAACTGCATTGCAGAAGCAACCATCTCTATCGGAAGCTCGGAACTATTAACGACTATGCAGGTTTGTATTCGATCTCTTGAGCTACTAATAGAATTGAAGCCCTAACTTCTTCTTTTTTCTTTTTTCTTTTTTTTTTCTTTTTTTGGATTCAGGCTCTGAAATGGAGCTGTGTGTCAATTTTATAGCTGATTTTAATTTTGTTTTTCATTTTCAGACTCAGACGAGAACTGTTCAAGTAAAGCATGTTTCAGATCTAGCAGGTGAAAGAGAGATTCATGAGTTTTTCTCTTTCTCTGGAGAAATCGAGCACATTGAGATTCTACGGTATGTAAATTTATATATTGTTGTTTGCGAATCAGTTGGATACTTGGAACAAAATATGAGAGAAATAAGGAATCTAGGCAGCAGAAGATGCTTTGTAAAAATTGAAATTAATGGTGTATGATATGATTTATGTATATATATATATATATATACTTTTTTTTGGTGCAGTGAACCTGGGCAACAGAAGACTGCATTTGTTACGTTTAAAGATCCAAAAGCACTTGAAATTGCCCTCCTGTTATCGGTATACTTACTCGCCTTATGTCAATTTGTTTCTCTAGTTTTTTGTCTTCTTTGCATGTGGCTATGGCTTTTTTGCCTTGGATATAAATTTGGGAAGATAATTTGAACTGGTCTGTGTATAACTTTGTAGTTTATTTTAACTATAATCATTAATACAAACAATGTAGGACGTCCGTAGATGATTGTTGCTTCAATACTTTTCTGAGAATAGAATCAAATCAAATTTTGAGACTTCAAAAGATTATGAGATTCCATATGGGAGTAAAAAGTTTTGATTTATAGTTGTGTAGAAATTCCCTCAACTTATATGGGGAAAAACATGACTTAGAGGCCAGTCAAGAGATAAATCTTCCAATGTGAACTATTGAGGAATACATCGTGGTGGCTTGGTGTGTGAAAAAAAAAATGAATTTTCTTTGCATTTAGGGAATATGGTGTCAAAATTTGTAATATATTCATGTAGAAATTTGTGGCATGTGAATCTTGTTTGATATAATCCTTGTAGACACTATGTATACTTGTATAGTTCAGCACTTGCAACTCCCAAATATCCATTTTGGAAATTCTATTCCATTTTTCCTGTTGATCGGCATTTCACAGGGATATGGAAGTTATTTGGATTTTCTGTTTGCAGGGAGCAACCATAGTCGACCAGATAGTGAGTATAACTCCTGTGGAAAACTATGTATTAAAACATGAAACGCAGGTAAATTCATAGGTTCCTGAATTCTTTCAAAGAGTTGAGTCCCATAAGTCTGTATAGCATATTCATGATTGCAGTTTTGTGCAGAAACTACGGATGGTTGAAAATGCTTTATGTGTGGCTCCAGCAGATACCGTTTCATCAAATGTTGAGGTAGCTGTCAATACACAACAAATGTCTGTTAATGTTAAACATCCAAGGGTGAAACCTGCATCTAATATAGTGAACTCGTTTGATATAATGAAATATGTAATTTTCTCCAAAATTTTGTGGATGCTTGAAATAGAAAAGATTTGACTGGCTACTGATAATACATGGTTTTGTATTTGTCTAAATTGCATTTGGAATGGGAACTACTTCCTTCCTTATCTAAAGGATTGATTAGTATAGGAGTGAGATGATATTTGTATGCATCTATGGGAGAAGAAATCATGCATAAGTTATTCAACCTAATGAGGTGCTTCCTTTTCTTAAGGCTTCACAGCAAGTGGCAGCCTAGTGGCAGCCTAACATATCATGGTTTGACTGCTATTATGACCATGTATTTTACAAGCAAGTTTTTTGGTTGATGCTTTCAAGTAATAATATCTATGTTTGAGCAGGGTAATAACAGTCCAGTTGGCAGTGGAAGAGTGTATGTTAGTAAAGCGCAAGATGTAGTTGTGAGCATGCTTGCAAAAGGTTCAGCTATTAGACAAGATGCTGTGAACAAGGCTAAAGCATTTGATGAGAAGCATCAGTTGACTGCCAATGCATCTGCAAAGGTTGTTTCCTTTGATAGGAGGGTTGGGCTGACTGAGAAGTTGACAACCGGGATTTCTGTGGTTAATGAAAAAGTAAAGTCTGTTGATCAAAGGCTTCATGTGTCAGACAAAACTATGGCGGCAGTATTTGCGGCAGAGAGAAAGCTAAATGACACAGGATCAGCTGTCAAAACAAGCAGGTGTGATAATCATTCTTGAAACAATTATTATCCATCTTCTTTTTTATACTCCTAGAAGTAATCATCCAATTTTTAAGACCTGCGGAATTAGATCTTATTGCTCTAACTTTTGAAATCCTTCAATTTTCTGAAACTCCAGTCTCTTCTACTTTATAACATCATCCGTTTGCAGCTCCTTCTCGAGAGAAGAGGGGGGAGGAATGCTTTTGTACTGGGTTACTAGTTTGGAACTGAATGAAAATGAATTCCCTTTTTGGTGCAAAACAGGTATGTAACTGCAGGAGCAGCTTGGCTAAATGGTGCTTTTAGTAAGGTAGCAAAAGCAGGACAAGTGGCTGGTACGAAAACAAGAGAAAAATGGAATTTGGCTGTGTCAAACATGACGGCAAAGGTGCATTTCGATGCTACACTCTCGTGTGTTATTTTCAAGTTGATCCTTATTATACCCTTTAAAAGGACTTAGGCTTAGAGTTTGTTTTAAGAGTTCTTCAAAACCCAGTTTAAACCAATTTAAGACTTACCCCACATTTTATCAACTTAACCTAACTCCAATTCAAAAACAATTAAAAGCTAAGCGGAACTTTACTAGAACCTATATTGGAATTTAGGTTATAGTTATTAGCAAAAGTGCAAGCAGCACAAAGCATTTCAAAGGTAATCCATTGTAATCTCTCCGACCTGAAAGATATCCATTCACACAAGTAGGCTAAGAAGACTTCCATTTCATTGCATGCAGGAATCTCCTATTGTTGCATAAGCTCGATAATTGGTGTATCGGAAGATCAAATGGCTAGGTCTCTGTCAGTTGCTTTTCGACACAAGCCTTGTATTTGGGTATATCTGATATATGGCTTGTAGTTCAGGCTTGTCATTATCTTCCCTCAACTCCATTCATCCCTCTATTATGATTTGATGCGTGTGCTTCAATTATTGATTTCAGTTTTTTTTTTTTTTCTCCCTTAATATTCTTTTAGTTCCTAGGGATTTTTGTTTCTAGTTGTAATATTGGTTGTAAGTTGAACGAAAGTCCTAATTGGGATGGACCAAGTAATTTTTTTTTTTTTTTTTTTCATTTGAAGGGGCTTCCAAGTTTATAGTAAGAAATGAGAATGACATTATTTGATTATTACTCTAGTCATTGCATGGAATGTAAAATATTTACTGTTTTATTATGCAGTTAACAAAAAAACGATTGTATTTGGTTCCCATGAGGTTGGGTAGATTTATGAGGCATCGATCTAAGTCACAATCATGCCTATTTCACCGATTCTTCACCTATTTATTCGATTGACTTTGTAAAATATGTCTTCCACTCATTCTAATCAAACATTAGATAATACAGTTTTGGTCGGAAGGCCTGTTACGTCCAGCAATCTGAATCCTTCCTTTTTGTTATGTTACGTATTAAGTCAAATTGCAATTGGCTTCATAAGCACGCGTTAACCATAATGTCAACAAGGCTATGTATAGATTACTCTATTTACTTATTTAAGCTTCCTTAAAAATACACACTAGCTTCAACTCAAATTTAAGGATCAAGAAGAGAAATCAACTTCAACTTGGTGTCAATTTTGTAATTTTAAATACTTCAATATGTATTAGTTAGAAGTAAGAGCTTGGTCAAAAATAAGTATTATCCTTTGAGTTATGTATAGAGGAGAGCCCTAATGAACAAAAATTGAACTTGTAAACTATACTTCTATGCAAACTGTTGCCCCAGAAGAAGCATGGTATAGTTTTGTGTCTTTGTTAATCTATTTAGATTATTAGATCCGGAAAACAATATACGAGACATATTAAATACGAGTTTATATCTAAGATAATCCGATAAATTTTATCATCGAAAATACGTGAAAGAATTTTATTCCGAATATATTAAAATATAAAAAATATTCGATAAAAAAAAGATGTCGAGTTAAATTATAAAATGAGGTTGGTTTCATTGTGGACCGCATGCATCCGATTTTCGATTAGGTAACGTTACCGAATTTATTAAAACAACAAAACACTCCATGGGCAAGTTAGTAATTTCGATTTATCAGAGGCCGACAGTTCACAACTGCTTATGAGAAAAATAAAAAACTACCGAAAAGGGAAAGGAAAAGTCATAGCGAAGAACAGACACGTCAGCAGTAGAAGGCCACGTGTATGGCGAAGAAAGCACTTGCAAAAGTATAAAACGGTGAGGACGTGGCCAAAACGACACTTCAACCTCCGAGTTTTCGACCCCATCTCTCACGCAAGGTCAATCCGTCAAATGAACGAGGGTATTTTGGTCATGGTGAATAGTTGAAATCCCCAGATTACCCTTTCTCGAGTTTGACAGAGCTCGGAATTATCGGAAACTCATTTCTTTGTTCGCCCCCTTCTCTCTCTGTAGACTCTATCTTTTCTCCCTGTGTTCGGTGCCTTTTTGGTTCCTGGGTATATTCTCTGGTTCGATTCTGTGCGTCACGAAACTCACCTCCCTTATATTCTCTCTTCCGCAAGATTGTTCTCCGCTGTAAATCACAATATTTTTTCTCTCCTCTCTTCTCTCTCTCGGTCGCTCTCGTTCTATCTCTGACATTATACACAGGTGATGTGTAATTTGATTTGAGTAATTCCAGTTTCTTTGACTTCATATCTTCCATTTGTTTGTTCTATGCTGTAATTTTCGTGCTTTAAGCATTCATTTGCATAAATTCTAACGAAATTTGTATTTTTAATTTGATTCATTTTCTCTGATGGGTTTTTTTTTTAGGGGGGGGAGGGGGTTCTCGTATTTCTTCTCTTCCTTCATCTGGATTTCGGATTTAAGACAAGGCATTATTCATCACTGTGAGAGCTTTGTAATTCTAGTTTTTGGCAGTAACTCTGCAGTTTTATCAGCCATCTTGATGAAATTATGAGGGATTAGTGTTTGAAAATGCTTGGATATTAGTCAATGTGTTTGGATTTGATTTCTTACTCACCAGATCAAACCTTACCTTGTAAATTTTTTTCCGATTTCAGATCAACTTGGGGTTGTTTCAAGTATTTGTTTTGTACATTTCCAAATGTAATAAATTTCATTCATACTTGCTCCATCTGATGCATGATTCATGTTGATCTATGTTCTTTGGAATATATAGAAGTATAAATTATCAGTAATTATATGAAAACTGTAGATATTATAATCAATAGAGTTCATCTGACTTTTGGAAAGAATTGGGAAATGCAGGTTTCTTCTTGGTTATTTCGGAGAAGGTTCCTTTTAACAGCCTCGGCACCTTAATGAGGGTTTCAGAATGGCTGCTACAAAGTTTCTGTGTTTATGAGAAATATGATGATGATGATACTTGAATAACAGTTCATAACTTTAAATTAGAATCTAGATAGATGTACAGTCTCTTTTTAGTATTTCTAGTTTAGGAAGCTATTAGTTTGTTTGTTATGTAGTTATCATTATTGACTATTAGGAGTGCCTGTACATTGTTTCTGAGCATATAACTTAAGAAACTAGAACCAAAAAAGGAAACAAAAAAGAGGAAAAAAATGGAAGTGGTAGGTTCACCTCAAGGGCAAAAGCAAAATCTGGGTTCGGTTCGAAAATGTTCCTCCAACCGTTCCTCTAAGGAAATATGGCTAGTTGTGCGTGAAGGATCATTGGCTGATGTGGATTTGGCATTGGCACTAATAAAGAAGAATGGTGGGAATATTAATTCAAGGAACATATTTGGTCTCACTCCTCTTCATATTGCTACTTGGAGAAACCATATCCCCATTGTTAAGAGGCTTCTTGCTGCTGGAGCAGACCCCGATGCTAGGGTGTGTTATTTTATCCTACTCTTCGGGCTAAACTTTTCACCTTTCTTTTGCCATACTTGTTCCCATTTTTCATTGATATAGTTACATGTTTGACATTACGGTTTATAACATTATCAAATTAAGCATTTGCACTCCTTTCACATGTTTTTATTTCAAGGATGGTGAGTCTGGCTGGAGTAGCCTTCATAGAGCTCTGCATTTTGGTCATCTTGCAGTAGCGAGTATCCTTCTTCAGTCTGGTGCCTCTATGACATTGGAGGACTCAAAATCTCGAACGCCAATCGATCTCCTCTCTGGGCCACTCCTGCAGGTTGTGGGAAGTGGAACTGAGTCAGGTACACTGGTTTTTTATTCAACTCTTTGGCGCCTGTACTGTTCTTGAAATCTAAGCTGTTTTTTCTGCATATAGTTGCTACAGAGGTGTTCAGTTGGGGAAATGGTGCCAACTATCAGCTTGGAACCGGAAATGAACATGTATCAAAGTTGCCGTGTAAAGTAGACACACTTCATGGTTCTTTTATCAAGCTGGTTTCTGCGGCTAAGTTCCATAGTGTAGCAGTTACTGCTCGTGGAGAAGTCTACACCTGGGGATTTGGACGGGGCGGCCGCCTTGGCCACCCTGACTTTGATATTCATAGGTATAAAACATCATCTTCTCTATCTTATGGTTTCGTTTGGCTGGGAGTTTAAAGTCCAACTTGGGTCCACGAAAAGTTCCAGTTTGCTTTGAAATGTGATTTTGCATGCAAACCCACCATAGTGAGAATGAGGAGATTGTTGCCTGTTTAGATGAACTGTAATCTTGTGAAATCAGATGCAATTGCTTTTTTCATTCTTTGCAGCGGCCAAGCTGCAGTTATCACCCCTCGCCAGGTGACTACTGGTTTAGGGTCTCGTCGTGTAAAAGCAATTGCTGCAGCTAAACATCACACTGTAATTGCTACAGAGGGTGGGGATGTTTTCACTTGGGGATCCAACCGAGGTAAAGCATTTTGGGTCCCATTTCGAGTCTAGTCTATCATTAGATGAGTCTTTGCATATAGACACTGGGAAAGGACAGAAATTTCATTGTCATTCCATTAAAGACACATTGGAAGATAGAATAAAGACTCAGAATTCTGATTGTGTCATCATTTTACATACATCTTTGCAGAGGGGCAGCTTGGCTATACTTCTGTGGATACTCAACCTACACCTCGTAGAGTGAGTTCTCTCAAATCAAAAATCATTGCTGTTGCTGCAGCAAATAAACACAGTGCTGTAGTGTCTGAGTCGGGTGAGGTTTTCACATGGGGCTGCAATAAGGAAGGCCAGCTGGGCTATGGAACCTCTAACTCAGCATCAAATTACACACCTAGAGTTGTTGAATACTTGAAGGGAAAGGTCTTCATTGGAGTTGCTGCAGCGAAATATCATACACTTGTATTAGGGGCTGACGGAGAGGTAATGTGAGCTGATGTCGGTTATTATGATGAATATTGAATTCTAGATGCATTTGGATTAGTGATTCAAACTGGAATCACGGTAATTTGAAACAGTTTAAATCATGTAGGCCTTAACTAAGTGTTGATTAGGCTTCATTTTTGTAATTTTTGAAATTGGAATCTGAGTAAACTGGAATCTTGATAAGATTCTAAGGCCCAAATTGTATTCTAGTTAGATTATGTAGACCCAGATGGACCCTCCCAACGTGTAATTTCTTGTATCATACATCTCACAAGCATGTTTTATGTTCTATGAAGCAGGTTTACACTTGGGGTCATCGGCTTGTTACTCCTAGACGAGTTGTTGTGGGTAGAAATTTGAAGAAAAGTGGGACTTCCCTGTTAAAGTTTCACCGAATGGACCGTCTACATGTCGTTGGTATTGCTGCAGGGATGGTCCATAGCATGGCTCGCACTGAAGATGGTGCTTTGTTCTATTGGGTTTCATCTGACCCTGATCTCAGATGCAGACAGGTCCTTTCTCTCAAGTCGAATCTTTAATTTAAGATGCGTTAGGGTTTAGTGAATTAGACTCAAACTAATTTGCCTTTTCTTCGTTTCAATACAGCTCTATACTTTCAGTGAGCAAAATGTGGTTAGTATCTCTGCTGGAAAGCACTGGGCCAGTGCAGTTACTTCTACAGGTGATGTCTACACTTGGGATGGAAAGAAGGGTAAGGATAAGCCTCCTGTTCCAACTCGATTACATGGTATAAAGCGGGCTTCTTCTGTCTCGACTGGAGAGACACATTTATTAATCATTGGATCTCTCTATCACCCTCTCTATCCTGGCAATATTACCAAAATACCACAGAAGCCCTTGTCAAATGTTACTGCAGATGAACCAGATGAGCTAACTGAAGATTTAATATTCGGCGATATGGATTCAAGTAATTACGTAACAGCCCCTACAGAGAAGGACGATAAAATCGAAATGAGGCCTGTTGTGCCTAGTTTAAAGAGTCTATGTGAAAAAGTGGCGGCAGAGTGGCTAGTTGAGCCGAGGAATTCTGTACAACTTCTTGAGGTTGCTGATTCGCTTGGAGCAGATGATTTGAGAAAGCACTGTGAAGATATTGCTATTAGAAATCTGGATTATATTTTATCTGTAGCATCTCATGCTGTGTCTAGTGCTTCGCTTGATATTTTGGCTGATCTTGAGAAATTGTTGGATCTAAGGTCGTCCGAGCCTTGGAGCTACCGTAGACTCCCCACCCCTACGGCTACTTTTCCGGCCGTTATAAACAGTGAAGAGGAAGATAGTGAGCCGGATGTTCTAAGGACCCGAGAGAGTCTAATTTTAAAAGGTTCTTCTTCCATGTGGATTGTAAATGAAAGGGATCAAAGATCGGAGTCCTTTTTGTTGCCTAAGGATGATCAGAATGAAGCTATTAGCAAACAGGTTCGGTCTTTGAGGAAAAAGTTGCAGCAGATTGAGGTGCTTGAGGCGAAGCAATCTACTGGGCATCTACTTGATGGGCAGCAAATTGCAAAGCTTCAGACTAGGCCTGTTCTTGAGAGTTCACTTGCCGAGCTTGGTGCTCCTATTGAGACATCTATGCAGCAGGGAAACTCAGATCCGAATTCGCCTAATGCGAAAAGTGGTAAGAAAAGTCAAGTATTGAGAAAGCATAGGAAGAAGAGTAAGTATAATAAAGTGGACTCATTGGATGGAATGTCTACTGTTTCCGGAACTGAAATTGAGCAAAACCTGGCGAAGGATTTCCTTCAAGTTGAAGGCTGTGAAGTGGGTCCAAAGAATAAGGTTATTTTTTATACATTAATGTTTAAGTTCTTTTCAGTTTGACCCTTGTCTTATACTGGTTATGAATTGTGGTCTTGTCAGGAGGAAGATGGAAAATCTGAGGAAATTAAGGACAATGAAACTGTTAGAGATTCTGCTTCGTTTCTTCAGAAGAGCACTTCAGAATTGACCAAAAATAAGTCGTCTGTTTCAGCAGCTTCCAAGAAGAAGAATCGAAAGGGTGGGCTTTCTATGTTCTTGAGCGGTGCGCTTGACGACAACCCTGTCCCAAAAGATGCCCCACAACCTCCTCCACCAAGCCCCAAAACAGAGGGGCCTGCATGGGGTGGGGCGAAGTTTCCCAAGGGATTCTCTTCCCTCCGTGAAATTCAAGACGAGCAAAGCAAAATCACCTTTAACAACCAACCCAGTAAGACCAATGATCAGTTGGAAGATGTTTCGGACACAAGAAATGAGGCAAAAGTCCAGCTGAGTTCATTCTTGCCTTCCAATCCTATACCCGTTGTCTCGGCCCGTTCCCCACAAGTCTCTGAAGGAGAGAAGAGTACTCCATGGGCAGCTGCGTCAGGTACTCCTCCAGCACTCCCTTCATCTAGGCTGTCTCTTAGAGACATCCAAATGCAACAGAAGGGAAAACAACAGCAGGGGATTTCATCCAACAGTCCAAAGACCAGAACGGCTGGGTTCTCCATCCCTACAAGTCAGGGCTCACCATCTGACTCGACCCCTGTGAGCCGCTGGTTCAAGCCGGAGGCGGATGCGCCGTCTTCACTCCGTTCAATTCAGATCGAAGAGAAGGCCATCAAGGACCTCAAGCGCTTCTACAGCAGCGTTAAGATTGTCAAGAATCAGTCTTGATTCTAAATCTGATCGGCACTTAGGTTTAATTTACTGCTGTATATGTCACTGTACAGGCAAGAGAGGGAAAGAGAGGAGGTTCTCTGTACATTCAGCTCGTTTTATGTAGAGTTTGTTTGATTGAATGAATCTCAGAATAAAAGTTCATTTGGCCCTGTTCCTGGTGGTTACATTTCTCAAAACCATTATGTGGGGGTGTGTACTTCCCAGATTTATATACTCTATTTTTGAAGTCATTTGGAACAACATTGGTAGTATTGGTCTAGAGCTAATTCATATTGATATTATCACGTGTCATTGTCAATCAAGTTCTTTAATCATTAAGTTCACTAATGGAGTTCTTTAATCCTTAATAGGTTCACTTAGCCACTTATAATTCTCTCCATCTAAGATTTGTAGCATACTTTCTGCCCTCGCCTTCGAGAAAGAAAGAGATGATGAGTATATCTATGAAATTTGATGTGAGATATGATCATGATGTTATATCAAATCAAGAATATATAATCCTAGCCGGTGGACAATATATACATTCGGATTGGCTTATCCGATGATTATACGATGTATGAGTATCGAGTAAGAACATGAAAGACTAAGTCATATCATTGTGGATGATAGATCCCACGTCGGTCCATTGAAAACCTGGCAAATAGCAACACATGATGTCAATGTTCATAAAAGCAATTAACAATTCGACATGAGTACAGCAATCATCATGCTTCGTTTGATTATAAATAGTTTCAGCTTTTCCTAAATACACGAATATATACATAAATCTTATATATATATATATATATATATATATATATACATAAATGTTAGACTCGTAATATTATCACATAAATCTTATATAAGAGAATTGAAACCGGATCAAAACAAAAAACCCTTACCCAGCTTAAACAAAGGCCAAATCATATACTTATACGATATAACTTCTTAGCTTTAATATATATTATCAAATCTTCTACTATATATATATATATCTATATACAGTGGAGTGGGTGGTGCTTGTGGAGGCCCATATGTGTCTGTCCCTCTGCGTTCTGTTTACTTTTTCTCTTGGTCTAATTTTCAGTGCTGTGTCCTTTTCAAATTGTTTGTGCAAGTGATAGGGCTCGGAAAAGCCTAAACCCTAAAAAGTAATGTAGAACAAGACAATTTGGTCCTTCTTCCAAAAACCCTTTATTTATTTATTTATTTATTTATTTATTTATTTATTTTCATGGTCACTGCAGTGACCTGTCTATCATGTGCTTTTTCCCACATTTTTTTCTTTGTTTTTCTCTTCCTTTAATTAAATCTAAAGCCTTTATTTTGCTGCCTACCATGTTTGTAAGACTGTAAATATTCACCTACTCAGCTAGAGAGAGAGAGAGAGAGAGTGTATAATTACTTATTAGATGCTTCGAATTAAGCCATACATGATGATGATCTGCTGCTAGCTAGCTAGTTGTAGTAGTACTCATTGTTGAATGATGACAGGGAGAGTGTTTCTGAAAGAACTAAGAAGGAAAACATGGAAAAGGGTGTTTGAAATGAAGTTTGATCCTAGATCCTAATTGCTATCTTCTGTATCTTTTTCATTTACACAAGCATGCAGTTCTTGAGCAGAGCTAGCTTGCAGCTTTGTTAGGTTGATTATTGAATCATTAGATCCAGGAGTGCTTATTACTAGTGTGCTCCAATCTTTTCTTTTTCTTCTTTTCCGTCTTTTGAGGCCGTTGTTTAAAGAGAGAAAAGATGGTAGCAGTCACTACTTGTTTTCCTTTTCACCAGAGAATAATTTATACATACATACATATATATATATATATTATATACATATGTTTTTTAAGAGAATTGTGAAGGAGATGAGAAAAACGATCCCGGACCAGGCTTCATTTCTCACACCAAACTTTTCCATTGTAACTGATCGATCTGAAGAAGAAGAGAATTAGCTTTAACTACCTGAAGAACTGGAAGAATCCTAAAGGTAAGTAAAAAATATACTTGTGACTAGTTCATTCCATCTGAAATATGCTATTCATATAATAAACTTGTGCTCAAACTCATGGAATCTGTAGAAAGATTTATTGATATATAGATCTGGGTTTGGAATCTTAATTACTCATCCCAACTCTCAGAAAAAACTAATGTTTAAATCTAATTCTGTAGCATGCCTCTATATATATATATCGTTTGAATATATATTACAGTTCCAAAACAGCTAGCCATCAGTTTGTGATCTACGCTAATTTGATCTATGCATTTCTGATGGGTGTTGGAAGTTGTTAGCTAAGCCTAAGAGGTTGTCTTTTGCTCGGAATGAGATTACATATGTATCGATTGGTATACTACATGTCATTTACGTATAACTTGCATCCTATGGACTTCATTTCTGATGGATTAGTCCAAAAATTATCATAACATTTCAGGGAAATGGATTTGGTCCGGACCGTACGGGTCAAGACCTATCCAGAACAACGGTTCATATTGATTTATCGATCAGCACCGTTGTCAAAGTATCATGTTATTATGGTTTTGTATATAAATGATATATATAATCCTATTTTTTAACAAAATGACATAATAATATATCACTTAGATATTCACCATTGGTCTGGATAGGTCCTTACCGGTACGTAGGGACCGAATCCATTTCGTTATTTCAGTATTAGTATTTCACATCTGTTATTATGAATGAATCCAGATCAGCAGTACACATTGCAAAAAACATATGCAGAGGCTTAATGTATATGAAGTTGCATTGATCAATTGTTCCTCATGATAAGCTGATCTTCATAATCTTACCTTGTTTTTCTACTGCACATCTTGACTGGGTAATGACCAATCAATCAGGATTTTAACGAGACATGGCTTGATTCACGAGTCATGTGTACATTGAAATGACATGTCGGCCAGTGACTTGTATAGAGTGAAATGTCAGAGTTAAAGGCTGCAGGCTTAGGATATATAGAGATATATACTCTCTTGATCTCTCCTCTTCTGTATATAAATGATATCGTGTGTACAGTATATATATATATATATATATATATAAATACACATTATGGTGAATGGATGCGATGGTTCGTACAACTGCAGATACAACTACAACTGAAGGGTGAAGACGATAACTAGGTTTTGGACGTAACATGGTGAATTTTCATACCTAATTCCCTTGCTGCATGGAGGAGGAGCCAATTTACATAGCTCTTCTCCTGTTTTGGGCAACATTTCAGTTGTTAGGCGACACGCCGTCAGGTCATATTGCTTCATGTGGTTGAATCGTTGATGTATGATTTATTGGAGAGCACTAGTCACTCAGAATATATATTATATTACTTATTATTGAAGGAATTTTTTGGATTAGATGGTATCAATTGTTGATTTGGTATGAATGTACACTTAAAAACAAATCAGTCCACGATTTAGTCAAAAAATTTATCGTATTATTGCCCTAATTTTAAAAAGAATTTCCATGAATTTCAGACAGTAACATAAACAAAACGTCAGCACAAACAGACTAATATTTTTTTAGGCACAAATGAAAAAAGGTATTTTTTTTGTGAGTCAAAAAGAAAATAAGAATCTAAGTGAATATAATACAAGGTCTGATCTCGTAGCCTAGTTCATTCCACTATTCCAGTCCGTTGAACAAAACTGTGAGGTGAAAGTGGACAAAATCTGCATCATTGTTTTTCTCACAGCCAAAAAAAGGAAATAAAACAAAAAAAACAAAACAAAAACATCTGGGTGGAAGTTAAAGGTATAACTGTAGAATGATAATGAAACTTTAAGGAAAAACTTGAGGTTCAAGATGCCCACGAACTAGATGCAGTATGTAACTTGAAATTTAGTCTTGTTTACTGCTTGAAATTCTTGCCCGGTGACGAAGCTCAGCCCTTTTCCACCGTGCAATTAGGTAGCACAGAGTAAACAGTGTGTTAACCTTCAAAGGAAGAAAAAAAAAAGGAGGCTGTTGGGGTTAAAAACCAATAACCGGGAAAAGGAAGCGAATAAGTGACAAGTATAAAAAACAATGTTTTAAGTCGATGGTGTTAGTTCTGAAAGGGAAGTAGCACTGACCAATATTAGCATCGCGATAACAAGTAGAGGCCCGGACCAGAGTGCAGAGAGGAAAACTCCACTAGGATCAAAATAATTTTGGCCTGCAAAGCTCTTCCAATTCTCACCTAGGAATCTATTGAGCCCCTGGGCTAGATAAACACCCGCCACTGCGCGAGATCGACATCTTAAGATGGTTGTATTTTGAAACAAAATCAAAACAATAAGAGAATAATAGCAGAAATTTTACTTTCTATTTTTCTCAAGTGCGTGGAAATTAACAATGTAAAAATGAGGGTGGGGATGCTTGAAAGATGCTTGAACAAAAAGGGGAAAGTAATAAAAAAACATACATGCGAGGAGGAACAAACACATCTGGAAGTTGGTGTTCTTCCTTGAAATAATGGTTGTAATGAGCAACAACGCATGGACTCCCAACAAGCCCATCAACCAAGGTTCCTGCCATATACAAGAGCGTGCTTGAAACACTGAAACCTAAATGAATGAAACATTGACTGAAATACTAATTATTTGAGCTGATGCAAAAATCAAATTCAATCTGATTATAGACCTATTCCAATGTAAATCCTATAGTTCCGACCGAAGTACAATGAATTGAATTTTCAAACAAAAATCAGTAAGGAATAAGGCTAAAGACACATAACCAAGTGAAAGATTGAGCTAAGTAAATGCGACTGTAAACATCAAGTGTACTCGAGAAACTTTTCTGCGAAACCAAATTAAGGAGGGAAGGGGAGAGAGAGAGTATAGATGATTGGGGGGAATACCTTCCAGTCGATGGCGTGGAAGAAACCTTTGAAATTGTCGACAGCGGGCTGGAGGCCAGATCGGAGCTCGGAGGAGAACTTCTGCATCAGATCTGCTATTTGGTCCATGTGCTCGTCCATGACCGACTTCAGCTCCTCCATTTTGAACTCCTTCTTCTTCTTCTTCTTCTTCTTCTTCTTAAAGCTTTTTGCAGCGGTCGAAGAGACTTCGCCGCAAAACGTATATATGAAATTCTGTAATAGAGAAATAAATAAATTCTCAGATGTGAAATCGTTACCGAGTTAGTAGACTCTAGAATGAAATCCAGTGGATCACTACCCTGTGTGATACGTATTGCCGCAGAATATCGCCACATCCGCTAAAAACAAATTAAACAAATAAATTGAATTAGAGGCCCGAGGCCCGAGGCCCAAGGCTCAAGGCCCAAGATTCCCTAAAACCCATCCAAGACTTTGTATTCATACCATCATTTGAGCCATAAAAGCCCATCAATTAATATGTTATGTGATGTCCTAAAGGGAAGAAAGAAAAAAAGTGTAGTCCTATTTTATAGTCAGATGAACACTGATCATGTGCCGAAGCAAATCTGGATAGTTCGGATACGTTTGCTTGTCTTAACCTCAAATGAATCTTGTCCTCTCATTCAACATCCAATGGTTAATAATTAGGTGCATGGAAAACGGTTAAAAATGAGTCGTTTTTTCACGCGGTTAGCTAATTTTTATGTAAGATAGAAAATAAGAGAACGAAATTCACCAAATATTTTATATCTGGGCACCGAATTCAAACTCAATCTGGATGGTTTCCAGTGTGGGAAAGTGCATATATAGCTAGACTAAGTCCAAAAGGACTGTTATATCTTTCACATTTTATTTTATTTTTTATTTTTTATTTATTTTATTTTATTATAATAATAATTTATTGAATAAAAATTTAAATAAAGGACAAAAACTCTAGGGTCGGTGACACAAAAGTGCACCATCTTTGAATAAAAAGACTTGAGCTCATATATCTATGCTGGAGACATTGAGTCATCAAATTTAAGCTTTCAAGAAAAAGCATGAAGATTAGGGAATCTTCAGTGGTAAGAAAAAGAAAAGAAAGTATGAACTTAACAAGTAAAGCATGGATTTAGTTATGAATCAAAAGTGGTATCTATATAATGGTCTAAAAGCTGCTTGCGGATCAAGTTAAGCACCTTACCTTCCTTTATTATTGTATTTTCTGCTTTAACCTATCATAATTATCTTACCCTACAGCTAAGAATTCCACTTGCATTTTTTCTTACATATAATGTCTCTTCCTTCCATAATGCGAATTCTCCCACCAAACGGAGTACTACCTAGATAGTATATAGAACAGCAGATCAGCTTGCTGAACAGATTGATAGTCACTATTAAGATGGCTACAGCGATCCGGAAACTGATAGTAGAGATAGTGGACGCTCAGAACCTGCTGCCGATAGACGGGAAGGGGACCTCCAGCCCTTATGTTGTGGTTGACTTCTACGGGCAGCGAAAGCGGACTCACACGGCCATACGGACTCTGACCCCGACATGGAATGAGGTGCTCGAGTTCAGTGTCGGAAAGCCGTCCAATGTGTTAGGGGACATGCTTGAGATCGATATGTTCCATGACCGGACGTATGGTCCTACCCGCAGGAACAACTTTCTTGGGAGGATTAGGTTGAGTTCGGCCCAGTTTGTTAAGAAAGGTGAGGAGGCCTTGATTTATTTCCCTTTGCAGAAGAAGAACCTTTTTAGCTGGATTCGGGGGGAGATCGGTTTGAAGATTTATTATTTGGATGAGGTTGTGCCGCCTGAGCTTCCGCCTGAAATGCCAGAACCACCACCGCCAACAGAGGAAGTGAAGCCGGAACCAGATTCCGAGCCAAAGCAACCAGCTGAGAATGCAACGGCTGAGTCGAGCCAAGTGGAGTTGGAAGATAAACAGTTAGACCAAGCACCAGCTGATGATAGTAAGAATTTGAATGAAGAGCCGCCAGCTCAACCTGAGGTGGAAATAACGGCAGAATCTGATCCACCGCCACAACCGAATGAGGAGGTTGTAACTGATCAGGTGAAGCCAGACCCACCCGAACCGCCTTCTTTTAAAAGTGATGAGGATCATATCGAAATTGTGCCTCCATCAAATTTTAATAAGTCAGCACCAGAAGTAAAATTCAGCGGGATCAACGGTCCACAACCGATCAAAAGGCCGATGTCAGGCTCAAACTACATGTTAGAGCCTACAGAAAGTCTTCCAATCGAACGCTCAGCATTCGATCTTGTTGAGAAGATGCACTACGTCTTTGTTCAAGTGGTGAAAGCCCGCTCGCTCCCGACCAACGGGAGTCCAGTTGCTAGGATCGTTGTTGGGGGTCACCGCATCGTATCAAAACCTTCTCGGAAGACTAATCATAATGTATTCGAGTGGGGCCAGACATTTGCTTTCGGCCGTGAAATGCCTGATGATCATCAGTCTTCGACGTCTATCCTGGAAGTCTCTATGTGGGACCCGGAACCTGGTCGCAAATTCTTAGGAAGGTTATGCTTCGATGTGTCAGAATTCCCGTTACGGGATCCACCGGATAGCCCATTGGCCCCACAATGGTACAAGCTCGAAGATAGTAGGGCACAGAACGACTACATCATGCTTGCCATGTGGATCGGCACACAAGCTGACGAAGCATTCCCGGACGCATGGAAAACCGACACAGCCAATCATGTTGGTTGTCGGGCCAAGGTCTATCAATCTCCAAAGCTCTGGTACCTTAGGGCCCAAGTAATTGAAGCCCAAAACATCATGCCTTTAACGTCAACGAGAGATCTAGCTTCATTCCAAGTCAAGGTCCAATTAGGCTTCCAAGTATCTAAAACTAAAGTCTCCATCACTCAGAACGGAGCTCCTCCATCTTGGAACGAAGACTTGATCTTTGTAGCGTCCGAGCCATTTAGTGACCAGTTAACTTTCACCTTAGAAAACCGGCAATCTAAAGGACCGGTCACCTTAGGCGTTGCCATGATACCACTGGCGGAGATAGAGAGGCGCGTGGATGAACGAAAAGTAACTTCTCGATGGATCACTCTTGAAAATCATCAAGCTGAGAAAGCAATAAACAAGGGCAGGCTTCATCTAAGGCTATGTTTCGACGGCGGATATCACGTGATGGATGAGGCTGCATATGTGTGCAGCGATTACCGTCCAACGGCAAGACAGCTATGGAAACCTCCGGTCGGTACGGTAGAGCTTGGCATCATCGGGTGCAAGAGTTTGTTACCAGTAAAGATGGTAGATGGGAAAGGGTGTACGGATGCTTACTGTGTTGCTAAGTATGGTCCTAAGTGGGTACGAACTCGTACTGTTTCAGATAGTTTGGATCCTAAGTGGAATGAGCAGTACACATGGAAGGTTTACGACCCATGCACGGTTTTGACACTTGGCATTTTTGATAGCTCGGGAGTCAACGAAATAGATGGATCGAAAGACCCGAATCGACCCGATTTCCGTATTGGGAAGGTACGTGTACGCATCTCAACCTTAGAGATAGGGAAAGTGTATAGAAATATCTATCCCTTGTTGGTTTTATCCAATACTGGTATGAGGAAAATGGGGGAGGTAGAAATGGCTATACGGTTTGTACGAGCAACTCCTGCGTTAGATTTCATCCATGTCTACTCTCAACCTTTACTACCGTTGATGCACCATATAAAGCCGCTTGCAGTGGTGCAACAAGAGATGTTAAGGACCACAGCTGTGAAACTTGTGGCCGCACATTTGTCAAGATCGGAGCCGCCCATTCGACGTGAGGTTGTGCAGTACATGCTTGATGTAGACTCCCACACTTTTAGCATGCGCAAAGTGCGTGCCAATTGGTTTAGGATCATCAACGTGCTTGCTGGTTTGATCGATGTGGTAAATTGGGTTGAACAGACGCGTTCATGGAAGAAACCAACGGCTACAATTCTCGTACATGCATTGTTAGTGATGCTTGTGTGGTTCCCTGATTTGATAGTCCCCACACTAGCATTTTACATTTTCGCCATTGGCGCTTGGAACTACAGGTTCCGATCCCATGTTACGCTCCCACACTTCGACCCCAAGCTCTCTTTAATTGACACAGTCGATCGTGATGAACTTGACGAGGAGTTTGATATAATGCCGAGCTCTAGACCAGGAGAGGTAGTTAGAGCAAGGTATGACAGGCTACGTACATTTGGCGCCCGTGTCCAGACAGTATTGGGTGATTTTGCCACGCTATGTGAACGCGTGCAGGCATTGGTTACATGGCGAGATCCTCGTGCCACGGGGATTTTCGTGGGGTTGTGTTTTGTGGTGGCTATGATTCTCTACATGGTGCCGTCAAAGACGGTGGCAGTGGCATTCGGATTCTATTATCTACGGCATCCGATTTTCCGGGACCGGATGCCATCTCCAGTTTTGAATTTCTTTAGAAGGCTGCCTTCTCTGTCGGATCGCATCATGTAGGTTTCTGAATTGAGAATTGGAATTCTGATTCCGATTCCAATTCCAATTCCGACATCGAGATGCATTTCTCCAGATTAAATAAAGTTTTAGTTTTTTAGTTTGCTAAATTCTGTAGGTACTATGTAATATGTATACAATATATCTTCTTTGTTACTAGCAGAAAGTTTACATGATAGTAGTGAGGCTTTTTATTAAAAGAAAAACCAAAAACTGTAGAGGAAGAAAAGGAAATTACACAAACAGAAGGTGAAAAAGGAAAATAAAAAGCATAGAATTAGCACCTTCTATTCAGCTTCAGGACGACTAACTGCAGTGGCATCTAATGGCTTTACTTCAGAAACAATAGCATTATCACCTTCAATTGATTTTATCTGCCTTAATATGTCCGCCTTTTTCTCGAGCAGGGCTTGTATTTTTCCGTCAATCTTCTCTAACTTCTGTTTCAATTTGCCTGCATCCTTGCATTTCACCTTCTCATCATGCTGCTTCCTTTTCTTTTCACCTTTGTCCTTGTTGTCCTTCTCATTCTTGTCTTTACCTTTCTCCTTCTCTCCTTCTTTTTCTTCTTCAGCCCCTGCTTCTTTAACATCTCCTTCTTCCACTTTGATATCTCTAGAGGTAACACCACCAGCCTCACCATGCTGTTCTTCATGATCTTCCTTCTTATTTTTCTTCTTATCCTTCTTATGTTTAACCTGTTTTTCTTCACCGGCCTCATATTTGTCATGGTCCTTTTTCTTCTTCTCTTTCTTTTGCTTCTTCCCATCCTCCTCCTCCTCCTCCTCATCCTCATCCTTATCCTCCTTTTTCTTGTCCTTTTCTTTATCTTTCTTACATTTCTTGTCTTTCTTCTTCACTTCCTCAATCCCCTCTTCACCTGCCCCATCTTTGTCATGGTCCTTTTTCTTCTTCTCTTTCTTTTGCTTCTTCCCATCTTCCTGCTCCTGCTCCTCCTCATGGTCATCATCCTTATCCTCTTTTTTATTGTCCTTCTCTTTCTCTTTGACATTTTCTTTTTCTTTCTTACATTCCTTGTCTTTCTTCTTCACTTCCTCTATCCCCTCTTCATTTGACATCTCATCCCTGTCCTCCTTCTCCTTCTTCTCCTTCTTCTCCTTCTTCTCCTTCTTCTTTTTCTTCTCATCTCCTTTCTTTTCTTTCTTTACTAATTTCTCATCATCCTCATCATTCTTCTCATTCTCCTCTTCATGTTCATCCTTCTTACCTTTTTTCTCTTTATCTTTTCTCTCTGATTTTTCTTCATCTTTTCCTTTATGCTTCTCTTTCTTCTCTGTTTTGTTCTTCACTTCAAATAAAACATCCGCCTTCTCTTCCTTACCATCCTTCACCTCTATATCCTTGGTCTTGACTTTTAAATGTTCTTCTTCTTTTTCAACATCTCCCCCTTTAACGACCGACTCAGACTCCAGCTTAATTACGGACTTCTCTTCCTTACGATCACTCGATTCCTTTTCCTGGGTTTTTCCTTCGTAATCGAATTCCTCCTTCTTCGCCTTTCCTTGTTCATTACCACTGAATTCAGATCCATCCTCCATTTTTGAAAAAACCTGTAAATCCCAACCTCTTGCTTTTGAAAAGAGAATGAACTAACCAATTCACAAGCAACAAAACCAATCAATAAATTAACATAAGCAAAACAAGTAACATCAAGAACTATACAAGTTTATAAGGTTTTTAGATTTTGGAATTCATTTTAAGATAAATCACAGATTTTCTTCATCATTTTTGAAAAGGGAACTATTTGCAAGAAATTTACCGAAAAACTAGACCCTTTTTACTTCTTCTCCCCTTCTTAATTTTGGGTTTGGTACGTACCACAAATCCTTACAAAATCTTACCAGTTAAGGCAAGAACCAAAAGATGACGCAAAATCGACAGAAAAAGCCAAAGAAAACCAAATAATCTCACACAGCAGAAGATATAATAGTTAATTACAAGAGGAAAACCAGAAACTGGTACCTTAATATGATCGAACCGATAAGAGTAGGGAAGAAGAGCCTTTTGATTTGGAAACAAAACAAATAAAAGGAAAGTTAATTTATAGATTAACTCTAACGCGGTTCCAACTGTCAGGATGTCGGGCTCATCTGCTGTGCTTACGGTTTTAACACGGAAACCTGGGGCTCTCCAATTGAGGGTACTATTTACGTACTATGTACTTGTCAATTGGTCAAGACCACATTTAAATAAATTATACAACTTGAGGCAAAAAATGAAAGTCACAACCATTCTAATACTTAATGAACTTAAGGAGCTATATACTTACTTATATAAAAAAAAATTTACATAATTTTACTTTATAATTTTTTTTAATAAAATATATATTTTAAAATTAATAAGTTTTAAATTAATTTTAAATAATTAAACTTATTAATTTTAAATATAAATTTAATCCATTCTGTAAAAAAAAATTTAAAATATTAAAATTAATTATATTTTCTTAAAAGAGTCTAATTTTAAATATATAAAATCTCATATTTATTTTATTTCTTAATTTTAATTTTTTAGAATAAAAAATAAAATAAATAGATATATTATATATTAGACATCCAAATATTTACTTAATATATATATATATATATTATTTTTGTATGATTTAAGTTTAATGTACCAAAACAAGTTGGCTGATATGGGCCAGATACGACTTGTTTTGGGCCCATTTATTAAAGCTACGCTAGGCACGACCTGCATATTAAACATGTCAAGCCCGTGCTGGGCCTAAAAAAAAACACTCTTCCTAAGTCACGGCCTAAAGGCCTGGTAGGTCTTACACGGGTCATGCCAAGCCTTAAAAGGCAAGTCAACCATGGGCCTTACACGAGCTTTACACGAGTCTTACATGGGCCTGAGTAGTATTAATAAGATTCGATTATTATAATTTTTTATTAGTTTACTATTTACAAATATGAAAATTTAAGAAATTATATAGCAAATTGTGATGCGGGCCTTATACGGGCTAGTCCGCGTGTCAACTCACTGAGCCGTAGCTAGCTACGATTCATTCATGTATACTCACCCGACTTTCAATAGTAATGGGAAGTCCAGTTCCATTTTGGAATAGGAAAGTCTGCTTATGAGGGTTGAGCTATGTTAAGTGACGATGGTCCGATGATCTTTATGCCAGGTCCGGCCGATGGGTCGATCAACATCGCTTTGCGAGAAGTTCATCTATGAGGATATGTAATGATCAATAATAAGATTCAGACCTTCTTATATTTATGTTATTCGGGAAAATGTGATTCCAAAAATAAATACATAAGTCGGTCTTTTATGGCTTCAATGGCAACTCCGTATTTCTTTGATTACTTGACGATTAGTGCTCAAATGTCGTTTTGTTGTTGTAAGCCCTGTATCACATTGGAAAGGAATGTCGTTTTGCTATTGTAAGCAATTTATGACATTGGAAAGGATCGTCGGGATTTTGGTTTCACGTTCAAAAGTGCCGACTGCCAAGCGTGTAATAAGATGAAATTCTGATTTCATTAACTTTTGGGGCTTAAATATCAGAATCTAATATTTTGGGGGAATTTATCGTAATTTTAGTATAGTTTCGTGGGTTAAATCATAATTTCCACTAACAAATATGCGCCCCATATTTCCCAACAATTCATATAGTTAGTAGTTAGTATCACCCGCCATATAAGGGTAGATTCGTCAATTCATCCGTTTTGAAAATGGAAGGCGCAAGCAAACCAGAGGAAAAAAAAAACTGAAACAGAAAGACAGGGCGAAGATTCAGAATAATCCTCATCTCTTTTAGATTCTCTCTCTCTATCTCTCTCCCTCTTCGTGGAGACCTGGTTTCCAGGAAATCAGGTCTAGACCAGCTCTTCGTAGATTCCTGATTAGCGCGCTTCGACCATGAACGACCTCCTATCGGTAAATAATTTTTTATTTCTGCTCATTATTGTTTTCTCATAATTTTATTTTTTTCTGAAATTTCCCCCCTTTTTTTTTGTGTGTGTTTTCTTAATGCATTTGGGATGACAAGGTTATTGCAGGGTTCGTATGAGATCCAAAGGGGTCAAAGTTCTCGAGAAGGGGACATTGAGTTAGGGACGAATGCCGCCATGAATTCTGGAGAGCTTGGTTTGGAAAGTTTTCTGAAACAGGTTTTTTTTTTTTCTTTTTCTCCCTTTTGGAGACTTTCTTTCTGTTTACTACCCTTTAATTTTCTGCTTCAACGTCTCACCTAAAATCTATGTGATGATTAAGGATATGGATGTCTTAAAATAAAAAATAAAAAAATCTTTGTTCAGGTCGAACAGATTGACAAACAAAATGAGAAACTGGATAAGCTACTCCGAAAACTCCAGGTAAAACATGCTGTTGTCTCTCTTCAAAATCTCGGCTTTTTCTTGTTCTTTCTTGCTTCCTCTGTGTTCATATTTCTTCCCTATTCAACTGTTGCTTTATTCATTGAGAACTCTGTGAAGATGTTTGGTTAAAAGCTTTTGATTGTTAGCATTTTCTTGCGAATCTCGAATGCAGGACACGCATAAAGAATCCATTGGTGTGACGAAGGCTCCTCCTATGAAAGGTACTTATTTTAACTTATCATTTATCTATTTACTTATTATTATTTTTCTGAAGAGTTCATTGTCATTAACCTTCTGTCATGAAATCCGTCATTCAGCAATCAAGCAGCGAATGGAAAAAGATGTCGATGAAGTAGGAAGAGTTGCTCGTTTTGTGAAGTCAAAGATTGAAGAACTTGATAGAGAGGTGAAGACCTCTTGCTTGTTTTTACTAATTTGATTTGTTGTATAGCGATTGATTTTATGACTCTTTGGTTCTTCTTTTCAACTTTCTATTGTAATTAGAATTTAGCAAACAGACAGAAGCCAGGGTGCGGAAAAGGAACAGGTGTAGATAGATCCAGAACGGCAACTACTCTGTAAGCTCTATGTCAAACTTACTTTCATCTTCTCGTTAAGATGATATGTTTATTGACAAATCCCGACTTTCTTGATTGTTACATATCGTGTTGCAGTGCATTGAAAAAGAAGTTTAAGGACAAGATGACTCAATTCCAGGTAAGTCATACAGATGTCTTCCGCAAACGAAGGTCCTATCCCTTTAACTATGGACTCATTTTAAATCTGTTGTTAAAAGGACCTTCTATAAACGATACTTAAAATGTTTGCAGACTCTAAGGCAAGCCATCCATCAAGATTATCGAGAAGTTGTTGAGCGACGTGTCTTTACGGGTTTGAACTTTGAACTCTTTTTGACTTGATTATTAGTTTCAAAAACTGAATGGTGTTTCTGCTTATATGAATTGGATGTAGTTTTCATATTTTGTTTGTTTGATGTGATTTTCAGTTACGGGTGAAAGAGCCGATGAAGAGGTTGTCCTTTTTGGCACTATCTATTATCTCATTCATTTGAGGATGTATATGTTCGGTCATATTCTGATTAGTTGACAAATTGCAGACAATTGACAAGTTGATTGAGACTGGAGAGTGTAAACAAATTTTTCAAAAGGCGATACAGGAACAAGGGCGAGGGCAGGTCATCACTACTTCCCTCTTCTTATCTTTCAGCTTTCGCATTTGCATACACTTCATTCTACATGCCTTTGGGTATATGCCCCTTTTTGAGAATTGAGTTTGAAATAAATCGGAGTGGAGTTAGACCCTAGTTTGATATGAATCTTTGTAGAAAATTGATCTCTTCTTAAGATAATGAGTAGACCTAATAAAATTGCAAGTTAAATTCCAGCCGGAACTTAAGTTGCTTGTGGTATATATGTATGTAGCATCTATAAATCACTTTGACGTGATCCTTCATCAGTGCATTGGACAGCTAGTTTTTTCCTGTTTTTGAGATGTCCATATTTGATCAAACCGGCATTTGTAGATAAAATGGTTTCTTGTTATACAGATAGTGGACGCACTAGCAGAAATTCATGAACGTCACGGCGCAGTTGTAGAACTGGAGAAAAAGCTTCTTGGACTACAGCAGGTATAAGTACTGGTTTCTTGCATTCATCCCTACATATTTGATCATAAATAATACCTCGTTGCTATATTCTGACCCATCTAATCTAATATCGGAACTCAAAAATGTTAATTTCATGGTAGCAACTCAATAATTTTGAAATACTGGCTAGTGGCCGCAGTTTTTCCCGGTACACGAATGGCAGTATGAAACGGTGGACCTATTTTGAGCTTGATTCGTTAATCACAGTATTCAATTCGCAATTGCCCTAGAATTATGCTCTCTTATATATAACCTGTAACTTTATTGCAGGTATTTCTGGATTTGGCCGTCTTGGTGGATGCACAAGGGGATATGCTCGACAATATAGAATCACATGTAAACATAGCTTGGCCCCAAAAATTTCCTTTCATGCATTTATTTTTAGAGTAATTAGTCTAAAATCAAGAAGAATCAAATGATATAATGCAGGTTTCAGGTGCAGTGGATCATGTGCAACACGGAAACAATGCTCTCCAAAAGGCCAAGAAACTACAGAAGGGTACAAGGAAATGGATGTTCATTGGCATTCTCATTCTTCTTGCCGTCGCTGCAATCATAGTTCTAGGCGTTCTTAAGCCATGGCAGAGTCGTGCTCCTCGTGGACCTCGTGGTGATGAAGTCCCTCCCCAATTTCGTGGATAAATATAGTTTCAAAGAAAAATCCTGTAACTAAGATTGGCAGGGCAGCTCTGTTTCAATTGAAAAATATACAGCCCACAATTATTCCTTAATATAAATAAATGCCAAAAAAGAAAACAATTTATCAACTATCATTCACAAAACTATCACTTGAGAAAAATTTAAGTGCACTTTGTCGTAGCCACAACTCGTACATGCCACTTAAAATGCTCCCTCACTTTCAACACAGTGCTTTGTAATTTCAAGTACTCCTCTGAAGTTATACTTTTCAGAATCTTCTTAAGCAATGGAATGTCCGAAGCCAAGACAACTACCGAGAAACTGTTCCAATTCAAAACATCCATGAAAGGAAGGTCATAGTAATCAGCAATGATGACAGGAACACATCCGTAGAATATTGAATCTCCAACACGAGCGGTGTTCACTTCAAACCCTTTTAGCATGAAGGCAGAACTTGCTGCCTAGTAGCTCATCCTCATAAGGCGTCTTGAGTCGACCAGAGTGCACGAAAATTTCCATGTCATTTTTCCATGCTTTGACAACCTGTTGACGTACTGGCGAGTTCATTGCTCCCGCGAAAAATGCTAGTTTTTTCCTGTCATACGTTGATTTTTAATGTTAACAGACTAACAGTGTATCAATCATATGTATATATATACATATCACTACTTCTGCCTAAAATCCTAATGTTAGAACAAAGTTGCTGCTAAAAGTGTTTAACAGTAGTGTACTTTTCAAAACATACTATGGTCTTATAAATGAGAAACAATAACTTGTACCTCTTTGTCGTAGCAAGATTAGGGGGGTCCACTTGTCTAGGCCAAACTTGAGGGAGACAAGCATCCTAGTGAGTAATGTATCCCTGTAAGAAATAGGTAGAAGAACACACAATTTGGATGACATTGAATTTGGCAGCACCGGATTTATCCATGGCAGACTGGCCAACAGAATGACAAGCCACATGAAAATGATCAGCTCCTCTTGTCCAGTTCCAACAAAACCCGGAATGCCTCGAACGCTTACCCTACGGTCATTTCGCAACCCGGCAATAGAGAGTGGCGTGAAGAAAAGATGTGCCTTGTTTGGATCCTTCGTGATGAAATGGCTTTTCATAAGAGCCTTCTTGAAGTAACTTTCACTCGCGTAATTGCCCCCGGGTTCGGACTTCTCCGGAAAAAGCACCCTTGCGAAGGGATCGTCTCCGTCGTGCGGGTAAACATATATTTTGAAGCTCTTTACCATTTCACCGTAGTCCTCCACAAACATGTCTTTATCATGGAACACCTCCAGCTTGTTCGAATGATCAAAATGTCCTGACTCATAAACCAACAGTCAAAACTTTGTTCGTATTACCTCGTTAGATTAAAAAATTAATAAGACATAATATTAGAAAATTAACATCTCGACATGTTATGTTTGTCCTTAATTTTGTGTAGAGCTCACTTTATGTAAATAAAAAGTTAAAGTTATTTATGGTTCTCCTCCGTGAGAATTTTGAATCGGTATATATAGTATGCTCAAAATGATTAATATATGAATGAGAAATTAAATCTCAAAGTACAATAATTGGAATAGTTTAAAATAAAAAAAATGAGATAAATTTTTTATCCGACATTGAAAATGAGAACAAGTGAGAGAGTATTTATATAGAATTACATATTTATTAATGTATAATAAAATATAAGCTAGAATGATTTTTCTTGAGTACGCTTGCAAGATGGGTGCAAATATGGATCAGATTGAGTTTGGCTCATGTGCGTTCGCACCTGAGCGCGCTGAACATTGACTTGAAAATGACAATATTTGCCTTGAGCCTCTTTTAGGTTTTTCTCCTAATTTTTTTTTCTTTGTTATGCAAAAACATATGAAGATATAAAAAATATGATTTAATTTTCAATTTTATCATATTTAAATATGTATTCAATTCATCGAAATAATATCGGTGGTGCATCGTTACTGTTCGTCTCTATTGTATCATGGGAGACAGACGTCATTCCACTTTATGCACTAATATGAAAAGATGAATTTATTTTAAAAAAATTATTGTATAACAAGTATCGATTTGATTCTTAATTTCTTACCTCACTATTTTCAATCTTATGTTAAATTATTTATTATGTTTAACATTATATTTTATTATTCAAGTACATTTTTTATTTTATATATTATGATTCTATTTTTCTATTTTACCATTTATTGCTTACAAATTATATTTACTATATTATTATTTATTATATTATATCTATTTTTTATTTTTCTATTTATTATATATAACTCCTACCATACTACCTTTATTTTTATTATGTAACTCATACGCATAACATTTAAAATAATATTAACAAAAAAAAAAAAAAAGGATGGCAAGTTTATCATCAATTTGCATTAAAATTATTAGGACCAACTGATCAATGTCAATTTCCTCAACACATGAGCCAGCCAAAGAAACAAAAGGGAAAAATAAATTAAAAAGAAATATTTAATATTAGTTAAGAAGGTACCATTTGAAACCAACTCACGAGGCAGAGGCACTCTAACAGATGGTGGTTGACTTTGGATTGTCTGACCATCCTCTGGCAAACGACCATACTTAGGCAGCAGCTTGAAGCTAGATTTAGCCGAAACATTCGGAAATAAAATTCGGATGTAAAAAGCTTGTCTTAGATTCCTGAACACTTCTTGATGATGATGCTATTAACCTTATGGTAGGTTAAGTGGTGTGAAGAAGAATCATCATGATCATGAAGGGAAGAGGTGTTAAAAACAGATAACAGGATTAAAGCTGTGGAAGAACAAGTCAACATGACCAGTTCAACTGAAGATTCAAAGTTTAAAATGTCCGCAACAAATCTCTTATCTGCAAAATCTATTAGTTAGGCATGTAATCTAATCAGATGATGTATAGACTGTTTAGTTAAATGTTATTATTTTGTAACAGAACGAGTTCATCTGAACTCTATTTAAATACTTTGTAGTTCACGAATGCATATATAAGAGAGTTCCAAAACAAAGCATTCTTCTACAAAAGCCGAGTTAGTTAGCATTAAACATGTGAGCAGGAAGCAAAATAATCGGAACGATAATCCGGATTGAAAAGAGTTTACGATAACCGAAGAATTGGCCATGAATTTGAAAGAGGTAGGAAGGAAGGGAGAAAAACAATGGCGGCCTGCTGATTACGTGAATGAATGAATGCAGATGGCAGTTTAATTCAATTTGATAGAACATGAGACGACGACCAATTTGTGCAATTATTACTTAAATATCGTTCGTAACATGTGAGAGATGGCATATCTCATGGCACTTAGCTTTCTTGAGATGGAGAACAATTAGAAAAGTATGAATGACAAGATCATCATTGTGTGTCAACATCAAATAATTATTATTCAGCTACTTCTTTAATCAACCTATACATACATATATACATACATGTATTTGATATGATCTTAATCTTTTATAGAAATTCATTGCAAGTCCTTAATCGAGGTTACATGCTATATTGATCGGACAATCTGAGCATAAACTTGTCGGACGTTTATTTGCTAGCCCCGTGACTTGTTCTTGTTCGGGAACTATTTAAAAATTTAAGGACGAAAATGAATAAATAGTAAAAATTTCTGGACAAAAATGATAAATATTTTAACCTATATAATTTCATCTGTATTCATTTTTTCTCTTGGTTCCACCACCGGACGTATCATCAACATATATACCATAATCTTGTTGGCTCTACTCTTAAAGAGTAAGAAAACATGTTAATATACATACTGATTGTTTGGTTCGATTAATCTTGAGATGGAAATTTGTTAAACATGTTGAAGTGGGATTGAATTGTCAGAAAAATAAAACGATTCCGTACTTTCTGTATATTACTAATTCCTAATCCTAGCTTAGGTAGCTTATAAGTAAGCATTAAATTCATTTTTATCTGTTTAATAAACTAAATTAACTAATCATGACTTGGTAAGTGGACGAAAATGACCTCAATCGTATGCGATAGGCAGCTGAAGAAACACAGCCCATGATTGTTGGAGAAAGAAAGGTAGGTCCTTTTTTTTTTTTTTTTTCCCTTTCTTTTAGATTATGTTTCTCTGACAGAACGTTTGGTTAGCTAGTTGAGCTAAAAATTATACTGCCCCACGTGATACTGAACTAACAATCTTACCTTCATAAGTAACTCTTGTTCAACAAGTACTGCTTCTGCTTCTTCTGCAATATCAATTTGATTCTCCCATCCATATCTATATATAATTGTCTCTTTCTTCATGAACTTGTTGATGGCGTCATCTATCATAGGGAGCTGGAGCTTGTTCATTTACTTTTGTAATTTTTTTTCCAGGTTAGGCCTCTTTTTCTCCATTTGATTAATTAAAGTTTCATTCGTATGTATATAGTTTATTGGTTTCCTTCCTGGGATTGGGAGATGCGTGATGGATATCATGCATGGAATTTTGCTTAATTAGCTTGAATTAATTTGAATGAATTATATATTGGCAGTAAACCTCACAACACATTGCTAGTACTAATTGATTCGTTTTTTTTTTCTGGAAAAGAGAAGAACTCGATCGATCATTTTAAAAGTAAGTTTTAGGGTTAGATTAAGCGAAAGAATTCATACTTTTAAGCCGATCTTGTCTATGGATAAATTGAGACCATTCGTCTTTCATCAAACATCAAAAAGATGAGATGAAATCACATAGAAAGTTGCTTCATTTCGGCTAATTTTTAGCCTTTAAAAAAGTAATCTGCTTCATTTAACCAAAATGAATCCGCTTCATACGTGGTTTTATCTCATCCTTTCGATTAGATGAGAGACGAATGCCTTCAAATTATGCATAGACAGAGTCCGCATAGAAGCACGTAGCCAGCGAATCCTTTCTCTTTGATTAGCGTTCCTTTTGATAACGCGAATGAAAAGAAAAACATGTTTCAGTAGGGAAACTACATGCCAATTGAGAAAACGCTAAAGAAAACAAAAAGTTTTAATTACCGATCAACCAGGTTAGTACAATAATATCTTACAGAAACAAGACAGTATTAGTCATTATTTTTCTCTCCCTCTCTCTCTCTCTCTCTCTCTCTCTCTCTCTCTCTCAAAGCTGGAAAAGCTACATGGTATTCCATGTCATAAGTCAACTTTTTTACGATTGTGACGGCTGTTGCCTTGTCTATATATACATCTGATAAAGTCTCTGAATTGATTATTTTAGTTCTTGAGAATATAATGTACAATTTAATTTGTTGTTGGAAATTATAATATGAAACATATGGCACTGACCCTAGAAAAGGAGACGACAGAGTAAGTTCTGGATTGTGGTTTGGCCCGAAAAAGAAACAAAATAAAGCAATTAGAGGAATATAAACATATATATATATATATATATATATCAATGACACAACGCACTATCTAACCTTCTTACAGTGGAATTACAATTGACGTTCCCCTTCTGAAAGTCAGTCTAGCTACTAAGGATTTTGAACCAGCACCAATGAAATGATCAGCTCATGAGTCATGACCCAATTCATGTATTAGTCTAACATGTATATGATAAACGAGTGGAAAAGTGTGCAGTTCTTATAATTACAAGAAGTGATATACGAATAGCAAATATTGCACTAGCTAGGAATGATGGTTGGAATAAAAGCTCATCAATAATGTGCAAGAGATGCATCTGGAAACGATGCTTGCAATGCGTCGGTGCGGGACATTAATTCTCATACTTAATATCATGTTGATATGTAGATATGTTCAAAAGGTATCAATAAAACCAAACCAAAACTTATACAAGCTGCAACACTTTGTTGAATATATATCCTACATACCCATTGTAGTCCCTTTCCATTCTCACAAGGTTTTTCAACCATTACCAGCAATGTAAAAGGAGTAGAGCTTTAGCCTAAAGATATGATTGAAGATATATAGGTATCCAATCTATAGAAGGTTTAGTTTCATGATCAGAATCGGACAGTCCGTTTTAGAATGTGCAAATGGATGATATAACCTTTGATTACCCACCGCTACCGATCAAGTCTGTATGATCATCGTGTGAAAAGAAAATTTAATCATCCAAATAAACTTCAAGAAAAGCTAGTATTTGTAAATCCTATTAGATCGGTGACGAAAGATTTTGCATTAATAATAGATTGAGGGTTTATATATAAGAGAACTAAGAGTCTAAGGATGAGGCTTAGGGTCATTAAGTGGCCTTTTGTCACTCTGGTCATCATGCTTAAAGCTTAAGACCGAGTTTGTGGTTTAAGACTAATAAGTTATAGGTTTAGGACCGTTGTAGTGAGAAAAGCATACTTGTGTGGTGAAGAGTGTAAAAGTGAATCAAATTTAGTCAGATTATAAGGTACTTATATTTCTGTGATCTGCCTACTTCTAGTCCATTTCTTAGAGTTAGCTCTTTGTTTTGTAACATCACGACTCATGTCTCTTTTAGATGATCACTACCTAATCCTTCTCACACATGAAAAGCTCAACTAGGGCCTTCAAAACTTTAGAAATTTCGATTTCTTGTTTAGTGATGAATCCCTAGTTAAGTTGATTAAAGAAGTCTGGAACCGATCCAATCGATAGAAATGTAACCTCTAAACTCAAAAAGACCAAATTTTTGGTTAAGAATTGGCTCACTAAGCATAACATAAGTTGGGTCTCTCTCCCAAGGAAACAGCAGGAGAGTTGGACACCTTTTGGAAGAGACCGGAATTAGGGCTTTACTCCGACATCTACTATATATATGTACACTCACTCTCCAGAGATTTCCTTAGAAACGATGTCAAAATGAGGATATATAGCACTTGGAGGCAAAATATTAGAGTTAAATCATAAATGACATTTTGGCGGGGACCTCCATCAATAGTGCTAGAATACTTCTACTGCCTCCACTATATATGCCATTACCATTGCAGTCACATACTCTTTACAGTCACCAAACGACGATCGCTCATTCGCCGAACACGAACAATTCTACCTTTAGAACTTAAAATCGTTCATTATACTATATAATATATGACTTTAAAAACTAGTAGTTCTTAGGTGAACATGATCCATGGTCACCCTGTATACATTTCTCTTTCAAAGCATGCAATACTATTAAGGAATCATGTTATTTAACGTTCACTGTTGTATTGAATAATGGTTTACATTTAATATATTACAGCTGTTAATTATTACCTTAATTATTGTAAATAAAACACGTACTTCCTCAGCAAAATTCCATACATGTTGGAACTTGGAAACTAGAGAACTAGACATGCATGCATGATGCATGTATACGTATCTCCCTTAACAGACCACTGGCATCTACCTACAGATTACTTGTACGCACGCGCACTTACATAAACATTGATATTCAAACATTGTTTCTCCTAAATCAACAAATGTTAACAAACATCTATATATATCAAAAAACAAACATTCCACACAGCAAACTTACATGCTAGAGACTCTAGCATTCTAATAATTTCAATAGAAAAACTCTAGCATTTCTAATAATTCTATATTTCATATATATAATTTGCATGCAGGATCATTGTGTGTGATTGAGATGCATGTTTTGCTCGTGATCGATAGTACCTAAGGTATTAGCCATTGCAGACAGGATTTCAGCTTCCCACCCAGCATGAGTACCTGGATTGAAGTTCTGTGCAGAAGAGGTAATTAGAGGGTTGTTATTATAAGTTAATGGTGCAAACAAATGATGATGGTTCATAGGCTTCTGTAGATAGTTGAGAAAGATGTTTTCATCATTAATCAATGACTCGACAAACGTTGACAATGTCAGGTCCTCGTTGCTATTATCCATGTCATTATCTTCTTCACTTTGAAATACTGCCCTCTTCAATCCCGGACCCAACTCCTGAGCTTCATTACAAGTAGTAATGAGCTGGTTTGTACTAGGTTCAGTCACAAGGGTATGAGAACAGCCTCCAGTTTGTTCCAAAGGAAGAGAATCATCAGGGTTACGATTATGGTTTAATTCCGGGTCGATGTTTTGGGGGGAACTAGGGTAAAGTATAAGGGGCTTGTGGGTCCTTGGATCAATTCCTTGGTTGATCAACTTCTTGCTTAGATGTGTATTCCAGTAGTTCTTGATCTCATTATCAGTACGTCCTGGAATTCTACCGGCTATTAACGACCACCTGATCAATCATGACACCCAAAATTTCGATAGCCATAAATTCTTTACTAAGATTCAAGACCTAATAATTTGTGATTTATATCAACAATTAGTATGTATTATGAAAAGAATGGAATTAGATACCTATTTCCAAGCAAACGGTGGAGGCGTAGGATAAGATCTTCCTCATCAGGAGCAATATGGCCTCTCTTAACAGATGGTCGTAGATAATTCATCCAACGAAGACGACAACTCTTCCCACATCGGAGTAAACCAGCTTTTTTCGGTAGAGTTCTCCAACGCCCTTCTCCTTCTCTTTTAATGTAATTTGCTAAGATTTCATCTTCTTCACGTGTCCATGGCCCTCTCTTTATCCCCACTTTGCTACAACATGGCGTCTTGCTTGCAGTTGATGGAATCCTCATGAAGACGATGATGGTGATCTTCTGCAAATAATCGGTAAGTACGTATTGGGTTTGTTTTCTTCTTCTCTTTCTCTTTCAACTTCTAGCTATATGATGAGAAATGAGGTGAAGAAAGTTTCTAGGGTTCATAAAGATGGGTGTTCTATAGTTAGACGTAACTGTTGATCAAGAATAATGTGGATTTTATCATCACGATCGAGGCCCTCATATATCAATCTACTTTTTGGATGCCTATCGAATATCGATCGAGTCTATTGTTAATTACTTATATGGCGCGTCTTCTTGATTATTTTCTAGACAAGTCGTAGTGGGGCCCTGGAAATTAGCATTGAGCAAGAAAGTAGTACACAGGAAGGTTGTGGACCATTTTGAGACAACAGTTGTCCTACGTTAATTGGTTAGTTAAGTTGCTACAGATGCAATATTTACTATTGCTATTTTGTTTTTTTGTTTTTGTTAGTTTTATCTTATCTAAATTGATGGGTCCTACGTTTTACGTTTTATTTACTATTTTTCTTATCCAAAATGATGTGTCCTACGTCTCTGCCATGCAATAACTTATAAATTATAAGTAAGCCTAGCCTAGTTCCTGTTATGGAGGGCTAGCAGCTCTCCTAAATGGACCAGAATTCAATCGGATCTCTCTTCTTTGACCCTTGTGGTTGACTGATTTACTCTTCCCCATGCGCGGTGACACGTCAATGTTTCTAAATTTTACTTACGTACTAGGAATTTTTTTTTTTTTGGGGTAGTATAAGTAGAATTTGTATTCGGTCCGAACCCTGGTCTGAACGGATTTGCCTCCAAGAAGGCATACAACTTGGTGGTATAATGAAAGATTGTAAATGGCTATTTGAAGGGGACATTCATGAAGAATATGTGACATGGAAATGGTATATTCGATTGAAGCTAAACTTTTTTAAACACTTATGAAACATTAATGTTGTGGTTATACATATTATTAAAAATAAAATAATAAAAACCTAGTAAAAGGCAAAAATCATGTTTAGACTAACACCATTTTTCAGAAGAGGATAGCCAGAATGTGCACCATTTACAGAGACAGCAGAATAAGCAGAGCATATTCACAGATTAAGGCTTCTTCACCTCTTGGAGAAAATTTTCCGTTTCCCCTGCTTTCGTTTGTTTTTAGGGAAAGAGGTGAACTTGGGAGTGTAGGTTGCTTTCCCTCTGGATTGCTGCAAATTAGGCTCAATATTCTGAGAAGGTGAGTCCACTTCTGAAAATTGTGATGCGATAATTATTTGTTTCTCGTCTTCTATCAACATCTGCGGCTGCCTTATGAGCTGACCTCTTACCTCTTCAAAATTGAGCAACTCTTCCTTTGCTGCCTGATTATGTATCAGAATTCCGTCCTCGCACTGTACAGATAACTAGTATACACCAATTTTGCAATGTAAATGCTATAGTGCAACGTAAATGCTATAGGTAATGATACTCTTATACAAGGTCTAGAAGAAAAGGCTTACATTCATGAAATATCCCCCAGTTGGTTCAGCCTTTACGATTTTGTTAGGAAGTGGGGTCACCTCTTCTTGAGTTGAAACAGTGGTTTCAGCTTTCATAGGCAATCTCTTTCCATTTTCACGAGCCGCCGGTTTTTTATCAGATTTGACCAATGCATCACATGGTGCGAGAGATCTCAACTCATTTGTAGGTAAAACCTTGGTGGGATTTTCACACATCACCCTTTCAATTCCATTCTTCAACTTCTTAACTTTTTTCTCTGCCGCTTCAATCTTTGAAAGAATAAGTTCCAGTGAATCATCACAGTCTCCAAAATCAAAAGAAGAACATCCCTGATTTGTCCCAAGATCACCATGTACAACATTAGCCTTACCTGCAAATATTGATACAAGACAAATTGTAGTTTAAAGACTGACATAGAAAGAAGCACTTAGAACATTGCAAAGATAACATCTTACCTTGATTAGCACAAAAATTGACAGTTGTGACATTAGCAGCTGAATTGTCTCGATCTGGAAATACAAACCGAAGAAATTGTAAATTGTATCTAACTTGCACTAGGAAGATAGAAACCTTGTGAAGCAGAAGTTGAGAATATTCCATATACCGTAATAGGAGAAGAGATTATGTTTTGACATATATGCTGATATATCTGCAGTCTCTTCGATCCGCTTTCTTCTCTTTCTGCTCATGGCTTTACTTCTTTGACCTTGACTTGAAAACGGAATCGACTTTACATTCAAACCTTCATGCATGAAGTTTTCATATACAGACCGTTTCCTATGGTCATAAAAGGCTAGTTCTCTATCATATTCAAGTGCTCGGGACTGAAGTTCCTTCATTCTCAGCTCTATCCATTTAAATCGCCACATAAGAGGATGTATAAACTTCCTCCAATGAACTGTCAATTTCTTCTTCCTGAAAGATTATAGTCAAAGAGCAATGTACTAACCAATCTTCGCTTGTAAAAAGTAATTCATATATTCATGGTTTAAGTCTGAGTAAGACCGTACCTCATTTGAACTGCTTCACAGTATCCATCATAAGGCAATGCATTTCCAGTACAAAATCCGGACTTGACTTCATCTTCATCATCCAATAACAAACCATTTTCCGTCCCGGAAATGGTGTCGCCGAAAGAGCTGGAACTTTCGGTTACTTCTCGGATTACAGTTTCAACCAGAACATCATCACAACTATCCCTAAGCTCAATGATATCGATCTCTCTATCTTGGCTTGTTTCACAAGGTGTCATGGTTTGTTCAAGAGAGAAAGGCTCCATATCAAACGTTTTATCCTCGCAATTATTCGTACACTCTAAAATCTTATTCTCCTTACAGATTGGAACTTCCATGGCAGCCTCCACCATCATCTTCATCTCTAGGTCAGGGCCCATAATTCTCCTAGCCTATTTAAAAAAATTAGTTAATTCTATGAAGGAATCACATGACTATTTAAAAATTTCCGAGTTTACTGAGAAGCATTAAGGGCCGACCTTTAGCGAGCATAAAGAAAAGGTCTACACACAAAGCTATAGACCCTAAGGAGAATCTTTGTGCATGCTTAAAAGGACGTATCCAAGTGAATTTAGATCATAAATATTGGTCAGCAGGAAGGGGATGCCTATGCATAAATGGATAAATATAAACCCCAGAAAAATTTCACATGGTCAAACAAATCTCCAACAAGCCCTAAACATAGCAATTTTCAACTAGCACAAAATTTTAGGAAAGACATAAATTTCGGTAGCCCTAAAATTTTCAACTACCCCTAAACACAACAATTTTACTCGAGAAAAAGTCAACCCCATTAAAGAAAACGGAAATAAAAAGAGGGTTCTTGCGAATTGAACCTGAACGTTATTCAAATCGCATGAATCTTCAAGCCCTAACGCGACCTTGTTACCTACAATCAAACGTAGAGAAACCAAAAATTGTAAGAAATCGAGAAGGTTATAAAGAAGAAATCGACCTTGTTACCTTGAATGGAGAAGGACTCGGGATGTGTTAATTGGCTAATTGCCTAACGTCGCCCAATCCGACCCATTAACACCATCTCCCCCGTTAATCAAGAATCCAGATAATCTGAGAAGTAACTAAACGAGCCCAGAAGTAATACGAAGATTGAGACTTTCTTCTGCAGACTAGCAGAGAAAACTGGAGTGGAGCAGGAATTCTGTTTTCTTTTCTTTTTTTGTATTTACTTTTTTGCAGGTAAATTTAGGAAATTAATGAATGAATGAAAAGCTCTCCAATTGGGCTGGGTTGATTTTTGTTGGGCCTCATGTACGTGGGCCGGGCTCATTAATAATTTGCGAAATAATTTTTAAATATCATTAAAAAAGAATAAAACCACCCATAAGTAACATTGTCCTATCTATATAGACTTTGGACTCTAGCTAAGTAGCATTTGTCTTCAAGTATCAATTTTTTTTTCTTTGTTTTTATGAGAAAAAAAAAATCTTAATGTTGAAGATTACGATTAAGTGTGTTAAGAGTACGTGATTAGCACGTAAGAAAAGTTGGTGTGCATGACAAAACATTGAATATGAGGATTTCTTTGCATAACAAGATACGGTGAGACATGAAGATTCCGTTTCTGTCATTGTTAACTACTTAATCATGCTTACTTAATTGTAATTGGGTTCCTAATCATGTCCCTGTTTTCTTAACACAGCATATTGAACATTCTTTTCAATCAACTTTTAGCAACTCAAAAGAGAAAAGAAAAGATGGTAACAGCAATACCATCAATTTTGAAATGAATAATTTTAAAAAAGCAAAACAAGCCGTTAAGAGTAGGAGTGGTGTCCGAAAGGGACGTGGGTTTACCTTAAAAAAACTTCAACTTGAACTTGAAAGGTCACGAAGGAGATAAGTGTTGAGATATTGGTGAAGGTCAGTTTAGTGCCTCCAAGTGGCGGTTTTTCCCTCCCTTCATTCACATCTTTCATTGTTCAATGTTTTAGTGATCAAACAATCATTACAATGCCAAATTTGCCCTTCTACAATGTTAACTACTTAATCATGAAGAATTTTTTTTTTATTAATGGAAAGGCAAATTACAATAAATAGTTTCCATCAAATCGGATTGCAACAAGGGGTATTTTGGGGAGAGAGTAGTTCAACTTCCTTGAATAATGATTTGTCTACATTACCTACAACAATACAATATAATAAAATAAAATATTAAAAATGAAATTTAAAAGAAATATATATATATATATATATATATATATCACAAAAAACACCTCTAATGTCATACTATAAGTTCAAACCTCAAACTATCTTGGAAACATATATAAATCACACCACCCTCCCACTAACACATCCATCACCTTCAACTCTTTCTTTTCCATCTTCTTTCTCTCTTTTCACATCAACTCAAAATGCCTCAAGTTCCAATGCAAATCCATTTCCAACAACAGCAAAAACAACAACCTCAAAACTATCAAAAATCCTCATGCCTTAACAATTCAGTCATGAGCAGCAAAATGAGCAAATTCAAAGGAAGAAGCAAAAGCAAAAGCAAAAGCAACAACAACACGAACAAATTTGTTGGGGTGCGACAGCGGCCTTCAGGAAGATGGGTCGCGGAGATCAAAGACACGACACAAAAGATAAGAATGTGGCTCGGAACTTTCGAGACGGCGGAAGAAGCCGCTCGAGCTTACGATGAAGCTGCTTGTCTTCTGCGTGGTTCCAATACTCGAACCAACTTCATCACCCATGTTTCCTTAGACTCTCCTATTGCTTATAGGATAAGAAATCTCCTCAATAGAAAGAAAGAAGCCAAAAAACCCCATGCAAATAATATTGATGCTACTACTACTACCGACATTATCACAAATAGTACTAGTAGTGGTCGCATTACTAGTAATACCAATAGTCTTGCTGATTTATGTTCTAAAGGGGCTATTACTCAAGTTGCCTATTATAAGCCGGAAATGAGTGGCAGCTGCAATTTGAGTGAGGGATTATTAGAGACATGTTCTTCCTCTACTTCCGAATCGGATCTTTCGTGGGGTTGTGGAGGTGGATTTGGTCAATTAGAGGTGGTGGAAATGGCAAACAATGTTGGTTTCTGTCACATGGGATCTAATGATGATAAGAGTAACATAGAGTTTAGTGAATTCGAGAGGATGAAAGTAGAGCGGCAGATATCGGCTTCTCTTTATGCCATGAATGGAGTTCAAGAGTATATGGAAACTGTTTATGATCATAACGCTGATCAAGCACTTTGGGATCTTCCGCCATTGTGTTCCTTGTTCTGCTAATATATATATATATATATATATATATATATCCATGTATGTATCTATTATGGTGATTCTAATTTATAATTACGTTGCATGGAATTTTCTTTTGTTTACTATATTCCCTGTATTTCTTTCTGGAAATGGTTCCTGATTTTTACTATCACTTTCTCCTAATGTAATATTGATAAGAAAATACAGACATTTAAATTTTTTTTTTTATTTGATTTATTTTCTTATGATTAATTTCATATAGGGTGGTTACCTAATAGTTTAGTTTCGATAGAGTAATTACGAATGAACATATATGCAAGGTGCATTGCAGATAAGGAGAGAAGATGAAAGAGAAAGTAAAGAAATAAGAGAGAGAGACGGAGCATAATTATGCTCTTCCTTCTAAACAAGCCGGCATTCACCGCTAATACCATCATCGGTTCGGAGACAGATACTTTTCCTCTTTTTCTGCGCAATGGCAAGGCGGGATTTCTATGGTTCAAGGAGCTTCTAGAGGAATTGGTCTCGAATTCGTTAAGCTGCTGCTAGAGAAGAATGAAACAGGGCATGTTACTGCTACTTGCCGTAATCCTGTTCATCTCATAACATAAATTTTCTCGACGCCTCTGCATATAACCGAACGGATCTCACTGTGCAAAGCACCATAGAGGCATCTGCTGAGTCTATAAGAGAGATATGGCTCTTTAAATCTGCTCATCAATGCACCTGGAGTTCTTTCAATACCCGATCTACTACAACCAGAAACAACCTTGAGCAAAGTAGAGAGCTCATCTCTGCTAACTGCATGCGAGATTAATGCTGTTGGTCCTGTTCTAGTGATCAAGCACATGGAGCCTCTTCTAGAAGTAAAATACTCCAACCATTTGGATTACCGTATGTCAATAATTTTTATTATCGAACATTGATATGATGATTCTATCCCGGCCGTTTGGAGTATATACTCTGAGTAGACTAAAGTTTCTTTAATTTATTTTATAACTTAGAATAAGAAGAGAAGTAGTACAGTTAAAGATCTCTTCTTTTATAATTACAGCAGTAATTATTACAAGACACCAGCTCACAGACTGTAACAACAACTATAACTCCACCTCCTCCTCCCCTCTATTGTTCTTTTTACACTGTTTGATCATCCTCATGCAAGCAGTGTCCTAAACAGACGATTGAAGCCCAATGATACCTGCCCAACATTGCATAAACAGAAGAAGATTAAGGCTTTTCTGAGGTCTTAGAGTGTAAGTAGATATGAAAAATTATGATTACCACATCCAACTCTTGCCCCTGCATTTCCAGTACTCTTGCTAAGTTCATGTCCACCTGTTAGAATTTACTTATTACCCATAAATATAGTATGATATAACATTCAAATAACAAGTGGATTTGTTAAGGTACAATTCGGAAACTCGGAATTTGCTTAGACTGGAGTTTCAGCATACTGTATTTTCATGTATTTGTGGATGTAAACTGAATTTGCATTTAGACAAGCAATTGAAGAAAATTAATAGTATTGTGGGCACAATTTGTAATCTTTTTTAGTACAACAAGAGTATATCATGGATTCACATAAAATAGCTCGAAATTTTCTGTGTCAAAGATTATATTGGATACGAAACGGAGTGAATAAAATCCATGGTCAAAGGATACAGCTTAATTGGTATTGTCTAATTCTCCCTTACGTAAACTGAAACTGAGTGGTTTTGATACAAACTCAACAGAATTCCAATATTACCTCTTCCAAGATCATCTGGATCAGCATGAACAACAACCGCACGCCCAAGTATCGAATTGACTCCGCTTAGAGGAATCTGACAAAGAAGTGTAACAAGATATTCTATAAGCCATTACTTTTTGGCTTATAACTAGTAAGTAATCTGCAGTATTGTTACTCTATAAATCTTTCAAAACCTGAAAAAGATGAGGCAAGCTGTATAACTAACTAAGAAAAATTACCTGCCGGTCCATAATAAGAACTTCGGCAACACCTAAATAGAAGCAGAATCAAAACTAGTCACATTCATTTTCCCAGAAAATGGAATAAAAAAATCAGAAAACCATGGCTATTAATTAAATTAAAAATAAAAATGACCATCTGGGCCAGCAAAAATGTTGCCCAAATCACCAGCGTGACGCTCTGTATCTCGAGGAGCTCCATGGTCCTTCCGGAGGGGATTAAAATGGGGGCCTGAAATTTAGATACAAAAGGATGAACCCTAAGAGGGAAAGAAAGCAGAGGATTTATAAAGATCAAGAGATTGTTACTATCATTATTTTTTAAAAAGCAGAAGATTCATTAGTAATTACCGGTTGAGATGCAGCCATTGGTCGTATCGCCTAGAGCGTGGATGTGGAAGCCATGGAGGCCTGGAGCGAGCCCTGTTATCTTGCCTTTCACACGGGTTGACCCTGTTCATAGTTATTATCAGTCAGTGATTGAAAGTAGAGCGAGAGAGAGAGAGAGACAGACAGACAGAGACCTTGAGAATCTTGGACGAATTGAAGGAAGCCTGAGATTTTAGGGTCTGGTCCAGAAATCAAAGCCACGGCCTTTAGACTGCCCATTACTTCTCCTCCTCTGTTTCACTACTCTCCCCCTCTGGATTGGTTTGTTAATGAAGGGTCTCTTTTTAATTTTTTTTTTTTTTTTTAAAGAATTTTCTGTGGGGCTTACTAAAAAATGTGGGCGACAGATGGGCGTCTCGAAAAATCCTTTTTTTTTTTTTTCTTTTTCTTTACCCAGGAAAAAAAATTGAAGACAGAATTATGAGAATATTATTGAATTTCAAACATATGAAAAATATAATATCAAAAAACGAAAAAAAGAAGCTCCTTAATCATAAACTAATGATTTAATCATGCCGCGGAGCAGGAGGATGAGGAGGAGCTAGGATTGAAACAGGCTTCTGAAGCATTGTAGACACGACACTTTTCACCTCCTTCTTCGATTCTGAAGCTATCCCATCTGAACCGCTCCCTAAATTCATAAACAAAACCCGACAAATTAATCCATATATATATATATATTTGAAGGCCTGGATGAGAAAATAAAAATGGTAGAAGCGTAATTATTACGGGGCCTTTTAGGTTTATAGGAAGTCATGGGTGCTGCAAAAACGCTGTTAATGGAAGCATCTGTTAACATTAACAGAGCAAACAAGAGCACCACCAGCTTGAAACCAGTTGAAGAAGAAGAAAGCTTCTTTATGCCCATTTTGATTACCTCTTTCGAGTTTGAATTTGAGTTTCGCAGCTAGTATAGATATGTATTTATATATATTCAACCACTCCAAGTCTCCAATTGCTAACTTGAGTGCAACTTTGACTACAAGTTGTATATCTCCCGCCAATCGGAAATCACCACTATCTCCACTCTCTCCCGCCCACTTCAGAGTTTAGACCACTACATGAGACAATACTTCTCCCACCTGATTTGTTTATGTTTTGCTTCCACCATGCTCGTTGACTAACTTGCTCTTATTCCATTGTCCCATTATGCAATTGACAAACCCATTATGTAAAGTCGTTCTTAGTGGTTCATGATATATATATATATATATTCCAATTTCCAACAGCCCAATTAGTCAACTAATGTACTCTCCAGATTATTGACTTGGGTTCAATGAGTTAAAGACTTTACATATGAGTTCGAATAAAAAGTGGGTTCAAGACTTGAATGAATTAGAAGATGGTATTGTTTTCACATGTAACAATCCAAGTGTGTAAAATTCAAGAGATCAAAAACATAATCTTAAAATTATATGATGGGAATACGTGTGTCAACGATTTCCTACTACTCTTCCTTTTAAGGTAGAAAAATCTAACGACGAAAAAACTCTAAAACGGGGAGCATATAGATGGTGCATGACATGTCTTTTTTGAGAGAGTGAGACGGTACCATCCCTATGAAACGGTGTGTTTAACTTGTGAACTACATATCAAATGGGGAGCATATAGACACGTGACTTAAAATGATTACTTTACTCTTACACAACCTATACATTATATCACAGTACGTATGATTTTGCATTACTCTTCCTTAATACCAGTCGAGTGGGATTACCCGCCATGGAGTTGGTTCCATACTTAGTGCAATATATGTCGGATTATTCACCATTGAACTCACCTTTTCTTTAATTTTTTTTTTTATTTTTTTGGCTGAAAACTCATAAATAAATAATAATAATAAAATACATAAATAAAGCATGCAGTAAATTAAATTAATGGTGAGGAGGAGGAAGAGGAGGGTTGAAAGAGTCTTTTGAGGAGTTGTAGACAGGATCCTTAATCTCCTTCTTCGATTCTGAACCCTATCCCACCTCGTGGACTTCCTAGATTCATATACAACATAGATATAGCAGACATGATTCAGATAATAGAACAGTTCTTACAAATTGATTATAAAATAAATAAATAAATCTGGAAGGAACGAGAAAAAAAAAAAAATATGAAATGAAATTTGGCGGGTCTCAAAAAGATAATTACAGAAGTGTTTAATTAACGAAGACTTGGAAAATCATATAATATAAGAATTGTATTAGAAGGCTTTACCGGGTTTTACAGGGTTATAGAACGCACGAGGCTGATGCAGGAGTCGTGCTGCAGATACAGTAATAGTAATGGAGGCAAAATTTGTTATTAGCAACAAAGCAAACAAGACCACCATTAAACCAACTGAAGAATGCTTCTTTCCACCCATCTTTTTTTCCCTCTTTCAAGTTCCTACCTAGCTAGCAAGATCTTATAATATATATATATATATATATATGTATGCTGTATTCTTTTGTATTAAATAGATTCAAATAACTAGCGTACTGCATGGACAGGCAGCTTCCTCGACCCTACAAGGTGGAACCTCAATCGCGACTACCATTAGCTATATACGTAACTCCCCAATTTCTTCTATTACGGGGCCCTCTTATGATCATAAAATTTAAAGAAGATGCATCTTAAGAGAAACTAAGATGCATTTTCCGTAAGCGAGCGGTGGGATATGGTATATAACTCTTTCTTTTGATTGTAGGACAAGATGACCTAAAAAGCATGTTATTGAAGTACTTTGAACATGAAAGAAACTTCTCACCTTCTACTTTTACTTTTCTTTCTTCCTTGAGAAATATCATCTCCTCATATGAATTAGCTTAGACTATCTAACCTGGAATTTCTCGTCACGTGCAAGAAAGTTTACGGCACGCGGAATTGACTTTTAATTCTTATGTGGGGCCCTCTATAGCTACTTCTGACTATCTTATGTTTAACATATGAAATTTACATATCAAATATTGGAGAAATTCCTGTAGAGGAGTTAATAGATAGATAGATAAGATATATGTGACTAAAATTGTTATTCTTACAGGGATGTGAATTAGATTGTTAAAAAAACATCCTATACGTATGAGGAGGAGGTTGAAAGTGTCTTCTGAAGCGTTGTAGACAGACCCTTCATCTTATTCTACGATACTAACATGTCCCTTAGATTAGATACATTTATATTAACGGAGTCATTTGTAATTAGAAACAAAGCAAACAAGACCACTATATAAACCAACTGAAGAATGCTACTTACTTAGCAAGAGCTTATAATATACGAATATGTATATGTTTGTATTAAATAGATTCGACTAACTAGCGTGTACTGCATGGACAGCTTCCTCGACCCTACAGGCGGCACCTCAGTCACGACCATCACTAGCTATATACGCAATTCACTTACTTGTTCTAATATGGGGCGGCCATTGTTAGTTAAGAGAGAGTTTAGGCTGAATAATGACATCATCTATTTGATGTTGTGACTTTGTTCTTATTATTATATTTTGACAACTTAACACTACACTTCCTTCAGGACACACTGTAAAAAACAACCAGAGGCCATAAGTCAAAGCTCAGTAACTTCAATTTGATCATCTTCACACAACGCTAACAGTTTTTTTTTTTTCCTCGTTATTTCCCTGTAAGTTTTATCGAAAGCCAAACACTAACTCATAACACTATGCCGGAATCAAAATAATAAGAAAAATCAAGAAACGTACCGGTTGCAGAAACGAGGTCAAACAGTTGGAGGCCACTAAAATCGTTGTAACGGATTACTAATTGAATTTAGCAAGAATCAGTATACTAATCAGGCAATGAAAAATCAAGAAAAGTCACTCCCTCTTCAATTTATTTCTCGAAAACCCAGAAATAAATACAAATAAAATATACATGATAAAGCATGCAGTAAATTAATGGTGCTGATCGGGAGGAGGGTGGTGGTTGAAAGTATTGTGCAGCGTTGTCGACTTGTCGACATGACCGTTAACCTCATTCTTCGCTTCTTAACCTTTCCCATCCGGCGGACTCTCTAAGTTCATATCCATAGATAGATAAAACCGACAAAATTCAGATAAAATTAGATTACGATCGGTTCTAACAAATTAAAAAACATAAATAAAATCAGAAGGAATAAGAAAGAATTGACGATGTAACTAAATTTGGCGGCTTACTAGGTTTCATAGGGTCATAGTCGTGATTGTGAAGGACTCTTCGTGCAAACACGTTAGTATTAATGGAGGGATATGTTATAAGCATTAACAGAGCAAACAAGATCCCCAAGATTACACCAGTTGAAGAATGCTTCTTTCCAGCCATTTTTTCCCCCTTTCAAGTTCGTACCTAGATTTCTATGTATAGTCAACGATCGGGGTTTTTTTTTTCACCTTATACTAGACGTAATTGACTTGTTCTTATATGGGGCCCTCTCTACTTCTACCTTGATTAAGAGAGAGACATATATAAAATTGAAGTCATGATGTTTAAAGGCCAGGAAAAGAAGATAATATTAATGAACCAGGAACTGTTCATGGATGCAGGCCGGCCATTTATATTTTAGTAGGAATTAAAGCGTGTAAAACTTGCAGAAGATTATATTAATGAACCCCAAAAACTGTTCCTACTACTCTTCCCTTTAAGGTGATCATGAGGAGATAGAAAGAGAAAAATCTAACAACAAAAAAGGCTCCACCTTTTACAATCCGACTATGGAAACTAACAATAACATGCATGCCTTTTGAAGAAAGAGGGACGGTACCTTCCCTATGAAACGGTGCATTTAACATATCAAATTAATCAGTCATCACTCCTTTTTTTTTTTTTAAACCCTGAACCCAAACCCAGAAATAACTAAGTATTAATGGAGGGATATGTTACGAGCATTAACAAAGCAAACAAGAGCACCATTACACCAATTGAGCAATGCTTCTTTACAGCCATTTATTTTCCCTTTTCAACTTGGTACCTAGATTTCTATTTATATATATTCAACGTCGATTATGTTTGTTTCCACCTTATACTACACGTAATTGACTTACTTGCTCTTAAATGGGCACTCTCTACTTGCATCACTCTCATCACATGAGAGATAGGTTATATAAGAGTGACTTATATATGTGGTTTAACGGCGTGGGGATTTGATATCCCACCTAACCATATACCAATATACCATATTCATACAAAAATTCCTACAGGATTAATATCTTCACGATCGAAGTCATGCCATAAACTTGCTTGCACGTGTTGAGAAATTCCTGGTTAGAAGGTCTAAAGCTAATTAACACGACGAGATTATACTTCTCAAGGAAGAAAGAAAAGTAAAAGGTGAGAAGTTTATTTCATGTTCAACAACTCCTATATTGGCCCACATGCTTTCTATATCAGCTTGTTCTACAATCAAAACTATGAGAGAGAGAGAGGAGAGAGAGAGAGGATGGCTTTTATTTCTCTAGGAAGAAAGAAAAGTATAAGGTGAAGGTTTCTTTCATGTTCAAGTACTTCCACATTGGCCCGCATCTTTTAGCTCAGCCAGTTCTACAATCAAGAGAGAGATGATGGTTTAACAAGCATACATTCCATTAATGGGTATAGCTGGCTGTCCTGTTCCTCCACTACTACCAATATTATACAAGAAAAGAAAGCAAATTCTCAAATTTACATGCTTTCCTACTACTTCCTTTTAATGTAGAAGGTGTTGAGGGGATGGGGAGAAAAAACTAGTAACAAAAAAAAAGCTCCACCTTTTACAATCAACTATGGTAGCACCCGAACCAGTGTGTATGATATTCTATCAGAAGATTCAGTTTAACCTATTGTAAGAAGGAGAAGAAGATTCGCCCAAAGAAACAGCGGCCAGAGAAGAAACCCAAACACGGGCATTCATCGCTCCCTCTCGGAGGTTCCTGATCTTGCATCTTTTCAGTTTAGCCCAAACTCCACTCACATCCACCATGTGAAGGGCCCGTCCCATTATCTGGCTTCTTTCCCCAACTACCTCCAAGTTAAAGTGAGGAAGAACATAGGAGACCCAGAAGAATCTCAGTTTAGATGATACCACTGAAAATATGATCAACATAGCCTTTAAGCAGAGGAACAATATTGAGAATACCAAATATGGCTCCTTTCTCAATATCTCATTTAGTGGCAGAGTATTCATTTGTTGAAATATCGAACCTTCACCAGCTTTGTACCCCATTCTTTGATTACTGTTAGATTCATGATGTTGAACTGGTTCAAAACCTGAAATCAAACACAAAACAAAGGTAAGTATTGACATTCAATATCAATAAATTTTTTGTTTTATAAGCAGAAGAGAGCCTTCCTTGCCTGTCGTTTTCTCGTAAAATTGAACGAGGGAAGGTAGCCTTTTCGCACCATGATATTGCATGCTTGATGTCTGGTTAACTAATAATATAGATGGGAAGCTATGGATCCTGTATATTGAGAGAGCGCTGAAATAGAACATTTTAATATATAGCCTCCATTAGTCATTGATATCATTTCCTACTTATTGCCTTGGCTCCATTAGAAGTAGCCCCAAAAAAATAAAAATAAAAAGCTAATTTTTATTGACATCAGAGCTGATACAGCAACTGAAAATTAGCAGGTTCATACCTAGGCAAGGCTGAAGATTGCTCAATCATCAGGTGTTCAATTTGAGGAAACATGAAACTGAGGGCTTCAAATGTGGGTTCCATATTGCTTGAAAATGGGCACCAAGAAGCATAAAAAAATATAGACTTATATCCAACCATCTTATCCAAACGCAAAGCTCTGTCAATGAAGTTTCCATCCACCTAGAATATCACAAGAAGACAAAAAATAAGATCTGTGAAATAAGGAAAATCAACAGCTTACTAAGAATAATTAGATACTCATTTTTTATTCGGGCCAATTAAGATACGACTTCATCAGTTAATTATCTTGATTATGGGAGGAGAACTTAACTGAGATAACAAAATGGAGCCATAAGAATATGGGAACTAGTGGTGCATTTTTATTAACAGAAAATGGCGCATGCAATTCACCTGCCCCTTCTTTAATCTGCTTTGACCCTCTCTCACAAAATTTGAATTCCCTCACTCCTTATTCTGTACTGGTCTTTATTTCTTCATCTAACCTAACAAGGGTGGAAAAAGTTCTCTTTCTTACTTCATGTGCATTTGGTTAAGTCATTGAAATTCTAGGACGGGATCTCTATTTTGGCCCACCAAATCCAACTACAATACCCTTATCAGGATCCACATAATCTTACTACATCCTACTTTACTCTAACTCCAGCTCAATCGCTTAAACTAGAGTATTTTCTAGTTTATGGGAAAAGAAAACCCAATCTGGTTGGTATATTTGGATCAGAAACAAAGGTTAAACCCATGCCACCATAATCAAGTTTAACGTCTGTTGTTTGAACCCTTTCCCTCCTCCATATGAGATATGACAAATTTTCATAAAACCAATAAATATAAGCCAAATGAACTAGCTTCGTGTTTTTCAACCCATCATACAGAAGTTTGTGATCCTTATCCTACAACAATTCAGTAACTTTACCATTTCCTTGTGTTCAGCCCATATAGCCTCAAGATCTTGTTTGTCCATCAACTTCTTCTATAACTTCAGTCCCTCTTCAAAACTTTTTTTTCTTTTCCATAGAAAAACTGGTCAACAAAATTATAATTGCACTCATGCTTTTCAAACTTGTCTAGATGAATGAGGAATAAAGTTCAAACCCAAAATACCATCACTTACCCAAAAAAGTGAACTTTTGACATTTATTCTAATGCTTCTAGAGTAAAAATTTAAACGTCCCAATCGTTTATCAACACACCAAACAGAAGACTCGGTGAATAGAAAAAATAAAAAATAAAAATAAAAATGAAACCCCTAAAAGATTGAATCTTCCACCTATCATCAGAAGTAAAATCCTCTGAATTTCCCAGAAGAAGAAGCAATAAACCGTAAGAATCAAGCTGATCGAATAAACTATCTAGAACCAATTAAATCCACAATAAGAAAATTAAAGGAAACGAATTATAAATCGAATTACAGAAGAAAAAATATTAGACAATATAAAACTAAAAAGAAAATGGAAGGGGGCGTACCTGAAGAGGTGGATTGATGGAGAGTGCCGATGAGCATTGAGATTGCAAAGCATAGAGGAACAGATTCGATTCCTTAGGGCAAAAAGAAGACGGAGACACAAACCGAAGAAAATACAAGGCAGCCACATAGATATATAGAAGACGAACCGCCATAGATGATACAGTCAAAGAAAAAGAAGAAGAAGAAGAAGAAGAAGAAGAAGAAGAAGGGGAAGGGTGGCACACAGGGAGAACAGATTACGGAAGCAGGGACAAGATCGGAAGAAAAAAAAAATGATGGGGGAAGAAGATCCTCTTCTGTTCCTGATTTCTTCTTCCCTGTTTTTAGGAAGCAGCCAGTAACAAATAGATAGATCCTGTTTGGGTATGAGATTGTGTTGCTCTCGATCGGGGTAGGAATTGGTTTGGTGTCAAACCTCAAATGGTCCAAACAATACACCAAACCGCCTTTCCAGCCACTATTCTTCTTGTTCATGGCCCCCACCGTTACAAATAATTACATTTCTTCTTAACTATATTTTATTCACTTTCACTTTTAATTTTTATATTACTTATGGGCTTTTTTCATTGAAAAGAAAATTAGTGATCAAACCCAAAGTTTCAAAAAACCTAAAATTTTATTATATAAATTATAATTTAATAAATAAAATCATATTATATATATATATATTAATTATAATTATAATTATATCATATAATATGTTATTATTATTTATCAGATATAAAAATTAATACAAAATTTATGGTTTTATACATAATTTGAAAGATAATAATGAATGGGGGAGAGTGCTTGTCATGTTTTATACACTGCATATACTTATTGCATATTATACATTAATTAATATATATATATATATTATTTTATTATAAAAGAATTTTGTGAATTGGAAGCATGCACGTTCGTTGCTTCTCAAATATTTTGATATAAAAATAAATTCATATCTTATATATTATTTATTATTAAATTATATATAAAATAAATATATGATTCATATATTTATATAAAAATTTATCATCATTAAAAAATATAAATTAAAAATCATTTCAAAATGAAAGAAGGGTGGTGGGGGAGAGATCACAGGGAGAGGACCGTTGGCGCCAGCTGTACAGCACCGAAGAACAAGAAGAAATTTAAAAAAAAAAATATATATAAAAAATAAAAAAAAGGTTGTAAGAAAGAAAACACAGTCTGTCAGAAAACAAACGCCAAACGGTACTTAGAAATTATGAGGTAGCCATGTGCACGTTTTTCGGCCTTCTTTTCTTCTGGACCCATTATTTTTTAACGGTCTCTTTACCCTCTACACCTCCCCTCTATATATCACCACTCTCCATTGCCTTCTCTCTCAACCTGCTCTCCTCTCTCGCCATAAATTCTCTCTCTCTCTCGAGCTACTCAAGATTTTCCCAGAAAATAGTCTTTATTATTATTTTTTTTTTCCCGAGAGAGAATTTTAAAAAATGGAGGCTTTGAAGATGAGAGTTTACGTCTTCTTGATGATTGCTTTGATGGCTGTCTCTACCGTTCAAAATGTCGACGCACATGATGGCGCACATGATGCTCCGGCCCCGGCACCTGCATCTGACGGCGCCGTGTTCGTGCCGGCTGTGTTTGCTTCCTTCATTGGTCTCGCAGTTGGGCTTTTATTTTAGATGGATCATGGGCCGGCGGCCCTTTTTTCTTTTTGGGCTGAAAAGAGGTTTTAATTAATTACCATTTGTGTTTTTCTTTTCTGCGACACACAATTTTATAATGTATTAATTATGGTTTGTTGATTATTGTGTAATTTACTTTTCACATGTTTGATTGGGATTCATTTGGTGGGTAATTAATATTTTTATTAAATAATATTTAAATATTATATAATATTAGGATAATGATATATCGATTAAAATTAAATAAATTTTAAATAAAATAAAATAATTGATAATTATTCTGATTCATTATTTAAGTGATTTAGATAATTTTTTATTTTATTTTATTTTATTTTATTTAAAATTTATGTAACTTAATTCACGTACTATATTTCTATAATATTATACTAATAATATCTTCTTGTGAAGATGTCACAAATTCATACATAGTTTTGAATTAATCCCACAAAGTTACAAAAAAATCAATGAACATACAAATCCTAAGAAGTATCTGAAACGCAAGTATTGGACTTGATTGAGTAACATATTAGCTGGTATTATTGATGATGATGGTCTCATGGGTGGGGAAGCATCAAGGGCTGGTTTATATCTAGTCTTGTTTGATGAAGTTTGATAAGAGTAGTAGTAGTAGTATGAGCACTTTTGAAGGCAGGAATTATTGGATGGAAATTGAAACATAAAGGAACACAAGTAACCCTAACTAATAACATACCGATCCTTAACCCCTCCATTAATCTAGATTTACAATCAAATCCACACATGGTGACTGAGATTGGGCCTATATGATACATATTTCTTGGGTTGGGTGGTTTTTGAGGAATTTGAGGGCCCAAATTAAGGAATTTGGTTTTTGCATATCTTAAACCACATAAAAGGGAACTCATTGTTGTTGTATTGTTTCTGATTTCTTCTTCATATATAAATCAAATCTGTTTCTATCATTTTTCTTTATGCATTCGTTCTCCGTAAATCCTCGATTGGAAATTGTTAGGTTTAGTGTAGATTGACATGCTGCCATCCTTTCACACTTGGGACCAACATGTCTCATCTTTAGGAGATTCAACACGAAATCCCATTCGGCATTTCGGCCGGCAAATATCAGATCGGCCTAAAACCGGGAACTGGGTGATTAATTTGGAATTTCGACCCCCAGTGTACGACCCTTATTTGATCATGTTTTTTCCTTTTCTTCTTCTCTACATCCCTTATTCATTTGACATTCAGTTTTGACTTTAAAAAATGGATACAGAGGAGGGCAATAGGGTAATAATTTCTCAACTATACAAGAAAATCAGGGATTGAGTTGCGATTCAGTTCTGAATGCCTGTATCGCAGTTAGTATTTTGGCCTTATTTACGGCCAGACCTCTCCACTAGGGCACCAATCGTAATTTTTAAAAGATAAGAGGCAATAACTATAATTCTTCAAAAATATAGGGATGTATCTGCAATTTAATTTGGGATAAATATGATAGGGGGTAAAAGAGAGGGAGAGGAAAAGGGCGGAGGAAGATACAGAAAGAAGAAAGCTCGGGAGATAGAGAGGAAAGAAAAAAAAAAAAAAAAAAACCACAGTAGGGAGCTGCGCAGGGAGTATAACCAAAAGCAATCGAACAAACCAAGAACAAAGCTCTCTTCTTTCTCGAGAACGATTCGAAGAAGACGGAGTACATAGAAAAACAGAGCATCAGGGTGGAGGAAAGAAGAAGATTTGGAGTTCTTAAGTTTTTGAGGAGGAGGATATCTCTGCTTTTTCCCCCATTTGTTGTTAGAAACACTTTTCTACTTTTCTCAGGTTCGTTAATGGAAGTCTTCTTCTTTTCTCATCCCCTCTTCTTCATTTCTCTCTTCTCTCTCTGTTCTGAGGTTCTTAAGTCATAGATCTTGGCTTTTGGAGCTTCATTTCATGTTTTATCTGTCAGATTTTTCGTGATTACGTCTCTCTACGAAAAACTCATTTTTTGACCTGATTTATCTTCCCTCCCCTATATTTCCGATTCTCGCTTCTGGTTCTTGTAATATCGAACAAAAGGATTGCATCATGTCAAAGCTCCATTTTGTAAAGATTTTATTTTATATTTTCATGTTAAATTTCACAACTTTTTCTTTCTCTTCTGGGTTCATAAGAAATGTATTTTTTTTTCTTTCTTTTGAACAGGATGGAAACAGAGGAGAGGAATGAGCGAGCTTGTAATAAACCATCAGAACAAGAATTCATCTTACAGTGGGGGAACAAGAAGAGACTTCGATGTGTAAGAGTCAAAGACCCACAAATCTCTGAGCGTTTAAGTGGCGGCCTCCGAAGGAAAATCTCATCTCGGATCGATCGATTTGTAGTCACTTCTTCCCAGAAAGATTCCTTCCCTCTTCAATCCAATCGCTTCACCAGGTAAAAAAAGAAAACCCAAATTTCTCAGTATAATCGGATCACGAGATCTAAATTCCCCCCCCCCCCCCCCCCCTTTTGATTTTCGTCTGATTCATTGGTGACAGGAATTCAGAGGGGGCTGCTACGATGCGATCAGGTGCAGGGACTAATAATGGGGAGAACAGGAAATCCGCATCGCCTGAGAAGGAAGATAGGTACTATACGACGAGAGGGTCTATAGGTGTTGATGAAAACGGAAAGGTTTCATTAGACGGCCATAATCATAAAAGTATAAAGGGGGAGGAGAGAAGCTTTGTTTGGCCGAAATTGTATATCACTCTGTCAAGCAAGGAGAAGGAGGAGGATTTCATGGCTATGAAGGGCTGTAAGCTTCCTCAGAGGCCTAAAAAGAGGGCCAAAATCATCCAGAAAAGCTTGCTTGTAAGTCTTCATCTCTTCTTTCCAATTGGGGTTGTTTCTTTTTTTTTCCCCTTTTTTTTTTTTAATGGGGTTGTTGATTTTGTCTGGTATGTTTTTTGGTGGGTGTTTAGTTGGTGAGTCCAGGTGCATGGCTTACTGATATGTGCCAAGAAAGATATGAAGTTAGGGAGAAGAAGAGTTCTAAGAAGGTAACTTTTTTTTTTCTTAATTGGATCTGAATTTTGATATGATCATTTGGGTGTTTGTTTTGATTGAAATTGATTTTTTGTGATGCAGAGGCCGAGAGGATTGAAGGCTATGGGAAGCTTTGAAAGTGATTCGGAATGATGAGTAGGGGGAGAAGATGCACTAGACAGCACCAGGCTCATGCTTTGATTAAGAAGGGAAAGACAAAGACGGATAGAAGGGGGATTGTATTTTTCTCTTGTGAAAGTAAGAAGGTGAGAAAAAAAGAAGAATTTGGACGGCTTTCAGCTTTTGTTAGATGGGGGGGGGGGGGGGGATAAGCGTTATCATCCTTTGTTGTTGAATTTATTTTTTTTTCCCTGTATTGTATTGTATTGTATAGAAGTTATTATAAAATGAAAAATATGACGTATGCCCTAGCCAAAGTAATCATAGTCATGCCATCTATCTATTTATCTATGTCAACGGATACGATGAAAATGAGGGCGTCCAAAAGCGGAAATTTTGCCTTAAAAACTGCAATTTTATTTGTACATAAATAATTGGTCCTTATATAACAAGCAACGGGGGGCAATTTTATACTTCACATATCTATAAAAGGAGAGGATCTTCATATTTCAGGTAATGAATTTAAAGATTTTTTCCAGTGACATGACCTCTTTCTCCTTCTTCTTCTCCTTCACCTTCTCCTTCACCTTCTCCTTCACCTTGTTCTTCCACAGAAAATCAGTGAACTTGAGACCTTGCAACTTGAAGCATTTCCACTACAAGGGTCTTGACATCCCTGTGGTTAGGAGAAACAAAATTGCTTTGTGAGAATAAAAGAAGTAATTGAAAACCAAACTGCGTTCTTCTTTCTGAACATGTATATAAAACTCGATGTTGGAGTTTTCTATAGGTTAGAAGAACTGAGTTCATATTCCAAATTTACTTATAGTAGGAGATTCTACAAAAGTGAGCTCTATGAGTATAATAACCCCACGGAATGATTCAAAAAATGGCAGAGTGAAGGGGATACGTCTCAGTGTAGATATCAAATAAGAATAAAAAGGTGATAAATGGAATAAATTGACCCACTTCCTATCTTCTGCGCGTCTTGGAAAAGGGACTCGAAGCTTGACAGTGTTGCCGTTATAAACAGCCTACATAAAGCAATAGTTAAGGGCACAAAAAAGTCGGATCCTTTTTGTAACAATTAGGAAATCTAAACACAGATGACATTACCTTAACATTGAATCCAAGACTATCCAAATCCTGCATCAAAGCAGAGTCCACCTGCGGAAATATGCAAAGAAAGTCCTCGTATAATTGTTGACTGGAAAGAGAAGAAAAGAAGATGAAAAAGCGCTGTATGATCTGGAAAACATGAGTGTGTGTCCACATTTTGCTATGTACTATTGTTAACACATCCATGTATTTTATTAATCAAATTGCAATAATCTCCAATTTTCCATCTAAAGTATAAGGTGCAGAAGTTTTCTGTTGTCTAAATCTCCTCATAGAACTCATAACCAAACAGACTAACAAAACAAGGATATATCTCTTCCTGATCCACATAGTAAGACAATGCCCAAGAGATTTCGATTTACCGGAATTGACGTCCAGTGTCGAACAATATCCCTTGTATCCTCAGCATGATCTCTATTCATATGAGACTGAAAGACAGCGCAACTTCACTTATAACATCAGGCAAGGGATTTGTGATAAAATGGAGTAAATTGAGGACATATGGGATATGATGTTAAACCAAATTCCTTACAGCAACAGGCTTTGTAAATTGAGCTATTGGATCAACTTTTCCTGCTCTGTATTCCTCTTCACTGAACTCTGGAGGAGAACTAAAGGAGTTATTGCAACAAAATAAAGGGAAAGATTGTAAATAGTATACAGCATACATATTGGAGGGTATAATTGTAACTATATGTACCTCCTGATCCTAGCAAACCTGTTGCAACTCCTGATACATAGCGCATGACTTTTGGTTTGATGCGTAGAAAATGGAAGTCACCAAAGTCAACCTTCAGATTATTGAATATTTGTTTTAGTCTCACACTCTCATAAGTAAACAAGAAACTTGGAATCAAATAGAGCATCGACTTAAAGACTTTAAGTTACCCAAAATGCATTCGGAAGCTTCGCCAAATATGCCGTACGGATGGCTGCTCTATCTTCTTCAGGAACCTGAATTATGGAGAAGCTTATAAACTTACAGATATAGCAGCAGATATGTCCCCATATTTGAACTTAATCAACCTAGTAACAGATTTGGAGAGAAATATAACTTACAGATATAGCATCCCCATGGATGGTAATCACTAAATCAGTCCTATCCTCAGGATCTCTTGTCACAAGCAACGAGCATTTAGGGTTATTTGCTAAGTCCTGCAGATAATAGATGGATTAAGCTTACACTAGACTAGTCAAAAGCTGCTGGAATATAAAATTAATTCATCACCTCACAAAATTCCCAATTATGAATATGTATATGGGAAATGGACACACCTTTGTATGAACTGCCAGGGTGCTGACCGCTAATATTGGAGACCCATCAGCATCACACGCAAAGTCAAGCATTGATCCAGACGGATAACCCTCATGATCCTGCACAAGAAAGGCGATCCGAATAAGATTGAAACGGGGCATATAACAGAAATCATTTGTAGAAAGTAGTATTTTTCTAGGTTCAGAACTCGGTCAAGCTTTTAACATGAAAGGAGTAAAGATAATTGTACACACTTTACAGACTCATGCATTCGTTTCATTCATTCCTTTTTATCAAAAGCAAATTGTCTTATCATATGAAAATGTAAATCAAATTGCATAGTAGTAGTATAGTAATTTTTGAAATTGATATTTCGCTAATGTTGTGATTAGTATTCAGCAAAACCTGGGAAAAGGTAGATAGCATTCCACGAGTGCTCTGATCAAGCACAGTTCTAATCTCCTCTAATGGAGGAAGCCGAGCAGCTTTTTCCTGCAGTAGCAGAAACAGTGATTTTCTCTTCTTTTTCTGCATTAAAGTTAGTATTCAATCTATTTTCTGGATTTTCTTCTGTTATTCTGTTCTTCTAAAATATAATCGAACCTGGTGAGCTTGAATCAGCTGAAAGATACCGGCATCATCCAGGGAGGGCGCTGTCTGATCGAGCAAAAAGAACAATACAAATACAAATTCAAATACCATATCATCCATATTTTCTCGGTAACCAAACAGAGTGTCGAAAGTGGAAAGCTGGAGTACCTGAGGAACTGACTGAGTAGAAGCAGCCATGGAAAGGGGGCGACGATCGGGCGTCGAGCAAGAGAAGGAGGAGGAGGTCAACGCGTTGGGAATGCAGGATCGAAACTATAATACTACAGAAAAATGAGGAGCGTTTGGGGGAGTAAAGTAATTAAGGGGGTCAGAGAAAGTAGGGAGCTTCGCCATGGCGACAGGAGTGCTCTCATCTTTTCAACCGCCGCCACACCTAACACCACCATAATATATTATATTATTATTATTATTATTATTATTATTGCAACAAGAACAACCCTTCTGCCTCCTCCATGTAAAAATCCGCGTGGCCGAGCGATTTTCCCCTGTAGCGGCAGAGCCATAGACCTCACTCTTACCCAATTAGAATCCATATCTGACATTCTTGTCTCATGATAACCCCATCAAATAGTACTACTCAACAACAGTGGAACAAAGAATGAGAATCCTCAATCACCCTTAACACACAGTGTTGACTGATCATGATCATGTTGTATATACCCCAAAGAATCAGGCCAGCATTAGCCTATGAAATTTCTCATTACCCATATCAAGGTATACTATGAAACCACCCTCATAAGCATTTCCATTCAAGCATAAAGATCTAGGCATCAATTTGCAATCAAGTGAAGAAGGAAGTGGATGAACTTGAGGGATTATCTTCCAACACGTTGTGCTAAGACTATAAACCTCGACATTATACGAGCACCTCCAATGGTGCTCAAATCTCGCGATTCTTATCACTTTGTAATCTTCGGTAACAAGATCGAATCCTGATACAAGATAAGTTACGGGCCAGAATTGGTCTTGCTTTTGAATGAGGCTATTTGGAAGTTTATTGTGTTTTCTTATAAAAGGGTTCCATATGTATATGGGATCTATGACTAACATGTTTGCATTTGAAATGCAAAACAACCCATTAGATGAACAGCATAGTGAGATATGATTGACACCATCTCTTGTCATGGGAATTAGGTCCGGTTGGAAACTCACAATCCTATGAGATTCGGTATTAGCAAGGAGTAAATGAAACGAAATCGTGTTTGGTGCCGGAATTGTTCGCGAGGAGAAGGTAACTATCATTGGAAGGTGTTTTTGTGGTGTTTAGACTACTCTTTTCCAAATGAGCTTCATACAACTTTGGTTCTCAACCAATGCATACACGCATCTGAATCGTACAAGAGATTTTACCGGACACAATAAGAGGATCTCGAACAAGATCTCGTGTGGTAGATTAATATCGAACATTTTTTCAAATCATTCTATAAAATCAACGAGCAAGAACAAAACTAAAGACAGAAGCTTTTTATGCAAAGGAATCAACCAAGAGAATAGTAGTTGCATTACCTTCCTTTTCAATGGAGATGAAGAATCTTGTATCGCATGACCCACTTGCTACATGTATATATATGGAAAGGAATCTTATCATGATAAAGCTAGACCCATGTTAAAATGACCCACTTGCTCCAACTAATTGAATTTATTTCTATCAAACTTTTAATCATAAGTGAATAATTAAATTTATATTAATCAAGTCACGTGAGCCATGTATAATATTACATACTTTAACATATACATACATTGATCACGTTAATCATGTATAGGGAAAATAATTTACTGTAATCATAACATGCAAGTGCATCTTGATTTAGACCAAGCGAATAACATATGTTATAGTGCAGGCACATGGTTGTCTCTTCCTCACTCATACACACACATATCACATCATTGTAAGCATGAAGAGATAGAGAGAGAGAGAGAGAGAGGAGTGATGATAAAGAAAGATGAATAGCAGGCGTGACTGAATGAATTGAGGACAAGCATGCATCAAAGTATACTATCCTTCCTTGTGGTACCTGGTCAATGACAGTGATCAATCAATACACACCAAAACATATATATATATATATATATATATGTATCTTATGCCTTTTAACTATATCTTCATGACATGTGAGAAACGTTAAAGCTACAAAACAAGGCGCATGATCCAAGATCATATCATGCGTATTAAGATATGATCATATGTGAGGATTAGGTTGGTAGTGAGATTCAATCAAATTTTAAGATATGATCTGTTTTTTTCTTATAGGATAAAAAGGATTTAGATTTAATGAAACAACAACAATAATTATTAATTAATTATTAATAAATAAAAAAGATGGAAAAACCCCTCTTTAAAGAGTTCATTCTATTAGCATACCAAATTGTGGATCTTTTTGACACCTTGGTACACATATTGAAACAAGAAAAGGTAACTAAGCTCTCGCTTCAATCACTAATCCAAAGGGATAAACAAGGGATAAAATAACCTCCTCATGCCCGCACTATAATAATAATATGTTATTGATGAGTACACATGAAGTACATTACAGAGTAGAGGAAGTCTTATCATCTCGTGAGGATGAAGATGGCAACGAAGAAGATGCTGCATGATAAGATGAGGCGACCAATTGAGCTAGGGCTGGAAAAGCACCTCCTGCATTCAATTCAGATAGCAGACAGATTATTGATTATATAGGATAATAATTATACTAGTATGATATGGATGATTTCAAGGAAAAACCACTAACCAGCAATTCCAGCACAAGCTGAAGAGAATACTATCACAGGAGGCGCCTGCAAATAAGGTTCAAGGCTATCAGATGAATTAAATCAACTAAAAAAAAAGGGAGGGATTTATGGACAACATAGAAAGCAGAGAATTATGACGCATGATGAATACTGTTACTCAGAAACGATTCAAAGATTGAAATTCTTCTTGGGTCTTTTAGTCTATGCATGGTCAGATGAATACTTGGAGAAAATCTCAAACATTGAAAGACAGCAATCTCTAGAGGATTCCAACAATATAATACAAATTGGATATAGGGAATAATGCTTACTCCAATGAGAAAATGCAACCACATGGGTCCTTTTATCCGCTTCTGCACAGTTGGCATCACTGCATTGATAAATCCAAGAAAAAGTATGAACTTTATGCTTTTCATAGAATTTGAACAATCGGTCATTACTAAAAACATTACCGTGGTTGAATCCATAAAACGCACTTGTTATCCCACCAGCACCAGAACCAATCTAAATCAGCAAAACAAATGGACGAGTAAATAGAACAGGTCACCAAAAATGAAGCTATAATTGAAACATGAAGCAATGGCATCACGTCAGTGTTACAGAATTAGTATGTTACCATGGAAAAACTATCCCGTATAAGGGGAGAAGTTGTCCAGGCGCTGGTTCCCTGCAAAATCGAAGAAGATAAATGAAATTAAGAAAGAAACAGGTGATGGGATTTCAAAATTTCAGAAGCAAAGAAGAACATGTTTGAAAATTTAGGGAAAGTAGAGAACCATATCCTTGGAAAGAGGACCTGCACAGTGATGACATCTCAAATTACTACAATGATTGGAATCCGCCATGCCACTTCCTCCCTCTGCTATCCCTTCCCCTTCTATCAGATTTCTAATGTTAGGAGTCTCAATGATAGATAATATAGTTGGGTCTATTTTCAAGGAGTTCGAACTTTTAGGACAATCAGTAACTTAACATAGTATCAGAGCTGAGGTCCTAGGTTCAAATCACGGTTACTCCTCCCTCTTTGTTATTTCTACAAATGATATATCCTTCTTGAGCTCATTTTCCATCTCTTTGCACGTGCAGGGCCCATGTTGTTATGGGCTTGCAAGTGAAGGAGAGTGTTAAGAGTCTCAATGATAGATAACATAGTTGGATCTGTTTCCTAATAGTTCGAACTTTTAGAACAATTAGTAACTTAACATGATATCAGAGCCGAGGTCTTGGGTTCAAATCATGGTTACTCCCTCTTTGTTATTTCTACATATGATCCCATGTTGTTATGGGCTTGCAAGCGAAGGAGAGTGTTAAGAGTCTCAATGATAGATAATATAGTTGGGTATGTTTCCTAATAATTCGAACTTTTAGGACAATCGGTAACTTAACATCTAAGACTTCAGATTATCCTAAATCTAGTGAACGAATTATGCCCGACTCTATTTCTAGCTCATGAGAAATACTCAATAACACCACACAAAGAAGATCACTTCAACCTAAAAAAGATAACATCAAAGAATTTCACAATCTCCATTTAGTTCGGAAATGGAAACATATATTTGTTCCTTTATACTATTACTACCCGACCCGATAGTACCCATTTTTGGAACGTCCAGTGCCAAAGTAAACTACTGTAAGCTGAATCAGGCATTCTACCACACACATGGTGTGCAACACCTAAACAAAGCACGGTCACAGTCACTGCCGTACAATCTCTCCTCCACTGAATCTCTCTACAACAGAGTTCTCATTCTGTTTCACATGATAACTCTAATACTATAATAGTTATGGGGTATCATAGTGATTATTTAGAGATGTTACAGCCTACAAATATCATACTATTCCTTGATGAAAAAAATACGATTCCATTCACAATCAATTCCGTTTCCTAAAACTACAATGAAGATTGGAACAATAATCTGGAAACTGACATTAAATTAAAGGGTGAGCTCACGCTTGAAATCCAAAAAAAAAAAAAAAAAAAAAAGAGCGAGCTTTATTAGTGTCTGCAAAATAAAAAGGAACGGAAGAAACCTTCGCTTGATCAGTGAATTTGCAACCGCAAGTAATAGGGAAATGTCAGTACTCCATTTAAGAATCAGGGAAGAACATAAAATCCAGGAGCAGGAAAGTAGAATCAGTACAGGGGGAGACAGGATGCCTACTTTTTCTGGTGCGGCCTCTAGAAATCTCGTTACGTCTGTGATCGTGTTTTTCTCGCTTCTTTTATTATGTAGTTATTTTATTAATTTATTTGTATAATTATTTGTTAAGATGTTTATTTTCCTAATCTTTCTCAATCTATTTATTTTCGTAATGTCTTGTTAAATAAGTAATCATATTCGAAATATGTACACATATTTATCTTCTTTGCAAAAAACAAAAATATGACTTCATAAACAAGAAAAACAGCGAGCACCTAAAAAACGGTTTCTCCTAAAACAGCTAAAACCGGTTTTGGGGTGCGAAACATGTAATATAACGAGATAATTGTCAACAGTAAACTTCTAATTTCTACTGTAACATGTAAACTTCTGCAATCGCTCTGTTCCTTCAATCTCATATGTTTACATTATTAATACATACTCAAAACAAAAACAAAAAACAAAAAAAAAAAGAAGGAAGGAAGGTTTCTAATCATTCTAATGTACTATACATAGAGGTCCATATCGTGTTTGAAGGGTATACACAGAACCAAAATCTATTAAGTCAGATTCAAAGGGCTTGATTTCCTGCATGAACAAAACTGGATAAACATTAGAAGCGGAAAATTTTAGTATGGTGAACGATATCGAACAATATAACATTTAACAAGAAAAATTTGAAAACATTATTTTATGGAAAACCCCACGAAAAATTAAAATATGATAGTTAACATACCAAGAGCCATCTAATTAGCTTTAGCATTACTTGGTTGATCTAGTTTCTTTTCTTTCTTCTTTTCCGATTGGCTCTCTGTTCCGGCATTTGGATTTCCTCTTTTCTTCACGTGTGAGGGATCAAGAATTACTTTGTCAACGAGTTCCACCAAATCCATATTTTCCATAGCCTTGTCAATAAGTGGTAGTGCCTCCTTTAGCTTATCTTTCACAATTTTGGTTCCAATGTTGGTCAAATAAGCTTTATCGAAAACTTTATGCCCCAAATGATTTAACTCACTCAATCGCAAAGCACGTGAAGCTTTCACATTCAGCTGGCATGAATCAATGATACCACATACTCCCTTTTTTGCATTCTTTGTCCATCTAGCCATAATATACTTTTCTGGTATGGAATTCACATTATTCACAATTAGCACCCTCAAAGCATGGCAACACAACAAACCTAATGTCTCAAACAACTTGCAACAACACAAAACAGATACCTGAGACCGATCAAATTTTACTGTGTGAGTCCTTTCACTGTCAACCTCAGTGAGTGAATAAACAGACTCATTGACACTTCGACTAGTTTCTACAAAACTCAATCCCAAACATGAACTCACCTCTTGCTCAAACATTTCGAACAAGACAATGGTGTATACATTAGCTGCATGACTTAGTATGCCTCCATAGCTTGCAACTTTTGTAGGTGCCCCTTTTTTGCAACGGAAATCTTCATTCAATTCTTCTTGACGCATCTGTGCAATCTTTTCCTCGTAGAATTGGATAATCTGGGATAGAGGCAAAGATGTTTTCGTCATTTGATTATAAACATTATGTACACTCTCAACCCTTTGGGTAGATTTCATCTTTACCGAAAAAATATCTACACCAAAAGTTGGGCACCACCTCTCTCGAATCGTGTACAACCGGTTAAGCCATTCATGATCATGAAGATTGTATTTCTCAATCATGTCAGTCCAAGTAGCCTCAAACTCTTTTTCATTTATGCCCCCATTCAAACATTTTTCCAATTTGCTAAAGAAATCAGGATTGGTATAAAGCCCACCAAGATGTTGTTTGGCATTTTTAGTAATATTCCATGGACAAAGCCGATGACGAGAATTGGGAAATATTTCTTCAATAGCACTTTCAATGGCCTGATCTTCATTAGTGAAGATACTTTTCGGTTGTGAACCCCCCATCGATGTCAAAAAAGTTTGAAACACCCATTTATATGAATCCACTGTTTCATCAATTAAAAAGACGCAACCAAAGAGTATGTTCTTACAATGATGGTTAATCCCAAAAAATGGTGCGCAAATTAGATTGTATCTATTTGTCCGATAAGCAGTGTCAAAAATAACAACATCGCCAAAATATTCATAGTCCAATTTCGATTTTCCATCCCTCCAGAAAAAATTGGTCATTCTATTCTCTTGGTCTACTTGCACTGAGTAAAAGAACATGGGATCCTCACATTGCCTCGTTTGGAAGTGATTAAATACACTTTGCCCATCTCTAGCTTCAATAGTTTCTTTCCCCACCAGCCGCAAGAAGCTGTAATCTTGCTTTGTAAATCCAACACTATGGGCTCCAACTATTTCTTTTGGCGAATATCTACATGATTGAATAGTTTTTACGCTAGAACTGACCATTGTGCTTATAATATCTCCTTGGGTAGTTAACAGTTTTCTTCCTGATCTCAAGTTGCAAATCTCGGCTGGACTGGCAAACTCATGATTATGTAAATCATTAAAATAAGTGACATTCCAAAAATCATTTTTTACGTCGAATCGAATCTTAGCTGAACATCCAGTTCTTGTATCCAGATTGTTGCTCTTCTTCAAATTACCATGATCTTCAAACTCTCTAAAACCCTGCTTCGAACACAAAAATTCACGTTGCCTAATGACCCCATTGATCAATCTTCTATTCCCTTTCCGAATGCTAAACCCCTTTCTCAATGCATATCTATTGTAAAGGTTGTATGCTTCTTCTTCGGTTTTTACTTGCATCCCAATTTTCAATTCTTCATCTAACTCAACTGCATTGGCAATCTCAGAACTTTCCATATAATCATCCACTTCAACCACATCTTGAATGCATCTAGATGTATCCATCTTTCTAGTTTAACCTAAATCATGGCAACGGTATATAATCCACTTAAAAAGGTTTTTCCTTTTATTTTACATAAAAAGGAATTAACAAAAGGAAAGAGGATTTTCCGTATCTTACCAGGCAGATACAGACAGAGCTTCTCACGAAATTGTACGCGAAGGGAAGGTCTAGTCTCTGTCGAACAAAATGAAATTGTAAGAAAGACAGAAAATCAAGGAAAAGAAGCCTTCCATTTTGCAGAAGAAGCTCAGCTGGAAGGTATGTGGAAGGTAAGCGTTCCATTGAAGAGAAGCTAAGAGAAACCTAGGGTTTACGTTAGTTAGGGATTTTGGAGAAGAATGACAGTGAATCATGGAAGCAGAAGCTACAGAAAGGTGGGGCAACTATGGAAGAAATATGGAATTGAAGGTTACCTGGCTTATGCGAGGGAGAGAAGAGGCGAAGGGGGAAGATTGCCGTGGAAAGAGGTATCCCATACAACGGGGGTACCTTTCTGTGATAGACAGAGGTGGACAATGAAATCCGTGAGGGGTATGGAAATACTTTGCTTAAAATGCTATTTTGACCCACATGCTCTCACAATATTTGCTATTTCGTCTTTTATTTTGTGGCGGTGGACAAAAATTCCGGTCGTGATATAAATCTTATTTTCAGATCACTGATTTTAAATATCAATTATGGTATTGATATCGGTATTAATTTCAATATCGATCCTAATATCAGAGATTGAGATTAAGATCGAGACCAATTTAAAAATCATCTCAATCTCTAATCCTGATTTTCGAGAAATTAAACATCTAAAATATAAAATAAAACATAACATGTATAGTAAGTCCTCTAGTCCGAAAAAATAAGTATCAATAAATTTAGGATCCCGCTAACAATTTTTTTCAATATCGAGTCGGTATCAACGATTTCGAAATCATATCTACATTAAAAAGTCGAGATCGATATCAATACCAGCTTTTATTAATATCACGATCAAACTTACTATTTTAAAATTTTAATTAAACTATTTTAATGATTAAAGTTTCATACAATTTTGTCAACTTTTTTTTTTCTCTCCTTTTCCGGGAACCTTCATATTTTAAAATTTTAATTAGACTAATTTAGTGATTAAAGTATCATAAATATGCGAGTGTTCTCCACGTGACCACGTCCCTAATTGAAATAAGAATAAGGATGGAATGATGATAAGATGAGACTTGTCTTGATCAAGAAAAGAAAAGAAAAGAAAAGAAAAGAAAAGAAAAGAAAAGAAAAGAAAAGAAAAGAAAAGAAAAGACTCTAATTTTGATCACTAAATTGTCGTGCATGCCTTGTAATTGAGCACCATATAATAAGTAAATGTTGATGATCAAAATCATATATTATATTCTTTTTCTATCTTCCTTTCCGCTTAAGCTAAGCTGTTGGAATGTGATGTCCAACACTTAAGAGCAGCTGACGCTATACCTAAAGTTACCACTCACTTAACCAAACAAGATAGAATGAATGATCTAGAACAAAACAAAATGGTCCCTCTTTGTTCTCTCAAAACTTCAGTCTTAACCATGATACATGTTGTGTGACATGACAAGCATACGTATACATACTCACTATCTTTAATAAAGAAATGCAAACATTATACAGACATTATTGGATGTATATGGTATGTGGTTCCTTGATCAATTAAACTTTATAAATTTTATCATTCATCACATCATATTGATATCTTTAATTATGATCGGATTTAGTTTGACATTATAATTATGTAAATTTTATTACGATTAAGATCATCTATCATATGATAATGATCAAATTTGGTTTGACATTATGCTTACCTGATAAACTAATCTCATCATCTATCACATAATAATAACATTTATCATTATAATCGGTTTTAATTTGACACGTGATCAAGAAGCATATCATGCAAAAGTAAATTCATTTACACACGCAAATAAAGGTGGCAGCCACGTTGGAATTTCACTCAATCCCACGTCCTTATAAATATATATTCTCTCCTACAAGTTGATTCTAAAACTTTGAGTCCAAAACAAGTGGTGGTGGTGGTGGTGGTGTTGGTGTTGGTGGTGCAGGTGCATGTGTGGGGATCAGAAGGGAGGGAGGGAGAAAGCTAAGTAATGGAAGGTGATGATCGGATGCTTTAAAGATTTGCTGCTGCGTGTGGCTTGCTTTTTGTTAGGTTGAGGTAGGTGCATGATCAGTGCCCGTTAGAGATCAGACTTAAGGGAATCATATTCGCTAGTACTGCTAGTCTACTACTACTACTACTACTACTACAACTACTGTGAGCCGTCATCCATTATTATTCACTCATGCTTAGTTAGACATAATGTTTGTCTGATTGGATTCCTCTCATGGAATTGGATTCTGATTCTTCCCACTGTTTGTTCTTTTCCTTTTCCCATTTATATATGTAGAGTATAGACATGGTACGCACGTAGATTCCAACTTAAAACTAAGATAGAGATGCTGCTTCTGATGCGTAATATACATATACATACAACACACACACACACACATATATAGGACCAGTTATTTTGTGTTTGATTTAGATAGCTAGTTGCTGCTGTATACTTGTCCGAAGTCAAGGTATATATGAACTAATTATAATTCATATGCTCATCTCTCTTCATTTTCTTTCTTGGTTTGATGGAAACGTTCATTTAAGTCCGGCTGTTTTATAGCCAATCTAGGCATACATTTTCTATGGGCGAAAGGCCTTACCCTTTTTAGGCTAATTATTTAATATTTTCCTTTTATTTTACAACTTTCACCGGCAAGTTATGTTGTCATACTTATGACATTGGCCTGCTTTAATAACTTGATCATGAATTATAGGCCAAATTTGTTATTAGGAGTAAAAAGATGCCTAAAAGAAGTGCTCAATAATAAAAAAAAAAAGGGCATACATTATTAATTGTATCACGAGCTTTTTTTGTGCATGTTATGCGACAAATGAATGCAAGAGAATACAAAGCTTGTTTCTATCCCACATTTCTCAATGTGGGTTTATCTTTTAGTGCACATAATACTAACATTTATCCATTTCTCAATATACATCATCTTTTTGTCTAACTCAAGGTGTTAAAAAAAAAAAAACCCAGATAGGGGTCAGATAGCTTTGCGTTAATTAAACCAAAAGACAAAAAACAAGACAAAAATTAGACTTATTACACAAGTATAGAGACATCTATTGAAACTAGGGGTCATATATATATATATATATATATATATATATATATGTATATATTTTTTAAATATTTTTAAATAAATTGATCTGTTTGTACTTGTGATGGTCATCAATTCCTAGTTCCAAGTATATCTTGCAGTGAACAAGATGTCTATTTATTTATATCCAGTAATGTCCCCTAAATCACACTCTACAAGCATTCTATAAACTATTTTATATCAGCTACAAATGCTATTTCAGATATTCTTGGTTTCTTCGGTTGGTTTGTTGTAGCAGGGAGGATGAATTTTTATAAAACTTTGATAACCCGTATTCAAATTTAAGATATGCTTTCGAATTTCTCTTTGATCCTCTATCAATGATATTTTAAATCTTTCATTTTCTTAGAAGAATGGGAATTTTTAGTTGAAAACCAAACTAAGTTTATTATTTTCAATTGCAATTTAGGCAGCATCAGCTTTTGGTACCACAAAGAGCCCAAGTCCACTCTCTCGATCTATTTTGTTGATCTTTTCCAAAATATCAAGTCCACGTCTATAAGTATCGTTTTCAGCTTGACTCTTACCAACTCAATTGTACTTCTTTGTCTTTGTCTTGGTGAGAACTGGAAAAACTGATCTCTCTTCGTTTTATTCCAGTTTGTGGGAGAGAAGAAACAAAGAGCTGATCTTAATTGCAAACCATGAATGCTTTAGTGGCAACCAACAGAAACTTTAAGTTAGCCGCTCGCCTGCTCGGGTTGGACTCGAAGCTTGAGAAGAGTTTACTCATTCCTTTTAGAGAGATCAAGGTGATTAACTTCAATTCCCCTTTCTCGTAACATGGTTTACTCTATTTTTAACAGTTTATGTTGCTTTGATCTCTATTAACCATATGTTGTTGTATCGATAATAAATAAACTCTGCTTGATTTTGTAATACATACCATTAATGCAGGTCGAGTGTACGATACCGAAAGATGATGGAACCTTGGCATCTTTTGTTGGGTTTAGGGTCCAACATGACAATGCAAGAGGCCCCATGAAAGGAGGAATCAGATACCACCCCGAGGTTGCTTTCCTCACGTTTTTTAATCTCTAAAGTTTCAAGAAAGGATTTTTCCTTTCTAAGGCTGAAACGTAACAATATATCCACAGGTTGACCCCGATGAGGTGAATGCTTTAGCTCAATTGATGACATGGAAAACGGCAGTGGCAAACATCCCATACGGTGGAGCGAAAGGAGGAATAGGCTGTGTTCCAGGAGATTTAAGCATATCGGAGCTTGAACGTCTTACCAGAGTTTTCACTCAGAAGATACATGACCTCATTGGGGTCCACACTGATGTTCCGGCACCAGATATGGGAACCGGACCGCAGACAATGGCTTGGATACTTGACGAGTACTCAAAGTTTCATGGCTACTCCCCAGCAGTTGTCACTGGAAAACCCATAGTCAGTCCTCTTTTCATATTCTTTCTGTTAATAACTCTTTATCAAGTTTTTGGTTGTTAATTTTGACAATATATGATATCCTTACTATTCTTATAATCAAATTGATAAAGGATCTTGGTGGATCACTGGGTAGAGATGCTGCAACCGGCCGTGGTGTGCTCTTTGCAACAGAGGCATTGCTTAATGAGCATGGAAAGTCCATCTCTGGCCAACGCTTTGTCATTCAGGTTTACCATCTTTATATGTATCAATGATTTGTACCATTATCGAATTCATTTCTTTACAGTTTAGATTTTTTCGTTACGAAAACTTGACATGATATCACACTACTTTGTCCGCCTCATTTGCATGCCAACCGACATGGAAATTACTATACCTTTGTTGATTTTCTACGGTTGACATTCTTAATCAAAGTCTTGACGGTGAAAATCTGTCGTAATATATGACGACAGGGATTTGGGAATGTGGGATCATGGGCTGCACAACTTATAAGTGAGAAAGGAGGAAAGATTGTGGCAGTAAGTGACATAAGTGGCGCCATAAAGAACAGCAAAGGGATTGATATCCCAAGCCTATTACACCACGCTAAAGAACACCGTGGGGTTAAGGGTTTCCATGGGGCCAACCCAATTGATCCCGATTCAATCTTAGTCGAAGATTGCGACATTCTCATTCCAGCTGCTCTAGGAGGTGTCATCAATAGGTCTCTTGTTTTTCTTAATACAAAGCTTCATGAATTTTCTTTTAATCATCTAATGCTGATATTGATTGTCGTCTTCTTTCTTCTTCTTGTTAATTTGAAGGGAGAATGCAAATGAAATTAAAGCCAAGTTTATCATTGAAGCAGCTAACCATCCTACCGATCCAGATGCCGATGAGGTAACTAATAATTGATTAACAAAATGAAAGAAAAAATATATTCAAATTGCTAACTCTTATTACATCATCTGTTGCTTAGATATTGAGGAAAAAAGGTGTTGTTATACTTCCGGACATATATGCAAACTCTGGAGGTGTGACAGTTAGTTACTTTGAGTGGGTTCAGGTACATATCCTCATTCTTCACCTCTTTCATGTAACAAAATTCAATTATTATAAGATGATGATGAAAGTGGATTTGGTCATGTAATGAAATTGCACAGAACATACAAGGATTTATGTGGGATGAAGAGAAAGTGAACGAGGAGCTAAGGAGTTATATGACAAGAGGGTTCAAAGATGTGAAGGAAATGTGCAAAACACATGATTGTGATCTTCGCATGGGTGCCTTCACTCTCGGTGTTAACCGTGTTGCTCGTGCCACTGTCCTTAGAGGCTGGGAAGCTTGATCCCTCTCCACCTCCTTTTTTGTTCCGCCAAATAAAGAAAGAGCAAGCTAGCTAGCTTCCCATTTACCTCACTCAATGCTGTCTCCCCCCCTCTTTAATTTTTGGGATGCAAATTGATTAAGAACTTCAAGCTGGTCTATTTGTTGTTTCTATGCCGCTCTGGATTCCTGCTCTATGCAAGAGGGAATCTCATTTGGTTGAGAAGGCATTCAAGATGTATGAATGTTCATTTCATCATCATATTAATTTATGTTCAGCATTTGACTTTCAGATTTTCAATTTTAATGCTGCCTGAAATTTTTAGTTAGGATGATTATCTACGATGTAAGAGAGCACGGGCAGAGACCATCTTTACCTCGATTCCGTTACATATACCAGATTGATGGAAAAGAAAGGTTTCTCATTTCGAGCAATGTATGGACCAGGTCCGAGGAAAGAAGTGGGGCATAATGTAAGATCTGCTATGAAACTCCATTCAGATTAGAGAAATAAATTATGCATAACTGAAACTATTCTCTCTTTGGTACAAACAAAACACAAAAGGAAAATTAAGCATAAAACAACAGGTTCTTGTGAGCTAGAAGGATGCTGGCTCGAGGAATCTAAAAATGAATCTAAAATCTTCCTCCTCTGCCCCTGAATCCTCCGCGACCACCTCTTGGTGGGCCACCCCTGCCCCTAGGTGCACCCCTTCCACGGAAACTGCCTCCTCCACCTCCACGGCTAAACCCTCTGCCACCTCTACCACCGCCACGGCCTCCGCCCCTACCACCAGCTTGTGCTTGTCCCCTACATCAACACACCATTAAAATACTACATAATGGTTGAAGAGGAATCGCCCAAAAAAATAAAATAATCATAAATGTTATTTTCTTTTCTTTCTAACAACACATTCATTTCTTAACATAATTTACTTATATTGAAGGAGGCATGCCATTTTTCCATCATGGTAGAAGAACTATATAAATAGAATGTATTGTATTATCATATTACTGCACACCAAGACCAAGCAAGTAATCTATTGTGTCTGATTTGGAATTATGAGTATGCAAGAGATTATAACCACAAATTAGGATAACTATCGCTTTGCAACCGAACATAAAAACATACTTTGGTTGTGGAAGAAATCTAGAGAGTGGTAAAAGCTTTGCGGGATCAATATAGAACTTATCACCAGCTGAATAAGAGGTTGCAATAATTCCTTCCATCATTTTAACTGAGAAATACTGCAATTAAGCATGGATAAATAATCACCTTTAACAGTTGTCTACAATAAGCACCATTAAATAGAAAAAAAAAATTACAAGGACAAGAAAAAGTGAACAGAATGACTCACAGATTCATTGATGGGGCCAAAGATTTCATCAACTTTCCCTATCTGGGTCTTGTTCTGAAGATATATGGGGGCATTAAAGTAAGGTATTTTTTCATTTGTGAGCTTTGTTACAGCATCGCCCTCACAAGCATGAAGAAAAGTTGAGATCTCTGCAAAGATGATCATGTACCATAATCATCAGAAAGAGGGAATAAAAAAGATAAAAACATGTAATGATTTTAGTAGTCTCCTCCCTTTTTCCCTAGTTCCTCACAATTAAAATGAAAACATGTAAGAGCAGCTCACTTTACAGTTGCTAAGATACTGGTAGTGGTTAAGTAGATACAGATCCTACAAATCTTCTCATTAACCAAACAAAGAAGAAACTGCTAAATAAATAAATGAAGAGCAGAAGCTTATGAGGAAGGAAAACAAACAGACCTACGACCTCAGACGGAGGGCCCTCATCGCGAAACCCACCACCACCACGGCCACCGAAACCACGTCCCCCGCCGAAACCACGTCCCCCGCCACCTCTACCACCTCCACGACCACCATCTCTGCCGCCCCTGAAACCCCCGCCGCCCCTTGGAGGTCGCATGATTTCTTCGAAGGATTTTCGCAGAAGTAAAGAGCGCGCCTTATTGTGGGAACAAGCTCTTCACGGCGAAGGTTTTATGTTTTGAAAATTTTAGGGTTTTAGGTTTTTACCGGCATGATGCAAATGACAGAAATGCCCACACACTCCTTTTGGGTAAAAAGAAATTCTGATTTATGAGTAGAATAAAGATTGTTAAGATTGTGAATGGAATGAGATTCTAATAAAAAAAAATAGTAATAAAAAGGAAGAATTAAATTTGTATAAATTCTTGATATTATTATTATTTTTTTAAATAGATAATAAGAATAATTAATTTTTACTCGGTTAAAAAGATCATATTTCTAAATTCTTTAAAAGATAGGACCAAAATATTATTATAAGGAAAAATAATCGATGTTGATCATTCAAAATTGATTTTTTAAACTGTTTATTAACGTGATCGTTTGATTAAAATGGAGGGTTATTTTGAACAAAGAAATTACTTAAGAAAAACACTCCCTAACAGCAACCAAACTTGAGTACATAGCAATGGCTGCTTTGCATCATATGGTAAAACATCAAGATGCATTGATAAACTACACATCGAAAATCTAATACGAAGATAGTAATGGAGAATGTCTTCCATTTATGATAACTTAAGGAAGAAGAAAACAAATGGCATAGAACTTGGCTGTTGCCGTATTCATATCACACAATAAACCTTCTTGCTGCCCCTTTGTAGCTCAGAATGGTCAAAAGGGAACAATTGTTCAAACTCTCAATTTCTATTTTTTTGTTCTGTATTCTCTCTTTCTTTTTCTTTTTTTTCTTTTCTATTCTTTTTCTCCTTTGTACATTCATTTTTCTGAGAAACATTCCTTCTACAAATAAGGCTTGAATTTTCTATCTATATGGGAGATTTGTAACCAACCCTTTGGAAATCAGGTCATGAAAACCCTCTCACACTGGAAAATTCAAGGGACTTTACGTCAGTCATTTTCTTTCTCTGGGGCAATACCACTGTGAAATACACTTTCACCGAGAGACCGGAAGTTAGCAAACAGTCCGTCCATAGCATATGGATGCGATATAGAGATTTTTCGACCACTTTTCCTGCAATATGAGAACATAGCATAGGTTAAGATTTAGGAGGGTAAAATAACCATTTGGGGTCCCCTAACATGGTATTCTAGATGGGCTATAAAGAATCAAAGGGATTCCCGTTTGGAAGATACATTTTCTGATGTACAGGGGAAGGGGAGTACATTTTGTTTTGTGTTTGGTTCCCATGGTCACTTGTGTACTGCGTATATAAGTGTGTGTGCAATCCTCTGATAAGGGATCATGCTATAGCATATGTTCTCCATACATAAGCATTGAACCAATTTAATTTGGGTGCAAAACTATGGAGATACCTTTACGTGGCTACTAGGGAAGGCAGATGTACGAAGAGTTTCTTGAGTTTCATCCACCATTTTTCGTTTTGGTATGCTCAATATGAAGGCAGCTTGATCTGAAGTGGCAGCCATAGATGTTATTCTATATCCACTTTCCCATCTCCGGTGTATACCTTCACTTGGGTACAAAAAATCAAGCTCCACGACCTTTGTAATTGGACACAAATAAAAAAGTATCTGTTACAGACTTGACTTTAATAATAATCAAGGGGGAGTGATGAAATAAAGGAACCGATGCATGCAAGAAAAATAAGATTAAGAAAATGAAATGATCAGAAGTCAGACCTGATCAGAATATCCTGCATTCCTGGACATTACTACGCCCCAACGATTTCCAGCTGTTGTCATGGAAGTGACATGGAAACCTTCTTTCCACTTCTTATTTATCCACTTGAAGGGGAAAAATTCACTTACCTTATAAGATTGTTGGATATAAGGTGTTCCTATAGGATCACAGAAGCATTGAATTAGAAGAAAGGCACCTGCTCCAAGGCTGTCCTAAGACAAATCTCTTATTGACGGATTAAAATAAATAAGATAGTCGTAAGTATGCAAACTCCCCCTTTCCCCTTCCAAAAATAAAAAGGGGATAGAAGTTAGTTAGGTGAAGTATATAGTCACTCACCTTTAGACATTACAACCACTTCCAAAAATAAAAAGGGGATAGAAGTTAGTTAGGTGAAGTATATAGTCACTCACCTTTAGACATTACAACCAAGGAACTGCCAGTATTTGACCCAGCAATTGAACTAATGTAGTAATTCTTCTCCCATTGTTCCATAATCCAATCCTACAACATTGAGTTCAGTAACCAAGAGTACTCCAGCTGATCACAGGAAGTATTTAGCAATCAAATTGACTTGAATAATAACCTTATGAAGGAAGACAGCTGACAGCTCATAAACCTGGGAAGAGAAACCTGTTCCTGCATCCATGATTAGGGCCCAAAGATTGGTAGCAGATGCCACACAGCTTATGTGTAATCCATCTTCATTACCCTTATCGACATGCTGACCCAGCCTAGTGTCAGCCACATTGTAGTGATATCTACATTTCAAGAGAGAATTTTACAAATGCTAAGCACACACACTAATACAAAATTTATGCCCAAGGGCACCTAATCTTTGACAGATATTTCCCTCTAATTCCACTTTTTCCCTTCAGGCAAGGTCAAAGGAAAAAGGAAGGGTAAAAGAAAAGGGTTTCCAGTCAAAGGACAGCCGTGTAGAGGACGGTATTATTAATAACAGTAGACTGTTCTTTCTTTGTTCTTTTTTTTTTTTTCCAACAACTCATGTTATTCTTTTGCAATTTGGTTTTCCACTTTTCATTTTTACATCCACAAATGCAGGTGTTGTGTTCATAAATAGGAAAAGGGTGGTTACAATACATGTCAATTCATGACTGGGGTATGTCAAATGGACTGCGATATCAACACACCTTTGCTTCATGGGGCAACGTGCATTATAAACTGAAATCCACTGAGTCGCAGGACTGCCTAATCGTACTTTCTTCTTTGGTTGCTCGTCGTCTTCCAAATTTATGAGCAATCTCCCCCGCCTTTGCCCAACCTAAATATAGCAAAAATACAACAAATGATGAATACTTTAGTGACATTATCAAATCCCACATAGCCAAATTTATAAAAGACCAAATTGAAGACAGCACGAAAAAACTAACTACCACCTTTAGAGCTCCATCAATTCTAATTGGTCTTAGTTGAGTGCATGGTTCAATCAGACTTTCAAAATAAGATATTAGTTTTGAATAATTTGGCTCCTCGTCAAACTTCATATTTGTTACAGCTTCAAGAAATTGCTTAAAAGGTGCTGGACAGAAGCAGCACATCAGCTCTGGTGATGTGGCCATTTTTTTCTTACAAACAAGAAAACTCTTGTTGTCACCCTGAAATTATTACAAAAATGAAAATGGAAGATGTCAAATTAAGTGACATCTTGTATAATAACACACACGAGCATAAATGCAGACTCACTTGATATCCCTGCCATGGCAATTTCCCTCTTATGAGAAATATCAAAGTGTATGCCAATGATTCAAGATCATCCGCTCGACTTCCTGTCCGTCCCAAATGTGCATGTACACTTGCATACCTTATTGTTCCCCTGAAAAATAGAAAAGAAAGAAGAGTGATATTTATATACATAATATATATATATATATATATATATCAATCAAAACTATGAATATGATCAATTATACAAACCTGAATATGTCGGGCCTCTGGTCGTATTCGACATGCATACCAGTAGATGTATCTCTCCATTTAGAAGCTGAACCGACTATGTGCTATTAGCACTAGAAATAATCTTGGTGAAATTTAATTCACTAGACCTAAAAATAAAAATAAAAAGTGGACAAGAACCCAATGCAAACAGCAGCTTACAAAAGACAACATACCTAGACCAAGATCAATAAGATATAGCTTCTTATCATCAGGAGTCCCCGCTTGACCAAGTAAAAAGTTCTCTGGCTTCACATCTCCATGTACAAACCTGTTTCCAAAGAGAATAATGCATATAGAGAACTATCTGCTAACTTCAAGAAAAATTGAGGACAGCTGACAGGATTAAACGTAAGAAAGTGAAGATGTAGAAGATAAGAAAAGAACGTACCCCTTCATGTGAAGTTTCTCAAGAATAGATATCGCCTCAACTGCAATGCAAGCCACCATATTTGGTGACATCCTGTCACAGATACTAGCTAGTTAAGAAGGTTTTACTGAAAAGATACTTTGATGTTCATATATATATATATATATAAGCATGAGAGACAATTAAGTTAGTTATCTTACGATTGGCCGAGTTTATTCCAAACATCCCAAAGACTAGGCCCTAGAATGTCCATGACCTGCATTCAAGTGGCATGATTCAGATGCTGCAAACAAATGTGAAAATCCTGATGATAAAAAGTTCCAGATCAGAGCTCACCAGAATGTAGAAATCCCCCTGACGACCCTTGTGATGAGCCGAAGGAATTCCATAACATCCATTTAGTGTACTTGACAAAAAAAAAAAGGGAAAAAGACAGCAATTAATGCTAGACATTACTCGTTCGACAAACAGATATTGACATTAGTATCCACTGTCTAAGCATAAACAACTAACCTGTACACTTGCCACTCGTAAGGAGGGCCATAACTGCAGCCTTTGCTATTTCGGTGTTCAAACTTCAAGGCCACCTGTAAGTATATTACTTAAGACCGGATATTTCATTTGATAACATCATCAACTTCCTTTAATGAGATTTCAGGTACCTTGATTGCATCGGGCCCTGTCCTATCAGTTCCACCGCTCACCCTTCTCCCAACATAGACTTGGCCAAACCCACCTTTGCCCAATTTCCTTTCCACCTTATATACGGGAGAGTTACCCACTTGTACCTAAAGTCATGAAAAAGCATCAGTAAATGTATCCTTTGAAACTAGATTTCAGGACGGGGAAAATTACCAGACGAGATTAATAAGACAAGTGGAAACACTTTCGTAGTTACAGTATAGAAACATTTACCCTCGTTGCAACTCAGTTTAGAGCATAGTGAGCTTTATTAGTTTATTACTAACATAAATTCCTGTAAATTAAACTGCACTCATTGATAAGATGAAAGAATCAACATATGAGCACAAAGAAAGAAGAGTAACAAGAGAGTTACCCTCTCCAGAACAGGAGTTGTGCTTGCTTCTTCTTCAACCCCAACTAATTTTTCTGCAATTCCACCCTCCATACCTATTTCCTTCTCCACCACAACCTCAACCCGATTAAAAATGGGCTCTAGCACCCCTGGAGCAACTTGTTCCGGAAGAGCCTCACAAGGTTTTGGATCCAAGTCTATCAATCTTATTCCCCGGCCTCTCCCAGCAGCTATTGGTCTAGTGGGTATTTCCAGTGAAGGCCCTTTTGCTACAGCTGTGGCATTAGCTCCCGTTCCTCTTCCAGTACCAGCCCTTCTCTGGCTTCTGTTTGGAGCAGCAGGAAAAATGCAGTTTTCTCCTTGATCAATTTGCTGGGGTGTAGACTGAAGATTGCCAAGCCGTTTTGATCTCCTGGCACCACTTCGTAAATCCAGCATTGTCACCCCGCACATCACATTCTCCTCAATGTACCCAAAAACAAAAGAAGACCCCTTTGAATCTTCTGCAACCCCAAATGCAAAAATATAGAAAAGGTTATGCATGTTAGAAACACAATTTGTGAAAGAACTACACATAGACTTAAAGAAATCAGAGAATGATACGCAATTTCAGAAGTTAGGATTGTATTAACAAAAGATGTAGTGTAAAAATATCAGGGAGCAACGGAACAAAAAGTATTTTTGTTGAAAAAAAGCATTAGATAGTGAGAAAACATACTATTTTGAGAAACCATAGTTCAAGGTTTTTTCCTTTCTAAATGACCAAAAAACAAAAAAAACAAAGCGAGTGTACACGAAAAGCTTGCTAAAATCAACTTCCATTTACAATAAACACCTTTTTTTTCAACCCAGCTAAAAGTTCTAATTGGCAAGCTGAACAAGGAAAACATATCGAATCGCATTAATCAAACTTACTAAAAAAAGAAACTTGTTAAAAAAATTGAATCAAATTCAAGAAAATGGTCAGAAACAAAACAATATCCAATCCGATCATCCAAAAGAAACCGAATATTTCCACAAACTTTCAATCCCCATCATCGTTCAAACTCAAAACAGATACAAAAAAGGAGAAAATTCATTTAAAAAAAAAATCATAATCATCGGAGCCGATAATCGAAGAAAACAGATTCGACCATATACCCGATCCGATCGCAGTTCAAATCGCGTGATGATTCATCATCTTCCTCAGTAGAACACAACAACAACAACGCCTAAAGCACACAAAAAATATTGAATCCCGAGAGGAGAAGCTGGAAAACCCAAGAGAGAAAGAAAGAAAAAAATTAACGCCTTTAATTTTTGGGATTAACTCTATATTTATTAAGTTTTATGCGAAAATGAAAATGAATCGAAAAAAACTCTGATAATGTGATTGTGAAGTGGCGGTGATGGCGATAGTGATGGTGATGGTGGTGTTGTCGTGGAGTTGCGGTTTTACTTAATAAATATAAATAAAACATTACATAATAGTAAGAATGAAATTAATTCAATGTTTTGGAAAAAAATAAAAATAAATTGTGGCCTTGTAATAACCAAAATGATATATTGATGTCTTTTTAAATATATAAAAAATAAAATAAAATATAAAATAAAATAAAGGAAAAAAAAATAGTAATAATAGGAAGTGACAACTAGATATCATATTAGAACCATCCTTCATCAAAAAATAACAAGGAAACAAAAATATAATTTAATTTCAATTTTAAGACTATGATTATGATTATGATTAATTTATTTACTATTTATTTATATTAAATTATATATATTTTTATTAGGGTAATTATTTCGGTTATCATTTAATATTATTTTTATAATAATATTATTTAAATTATTATTATTATTATTATTTTACGCTTGGGGATTTATGTCATTTAGTGTGTGAAGAAAAGTATAATATAGGATGGAGTAATTTTTAGTCAACTTCTGTGTCTAAAAAGAAATAAGAATAATATTTGGGATTATTGTCACGCAATTGGAAGATAATTTGTTTTTAGATTATGACATTGAAATTAAGCTTGTAGAACATATCAATTCTACTTGTCCTAATCTTACATGTTGTTTTTCAAAACATTAATCAATTTTAAGAAATAAATAAATAAATAATAATATTATTATTATTAATATTATTAACTGCCCGCCATGACAGTAGTAGATGATGGAGCAGAACACATAAATACTAATGAAAAATTTATTTAAACAAAATGATAATCACTTATTAATATAAATAACAAATATAATAACAAATAATAAAAGAAAAAGTCATCGACAGAAGAGTCCTCTTAGTTCTTAGGGAGCAAAGACAGACCCAAATTGTCAAACCAGACATTCAAATTTCAATCCCCCAATTTTTTTTTTTTTTTTTTTCGCTTTCCTTTTGGTACATTATTTCTTAATCAACTAAAGGAAGTGAATTTTTGTACATTATTTCTTAATTTGTCTGTATAAAAGAGAGCATTTAGTAAGGCAAGCACAGAAGATTCGTCATAACCAATAACTGAAAATAGAGATATATATTACCTTACTAAATATAACCACCATTAACACGAATAGCTTGACCGTTAACCCATTCACCGGCATCACCAGCCAAAAACCCGACCACAGGTGGCACATCATCAACCTGACCGAGACGCCCCAATGGGCACTGATCGACAACCCTTTTCACCTGCTCCTCTGTTTTCCCCAGAAAGAACAGATCGGTTGCAATGGGGCCGGGCGCCACGCAATTGACAGTTATACCGGTTCCCTTCAACTCCTTTGCCAGTATCTTAGCCATAGCCTCCACGGCTGCCTTTGAAGCAGCATATGCTCCATAGCCCGGTGTTAATGCACCCACTAGTGATGTTGATAACAGTATAATCCTCCCGCCACCGCTTCGGGTTAGCCTATTTGCCGCCTCTCTGGCACATAAGAAGGCTCCCTTTGTGTTCACACTAATGGCACACACATGTTTTACAATATGCAGAGATTTAGTGAATTTTTTACATCAGATTGAATTGTATCCAACTTGGCATTTGAACTTATTATTTTCTGGAACTAATGAAGAGAGGAGCTAAATTCATCGAAAAATAGTATGATTAATCCAAAAATTATACGAAGGTAAGAGAAATGATTAAATCACCTGAAAGTGCGGTCGAAATCCTCGACGGAAGTGTTTGCGATTGTTGGATACTTGCTATCCAGAATTCCAGCTGAGTTAACCAGGATGTGGATCGGCGAGTCAAAAGCCTGCTGAGCTTGATCGAAGAGAAGAGAGACCTGAGTCGGATCGGAAACGTCGGCTCGAACAGAGATGGCGCGTTGCTGGGTAGTGGTGGTACTGGAGGCGGAGGAATTGATCTGAGATGCAACTAGGTCAGCTTCGACCGAGTTCGAGGTGTAGTTTATGACGAGTTTAGCACCGAGTGAGGCAAGGTGGAAAGCTATGGCTTTTCCGATTCCTCGTGATGAGCCGGTCACGATGGCGACTCGGTTTTGGAGGGGAAGATTTGGGAGATGAGCTGCTTCAGAAGCCATGGCCAGGAGGGGGGCTGTGGACGATGACGTGTGAACACGATAGAGAGATAGGTCCAAACAAATTGGGATAGTCCTGCCACCTTATACGACTACAATATATTACCTGTTGTAACAATTATTGTACTGTCACTCACTACTTTCACTATTGTTCCAAATTAGTCCTTTATATTTTTGTTAATTCAATAAAATACCCCAAATTTTCAAAACATTCTATTTTGACCCTTGAGGTCAGAGTATTGGACTAAAAGCACCAATTTCTTCCTCTTCTACTTCCAACAACCAGCCACTCCTCCATTTGTTTCTGATAAGATCGAAGTTAGGACAAAACACCAAATTATTTGAAATCTTGTGCGAACTAATTTTTCAAAAATTGTATGCAAATTAGATATCGTATCTCATTTCGCTTCAGATATTTAATAATTTAATTCACACTTCAGCGTAAAACCAAAATTGAAAAGGATCTAGTACATAATTGAGATTAGAGGCTAAGTTTCAATGTTTTGGATATTGTTAATGACTATTAATATTAAACCATATAATTATTTTGATATTTAATATTAAAAATAATTATATAATATAATATTAATGATTGTAGTAGAAATATTATTTATACCGGCACTTAAAAACAACTCGTAAGATTATTACCAAAGTTTTTTAGTTATTAGGTTTATGGATAAAATTAAATAAAAAATAAAATTATGGGGTGTATGTTATATAAAATGAAATAGTAAGAGGTTAAAATGAAAATATAAAATTTTTTAAATCAGTACATTTAATTTTAAAATTTTCACGAGAAGGGAAGGGATGTCATAGTTGTCGGTAGGACCAAGTGATTGGGATAATTTAGATAAAAATTTAAATAAATAATTGACCCTCCCTCCTCCACTGTATCCATACCTTTTCCTAAGGAAAGATTTGAAATTTTTCATTGCCGCAAAATGCAGAAAATGGAAAATCCCTAAAATTGAGTCTTCCCCCCCAAAAAATTTAAAAATAAACAGACGCATCCAAAAAGTGAAACCCCCTATCTCACTTCCCAAAACCAATCAAATCTCCCATTTCACATTTTCTTGTCGCAAATCTTTCATTTTTCTTTCTTCTTTCTTGAACAGAGACGACTCTGCTTTCTCGTTCGTACTAATCCAGATCTCAGCATTTTGAGAGCAAGAGAAGAAAGAAGCAGGAGAAAGAGCGCTCAACAAGTTTCTTCCTTTGATAGGTACTTACTATTCCTCGTTCTTGATAAAAAAGAATGAATTTTTCTTCGTTTTTAGCAGAAATTTTGACTACACATCTGCAGCTCTGCTTCTTCTATCTCACTTTCACTTGAGCCCATGTAAAGATTCTGGAGTGATAGTGTTCTTTCTAATATTTTTTATTTACTTGATGGATTTTTCTTTCCATATGGTTGCTGAGCGTATAAAAATATGACGAACTTAGATTGGTGGGATATAATGATAGTTTCTGGGATTGCTTTGATGTTTTTCTCCATACATCAAGTTAAAGATACCCACCTGCTTATTTTCACCAGATCTTGCAAAATTCCGGGCTGTTTTTGTTGTTAAAGAGACTTCCTTTTATTGCATGCATCTGATTTCATTTCAATAGGAACAAATAATCTCAAGTGAACATTTTGTGTCTGTTGATTTTACGTAGGAAAGGAAAATGGGCAGAAATCTGAGTCCAATATTAAGGCGAGAGTTAGCGAATCTTGATAAAGACGCTGAGAGCCGTAGAACAGCGATGAAAACACTAAAATCATATGTGAAAGAGTTAGATTCAAAGGCAATCCCACTCTTTCTTGCTCAAGTCTCAGAAACAAATGAAACATGTTCTTTATCTGGAGAATGCACAATTTCACTCTATGAAGTTCTTGCTCGAGTCCATGGCATCAAAATTGTTCCTCTCATAGACAACATAATGGCAACCATAATCAAGACCTTAGCATCTAGTGCAGGATCATTCCCACTCCAACAAGCTTGCTCTAAGGTGGTCCCCGCCATTGCAAGGTACGGGATCGACCCCACAACACCAGAAGAGAAAAAGAGGCATGTGATCCATTCGGTTTGTATCCCACTTTGCGATTCTCTTTTGGGTTCTCAGGAAAGCCTTACTTCAGGTGCTGCCCTTTGCTTAAAGGCTCTTGTGGATTCGGATAATTGGAGATTTGCCTCACATGAGATGGTTAACAAGGTTTGTCAAAATGTGGCGGGTGCTTTGGAAGAGAAATCTACTCAGACGAATTCTCATATGGGATTGGTTATGACTCTAGCAAAGAGAAATGCTAGGACAGTGGAACCTTATGCTAGGATTCTAGTACATTCTGGAAGGCAAATTTTGAATTTGGAAATTGTTGAAGGGGGTTCTCAGAAACGGCTTTCTGCTATTCAGATGATAAATTTCTTAATGAAGTGTTTAGACCCTTGGTGTATATTATCTGAGGTTCATTTGATAATAGAGGAAATGGAGAAATGCCAGTTTGATCAAATGCCTTATGTTAGAGGGGCTGCTTTTGAAGCCCTGCAGACTGCAAAAAAATTAGCTTCTGAAAAAGGGTTGAAAATTGAGAAAAGTTCAGGTTCAGTTACTGGCTCGAATTTTAGTATGAGAAGGAATATTAGTAACGGATTTGGGGATGTTACTCTGACTTCTGTATCGCCTGAATCTCAGACCCTTGATTCTTTCATGGAGTATGAATCGATGGTGGGGTCGCCTGTTTCAACGAGGCGGGCCTCACAAAATTCAGAGTATGATCATAAGAGTGTGAATAGGAAACTTTGGAGATATGATAATGGCGGGGTTGATGTGTCTCTTAAAGATGGTTTTTTTCCAGAACTTGCTCGAGGAAATTCTATTTCTGATACGTATTCTATTCACTCCGAGAATCATGATAAGTTTAATGATAATGGAGGAGATTGTAGCAATGAATTTGCAGGGTTTTTCCAGAATAGTCCTGGGTTTAGATTATCAAGAAGCACCACAAACAGTCCCATGGTATGTCTAATTTTACTCTTATCATGCAATTGGGTAGGGGTCTTAGTTGACGTTTTGGGTCAACTGTATTTTGGTTTCATTGTGTACTGACACTGGATTTTAGAACTATACTCTTTTTAAACTGTAAAACTGGATGTTCCTTCTGGCAGACTAATGTGCTCTGATTGATCCTAATTGATTAATGACTCAAACTTCTCATTCTTGCTGTTTTTTCAGAGGTCTCGTTCTAATATCAATGCAGAAAACATTATCTTCAAAACTCCAAGGAAGCTGGTTCATTCCCTACAGGACTTGAATGACACAAACTCTGACTTGTCTGATAATAACAATAATAATAATAGCAGAGGAAGAAGGCTTAGAAGAAGTCTATCTTCAGGACATTTTGATTGGGCTCCACCAGCAGCAGTTGCCTTATATCGTGATGATCATCATCATCATAATAATCACCATCATGATGATGGTTTTTGTGTAGACGATGTGATGAACAGTAATGATCAAGATGATTGTACTGGAGAGAATGAGAATGCAAACATGTATGTCCAAGGTGGGTCCGAGTCCGTCGCATCAACCAACGATATCATTCTGGGTGATGTTGATATTCGATTATTCTCTCAAGAGAGTAAGAGTGGTGTGAAAACTCTTCAATGCTCTGGAGTTGAGAAGATGGACAAGAAGAAGAAGAAGAAGAAGACCGGTTTGAAGTTGGTTTGTGGGTTTTCTTTTGTTCTTGTTGTGGTTTTCACGCCATTGCTTTGGATCATTGAGCACGAAAATCAAGGCCATTTTCTTGTTCCAACTTGATCAAAATCAGCTTGATCAAGATAGAGGTTTCATGTATGTTTTCTAGAATGGCTATTGGGTTTCAATCATATATTCCCTACCCTTACCAATTGTTGGGGTTGTGCACGTATGTATCTGTTTCTTTTTTTCCCCCCCTTTCTGATATTTTCAGTAGAAGTTTTGTATTTTGGCTGTGGACAATATTATTCACTGATCTGTGATTGCCTTTTATGCTTTGAACTCGTAATGCTCTGTTTCTACATGTTCATGCATTGAGAGTAAAAGGTTCAAGTTGGAGCCTATAGATTACACTTCGCTCTCCATGGATGATGATAGAGGAAGGTCTTCTTCATTCATGGAGAAAGGTGAGAGTTTTTGCCTAACGATTCCCTAATAATCTGAGTCTAGCTTAGAGACAAAACGAAACATTGATGAAACATTAGAAACAAGCTAGCAATCCACAAGTTTTTCTTATCCAGACACTTAAAGCCTGAGCTATCTTCCCTACTCTGTTTCACCTGACCACCAAAGAAAAACAAAAGAGTACGATAGATTACCTTGTTACATGCAGAAAGTCGACTACATAAGCCACATTTTCATTTACCTGTGAAGGGAAAAACGGTAAGACGGAAGGTAGATTCCTTGGCTTTAAGTAGCTCAAAAACGCAAACATCACCTACTTTTAAGCGTTTGCAGGTAGCAACTGCTTTCCAACCATCCAACCTGATCATTTTGCTTCCACTCTTATTCTTACTCCAATACCAAGTCAGGCACCATTTCTTTCCCTCTGAATCCACAACACTGACTCCTTTCATATCCTTCATGTGTTGTCGGATAAAGTCAGTCGGTAGGTTCTGCTCAAACAAGATTCTTATACTCTAATACATTAAAAATAAAAAATAAATAAATAAAAGGAAAAATATTTTTGTCACTAGATGGCTTACCAAGCAATAGCAACCTTCTATGAAACAGTTAGAGTAGAAGTAATCAACTGTTTATTCAAGAACCAATGTAGCTTTACACAACAGAGTACACAACTCAAGATTCTGAAATGAAAGAGTCTTCTTCGAGGGAAAACCGCCTCCAAACAAGCCAAGCTCGCAATACAATCAAAACAGAACAATCCTTCTCACTTCTCCGCTCTCCCTCTTATCAGCTATCAACTAACTGAATAACAGCTCTTAAACGTTCATGAATCTCCCTCTATCGAAAATCAATGTGTGGAAACATGAATCTCCAATATGTTTTTTTGAAAGGTAACATGAATCTCCAATATGCCAAAAGAATAAGACATAGTCTTCTTGTATGTCACAGAAGAATGCAAGCTCATGCCACCCCTTGTCGTTTTTCCGAGTCAGTTGTATCCTCCATTTCAAACCGGTCGGCAGCTCGAGAAATACTGCACGACCCGAGCCTCTCGGTGTTCTCTCGCAAATTTTTTCGGAATAACCTGTCAAGATTTTAAAAAATAATTGTTATATGCTGCATTTTGTTTTGAAGAGTGTAAGCACGAATCGCTTTGAAAAACACAGGTTCATCGCTGGAAAGCCATAGAACAAATCACTTTGAAAAACAGAATCTTCTGATTCTGACCACTACTATAAACAGTTGATTACTTCTACTCTTAACTGTTTCAACTGAAAAACAGACCCTTAAGAAAGAAAGGTTTTGTTTGGTACTGTTTTTCAAACGTTTGGTAATCTGTAATGAGAAATTTTATTAGACATTTATATATATTGGCTAGATCTACTCTCTATTAGTAATCCTAACATCTCGTTTTATTGAAGGAGGTCAGATAAGATTTTTCTTAGATAAAGAGCAAGTTCTACCCTATAATATTCATGTGAGCACTGTTGTATATAAAAAAATTAAGCTGTTTAAGGATGATTATTAGGTATAATCAAAAGAACTCATGTATGATTTCCAAATATGTTAATTCTATCTGTATCTTGAATTTAGTGTGATTCATGATTTATATAAATATTTACTGTATCGATTTATGAAAATGAAGTATGAAATTGAATCTAACACGAACCACTCTGAAAAACAGAGGTTGACCCATAGCTAGTTAGCCTTTTTCTTTTGTCACTCTCACACGGATGAAGATGAAGTAAGAAATTAAAGAAGAAGAACTAGAAATGGTTTTTTGAAACAGCCGGAAAGTGGAGTAGAAGAAAACTTCTCTTTCTTCGCAGGGATAAAGATGAAGAGGAAGTAAGAACTTAAAGAAGACAACTGCCGGAAAGTGTGAGTAGAAAGAACACTATTTTCTCTCTCTCTATTTCTTGCCTTTTGCACGTACCGACGATCTCAGCTTCTTCTGAAAAAGCAAGGCAGCCATTTATGAGATGCCAGCATGAATTAAGGAGTAGACGTCAGCATGCAGATGAGACCATATGTCCACGTAAGTGGGTACTCTAGAGAAGAGAATGCATGCATGCCGAAACCATCTCTTGTCTTGCATGCTCTGGTTTTTAGTTTTCTCTCACACCCACATATCAGATACTAAGCTTTATACATCATAAACAACGAAAGTAACTTTAGAATAAATGTCAACTAATAACCCAACAACTGCAAATATTAGCAAAGCAAGCTTCAATAAAAACACTACATTAAAGATACGATTTGATGAGTACTAGGTACTAGGTACCGTTCTGTCATGCATTAATAATCCTCATTTATTGCTCTCTCTCTCTCTCTCTCTCTCTACTATCTGCTTTTCTCTCGGTTTCTTCTGCAAAAGTAAGAACTTCCTGCTGATTTACTGTATTATTTTCCAGCTTTCCAATCACTCTTTGTCATAAAATGTTTCTTTCCTTTTTTAAGGTTTCTCTTCCTGACATAGAAATTTCTGGTTTAATAATACACGTCACCCATCAATGGTTTGCTTCGAATCTCACGGAGGAGAAGACATGTTTCGATGTTTATGTGCTAGGGTTCATCTGCTCTCTAACTACCTCCACTATTTAACGAAACCATTCTTAAATGCAAGCAGCGTTAATCATTACAGCCCTCAGTTATTTTGTGCTAGGCTCCTCAGTTATTTAGTCCACTCGTTTATTTATTAAAACGATGTCACTTCTTATAACTGGGGGGCTCCCCAGTTGTAATGTTAAATTGAGAGGAATTCTTCCCTTCTTTATAACAGCATGCATGCAAGAAGAGATCAATCCGAGTCCAGAGTATAATAAGGAAACACATAAACAAAAGTCTTATAAGTCCAGCTCAGAAACATAAGAACTAAAGAACATGAAAACATAAAATAGACATGATGGGTCCTACAAAGTACCAACACAAAAAGAAGCTAACAATATTCCGCAGTCCATATACAGCAGCCACCTCAAGCAATTCATCTTCTCCGATTCACCTGATCCCAGTAAGCAAATCATAAGCTAAACTAACCAAACTTTATTTTTTTTTAAAAAAACTGAAAAAAGCCATCTCTCTCTCTCCTTTTTTTTTTCCTTCTTCTTCTTCTTAATTATTTACCTGTGAAGGGAAAGTGGTAAGACGGAATGAAATACCATTGCTCTTCAGTAGCTCGAAAACGCAGACATCGCCTACTTCCAAGTGTTTCTGAAGTACAATCCGTCTCCAACCGTCTAACCGGAGCGTTGTGCTTCCATTGTTGTCCAGAGCCCAATAGCACGTCACGTGCCATTTTGTTCCGGTCTCTCGATCCATAATACTGTTTGAAGATTGCTTGTTTGGTTAGTGACTTCACAATTGGAAATTAGCCAAAAACGTTGACTTTTTGACTCCATAATCCAAATGCATTGACTCCAATTCCATTAGCTTCCTCTCATCATTTATGACTTGTTGCAATTGGTTTGAAGGTGATCGGATCATTAAAACTCAACTTGAGGCCTAATCTTGCTTTTACTATTTTATTGATTTTGGCCTTGTGAAGTTTCTGTTTTAGTGCATTTTTGACCTCAAATGGAGCTGCTCTGACCTCAAGCAAGTTTGTTTAAGTTGGTTGGACCTCAAGCTTCGAGATCAAGCATGCCAAAGTCCATCATCTCACTTTTGGTGTTTTAGCACAAAGCCAAAAGCTGTTTTTACAGTAACAGCTTTTTGCCTTTGATGTTTTTACAGAAACAGCTTTTTTGCTGTTTTTGTGTGCTTGATTGTACTTAGCACTTTTGTAATGTCCAATCTAGTATTGTAACTTCTAATCCTAGTTGATTAGAGATGTCTTAGTTTACTTTAACTTTAATAATTGTTCTGATTTGTAATCATCTCTTTATTAAGTATTAATGAAATGAAAAACTTGCATTTTAGCAAGTAAGCAAATTTTATCAGAAAACAAAGTGTATTCTGTTTTTTGCTCTCAACTTCGAAATTCTAACATGGTATCAGAGCTTAATTCTTAAGGGGCCTGATCATCATCCATTCTTTCTCTCCAACTTCAATCGATAAAAAAAAAAACAGATTCTTACCTACTCAAAAAACCAGAAAATCAGAAATGTCTTCCAACAGTGTGAATCTTCCCTCTCCACCTGTTTTCAGTGGAAAAGACTATCACATATGGAATGACAAGATGCAAAATTACCTTATTGCATTTGATCTATGGGAAGCAGTGGAAGAAGGCTACGAACCTCCTGCTGAAGATGAGCACTTCACAGTCAACCAACTGAAGGCAGACAAGGAAAAGAGATTGAAGAACTATAGAGCCCTTACAGTCATCCAATCTGCCATTTCGAATGAGATTCACACAAGAATTCTTGGCCTCAAAAATGCCAAATCAGTGTGGGATACTCTTCAAGCAGAATTCCATGGAACCAAAAGGGTTAGAGCTGTCAACTTGCTCACTGCAAGAAGAGACTTTGAAGCTCTAAGAATGAAAGATGATGAACCTATCAAGGCTTATGTGGATAAGCTAAATGAGATTGTGAGTCAAATGAGAATGCTAGGAAGTGACATTACTGAGAGCTCCATCGTGAACAAAGTGTTGGTGAGCTTGCCTTCCAAATTTGACTCAAAAGTGGATGCTATAGAGGAAAGCAAAGATCTGTCCAAACTGACCATGAATGAACTCGTAGGCTCACTTCAAGCAAATGAGAAGAGACATTCAAATAGGACAGATGCAACTACAGAAGGTGCTTTCTTTGCAAATCAGAAAAAACCTTGGAAAAGGGACAACCAAGGCAGCAGCTCCAAACCTTCAAATCTTGCAAGCAAGAAGAAGGAACATACTTGTACCATTTGCAAGAGAAAGGGTCACTTTGAAAAGACTTGTTGGAACAAGGGAAAACCTCAATGCTCCTATTGCAAAAGATTCGGTCATGTGGAGAAGGAATGCAGAAAAAGGAAGTATGAAACAGAAAATCACAAATCTCAGCAAGCAAATCATGCTGAAGATGAAGAAAATGCTTTCATGGTCACACAAGCCAAAAGACCAAGACAAAGGCATGAATGGTTGATTGATAGTGGATGCACAAGTCACATGACCTTCAACAAAGACTTGTTTCTCAGCCTAGACATGTCAAGCAAGACAAATGTCATTGTAGGCAATGGTGAAACTCTGAAGGCAGAAGGAAGAGGGACTGTTTCTGTCAAGACAAGCAATGGAGTAAGGACAATCAAAGATGTTCTTTATGTTCCGAATCTGGATCAAAATCTTCTCAGTGTGGGGCAAATCATGAAGAGTGGCTGCTGTCTTACCTTCCAAGAAGAATACTGCAGAATCCTAGATTCCAACATGAAGCTGATTGCTCAGGCCAAGATCAACAACAACAGCTTCTCTCTAAATTGGGAAAATGGTGATCATAAGGCTATGATGAGCAAAGCTGATGAATCATGGCTTTGGCACAAAAGATATGGCCATTGTGACCTGAGGAAACTTAGTATTCTGAGCTCAAAAGGGCTGGTTGAAGACATTCCAAAGTTGCAAGTTCAAACTGAAATTTGTGAATGCTGTCAACTTGGAAAAATGAAGAGGAAGCCTTTTCCTATCAACCAAGCTAATAGAGCATCTAAGAAGCTTCAACTTGTTCACTCTGATGTATGTGGACCTATGAAGGTTCCCTCATTGAACAACAACAAATTCTTCCTACTGTTTATAGATGATCAAACAAGGTATTGTTGGATTTACTTTCTCAAGAATAAATCAGAAGTGTTCGGGCTGTTCAAGAAGTTCAAAGCCTTGGTTGAAGCTCAGTCAGAAAAGAAAATCAAAGTCTTAAGGACTGATAATGGAGGGGAATACAACTCAACTGAGTTCAAATATTTTTGTGAAACTCAAGGCATTGTCCACCAATTTACAGTGCCTTATTCACCTCAGCAAAATGGGGTTGCTGAAAGAAGAAACCGAACAGTAATGGAGATGTCTAGAAGCATGCTGTTTGAGAAGAAGATCCCCAAAAGGTTTTGGGCTGAGGCAGCCTTCACCTCTGTGCATCTGCTGAACAGACTTCCTACCAAAGCTGTGGAGGGAAAAACTCCATATGAGGCATGGTTCAACCTCAAACCTTCTGCCTCTCATCTCAAAGTATTCGGTTCAATTTGCTTCATCCATGTCCCTGATGCCAAGAGGGATAAACTCTCTGAAAAATCAGAAAAATGTGTGCTGGTTGGTTATAGTGCCGAAAGCAAGGGATATAGAGTTTTCAACCCAAAGTCCAACAAGGTTATGGTCAGTAGGGATGTAACATTTGATGAGTTAGCAAGCCTCAAATGGGACAATGAAGATGAAGAAAGCTCAGAATTATTGATGGAGGAGCAAGCTGTGCAATCTGAACCTTTGTCTGATGAAGAGGATGAACCTGAAAATCCAAGGTTCAGAAGCATTGATGATGTGTATCAAAGATGCAACTTGGCCATCTCAGAACCTAGCTGCTATGAAGAGGCCAAAGGTGATCTAAATTGGGAACAAGCAATGAATGAGGAGATTTCCACAATCAACAAGAATGAGACTTGGAAACTGACCAAGAAACCAGAAGGCAAGAAAACCATTGGGGTGAAATGGATTTACAAGGTTAAAGTCAATCCGGATGGAACCACCAAGAGGCACAAAGCAAGACTTGTTGTCAAGGGATATTCACAACAGCATGAAGTTGATTATGGAGACACCTTTGCTCCAGTTGCTAGATTGGATACGATCAGAATGCTAATAGCTATTGCAGCTTCAAAAGGGTGGAAAATTGATCAACTTGATGTCAAGTCAGCCTTCCTTAATGGCTACCTAGAGGAGGAGATCTATGTGGCTCAACCTGAGGGATTCATCACAATGGGAAAGGAAGATCAAGTGTATAGACTTCACAAAGCTCTATATGGACTGAAACAAGCTCCAAGAGCTTGGTATGCAAGGATCAATGGCTACCTCATCAGCAAAGGCTTTCTAAGGAGTGAGAGTGATCAAACCCTCTACATCATCAAACAAGGTATCTCAACTCTAATTGTCTCTTTATATGTTGATGACTTGTTGGTGATCGGGTGTGAGTCTAGCTTAGTGGAAAAATTCAAATCTGATATGAAAATAGAATTTGAGATGACTGATCTTGGAAGCATGAGATACTTTCTTGGAATGGAGATTCTTCAACTATCTAATGGGATCTTCATATCTCAAGCTAAGTATGCTAATGACCTTTTGAAAAGGTTCAAGATGGAATGCTCTAAACCTGTTTCCACTCCCCTAGTTGCTGGTGAAAAGTTATCCAAATCTGATGGTTCAGAAATGGTGGATTCAACAAGCTTTAGGAGTCTCATAGGAGGTCTTATGTACCTAACAGCAACAAGGCCTGATCTTATGCAAGCTACCTGCTTACTCTCTAGATTCATGCATGAGCCAACTCAAATGCATAATGGGGCTGCCAAGAGGATGTTGAGATATCTAAGTGGCACCTCATCTAATGGAATCTGGTATGAGAAGGGAGAATTGAATTTACATGGCTATGTAGACAGTGATTGGGCCGGATCAATTGATGACATGAAAAGCACAAGTGGCTTCTGCTTCTCACTTGGATCAGGGGTCTTCTGCTGGAGCTCTAAGAAACAGCAAGTAGTTGCTCAATCAACGGCTGAAGCTGAGTACATTTCAGCAGCCTCAGCAGCCAATCAAGCAACTTGGATAAGGAAAATGATGAAAGATCTTGGTTTCATTCAATTGGATCCTACAACTATCTACTGTGATAGTCAATCTGCTATTGCCATATCTGATAATCCAATTCATTTTGGAAAGACAAAACATATTTTGATCAAGTTTCATGTGATTAGGGAGCTTATCAAAAATGGAGAAATAAGGTTGGAATATTGCAATTCTGAAAATCAGAATGCTGACATCTTTACCAAGCCTCTCTCCGGGTTCAAGTTTGATTACTTCAAATGTAAATTGGGAGTCACTCACAAAACATTCAAGGAGGAGTGTTTGAAGATTGCTTGTTTGGTTAGTGACTTCACAATTGGAAATTAGCCAAAAATGTTGACTTTTTGACTCCATAATCCAAATGCATTGACTCCAATTCCATTAGCTTCCTCTCATCATTTATGACTTGTTGCAATTGGTTTGAAGGTGATCGGATCATTAAAACTCAACTTGAGGCCTAATCTTGCTTTTACTATTTTATTGATTTTGGCCTTGTGAAGTTTCTGTTTTAGTGCATTTTTGACCTCAAATGGAGCTGCTCTGACCTCAAGCAAGTTTGTTTAAGTTGGTTGGACCTCAAGCTTCGAGATCAAGCATGCCAAAGTCCATCATCTCACTTTTGGTGTTTTAGCACAAAGCCAAAAGCTGTTTTTACAGTAACAGCTTTTTGCCTTTGATGTTTTTACAGAAACAGCTTTTTTGCTGTTTTTGTGTGCTTGATTGTACTTAGCACTTTTGTAATGTCCAATCTAGTATTGTAACTTCTAATCCTAGTTGATTAGAGATGTCTTAGTTTACTTTAACTTTAATAATTGTTCTGATTTGTAATCATCTCTTTATTAAGTATTAATGAAATGAAAAACTTGCATTTTAGCAAGTAAGCAAATTTTATCAGAAAACAAAGTGTATTCTGTTTTTTGCTCTCAACTTCGAAATTCTAACAAATACAAGCTGCATTTATTCCTCTCTTGCTCTTCATCATGTGTTTTCTGATAAACCCTACAGGTAAGTTCTGTACAAACAAGAAGATTCTGAGATTCAATATCAAACTAAAACTGTTTTGTTTATTTTTTTTATCCCCACTTGATGACTTACTATGTTACATCGACCATCCACCTTAGATGGATTCATGAGGATCTTGCAAAACGGGTGTCCAGATTTGAAATCCACTCGTTCGAGAGCTTTAATCTTGTCTTGGCCAAGTATCAATGCATTTTGAGCTTTCCTTTTCTTACCATGTTCTTTTCCTACACCAAAAGGATTATCAATTCAATTGGAAAAAGAAAATATCATGATCTTGATATAAGATTATAATTTTCATACTCTTGTCAAAAGAAGCAACAGAACCATGATCATCAACGGAATCTTCATCGGATTCGGTATCAGTATTGGTATCATTCCGAGGATAGTCTATCTCGGTTTTGCTTCTGTCCATAATCATAGTGTGGAAACAGAAATCTTCAATATACTTGAAGACTAAGACGTAGTCTTTTTCTATATTGCAGCAACGTGCAAACTCGTGCCAGTACCCTCTACGGAACCAAAACTTGCCATATTTTTTAGTAAGTTTGATTTTCAATTTCAGATCGGTCGGCAGCTCGAGGAATATTGCTCGACCCGATAGGACGTCTCCATGCATTCTCGAAAAGCTTCTCGGTATAGCCTGTGAAAATAAAAAAATAGTTATATAATATCAAGAGCTATAAATGGCAGAAAGACATGTCAGAACTTTGAAGATTTTGTTAGCAACTTCATCAACAATAAACGAAGACATGAAACCTTAGTTTGACTGTTGTATCAAACGCATGATGTAAAAGAGCTTCACAGCTTTTGCACTGCAAAAGCTGTAATGGCTCAAGAAAGTTATCTTATCTTACTATTTGTATTATATAAGCAAGTAAGAGGATGAATGAAACATCAATCGTAGCAGTTCAAAGAAATGTTCTCTGCTAGTTCACTTCTTCCATAACTTGTCTTCTCTCCTCCCAAAATCCAACAAGACAGACAGAGAGGAGAGAGAGAGGGAGATGGAAAAAAGATTGAAAACTTACAAGCGTTCCGTTTCGGAGAGTATGAGCACGAACCACTCTGAAAAAACATAGGTTGACCCATAGCTAGTAAGCCTTTTTCTTTTGTTACTCTTCATAGGGATGAAGATGAAGATGACGTAAGAACTTACAGAAGAAGAAAGAGAACAAGTAATGGCTTTTTGGAACAGCCGGAAAGTGGAGTAGAAGAAGACAACTTCTCTTTCTTCACAGGGATGAAGATGAAGATGACTTAAGAACCTAAAGAAGAAAAGAAAGTATTGCACTGTCTTGTAGTAATAATCCTCATCTCTCTCACTCTCTCTTTTTCTTGCCTTCTGTACGTACTGACGATCTCAGCTTCTTCTGAAAAAGCAAGGCAGCCATTTAAGAGATGCCAGTATGAATTCAGGACTACACACGTCAGCATGCAGATGAGACAATTCTCCACGTCAGTGGCTACTCTAGTGAGAAGAATGCATGCCGAAACTATCTCTTGTCTTGCATGCTATTAATATATATATATGATTTTATTTTAATAAATAATTGATATATGACAGGCGGTTTGTTGCGCCACAGAAATAACATGAGTTAACTAACTGCCTTAACACTCTTCTCTTTTCAGCCCCCATCAACTACTAAAACCCGAGTTAAGATCATAAAGCAAGGACAGGGTAGACGCCGGAAATTAATCCCCTGTTTCTGCATTTAACTCATCTCCGTACGATTCCATTATCACACCTCCAGATTTCTTCTGGTAAGATCCCATTATCACCGTACGATCACATTATTAGGCTACTCATTAATTCATTATCTTAATAATCAGGGATAAGGATTTGCAGCATGAGGGGAAAATCGTTGACCGGAAGAGCCATTTTCGTGCTATGCATTGCAAGCTTTCTTGCCGGTTCACTCTTCACTAATCGAACCTTCTCGAATCATGATCATCAACCTTCTACTTCCAAGGCACGTCAGAATTTCCTCTTCGTCCCTAGCCACGTCAGCAAACTAGGGGCTCTCACCCGACAAGATGATGCCAAGCGTGTAAATTGAATTAATTAAGTTAATTAAGTTAATTAATTGATTAATTAATTTAACACTTTTATTTAATTTCAGAAACTGGTTGAAGCAAAATCAGAAGATATTACGTTAGAAGTGAAAAAAACACACGAAGCAATACTGTCACTAGACAGGTCGATCTCCACGTTGGAAACGGAACTGGCAGAGGCGCATCGTCGTACGACAAGCCAGAAGCCGCGTTTATTGCAGTCAGCATCCAATTCCTCAAACCCCGGTTTGGAAAAGGCGTTCGTCGTGATCGGGATCAACACGGCGTTCAGCAGCAAGAAACGGCGCGACTCGATCCGCGAGACGTGGATGCCACGCGGCGCGAAGCTGAAGAAGTTAGAGAGAGAGAAGGGAATCGTTATCCGGTTTGTGATTGGTCATAGCGCGACTCCGGGTGGGGTCCTCGATAAAGCCATTGACAAAGAGGATGCGGAGAACAACGACTTTCTTAGACTCAACCACGTGGAGGGTTACCATAAGCTGTCTACTAAGACTAGGCTCTACTTCTCTACGGCCGTTTCTATTTGGGACGCTCGTTTCTACGTCAAGGTTGATGACGACGTTCATCTCAATTTAGGTAAATATTACTGAATAATTAATCAATTTATTTTTATTTGATCTCTATAAAAGGATCAGCCTTCTTGACAAGAATTTTCCGAGTCCGGTTTTGCAGGTATGTTGGTGACGGCATTGGCAAGCTGGCGGTCGAAACCGCGCGTTTATATCGGGTGTATGAAGTCCGGTCCGGTTTTGTCTCAAAAGTAGGGGATGGATTAATTAGACGGTTGGTTTCTTTGATGAAATATATGTGATTAGTTAATGAGTATGTGTGTATGCAGAGGGGCGAAGTATCATGAGCCGGAGTATTGGAAATTTGGGGAGGAAGGGAACAAGTATTTTAGGCATGCGACCGGACAGATATATGCTATTTCTAAGGACTTAGCTGAGTACATTTCAATCAACTTGCCTATACTGCATAGGTATGCTAATGAGGACGTGTCAATCGGGTCATGGCTCCTTGGATTGGAGGTTGAACACGTGGATGACAGGTCAATGTGTTGTGGGACCCCTCCAGGTACTATAATGTTTAATATCCTTTAATGTGACATGGAGGTAGGAGGTACGATTTAATTGTGTGGTGTTTGTATGTATTGGTTTATTAGACTGTGGGCTGAAGGCACAAGGAGGGAACGTGTGCGTGGCCTCGTTTGATTGGTCATGCAGTGGGATATGCAAATCAGTTGACAGGATGAAGGACGTGCATACTTCTTGTGGGGAAGGAAACGGAGCCGTTTGGAACGTTGAGCTTTGATCATTTTAGTAGCAGTTTTCGGTTCATATATTTCAAACGGGATACCAAACGGACTTTTGCAGTAGTTTTGGGTCGAGACATTTCTCTAACATATAATTATCAAATAAATTGATGGAGCAGATTAAGAAGGTATATTTGTTGTTTTGTAACGAGTAAAAGTTAATGTTTGACTTATTTCTAATCTGAATACACCAGTCTTTCTTAAAGTACGCTAAAACACTGTTTATACATACGTATGCAATTGACCTGCACATGACAAGGAACAAGGTTCATAGCAGCAGAGGGAGCCACCCTAAAGAAATGAATGAGCAAAACAAAAAAGGGCAGAATCTGAAGATGTTTAAGCCATCGAATATTATAAATGAAGCAACAAGTAGCAAACATAAACACACTCCACACTTGAGAGTCAGCATTTTAGATAGACAGTTCGGAATAAGCTCCAAAATCCATGTCATTTTGAAAAGCTTTTTCTTTATTACTTCACTACATCGGAACCGGGAAATGCTTCAGTACAAGAAACTCCAAGCTTTGATTTAGCGGTCGAGAATGCATCTGTAATATTTACATGTTAAATAATTGATCAGTAACAATAGTAATTAATCTGATGACAATAAGGCCATTTCTATTTATAAAACACTGAAAATGATGCCAAAATATGCTAAGTGAGCCAAATGCTTAAATCTTATCTCAAGCAGTAAGTTCGAGACTATTAACTTGCAAGTGTTTGCCAATGGATAACAGGAACACATTAGTTCTTATTAGGTTAGCAATTACGGCCTGTTTGATGCCATAGTAGAATGAATTTTCTTATTAGCTAGCTAAAGTACTCGAGAAAGTAGAATTGTGGTCATTGGCCACTACTAGATCAGCTAAATAGCAATGGTGGAATAAGTGAACTGAGGTAAGTTGCTGATTTTATAATTCTAGCGAACAAACTGAGATGGGATGAAGCTAAAATCAGATGATTATACCAGAGATGGGGATGCAATATTAAAAATAAACAACCTTCTCTATCACTGAACATATATTCCTTATTCAACTTAAGAAGAAGCCTCCCAGGAAAACAGAATCCATGAACATAGGCCTAATTCAATGACACACTTGAAAAAAAATTTCAGCTAGATAATCCATGAACTTATGGTATTCATGTGAATGCTCTTCCCATTAAACCCTGTTAGTTTGGCCCACGACATGGAGCATTTTTAATACACAATGAATCAAATGAGAGGGAATTTTTTTTTTAATGATTCAATGTTCAGATCATACCACTGAAAAAGTTCAGAGGGATATAAGAAAATGGATCAAAGTCTAAGGGTAAATAAGCTGTAATAAGAAGATTTGAGAGAAAACTTGCTTGGAAATGGATTTAAGGCACCATTAAACTTTTCAACTTTTCGCCAAGGTGAGGGAAGATCACACCTTTTTATCAGTTTCACCCCTCTAATCAACTTATGCAGATTAGCATCATAATTAGAGGCTTAGGGATTATATCCTCAATCCTCAAGATTTTACTAGCTTGTCGATGTACTAATATATCAAAACTAACGAAGCAAAAATCCAATTTCTCAATTTTCCAAAACAAACAACCACAACACAAACATTAGGCATACAATGTGAAGAAACAGAATAAATCTCCTTTCAAAGCAAAACCCGTAGATACTTTAGAGTTAGGGAAATCACCAGCGTTGCTCAGTGAGTTGCAGAGGTGGAAGAAACCGAGTGGTGGTGGTGATGATCATGAGAGGAAGAAGAAGAAGAAGAGGGAACGTAGACCCTGTTGTAGATTTGCTCCCCGACGAGGTAGATACCAAACGCGACGAGGCCGATTCCGAGGCCAGGAGTTGCGTGGCGGAGCTGATTGCTGAGCTTCGGATGCTTCCTCCACTCATCCCTCCTCCTGAAGAACTCTCCCGTCGTTCCTAGCGGCTTGCTATTCGCCATAACTGACTTCCTCCCCCCTCTCTCTCTACTTTGGGAAATGTAATTCGCAAAATCGCAGATCGCGAGTGCTTTCTTCGCTTGTGGCGTGTGTTCCGCTTCTATGTTTCTACAATGTGGGCCTTTCGATTTGATCCAAAATAGAGTGGGCTACTTTAGGCCAAGAAACAGGATAAACATCGATGGGCTTGGGCTTTCTTCTCATCCTAGTTCTGGTTTATTCTCTACATTTTGTATGTATTTTATGGCCCACCAAAAAAATTGGGGACATTTACCAAGTACCGCGGATAAGGATGAGAAATGGCATGAACTAAACCGATCAATTTCAACCGTAAATGTCAGTTTATTCGTAATAAAACATTAATTTAGTATTTACTTGAATTTATGGGAGTAATAATAATATGAATGGAAACAAAATAAAAAAATAAAATTAAAAATTGTCATGTTCAATCACTTGTGCCCCTCTCCAATCTTGACCAAGTTTCACAGTCACTGGAACCAACATTGAAGCTAGTCCTGTGCAAATGAAGTACTCTTTTCCATACTTATGTGAAAATGAACCAGGGCTTGATAAATATATGTCTTCAAATCCCATTCTTATGATCGATCCTAAAGAAGAGCTCACGTCCCTGAAAAATATAAACAAAAACAAAGGAACATCATAACATGTTTTACGAAGTGTACGTGAGATTACGGAATAGTGCCGTAAGTATGATACATGCAATTTCAATTAATGTGTGTGATCGTTTAATTACCTGATCAAGGGTCTCATATTTAGAAGGTGGGGTGTTATAAACTGCCTTCAATCTCTCACTTGGACGAGCAGCATAAATCCTACTAAACTTGTCTTTCAAAATGGTGAAAGGCCCATCTTGCAATGCCCATGTACCTTTCTTATCAACAGGCTCGGACCCGAAAGAGAACAATCCACTCTCATCAGCTTTCATTGCTTCAGAAGGAGACAATATCTCAAATGGAGATGGTGGCGGTGGGTGAGAGCAATAAGAGCATCCTCGAAGACCTTGAATGGCCGCTCCATTTCGTCTCTTAAACTTAAAATGGCTAAGTATGGCATTAGTCAGTGTGACCGGTTTTCGGCCCGTGTTCTTTACGATCACCGCGGTCGCCATGCTTTCGGAATAGAGCGTGACTATGTACGTCAGGTCAAGTTGTCCGCTCGTGCAACTCAATTCGACCTGTCAATGTGGATAAATTGAGGGAAAATAAAAATCTTAGCCATAAACACTTACTTTCAAGCACATTTCTTGTTATAATCGCTAGTTTACCTTAAAGATCTAACCTGGCATATTTATTCAAATGTTTGAAGTTTTATTAAATTTAATCAGGATGGGATTTTGTGAAGTTTAGGCAAACTCGACCTTAAAAGATAGACATACCTGGAGAGCATCAATGGCATCTGAATCAACATCTTTAACAGTCCATTGAGAAGTGGAGAGAAAAGACCCTTTTGAGCCCGGTTCGGATACATCATTGATAACCAAACCAATCCCGCCTTTAGCTTTGCTGATAACATCTGACCCATTGCTTGTACTAGTACTAGTAGTAGTTTGAGAATTAAGTGTGTAGAGGACTTCCTCAAAACCATCATCTTTCCAGAAGACTTTAGGCTTGTAAGAGGTGACATGGGTATCTGGTATTCTGAGCCTTAAGGAGCTTCCATTCCTTACCTTAAGCTCAACAATTGGGATGTTGTTTGATTCTAAGAAGCTGATACCCTTTTTACCGAATCTCTCATTGAGTGAGTCTGGGATTGAAAGGGTGCTGGTTTCTAATGGAGGTGATGAAGAAGAGGATGGCGCTGCTGCTTCTTTTAGTATGCTTTGCTTTGGGAGTGAGAAAGAGAGAAGAGAAGAAGCCATGGAAGTGGGCGCAGGAAAAAGGAGAGAGAGAAAGTGTTACTAGCTTCCACACATACTTATGGAACAAGAGTTAGCGAGCTAGGTTCATCCATATTTTTACCGTACGAGAATTTTTCATTTGGATTTTGGCTTTATATATAGTTTTTAACTTATTTTCTTATGCACGTGACAGGGCTATCTCAAGTCTCATTTAGATTTTGGTCAGTTTCTAAAATAAAATGAATTTTTATCTTAACTACCAATTACATATATAATTAAAATTAATTATTCATCATTTATATAATCTAAAAAAACTATTTTGAGTGCGATTATATAATAAAGTACCGATTTGAAACAAAAAAACATCCACAGAATCTAAAACAACGCTTGCTTTGTGGGTACGAGAAATGGGTCAAATTGCAAATTTCGCATCCAACTTGACTTGAAAAGGTGGCCTAAATCATGTTGGCTCACAGCCCAGTTTTCAAAAAGAGAAACAGAAACTTGAAAAAGGGGGCGTAAATCAATTGCAAATGCAGTGCCTTAAACATTAGATGATTCCTATGCTCTTACTATTAGAATTTAAGTGGCACATACAAAATTTAGAAGGAGAAAAACAAGAGTTCATTCCTTTCATAACACTTATCCATAACAATTTTCAAGAAACCATCAAGAGTTACAATCAAAGATGAGGTAAGCAATTTTCAAACACAAAACTAGTCCTCATCCATTCCTGCAGGCTGCTGGTCTCTCCTTGGGCCACCAGCCGGTTTTGACATTATAATCTGCATATGGAAAACGCAAGGAATGACCCAAAAATGAATAAACAAAACTTGTCACCCATAATTGATTAACTGAAAAGCCTAATAGATTTTTTAATCACTTACCGAGTCAGACTTATCCTCTATAAATCTACTTAGATTTCAAAACACAGGGAAAAATTGAAAGAAAATCAACAGATACAAACAAAAGAAGAAAATTTGATCAATCCTTTATCGGCAAGATACCTGATCTACCCGAAGTACAGTGCAAGCAGCATCTGCAGCGTATTTGAGAGCAGACAACCTATATCAAGTGAAGAAACATGATCATTCCACATACTTGATATGTAACAGATGAGAATCCAATATCATGCATTGATGTGTACGATATAACAATTAACATAAGGTTAAGATACAATGAAAATCAGCCTACTTAGTAATGTGAAGATCCCAAACATTGATAGTTGACATGTCCTTACAAGCACCTCCCTCCAAGTCAATGCCCACTTTGGTATTTCCAGATGCATGCTCAGCATACAAAGAGGATATGATCTCCATTGCATTCAGCCCAGCATTTTCAGAAAGAGTCTTAGGTATCATCTCAAAACTTTCTGCAAACTTTGATATTGCATACTGATCCAGCCTGAGGTCAGATGATGAACAAACCTTTAAGTGGAGTTTGAGAAGCGTCTAAAGAAAAACTATTTCAGGTTGAAGACCACATGTGTTGATGTTTAAGCATGTATACAGTATATGAATGCAAGAGTATTATCACACATCCAAGATTCTGAACATCAAACCATAGAAGACTAACTTACCCTGTTTCTTTATAAGAGAACTCCTTCACCCTTTTAGCCAACTCTATTTCTGTAGCAGCAGCACCAGGTACTATTCGGCTATCCCTGCACATAGCCTGAAAAAGAGATGCATTGGGCACACATCTCAGAGCTACTGTCAATGCAAATTACATAGATATATTACCTTATAGGTGTTTACTCCATCATCAACTGCTCTTTCAAGATCATCCAGAATACTATCAGTGCTTCCTCGTAAAAGCACAGTTGATACAGAGTTCCCGCCTTCCTCATTTATCACAACAGTGACCTACAAAAGTTTACACATGTGCAACAAATACTATATAAGAGCAGTGACAAAAGGTGCTGGGGGAAAATAGAGAGAATGCAAGGGAAAAAAAAAAAAAAAAACACCAAATCAAGAGCAAGATATATGGGGATATTATAAACCTACCCTAGCACCACCAATTTCTTCAACAGAAATTGAATCAACATATCCCAAGTCATCTGGGTTTGGTTGGCTAAGCTTCAACTGTGGCATTAAACATACAGATTATTAGAAAAATCAGAAAATTGTCCATGCCTTGCCAAGCGGGAATGACCTTACCATAGCTATAGCACCAGTTGTTCGGCAAAACCGGCGCAATTCGAATTTTGAACTGATTTTCAGAACCATAAGCCTGCAAAGAAAAACTCAAAATCAGAGGTATACCCTACAAGATGTTACTAAGACTATTGAGCAAGAAAGATAAATTAATAATTAACACTGTATTTCTTTGATTCTCTAACATGAACAACGTATATCTGCTATATGAAACAATGAAGATCAAACAACACATGAAAAGACACCAGAAAACTTTATGTACTTATAACGCTCGCAGAAGTGTAATGCCATTTCCCCTACTGCTGCTCCACTAACAATCACTTTGGCACCCGAATCTGCAACTGCTTTGATCAGCTCTTCAACTTTTGCTTCCTCAGTTTTTGCATAGTTTTCTAGCTACAAGATAACAAGAACTTGATGAACTTTCCACTCAACACATCCAATTGCAGATAACTGATAACTAGACAGAGGTTTCAAAAGGGCGAGAAAAGACTATAGCTGTAAGGAACACCAATTGTTTTTCATACAAAACTGTGACATCAATAAGGATTTCCAGTTCAAAGAAAGAAGAATAAAAGGTAAAAAACCAAAACAAGAACAGGACAAAATGAAACTCGATTTAAGAAAATTGATGGGGATTGACACCTGCTCAGCACTGTGAATAAGGACTGTTCCTTTTGTTTCGGTTGCAGAGGTATCAACACCACCAGCGAACACAGCAACCTTATAACAGAAAAAACAAGAAACAAAAGCTCAGAATATCGAGTCTACTTCAACAGCGCTGTCAATAGTAAGCAGACTTATGGCTCATTAGTGCATAATTTTAACACTATGAGTACAACAAAGTCACTTTGTCGATGCAAACTGAAATGAATAAGTAAAATATTTACACAAACAGATATCATCTGAATAAATGCACAGCCATATGACCAAACATTACTAACCTTTGCCTTTTCCACTCGCTTTATGCTTCCTACAGTATCGCTTTTCAGAACCATCCCCCGTACAACAGTAGAATTATGCAAACCCCCACCCAAAATCTTTGCAACTCGAACATTGTCAACATTAAAGTTTGCAGGGTTCTTGGGGCAAACTTGGATGCATGCCTGTATGACCATAAGAAATAAACCCTAGTCAAAAGAGTTCTAAAATATAACAACTAACCCAATTAATTGATGTATTCTAAGAGTAATCAGGTTAAATTACATCAGCAACAAGAGAACATAATATGTCTTCTTGTCCAAATTGCTTGCTAGCGACCGCGGCTTTCATTCGAGAAACAACTTGCTCTTTGTTACGAACATCCATGTTTTCAGAGCCGTCTTCAACAAGTTCATCTAAAATGGAAACTGTCTGAAAATTGAAAAGAAAACAGGTGTTTAGTATATGTAGTGAACTTGGAAAATCGATTGGCGATTGCCCTTACGAACCAGAAAAAATGAACAACCTTGTTGATTGCTTTAGCGTAACCACTTATGATCTCACTTGGGTGGAGGCCCATTCGTATAAGCTCTTCTGCATTTTGGAGAAGCTCCCCAGCAAAAGAAATTGTCAAATTAGCTCCATCACCAATTTCCTCCTGTTGAGCCTTCCCTGCTAAAACCAAAAGCTTGGCCGCAGGATGCTGCACCTCAAGTTCATTCACAATAGTCGCAGCATCATTCGTGACAAATAACTTGTCTAGATGATTGATAACCATCTTATTCATTCCTGAGCAGAACATTACAATAAAAGGAAGTGAGATGTCCAACAATTCAAGTTAATTGTAGTGCCAAAATTTTATTTCTAAAAGGGGGTGAACACAAAAAATAACATTAGAGAAGAAGCAAAACCTTATTAAAGACAGAAGTTTTATAACAATGATAGACAGCGAAGCATTCAATTCCTTTTACTCAATAAGAAACACAGAGGTTGCCTTTACACTTACAAGCAGTGAAGCAGCAGACAAAAAAGCAGTCATTCTTTTGTATTCAATGATAAGCATAGTATGCCATAACACCCGCAATTAGCCACTCCTTTAAAGAATTCTATCACCATCTATCCGTGTGAAAATAGATAAGATTCCACTATACTTGTCATTCCCAATCTGAAGAGTCTCTAAACGCAGTTAAAGTTAGTAAGGACAGCGGGTTGAGGTGTTTGTTTTCTTAAATAATTCACCACATGGTCACCAGATTTCCAGCTAACTTCATATAAATAGCCAAGTTAAGGACAACCAATACTAGGACCATAAAAGGAATCATACAAGTATTTACATGAAATCTGAATCTTTCCCAGGCAAACAACACATATGCAATCCAAGCTAAAATGGAAAAAAGGAACTAAGGTCCAATCTTATCAATGAGGAATACCGTTTGGACCGAGCGAAGTCCGAGTGATGGTTGAAAGCTGCTTGCAGGCATCTATGTTCTTGAGCACCGCTTCGTCGAGACCAGAGAGATGCTTGTGCCCCTCTTTCAACATTGATTGTATTCCATACGGCTGCATTTGGAATCCCATAGCGACGAAAAACACCTGATAGCTCTCGATCCGACGGATACTCACTGATCTTCTATCTTCTCCTTTTACTCGAGCAGTCAGCAGTACGAGACAGAAACCCTAGCCCTGGAAATGGCGCTTCTCACTCTGCAGCAACCGCTTCTTCCTTTTTGAAAAATGGTCGGAGCGGAGAGTGTTGTGTTGAGGTGAAACCCAAAAAGCCCAGAAAGCCCTAGAGTGCCAAGACTTCCATTATTTCCAAAGGGTTCTAGAAAATTAAATAAAATTTATGTGCCACGTCAGCAAAGGAAATTCCCCGTTGGGTCCTCTTTTATTTATTTTATATTATTTTCATCCCTAAATTACTGATATGAACATTATTTTCTTCCATCATTATGTCATCTTAAACTCATTTTCTTTTTATTTTTGCTGATATGAACATATTTTTGAAATTACTCTATTTTATTAGGCACCCCCTTTGGTCTGTTAATCGATACTAGTGTTTAGTTGCCACCGTTGAGGTTAGTGTTTGGTTGCCCCCTTATGTCCTAGGCGACGCACATGCTACCATGGGTGCGACAAAGGATCGGGAACTCGTGAGAGTGAGCTAACTCCAAAAACTCATCCTCGGTTCAAATTGTAGGCTACAACTCACCGTATGAAGCTAGAATTGCTAGTAATCGCCAGTCAACTATATGACAGTAAATTTGCTGCATGAAGCCAGAATTGTACGCATCGCCCTGTCACGTAATGGGCGAGGTTCATTTAGCAGCTGGCATTAGCGGAATGAAATGGAAAAGATGCCAAAGGAAGATATAAATGATACTGCATCAGATTAACAGTAATGGATGAACAGTATTCCTGTGGTTACGTAGCTTTCTAAGCGCACTTAGGGGGTCATGGGCATCATAATTAGCCTGTTATACTGAATATGTACAGATTATAAGAATGTACAATGCGGTCCCCACAAACTAGTCATCACGGCTTGGAAGAAGGCTTTCCTAAATATTGCTGCCACTCCTCAGGTGTCCCCTTTCTCAGTTTGAGCATCCTTATTGCCGCACTTGTTAGGGGTATTGCAAGTATGTCATAGTCTTTTGGAGCCTGAAACAACAGGATGAGATTTAAGTCATCACCCTTTGCTTTTAAATCATTGATTTAGCCGGAAAATGAGTAAGACGATAAACCAGTTGTTTATCTTAGGTACCTTTGGAGTCTTGAGGAGCTTCATATGTGTCTCTTCTAAAGTTTTTTGACCTTTATTTGAATTGCACTTTGAACAAGCAGTAACCTGATGAAGAAGAAGAGGTCATAGGAAAGATTATAAAGTATCAGAAATTCAGAAGTGAAAAAATTACGGTAAAGAGCCAATATTGCATATTATTTTCTCGATGAAAATTCACTCTCCCATTTTTTACACAATCAAAGATTATAGCAAGAGAGCAAGATCCGAACATAAATGTTTCCATAGCAACAATTACTAGACATTTTTAATACTGTATCTTATTTTAGACAGATTCCCTTTATATCATCAATACTTCTACAGCTGTTTGAATAAAACTTGAGGTTTGACCATAAAATAGCAAATAATATAAGTGATCGGAGTGTTTGCTGGAGGTTTTCATTCGACTCCACATTTTAAGTTAATTCCATGTTATGTTGCTTAGTTGCTATAAGCACATTGAGTAATGCATTGAAACAGAATATCAAAAGGTCAAAATATGAAGGCCAATTAGTTTCATAATGTGCATCCGATTCCATATCAGATCACCAGTGTTTCTTACATTTTGATGGTTTTTTTTTCCCTCTCATTTTCTCTTGTTTTCCATACTAAAGTTTATGTCTACCTTTCGGTTAAAAAGAAAGGAACAAATGACATTTAATAGGGAGAATAAAGAACCATTTGTCAGTTTGGGAAGAATTATCTGGATTATGATTAAAAACTAATTCAAGAAACAGTACATGAAGATAAACATACATCTTACCAGGTTTTCCCACGTCCATTCTCCACCTCGTGCCATAGGCAAAACATGGTCAACAGTCAAATTCTCTCGTGATGAGCAATACCTGTGAAGTAGTGAGCTCCCTTACTATCCGACAAAATAAGATATAATCCATTCATTGCATGGAAAATAAGATTCACTTCCTTGTTCTAGGAATTGGAAGAGAGAGGGAGAGGGGATTGAATACATCGGGAAAACAAGTTTATCAGGATGAGATTTACAACCCAATTGTGTTTTAAAAGAAACATGCAAGTTAAGATAGAAAGAACAAAATATATCAATGGAGATCAGAAGTTGCATTGGAATTAATTACTTGTGTTACTTTGGGTTCTTGACAAAAGTTACCAAATTTGGTGGATACTACAGCGCATCTCTTCTACTATTAGGCATATATAAACATATATGGGAGTTTTCTTAGTTACATGAGTTGCAGGATCCAAACCAAAGTCTAAAATCAGGGAAAATTTTAAAATGAACAAGCTCAATCTGTCCAGAAGACTTTGATTACTTACTGGCAAGTGTGATTGTCCCGATAGAATATATTCTTACGACTCAAGTTGTTTTTTATTCTTCTTCTCTTAACAACCTGTAGTAAATGGGGAACCTGGAAGAAGAGAAGAAAAGATCAGCTCATGTGGTCGAGAAGACAAGATTCTAGTTGCAATGATAAAGGGAAAGACCTAAGATTTCATCCCTCATGAATAAAAGGATATATAAGACAGTGACACATGACAGTTCCAGGGAAAAGACCAAGGAAATCAATAAACTATGCCCATTTCATACCCTTAAGACAGCTGGTATGTAGTAGGATCCATTACCAGAATTAATAGTCTGGTCGTAGTATTCTAATACATCAGCCTGGAATGAAACGGAATGAAATTAACAAAAAGTAAGTATGCGCTTTAAAAAAAATCAATGAACATATCATATCAGTGAAACATTATGAGAGCAAAAGTCAGCATTCAGTGATAAACTCTAATCTCGAATTAGGTTAATAGTCTGTCCCTATAACAAATTAATCACTCGCAGAAGCAGTTGCACCAGTGATATATAATGCATTACACAGACTTTAGGAACTCCAACTGCTCAACAATTAAAAATTCATTGCCAGTATATGCAGAAAGGTTTCTTCTTAGTGACATTCCGAGTTTAAATCTAAGACATTCCTTTAAGAATTTAAGTAACTTTTTTTCACAGGAAAACTAATGTACATTGACAACCATATCTTTTTACTAAACATACTTTTCAGGGCAAGGCAACACCCACATTAATGATAAAAACATGCCTTGGCCAAAAGAAAAACAATGAAATAAGAATCCTAGTAATACATATTACTATCATTGGAGCATCTAGCCTGAAATGGAGGCAGAGTAGCCCCACCTTCTCCATGAACTCCAAACAAATAGCACGCTTCCAACAGACAACGTTGACTGGCCTGGTACAGGACATCATTTATCAGAACCAAAAGTTTTGCGATTCTTTTTAGAATGGAGAAGAGAAATTAATCCAAGCATTTTCAATTTACAAAATACTTTTTTTATTTGGCCAGACAACAGGAAGAAAAAAAAATCATTCAAATTGCCAATCATATGAATACCACAAACCGAAGACAGTCTAGAAGCTGAAACTTCCATATTTCCAATTTTAATTAATGGAAACTAATGATTCTATACATTAGTGAATCGATAAAATAATGTTCACCATAAACCACCTAAGAGTGAACTTAGTTCTTACAATTGTCAGGCAGGTCATGGTTTCAACATGGTTCAAACCAACATGGTTACAAAAAAGGATTGTTTCTTCAACAGGGAGACAAGAAGCTCTCCCGTGCCATCTTTGATTGAATCATTTCTTGATTACGAAAAACATCCACAAATAACATGACTCTAAACCAGACAGAGATACAGTTTCTCGTATTACCACCCAGTTTCATGCATTTTACTGTTCCTCTAATAATAGTCTTTCCGTATCAAACTAGATATGTGCAATATAACATATTGAAAGAGAAAATAATCACTATTCATATATATGAGAAAAGAGTCACTGTTCATATTGGTTCAAAGTTCAAACATCATTTAGTATTACAAAGCTACCCTATGTCTCACATAACCTCACTTCCAAAAAAGACAGAAAACAAAGAGTATCTTCTTAAAAGAACCGCCACCGTGTATCTAAAACAGCTACTTACAACTATGATTAATGAACAAGGAAGAGCTACTGGAGCTAAACCAAATGCTCAAAACAGAATCAATAAGAAACGGAGAGGCAAAAAATTAACTAGTCAGAGCAGAGATCACAGACCTGTAGGAGATATCCAAGACCAGTCCTCTGAAACAAGCGAGCTCGTCCCGCTCAAACTCATCGTCAAGAGTAAGACCGTCAATGTAATCATAAACACCCTCATCACTCACACTCACACTTACACGCACCTCAGCACCAGGATGAGCGGATTTGTTTAAATCCGAAGAAGACGAAGAAGAATTCAACCTGATCTTGCGCCTGTGAGCTGGAATCGACCTGAACTTGAAGTGAAATGGATCCTTCGGTTCTAGTCCAAACCTAAACGAAAGTCCGTCGCCAGTGGAGAGCAACTTTACTCTTCCTTGAGTAGTGAATTGAGCCATAGTTTGTTGTTCGTCTAATCAGATCTTTCCCCCTCTCCTCTCCACTCTGAAATTGAAACAGAGAAGAGGAAGCACAACCGCGTTGCTAAATTATTTCCTTTTCGTCGTTTTTTTTTTTTTTTGGCAGATTGTCTTTGAGAAGTAATATCAAAACGGCGTACTACATTTTCACTGAAAAAAACCGTTGCCACATATTCTCTTGTTTAACTGCGAATATCTCTCTCTTTTTTTTTGGGAAAAATAATAAGAGTTTATGGGATAATTTTGGTTCCATTTTTTTTATAAGGATATATTTTAAATAAAAAAAAATTATTTAATTTTTAATTAATAGCTTTTATTTTTTTAAAGGTGAAAAAATGATTTTTCAATTTCTTTTAAAGTAAATTACTTATTTATTAATAAAATTTATATAATTTAAATCTCATTCTTATTATAAAAAAAAAAAAAAAAACACGTTTTTCAGTTCTCTCCAAATTTTCGACTCTGTTTTCATTAACACTTGTCTCATTTTAAACGGAAACAATTTCCACTGGCAATCTTCCGTTGCACCAATTTAGAGCCCACATGTCGACAAGCTATTGGACACAACAATAGCAAATGAGATGCTGACACCAAAAATAGTGTTTTATTATTAATCATTAAACAGGAACTGGAGTTTTAGAGTTATTGCTTTCCCACAATCTCAGGAGGAGATGGGATGAACCCCAAAATACTTGGAAAAATAAATGAATAGAAAAAGGAAAAGTTTCAGATTGAGGTCTTTGGAGCAACTAAGCTTGGCTAGATTTGAACATCAACTTCTCTCAAGACTAAAGCAGCATCCTCGGGAAGAACGGGATTAATGTAACAGCCCGATCCAAGCTCAAAGCCTCCAATTCCGGTCAGTTGGGGCACGATCTGTAAGTACCAGTGAACATATCCTAGCTCGGATTGGGCAGCCCGAAGAGGAGATGTATGGAACATAAAGTTGAATGGTGGATGGTCCAACTGCACGGACATCTTCTTCAGCAGCAGCTTTAGTAATCCCCCTAGATCCACTGCCTGCAAATGGACGTATACATGAAGCTAACTATTACCTTTTTCCGAAGAAAAAGAAAATACAGTAAATTACCATGTCAGAATCAATGTGGTGGAAATGAGAGATGTGATTGCGAGGAATGATCCATAGCTCGAATGGATATGTAGCAGCATAGGGAACGATTGCAAAGAAATGGGTAGATTCATTGACCAAAAGATCTTTGGTTTGAATTTCACAAATACTACATTTTCCGGTCAGGTTAAAGTATTCCTTCATGGTGTTGAGTCGGTCAGAAACGTTGGCAGGAATGATTGGAAGAGACAACATTTGACTGTGAGAGTGAGTCATGGATGCTCCGGCTGACGCTCCGTGGTTCTTAAAGATCTTTTTCAACACAGAAAATCAAAGAACAGAGTAAGGCATATAACATCGCAAATGACAAGTAAAAGATCAAATAAACACAATCCACAAGAGAGAGTGAGAGATTATCTATTCTTTTAATTTTTCTGAAAAAAGACCTAAGGTATTTGTGTACAGCTTTGATCCCTTAACCCTCATAGCTTAAAGGGATTCATAAAAAAAAAAAAACTTACAACTTAAAAGAGGAGCACATAAACCTTACTCAAGTAGGCTACAGGTCTACCATTATGCTTAACAAAAGAAAAAGGTAAAGTCATGAAAATAAGTATCAAGTTTTGTAACAAGAACGAACCTTTCCTTGCTCAATATGATCAGTGTCGACAATTCACACAATAAATGAACAATGCAGTTTATTTATTGGGTGATATTTTGAAACTCTAGTCTGTCGAAAAATTGTTCCAAAATTGAAATCCAGTTTAACCTCATAATCTAACCAAAAGGCAGCATGTTTGATTCAAACTCTAGTTTCCAAATGCACCAGTGCTCTTTTAAATTATCTTTTAAAAGATAAAATGGAACAAAGAGCTCTTTTATATTCTCTCATACCTCCAAGGCAGTTTGCAGTGGTTCGGATATAGTACAAATATACAAAGAACTGAAACAACATTGCAGACGATTTATACAGAAAGAGATAAGAGTTTCAACACAAAAGTAAGTAGTCTTACAGCTAACGACACAGATGTCAGAATTCGATCAGAAACATACATGGGTTAGTACTAAACTTAAGTGTTATAGAGAGCTTCTCAGTGAAGAAAATAAGTCAGCATTGTCTTATGTCCCTTATTTTTCACTAATAAAAAAATCTCTGACACTCTTAACCTTATACCTTCAATTCCAAAACAAAGTTCAACACCATAAAATTATCTGTGTTTACAGCTGAGTTTGACTTCTGTTGAATGAATCCACTTTCAAGACAAATGATAGATCTAGTTCTATCAGACTCCAGTTTCAATACTTATTACTATTTAGCAAACTCCAATCTGAAGAAAAAAGACACTAATCAAAACCACCAACTCTAAAATAGTAACTATGCTGAACTAAAATACATAATAAGGAATCCATCCGCCATTTTTGAAGCAGGTAATGAGAAAGAGAAGGAGCAAGTAAAGCAAGCAATCATAGAACCTGAACATATTTGACGGATTCGACGCTTTCAAGCTGCTCGATCCGCTTCCTATAGGCAAGAAGAACCTCACCGATATCTTCTGGCGCCAAATCACGGAGTTGAATCGAGTGCAGAGGGGTCTCGATGACCACATCATGGAACCCAAACCCATCCAAAACGCTCACCAAAGCATCAGAATCATCAGGGTTTTGACTTAGACTCTTAGAATACTGATCCTCAAGATTGCGAGAAAGAGCTGGGTAGAGATTCTCAATGACTCGGAGCTTCCAATCCGGATTCTCCGGAGGGATCCGGAAGATCTGAGGCGCACACTTGTGCTCTTGACCGATGCAGAAGGGGCAAATCTGGTTAGGATCCGGGTTAGCCTGCGACTTGGATTTGAAATCGGACGGCCGTTTCGCTCTGGCTGGAGAGAATATGACCCACCGATTCGTGACTTGATCCTTCCTCAACTCTGGGTTTCGAGCTTGAATAGGCGACGCCATTGCTGTTCGTTTTTTCAGATTCAAATCGCTGGTCCTGGACTCCTTTTTTCTTCTCTCTTGTTTGTTGGAAAAGGCGTTGAGCACGCTTGACTGCACCTGCTGAAATATAGAGGTGTGTCGGAAACTAGTACAGTAACCCACCGTGCCATAAATCGGACCGTAATTTTATTATTTGATTTATTTATGGATTTTATTTATTTAAAGTTTAGAAATTTTGACCGAGTGATCAGTCTTTTTTTAAATTATAAATAGTTGAAAAAAAAATATTAATTTATAATTACAATTTTTATAATATAAATATTATGTTGAAAGAAATATAATATTTTATAATTGAATATTTTAATGTAATATTTTATTATAAATTTAAAAAATATATTTATAAATAATAAAAAGATCACATTATTTAAATCACACATTATTTTAATTATGATATCTTGAAATTCTAATATTAATTTTATTTTAATTATAATTAATTTTCATGATAATTTATATATATATATATATATTATTTATAAAATTAAAAATATTTTTAGTGATTATGTATTCAAAATTATAAATAAATTATAATATTTAAATATTAATAATATAATTAATTCACTTAATAAATAAAATTTAATTTCATCTAGAAGGATTTGGACCGGCATGCAAAATGCTCGATTCTTTATCCAATCACTGTTAAGTCTCTAAATTTTTTTTTTTAGAAGAAGATACCAATTTGCATTCACTGTTTAATACATATTATATATACGGCTTCTTAAACGGTGGGCCGTCGGAGGTGGGCCGAGGAACTTTGCGTAACCCGCAAGTTGGAAATGTTTATTGTTGTCGGATCTGACAATTTTCTCCATTGTTTGCGCCAAATTCAAAATTAGACAGACAGAATTGTATACCAAGTAGGCAGATGGGGCCGTGGTAGGTACGCTTGGGCATTCACGAGTGATGATTCGGTAGTCCACAGTACTCGTGGACCCAAGTTGAATAACCGCTTAACCTTAAGCTTGTGGTCCACCCGCCCCAAATGTTTGGGACTTATGGACCGATGATCTGTTGGATCTTGGTTGAATATGTCGTGTAAATGTATGTTTTCGGTTTGATCGGTTTAGACCAATTTGAATTCGATCATATTTAGGATTTGGATTAAGCGGATCAATCTTTTATTTATTTATTTGTATAAATAATTTGAATATAATTTTTCTTTATTTATGAATATAGATTTTTTTAAAACTAAATTACCTTTTAAGTCATTTATATTAATTCTTTTCTTAAATGAATTTAACTTTAATTTTTTCTATATAATTCTTTCATTAATTATTTCTTAAAATATGTATTTTATTTATTATGCCTTATATTTCTTTATATTTATTATTACTTACCAAAAATACATATTAAAATTTTTGAATTGATCTACTCTCGAGTTTGAAAATTGTATCAATTTGTACAAGTTTCCTAAATATTATAACAAATGGTATTAAACATTTTATCCTTTCATATTTTCAAATATAATTTTATTAAATATAGTAAAATTATACAAATTACTACGATCTCTAATTTTAAATGAGTTCATCCTTTAAATTTTATTTTAAATAAATTGAATCTCGATCAAATCTATCACCCGACTAAGACCAACCAAATCGGACAAGACCAACCAAGACTTGATGACTACTGATCAAAACGAAACTTTATCAAAGAGGATTGGTCTGTTTGATCGACCCCATCAATAACTTATAATTTTATTTGAATCACGTATAAACATAATTAATACGTCAAAGTTGATGTAAAAATATAATTTTCCATATGTAACCAATACGTACTATCGACAGTTCATGGCATGATTAATGATATGAATAGTTATGATTAATTTCATAAGTAATGATACAAATAGTCACGATTCGTCCAACCAATTAGAAGGATAAACTGTTTAATACCATTTTAAATTTAGACTTTTTGATTTTATACTCTAATCATTCTAACTAAACTTCCTTATGATTCTACATTATTGGAAGTACGTATGTTTAACTCCCCTCCCCCTCCATCTCCAGTGATGCACAGTTTCCGGCGAGCACCACCTCCAACATTCAAGAGCTTCCATTGACGCCAAACAAGCTCTCTCTCTATAGGCTAACCTGACCTAGGGTCCTATCATTATCCAAGGTCCAAGTTAGATTTAATTTCAGAAAGTCTGAACCCTTTCAGCCCCTGAAAAAGGTCAGAAATGGAAAATCTACTACTACCATTCAAGAGCTTCCATTGACGACAGACAAGCTCTCTCTCTATAGGCTGACCTGACTTAAGGTCCTACCATTATCCAAAGTACATGTTAGATTTAATTTCAGAAGGTCTGGACCCTTTCAGCTCCTGCAAGAAGTTAGAAATGGAGGATCTACTACTACCATTCAAGAGCTTCTATTGATGCCAGACAAGCTCTCTTTCTATAGGCTGACCTGACCTAAGGTCCTGTCATTATCCAAGGTCCAGGTTAGATTTAATTTTAGAAAGTCTGGATTCTTTCAGCCCCTGCAAAAAGTTAGAAATGGAGGATCTACTACTACCATTCAAAAGCTTCCATTGATGCCAGACAAACTCTCTTTACAGGCTGACCTGACCTAGAGTCCTGCTATTATCCAGGGTCCAAGTTAGATTTAATTTCACAAGGTCTGGATCCTTTCAGCCCCTGCAAAAAGTCAGAAATGGAGGATCTACTACTACCATTCAAGAGCTTCTATTAACGCCAAACAAGCTCTCTTTCTATAGGCTGACCTGACCTACGGTCCTGCCATTATCTAAGGTCCAGATTATATTTATTTTCAGAAGATCTGGATCCTTTCAGCCCCTACAAAAAGTCAGAAATTAAGGATCTACTATTACTATTCAAGAGCTTCCATTGACGCTAGACAATCTCTCTCTCTATAGGTCAGGCTGAGAATTCTGCCATTATCCAAAATCCAGGTTAGATTTAATTTCAGAAGGTCTGGATCCTTTTAGCCTCTGCAAAAAATTAGAAATGGAGGATCTACTACCATTCAAGAGCTTCCATTGACGCCAGTCAAGCTCTCTCTCTATAAGCTGACCTGACTTAGGGTCCTGTCATTATCCAAAGTCCAGGTTATATTTATTTTCAGAAAGTCTGTATACTTTCAGCTCCTGCAAAAAGTAAAAAATTGAGTATCTACTACTACCATTAACTAATTAGGAAGTCTAAGCTGTAGGAGGAATTGGTAACATGAGCAACATAATTCAAGAGAAGAAATCAAAATTGCATACTACTAGGGCTATAGAATTTTCAGAACATCATTTCATTAGAAAAACAGAAACTTGGAAAATTACAGAGTTTCTAACACACAAGAAAAAGACATGACAAAGCTCAACACCATGTAATTGAACCAGCAGCCAAAACAATCAACAAATCAAGAAGTGGTCACACCTATGACAATAGCAAGGACAATCACAAGCAGAAGAATAATTCCCAAACACATACACTTCCTACTACTCCTCTGATACTCCTTCGCAGTCTTCAAACTCTTAGTCCCATCACTAACATACTGCCCAGCACTCAAAACATGGTGTTCGATATCATCCATCTTCTCCCCTTGCGCCTCCACCATAACCGCCATGTCCATAAACAGCCTATGCAGTTCCAACAGACTCTTCTCCACTTCCTTTGCCCCGTCGTACCTGTCCTTAATCTCCACAACCATCTCAACCACCTTACCCCTCCCATGTTGTTTGATGGCCTGGCCCATATACTCCTCCCCTCCCTCCGATATGATCTTCTCTATCGCCTCTTCCCCCGGATACTCCCCTGTCACCGTAAAGTATCTCCTGCCGACTGTTTCCTTGTACTCTGTCATCATCTTCTGTCGGAGAGTTTGAAATTCCATCATGAGCTCCTTGAGTCGCTTTCTCAACCCATTCGTGACCCCGATCCGGGCCCGGTAAATCGGCGTGAAGCTTTTGTCGTTCTGTTTCTGGCCCGAGAGTCGTTTGTAGGTCGCATTGGCACGGTCCATCTCTTCGAGGTGAGTTTGGATGGCCCGTGCGTTTTTCAGGACAGTGAGGATGTCAGAATTGATTTTTTCGCGCAGGGCTTTCAGGGGTTCGGGTTTGTGTAGGTATTTGCTCTCTTCGTTTGCTTGTTGGAGATTGAGGAGGAGGGATTTGATGCAGTCCATTTCGGTTTTGACCCTCTCAGCCTCTGCTAGGAATTGGTTAAGATCGTTGTCCATATGTATTGTTGCTGATGACATCTCTAGGTTGCCAGATTCGAGATCTAGGTCTTTCATGGCTGCCTTCTTTAGATCTACGTAGTTAGTGAAGGATTTGGTCATTAGGTCGTTCATGGTTCAAGAGGAAGAAGAAGAAAAGCACAAGCTAGAGAAAGAAAGAGAGAGAGAGAGAGGGAAGGGAAGTAGAGACGATCAGGTGATTGTTTCCAAATGTGTAATGGAGATGTGGAATATGTTTAATAAAGTGATCTGAGGAAAGTAGCCGTTGCTTTATAACGTTTGTTTCTTCAAGTATCCGTTGGCTGGTGACTGGGTATTATTTGAATCTTTCAGATTTCGATTTATTTATTTATTATTTTTTTTAAAAATTCGTTATGGGCTGTTCTGTTTTTAAGGCCCTGGCCCGATCGGATCTACCTGCATTATGGGCCGTGAGGATCTGGATTCCCCTCGGTCTATCTGAACCCGGTCCAACCGGCCGGTTGGAACATATTTAATAACACTTGTCGAATTATAGAATCATAGATCCGCCGGAACGACGGCCAACTGAATAGGCTCGATTTATTGAATAATAAAGTAATTAACTCCCTTTGCTACTTTCTCACTCCTACAAATCAACTCGCCCAGATTTCCTTATTCCGGTTTTGGCCCCAATTTCAGTTCATTTCCTTAGAACAGAGATTAACTGAAAAAAGAAGGAAAGGGGAAAAGGAAGAAGACGGTTCAATTCAATGCTGTAAAATTCTGGAGGTTGGATCAGAGATCCATAGTTCGTGTGTGGGGGGAGAGAGAGAGAGAGAGGAACGAATATAAGAGGAGAGCTGGATCCATTACAGGAAGCAGCGCAGTCCTTGAAGACTACTTCCGGCGCCACCCCCACCGGAAACGGTCAGATCCGTTACCGATCTCCCTCATCGGCTGAACTCGCGGAAAGCCAGTCGGTTTCTCCGCCGCATCCCGATCAGCAGAAACTACTTCAATTAGAATTCGACAAGATGCTGAAGCGTCCCGGTAAGTTACAGCACGTTGAGTCGTTTTCCGACAGGATATACAGATTCAGAAGGTTGTTGCTGCTCATCTCACTTCCCCTCATCATCATCACCTTTGTACTCTTCCTTATGCCTGCCAGAGACGATTACTCTTTCAGCAATCGCAAGGTCTCTCCCGAAGACGAGTCTTCTCAAACCGCTTATGCTGTTATCTTTGATGCTGGTAGCTCAGGAAGCCGCGTCCATGTTTTCTGCTTCGACCGTAATCTTGATCTCCTTCCAATTGGGAAAGATCTCGAGCTTTTCGAGCACGTAAGGATCACTCTCCGACTATTACTAACCAGCCTAACCGCTTGCGTTTATCTGATTCTGCAAAACCAGATTGTCATTTGTTTAATTTAGCTTTTCAGTATGTTAATGCGAACTGATTGGCAATCGGTATTATTTTAGATTGAACCAGGATTGAGTGCATATGCTGAGGATCCTAGAAAAGCTGCAGCTTCTTTAATTTCTCTTTTGGAGAAAGGACAAAGTGTGGTTCCTCGAGAGTTGCGTCCCAGAACACCTGTTAGAGTTGGGGTGGGTTAGAATATTCCTTCCGCTTTTACGTCCTTTTTCCCCATAGATCTGCATCTATTTCTGAAATTGGATAGTCATGTTAATGCAGGCAACTGCTGGCTTGAGAGCACTTAAAGGGGATACCGCTGATAGGATTTTGCAAGCGGTAATTACAGCTACTAATTGATTGAAAGCAATTTCTTCTCTTTGCCCCAGTACTGAGAAATACAAACTTACTTTCTTTAAGGTTACGGATCTTGTGAAGCAAAAAAGTAGCCTACTGTCGGAGCCTGGTGCGGTTTCCGTCATTGATGGGACTCAGGAAGGTTCTTATCAGTGGGTATGTATTTTTCACTTCAACTGCCACTATGAATGGCCATGTGAGCTCCAATATTTGTCCCTTTGCCTCATTGATATAGAATTTATTGCATGAATTGTATTAATTAGTAGTATGATACTACGATGTAACCTCGTTGTTATCAAGTTGAAGTGTCCCTACATCCATTTGTTGAGGTTATTGGGAGGTTTAGGTTCAGATGTACTATGTTCTTAATTAGACTGTACAGGTTTCGTACTCCTAAATTTTTTTTTGGAATAAAATGAGAAGGATGTGAAGATACAATCCGAGTTAGCAATGACATGTGTTTAGACATAGCTAAGCAACAAGGAGAAAATGGATAAGTATGCATTCGGAGAAGATGGCATGTTAATAGAGTTCAGCAGAACATAGATGGTTGATGTTTGTGTTCATGCTATGAAGAAGGGATACTGACTATGATACTCATGTCTCCTGGAAATTAATAGATGTGTAACTTGAGTTCCTAACTGATATGAAACCTGAAACTTGAAAAAGTATCATAGAGAATGCTGCTGCATTATGAGATTCATATTCACTGAATGATGGGTTTTTTTTTTTCCCTTCTTTTCTTTTAAGACCAATTGCATCAGTACTATAGATTCATAAAGATTCATCATCCATTCATGTCCAAAATGTTCGTTGTTTTAGCAAAAAGGAAATAATTAGAAAACAAAATGATCTCATTTAAAGAGTACGAAACTATATATAAATACCCTAGAAAAAGATCAGAAACATGCTGAAACAGGCTGAAACAATGCCGTCTGCTCCGAACCGAAGCTTGGTGAAGAAACACCTGTTCTTCCCAGTCTTAGACCTCTCCTCCAACCTCTTCTCCGTCTCCTTAGCAGCTGTAACCTTCTTATCCTTAGACTGCAACAAATCAACAGACACCACGTCCTTGAGATCTACATCGAGATGCTGATAATTGATGAGTTTGATCAATGCCTCGTTTTCTTTGGTTCCTTGGAATTTCCTCTGTTTTCTCAAGTGTCGTTAATCTTTAAAAAAAAAAAAAAATTATCAAGTGTTGTTCTAAACTCGGTGTGCCTTTTAGGTGACAATTAACTATTTGCTGGGCAATTTGGGTAAGAAATATTCAAATACAGTTGGAGTAGTTGATCTTGGCGGTGGATCTGTTCAAATGGCATATGCTATTGCCGAAAAGGATGCTGCACCAAGGTTAATTGATGGAGAGGACGGATATGTAAGAAAAATGCATCTGAAGGGGAGAGATTATTACCTCTATGTTCACAGGTTTTCCTCTTTTTTCATGTCAGGTTGACTTATAGTAATGTTTCTTGCTGAACTACCTGTTAGGGTTTGTCCTGTAGTTCCCCTATTTTCTTGGTGACGTTTATTGCATGGCATAAACTTGATGCTCATTAATTGGAGTTTTTTCCTTGATTTACGTGCCCTTTTCAATTGTTCCTTTTTTGGGTGGTGATTCCATCTCATAATTTATTTTGTGTCATACTTGGACTGATCTGGTCTTTGCATGTTGAATACAGTTATTTAAATTATGGCTTACTTGCTGCTCGAGCAGAGATTCTAAAAGTCTCTGGTGACTCCAGCAACCCCTGCATCTTGGATGGCTATGAAGGTGAATCTCTTTTTCCTGTGGCCCTTTCGTTCTTGTCAGCCCTAATTTCTTCACTTACATCTTTTGCTTTAAACTATGCATCTGATTATATGTAGTTTGGTTTTAAAATATGTATTTTTGCCATGTATTTGATCGGAAGATACCCAGTTAATGGGTTAAGATTACATTCCTTGCTACCTTCTTTGGAATCAATTTAAGCTTTAAGGATTGAAGTCCGTTTACACTCTCTCTCTCTTTCTCTCTCTCAAGGATCATATGAATATGGGGGAGTAGAATACAAAGCATCAGCATCTCCATCAGGACCAAACGTGAATGACTGCAAGAGAATAGCCTTAGAGGCTCTTAAAGTCAATGAAACAAATTGTACCCACATGAAGTGCACTTTTAACGGCATCTGGAATGGTGGTGGAGGTGATGGCCAGAAGAATCTCTTTGTCGCTTCCTTTTTCTTTGACAGGGCCGCTCAGGTAAAATAAAATGAAATCCCACATTCTCATCTGGATAAAACAAGTAAATAACAAAGTCACAAGTTCTTTATGTACAGGCTGGTTTTGCCGACCCTAACAAACCCACTGCAAAAGTTCATCCTGTCGATTTTGAGAATGCAGCAAAACGGGCTTGTCAAACTAAACTTCAAGATGCCAAGTCCATTTATTCTACTCTGAAGGAGGATAACCTTCCTTACTTGTGCATGGATCTTGTCTATCAGTACACCCTCCTAGTGAATGGATTTGGTACGTAACATTCACATACCCCCAGTTTGTTCCCTATTCCTAAATGCATACCCTTATTGTTGTTTGTGTTTACGGGACAGGTCTAGATCCATGGCAAGAGATAACGTTAGTGAAGAAAGTGAAATATCACAACTCCTTGGTCGAGGCGGCATGGCCATTAGGCAGTGCTATAGAGGCTGTGTCGTCCTTAGCATAACTGATTTGAAAGATTATTCATTCATTTAACAAGCATCACTTGGGAATTGGAATTGCATTTTATCTATATATATGTGATGAGTGATTTTTGAGCTGGAGAATGCAGAAGATACAGAAGTTGATTTATGCAGAGGAATAACTATACTGTTCCAGGTTGATTCTAGAATTCGGGTTTGGTTCCTAAATCTTAGGAATAATTTGTGAAAGCAGTTGGATTCATTTATTTATACTTTTTTTTTATATATATATAATTTTTGGAGAAGTGAATTATTGTATTGAAAGAGGTTTTTTTTACATTTATTACTACTACTACTCTATGTTCTACAACTTTACACATTTCCTACGTTGTAATCTCCAGACTCCTATCTCTTATGCTAAGCCCAATCAAAAACATCCGTTCTGCCACGTGGGATCCATCTCCATTTAAACATTGCCAGCTATTAGGTTAATAATTACTTTGTGGCCAACAAACAGCCAACAGAAAGGCATGACAACTTTCCGATTTCTCTATTTGACAGAAAGCAGAGAAACAGTAGGACCTTTTTTCCTAACGCGCGAAATGATGTTCTGTCAGACGGTGTCGTGTCACAGCCTGTGAGGTTCACAATATCAACGACAAAAAGAAGTTCTTCCCCATTTTCCCATTTGCAAAGCAAGCAAAGCTAAGTCAGAGCAGAGATCCGACCATGGAGTATCCGTTCGATCACCACTCTCACACTCACCATAACCGCAGAGACGACGACTACGCAGAAGAAGAACAACGAGATCGTTTCGATCGTCCTCCTCCCGGTACACACCTTCCTTCCTCCTATGATAATCCATTGCCACCGTACCCGCCGCCTCCGTACTACGGCCAAGACGACCAGCCACCACAACCACCTTCGTACTACCGGCACGATGAACCGCCGCCACCTCCGGGACCACACTCTGACGACTCCTACTACTCCTCGATTCCTCCTCATCGACCATCGGCTGACTACTACAACTATCCATCGGAGCCACCGCCGCCACCACAGCGCCCACATGCTTCTGCTTACCCTCCTTCTGAATCTACTGCTTATGAGAACCAGCATGTTTCTCATCAGAGTCATGTGGAAGTGGAGGAATCCGAGACTCATCACAATTATCGTCCTCATTTGCCCTCTTTCCTTCACCATCACACAGATCAGCCGGCCTCTGAATTTAGCAACAAGCCTACTTTCAAAGTCATTACTAAAGCAAATCCCAACTTCGCACTAGCAATCCAAGATGGACGGGTTCTTCTTTATCCATCCGATCAAGCTGATGACACACAAGTATATTGAAAATTAGAGTACTGGATTTTCCAGTCTATGTTTTCTTCGCTTGGATTTTTTTTTGTTTTGTATGCATTTCCTTAGTGTATGATCTGTGATGAATGGTTACAGCACTGGTACAAAGATGAGAAGTACAGCACAAGGGTGAAGGACTCAGAGGGGTTTCCCTGTTTTGCTCTGGTTAACAAGGCCACTGGTCAGGCCTTGAAGCACTCTGTCGGAGCCTCTCATCCTGTAAGAAAATTACTATCGTACTCCATTTCTGCTTTACGAGGGATTTTTGCCTATGTTTTTGCTCAAAAACCAGTAGTCAAGCTAGAGCTATAATAGGATCTGGTATTGTGAAATAGAGCTGTAATTAGCAAATGCTTCGGAAAATATATTAAGGATATGAAAACTGATCAACTTCCTTTGAGCTTTTAGATTGTTTGTAGGTTAGATTTTCTAATTGAGTTCAAGTTTGGTCTGGTTATCCTTATGTGGGTTTCAAGTTTGTGTCAGGAATTGCTTGCCTCTATTTGGTTCTTCTTATTGGCTGAATTTTTCTGTTGCCTTCTTTGTATAAAAGGTAGGTTCCATAGGAGCCTCCCATGAGTCTAGATACTTTTTCCAGTTTTCCTGAAAGTTTCTATTTTGCGTCTGATTGTGAATGGCAGTATTTATAACCCAATTTGTCTGCAGGTTCAGCTGATACCATATAATTCAGGATCTCTTGATGAGTCTATTCTGTGGACTCAGAGCAAGGATATGGGCGATGGGTACAGAACTATGAGGATGGTTAACAATATTCGCCTCAATGTTGATGCCTTTCACGGCGACAAAAAGTCCGGAGGTGTTCATAAGGGCACCACTGTAGTGCTTTGGGACTGGAATAAAGGAGAGAACCAACTATGGAAGATCATTCCCTACGGTTAGATTTCTCTCTGTGCATAAACTTCTGTTGATCAGAATTGGGGCCCAAACTAAATTTGTATCTACAGTTTTCTTCAATCTGTAACAAGTCATTTTACCATTTGCCCTTCTCTTACATTTCCTTTTCTTCCAACTAACCCATCTATCCTTTAATGGTTGTAATTGCAGGAGCTTGAGCAGTGCTGTGATGCGTTAGAGCTGTGTTTGTGCCGTAATATCCTTAACTTCGAGTGATGTCGCTCTGTTTGTTAGTGGCTGGCTTTGTGTGTTTGCTGTAATAACTTATGTGTGAAATCAGGACGTATATGTTTGGGTTATAACCGTCTCTACTACCATTGTTGTCACTTTATATGCAAATACTTGGATATCTATAACCTTATGTTGTGAACTGTGTACTGTGTGGAGCAACTGTACTCTTATTCCCTTCATTTTCTTGTCAAGACTATTTGACGCATCAAAATGTAGGGCGGGCCCATTTATCAGAAGTATCGATGTTTGTTTGTGTCGTCGTGTGTTGTTCACATAGTGAGAATATTGGATATATCTTACTCCATTATGTTCGTTTCTCACTAAATTATGTTCTTTTTGAGTAATCCCTTGATTAGTGTAAAATGTAAGATGTATTGGCATTTATTCGATGTTGAAAATTGTAATCATATCTTTATTAATTAGTGATTATATCATATCCATAATCCGGGTTTTCATTACAAAAGTAGGGACCGGAGGAAAAAGAGGGAGAAACTTCTCACAAACAAACCCATTAATTAATCCAACAAAGAAAATGTCAATCTTCTTGACCTTTTTGACAAAACAAAATGCTGTCTTGTTGTTAAATCGATTACCCATTAAACCTTAAAAAAACATAACATAATTAAAAATAAAAATAAAAATAAAATAAATAAATAAATATATATATATATATATAAAAAATGAATTTAGGGTTCTTTGAAATAATCGCACTATGTAGCATGTTCCATGACTAGTATTAGTTTTCATTCAACTAAGTTTTAGTTGATCAACAATTCTATTTTTGAGATCGAACTAGTTACTACTTCATTTACATTATTTGTACATATTAATAATATATGATAAATTCTTTGGTGTAAATAATAATAATAATAATAAGAAATAATAAACAAACAACAAAAATTACTTGGTGTAGTAATCAACACACGGTACCACGTAAGCAAAGATGTATGTGGGACCAGATAAGATGGATACGAGAATGTCAACAGATTCGGTAGCAGTTAACTCTACCTAAATTACTAGTGTTTACAAATTAGTCCATTACTAATTAAGATTTAAAATAATTAAAATATTAATTTTAAGAATTATTAAATAAATAATTATAAATATTATGACATACCGGTTTTTTTTTTTTTAGGAGTTATCCAAATAAAATAAAATAAATAAAAAGAAGAAGGTTCATGGAAAATGCCAAATATTCCTGGTTTTGACTTTATTCGCTCTGTCTATTCTGCATTCACACACTATTGTTTACTTTGTCAGACATTTAACGCGTTTTTTTTTTTTTTTTTTTCACATTTATTTTGGAAATTCATATATAATTCGAAAACATAAAATAGTAATTATAAATAAGACTACCACTTTATTGAACCAAACTTAGGAAATGAAAACTATAGAATTGATACGCTCTAAATCCATATGATATACATTTTATTAATCACAATTATATAGTTTTTTCATATTTAATTTATAATTATTTTTTATATAATATTTTACTAAAAGAGATTGAACGTGAAATGAATTTATAGAAATAAAGTTGTTTCATATGATCTGATGAAGAGGGTGTTTCTATGTTTGTGTTTGTTCAAAACAATCAAACATGGGACCCTCCTTATTACATAGGAAACATCTTATTTTTTATTTATTTATTAATAAAATTAATTTAATATTAAATTAAACTTTTAACATTCCATTTGTAACGGGTAGAGATCGGGGACAAAGTATATATATATATATATTTTTTATAATAAGAGCAAAATCAGGGGACAGATAATAAAAATATTCACTAAGATCAATCAATTAATTTTATATTATATAGTTTTTATTTTTATTTTTATTTTTATTTTAATTAATTAAGAAATCAGAATTGAACCCTTAGTAAAGCCTCCGCAACAAGCTTCCTTGCATCCCACGTATCTTCTCAGAACACAACCTCTCTCTCTCTCTCTCTTCTCTTCTCTCCTATTTAACCTCCTTTTTCTCTCTTCATTTCACTTTCTTAAATCTCAAAATTCCTCCTCTAAATCATTCCTTTCAATTTTTCCATCTTTCATTATTTTCTAGCTAGCTTGAAATCATTTGTACCTTTTTGTTGTATTCATTTCAATCAGGAAAAATTATAAAAAATAAATAAATGAAAAATTCATTATTCATGGACGAAGAAGCTATTGTTGTGAACAAAGGTGATAATAATGATAATGATCAGGTTCTACTGGATCTGCCTCCAGGTTTCCGATTTCATCCGACGGACGAGGAGCTCATAACTTCTTACCTGACAGAAAAGGTCCTAAACTGCAGTTTCACAGCAGCCGCCATAGGAGAAGCTGATCTGAACAAGTGTGAACCCTGGGATTTGCCGAGTCAGTAATATTTCTCTTCTTATTTCATGTTTAATTATCTTCTTTCTTTCTATGTTAATTCAAGGTTTGACTTTTGTTTTTTTTTTGGGTTAAAACTAAGCAGAGAAAGCAAAGATGGGAGAGAAGGAATGGTACTTCTTCTGCCAGAGAGATAGAAAGTATCCAACCGGGATGAGGACAAACCGGGCGACAGAATCGGGGTATTGGAAGGCGACCGGAAAAGATAAGGAGATTTTCAAGGGGAAAGGCTCGTCATGCCAGCTTGTCGGCTTGAAGAAGACTCTTGTCTTCTACAGAGGGAGAGCTCCTAAAGGAGAGAAAACTAATTGGGTCATGCACGAATACAGACTTGAAGGCAAATTTGCTTACAATCTCCCCAAGTCAGCCAAGGTTTGTACTTACAAATTTTGTATAAACTGGAGTTTCAGTAAACTGCAATTTCGATAAGATTTTTGTGAGCTCAATTGTGAGTTCAAACTGGATTTTTTTGCCAGACGTTTGAACTAATCTATGTTGTAGGATGAATGGGTTGTGTCAAGGGTTTTCCACAAGAGCAATGGCATTAAGAAGGTTCCAATGATCAGTGTCCCAACTCTCTCAAGGATCAACTCTTTTGCGGATGATTTATTATTGGATTATTCTCCTAATCCAATCCCACCTCATAATTCAACCTCAAACCCTACTTATGATAATAACTATCCGAATACAGGCCTTAATCCGTTCTCCGTTAATGCTAGCACTAGTGATTACAACTACCAATCTAACCTCTTCAGTACTAATCCCATACCAAATCTTCCCTCTCATTTGTACCCTCAAGCTGCAGTCCAACACCCTCAACATTTCTCTTTCCAGGATCAAGAACTCTATAGCTCTTATAACTATTTGAACCAATGGATTAAGGGTTTAACCTCGTCATCCATGCCGATCTTCATAAATAACAGATCAAACACAATAGAGAGGCATCACGAGCAGCTCATCATGATGAAGGCGGAACCCTTCTCGTCGAATCATTCTATGGTGACCATGTCACAAGACACCGGGTTGAGCAACGACATGAACACGACCACAGAGATTACATCGTCAGCAATGTCATCGAAGCAAGAAGTGGCCGGAACAAGCAGCAGCCGGTCGTTGGTCGAGGACTTGTTAATTGAAGGTTCGTCGGCCGTCGGGTCCATTTCCGATTTGGAGTTGTGGGAATACTAATTAACTAGCTAGCTACCTCAAATTTGGCAATTAATTAATTTGTTCTTGTAAACTGTTTCTTCTTTTTAGGTAGAAAAGGTGATCAATTTCAGGTTCATAAGTACGTAGACATACTTTACTGAATAGAATTGTTACATCTATATGTAGTTAGGTGTTACCTTTTCAGATAATTACCAATTTTAATTTGTCTGATTTCGATGAAAGCTGTATCTATCTCTATGCAAACATAGCATGTACATAAATTGTTATTACACAACATTTATATTTTCTTTAAAGGTTACAACTTTTTTAAGTGGTCTTGGAGTATTTACTTTTAATGATTGTGATTATGCCACCACCTCTACGAGCACATACTTAGAGACTAAGTATATAATTTAACTGCAAAGTAAGTTTTGAATTATCATCCGGATTCCATACGTTTGTTTATTTATCTATCTCTATGCAAACATAGCAGCAGACTTCTATTGGGTGTGCATTGGCCGGTTGGTTCGGGTTTTGGCCAAAAAATTGGTCTAAGATATGAATTAAAAGATTATCAATCTCTCTTCTCTACTCTTTTCTTAAATGTGTTTAACAATTTTAAAACGAAATCGGCATCTACTTCTTAATGAAAGAGAATAAACTGAGAAGGTTTGAGTGAGAAAATGGGATCTGGAAAATGAAAAAAACCTTCTTAATCAAGCTGGCGGTCGGACAAATCACGTGCATGAGTTCAAATTTCCGGAATCTATGCAACATTATTTTACCCAGAAGGATCATGCTTCTCAACTATAGGTAGTTTTTGTCAACGATGACAGTAGTACTAGTCATCATAATCACGACAATTAACTAATAATTTTTTATTACAATATTATAATGCTTGCCCAGATTCCTAGTGAGCACAGCGAGAAGGAGCTGATTGACGTGTTGTTAACTGGTTTAATCCCATTAAACTGCAATATAATACTAGTTAATCATTAGCTAATTGATTAGATTACGTGTCTAGCAAGTAATCACTCATCATCAGCCAACAGGGGAAGATGTCTCTATTATTGTGACGCCATTCTACGTCTAGCTAGCTATGAACTTATGAATTAGTCGTACGTTATGATCAGAAGATTATGATTATAATAAAGAGAAGAAAAGAGAAGGATGGCTACTGGTTAGGCGGGCTTTAGGGAGTGGAAAGATTAGAAGCTGGGTATCAGTTATTAGAAGAGAAGAAAAGGATGATGGATCGTGTGACTGTGTTAGTGCAATTGCATTCGTGCTACGACGATCAGCATTCACGTTTTTAGGACAACTTTCTAACTTGCCATGCAAGCCAATGTTTTTCTTCTTACTTGCAACCAGTTCCGTCATTCCGGGCAAGTTAAGTGCCGCCCAATTATTGGCCTTTATATATATATATATATTCATTGATCTGACGATCGAAGTTTAGAACAGTATTGTTTAAACTTTGATTAAATTTTACGAGTTTAGTTTGGATTATCCGACTATGGTCAAGATTGAAGGAAGGAAATTAGGAGGATTGAAAGCAATAGTTTAGTACTAAATGTAATTATGGTTAATGGGGTTTGCTGGAATGATTAAAGCCTTGATTTGGTGCATGAAAAGATGAGGTGAGAAAAGGATAGGAGATGGTAGGTGGGGGGTTATATTGTCATGAGGTAATGCATGACAGACCAATGGACAGCCACCGCCGCACATTGCATCATCAAAATCGTCATGATTCCATTCTCTCCTCATACGGGTCGGGTTAAATGGGATTCTTGAAAAGCCTTTAATTTTAGTTATTTGGTTCTACAACCTCTAATCCAAACTTCTTGTAGAAAACTCAACGCAAACATTCTTCAATATTATTACATACTTCAAAAAAACAACCTATTTTGCCTCGATTAGGGAAAGGGCCTCGGACTCGGTTGGTAGGGCAGGTATAGCTCCCTCCTTGGTGGTTGCAGCAGCTCCACATGCATTTTGCAAATCTCACAACTTCTCTCAATCTCATTTCATCTTCAAAGATGGATTGATCATCAACGACTTTGCTCAATAAGGCACCAACAAACGAATCACCAGCACCAATAGTGTCTATTGCCTTCACATGAAAACCTTCCACTTCTCCATGAAACTTATGTGTATAGTATCCACAACCACGGCCCCGCGGGTTACAAGTAGCACCTCCAACTTTGGATGCAAGAGCGACAAGGACGATTTGTCACTGATCTTACCACTCCCCGTTAGAAATTCCAACTCTGTCTCACTCACTTTAATCACATCAACCATACCCCAAATTTTCAGTATCTCTTTCCTCGCCTTCATAGCTGATGGCCAGAGTGGAAGCCTTAAATTCGGGTCAAAAGATAGCAAAGCACCTGCTTCCCTTGCTACCTTCATCGCCTTTAAATGAGCGGACCTACTCGGATCCACGATCAAGCTTATCAAGCCGAAATGGAATGCCTTAGCAGACCAAATGAGTTCCAAGTGAAGATCTTCAGGCCTGAGGAGCATGTCGGCGCTAGGATTTTGGTAAAACATGAACTCACGTTCTCCATCTGAACGTAATGTGACAAAGGCTAACGCAGTTCTTGCAGTTTGATCAAAGGAAACCCCTTTGATAGAGACGTTATTTTCCTTCAAGATTTCGTAGAGCATGTGACCAAATTCGTCATCCCCTAGCCTTCCGATGAAAGCAGACTGGCCACCTAGTCGGCTCACTGCAATTGCTACATTGGCTGGTGCACCACCTGAAGCTTTTAAGAAGCCCAGTACCTCTTTCAAACTCACATTGTAGACTGTCGGAACAAAGTCGATTAGCATCTCTCCGAAAGTGACGACTAAGCCTGAGCTGGTTGGAGGCACTCTCCTCTCCGCGATCATACATCGGAGTCTGCATAGAGCCATTGCTAATTTCCAACATTCTTTTTAGCAGAAGTAACCACATGAAAATGAATATGTTAGGGAGCAAATTAAGTTTGGCAAATCTGACAAATCGCTAGCTACAAAAATGATAAACACATGATACAACTTACCCATCTCCTTAACGAAGATATAAGTACAGAAGGGAATGAAGAGGGAGCGAAATGTAGCCATTTATGTTTGATTTTGCTTATGAATATTGCTGTGCCCATTGTTGCTTTATATGCCAAATTGTCACAATCCAATGTCGTTTTCTTTCTACTATCATCATTACGTATCTTAGTTGGATCAAGATGAAAATACGTCGTGGTTTTTATTCCAGTAATAATCTCATTGAGAGGGTAAAGTATATACATTGTTGTTACACTATTTTCAAGAGTCAGAAAGCGAACTACTTGCTACATTTTGTACAGATGACGAGTACCAAGTACGGATTTTGCCCCGTTCAATCGACGGAGTAATCAGAATACTTCACAGCACGTCTTCTTCATTCATGAAGCTTTTGATTTGATTAGTACACCTGCAAAATCTGAAGAAGATGAGCAAGAAAATTATGGAACATAATTAACAGAGAAGAGAGTGTGAAAGATTAATGTATGGGGTTGGGGTTGGGGTTGGGGTCGGGATTGGGTGAGCCCGCAAGGCCATCATCGCCGTCTCTCATCTCCACGATGTGAAGAGAGAGATATAGAATGAGGCTCAGGCTGCGGGCAGTCTTCATCGCAGGAAAAGAGTTGCACAGAAGAGAAAATATCTCTGATCAGAGTCAACCATTACATCTCTTCTCCTCATTTTTTTTCTTTCTTCATCTCTCTCTCTCTCTATCCGTCTATCGATCTATCGATCTCAATCTCGCTGTGACAGAGCCTCCAACGGCAACCCTGACAATAGAAAGGGAAGCGGTGGCTGCGCCACACTTGAGATTGCAAAAATAGAGAAGAGAGTGGAGACATCCGATCAGAGTCCTTCCTCCGTGCATCCGCTCTTTCTGCTCAAGATAAGATCAAGTATGCGGCGCATAGCAATAGGGCTTCTTCTTTTATAATGAGTTCTGCTAGGGCTTTAACGAGTCAACCCGATCCGATCCATATCTACAGATCCGGCCCGTATCTATTCAGCTTGAAATTACAGTTCGGAAATGCAGAGGACATCTCCTCTGTATTTCTGCTCCGTCGATGTCGGAACCGGTCGCGAAGAAAAGCTTGAAATCTAGAGAAGAAGACGATACCTTGTTCTTCCAATGTGCTGAGCTTGTGCTTCCATGGCTAACCCCTTCTGAGCTCGCCAACATTGCTCTAACCTGTAAAACCCTCAACAAAACCTCCAACCGAATCACTCTACGCCGAATCTCCGACGCTTCCAGAACATTCGAGAATCTACCAATCCCATTCCACCACGATGTAGACGATCATCATCCTCCTTACGCCTACTTCACCTACACCCCATCTCAGATCCTCCCTAATCGCCATCAACCTCAGCGTCAATGTTGGGGCTCTAATTCCGATTCCAGTTCCGGATCGGAGGGTCCCACCGGTATGGAGATGGTGAAGTTAGTAGACCAGAGCGGTGGCGCTTTGACTGGATGTGATTGTGAGAAGTGCGATGAGTCGGAGAATGAGGATTCTGACTGTCCATGTCTGAACTTCGTAGGGTTTGAGGATATGGTTGCAGAGTGTGGACCGAGCTGTAGATGTGGATTGGAGTGCGGGAAAAGACTGACGCAGAAAGTGATTTCCGTGAGGTTGAAGATTGTGAGAGACAGAAAGAAAGGCTGGAGCTTGTATGCTGATCAGTTCTTGCCTTCCGGTCAGTTCATATGCGAGTATGCCGGTATCTTTCTCGATCCTTCTTATATGAATTTGATTGTTAATGAAAATGGGTGATTTTTTTTCATCTGAAAATGATGACTTTCTTACAATGAGTTGATTCTATATTGAAATTCAGGAAAAATAAAAATGAAAAATCTAAGAGCTCTAATTGATATAGATAGTTCCGATGCGAAATTTGAATCAATCATACCCAAACTTACAATATAGCATTTGAACTTGTGTCTGATTGCTGAATTTGATCATAATTCAAACTTGCCTTTTTATCTTTCTGTGGTGAGAGAAATAGTAAATGGTTCATGTCTATTGTCTAAGATCCCAACATAATGTCCTGAATTTGAAACTCTGTTTTGAAAGGTGAACTTTTGACTACTGAAGAAGCAAGGAAGCGGCAACAAGCCTATGACAAACTTTCAGCGAGCGGGGCCCTTTTTTCATCCGCTCTTTTAGTCGTGAGGGAGCACCTTCCATCCGGAAAGGCGTGTTTAAGGATGAACATTGATGCTACGAGAATCGGAAACGTAGCAAGGTTCATTAATCATTCTTGCGACGGAGGGAATTTGGTCACGAAACTGGTTAGAAGTTCTGGATCTCTTCTGGCTCGTCTTTGCTTCTTTGCTTCCAAAAGCATAGAAAGAAATGAAGAGCTCACGTTTAGCTATGGGGATGTGAGGCTGCGTCCAAAGGGTCTGCAATGCTTCTGTGGCAGTTCTTCCTGTTTCGGGGTGTTGCCTTCTGAACATACTTGAAAGGGTTAAAAAGGAGTTTTGTATTCTATCAAATTGAAATAATTTGTACCTTAATTCTTTTCATATTGTGAAATGGGTTTTGTTGCAAGTGAATCATAGACTGCATTGAGATGTTCTCTACAGCTTGGCTAAGCTGCTGACTGAATCAAGTTGGGAAGTGGGGAGATTTTGGTGGTGCATTCACCTTTTCACGCATCAGAAAGCCATAAAGCCCAACCCCGCAGGTGGCCCAAAAACAGACGACACATTCAAGTGCCATCCCACTTAGAAAAGGATTTGGATTGGGTCATTAGACTTATGGTAGGTAGTAACCCTTACTTCTTAAATAACTTGTTTATTTTTCATTTTAGCAGAGTAACTAAATGATACGTAAAAAGTATAACGATTATGATCGATAAAATTCAATACCAATTATGAGTTAGGACCGCTTCTTTCACGACCCAAACCTTTTGTGACCGGCACGTGGCCTTTTATACAACTCCCCTGACTACGTAAGCTTTTGAGTATAATCCTGTAAATTTAGTAATATATATATACATATGTATATTACTAAGATCACTATATAGGTTGAGTATGTTCGACGGAGCGACCTATTAGTCTATATAAACCTTATTTACATTTCAAAAGTGGACTACAAAAGAATCAAAAGAAAACTCCTAATAACCTGGAATGAGTAATCGACAAAGGAAGTGTCAACTCCTGTCAGAATATCTCGGATGCCCAACTAAGAACAATCCACTATCTGGAGAAGGGAAAAAATTAACAAAAAGAGAGTGTGAGCTAAAACTCAGTGAATAAATATTACATAGTTACATTTTCTAGACAAGACTTCTGTAAACATGCATAATTAGAAAATAAATCATTAGCAAAGTTCTAATATAATATACTAACTTCATACTAAAGAAACTCACATAGCTAAATCAATCGTTATACCCTTATCATTTCCCAACATCTATGTCAAACATATCAACTGCGTGATACCATAATTCGACAACCTAACACTATTAAAACATCACAATGTAACCACGCAAGGGTTCACATAATCACCCACAAGTCCTCAGTTATATATTATCCTGTCATATACAGCTATAATACTAATATACCAGTGTGACTCCGCACACGTCATATATATATATATATCTAATAGATCAAGGTGCACCAAGGCTATCATCATTGCTGATAGCTACAGCTATCCTAACGACTTGACAATCAATCAGACAATATGCAATCATATCGCAATCAAATCCATATGCACAATTACATCCATTAATCATACAATTCCTTTATGATCATAATACTTAAGACAAGCATGTCTTCGCAAAGAGTTCATGTACATATCATAAAACATGAATATACTTTAATTTCAATATGAACTTAATTTCTTATATGTTTGTTCCGACTAATGTATGCTTTTTTTTTCTTTTCCTTCACCGGTTCTTATCGCAGGAGCAGAGAAACAAAAGGGTTTCAGCTTCAAAATTTATAATTTGACCCCCTAAACTTATTATTATTATTATTTAAACCTTTGACTTTTCAATTTTTTTTTTTTTTTGAGTGGGTTCTTACAGCTTCAATCCTATATAATGATTGAATTAACAATCGACACAAAGGGTAGTCTATCCACGTTAACAATATTCTTTTTTCCTTCACATTATTTCTAATTGACCCAAAATCTCAAACTTCAAACACTAATAGATTTATCGATTATCTAATCATATACACATGCACGTTAAAATCTATAACTAAGATCTTGATGTTACAATTTTCGGACTCAGAACTCATGAGTTCAATAATTTTTTAAGGTTAGAATCTTTATAAATAAATAAAAAAACAACTGAGTTGTCAAGTATCCAGAAACTCATCTAAATAATTAACGGTACTATGAATATATGCTTGCAACAGAGACCTCGACACATTGACCACAGAATGTGCCAAATGAAAAGGTTGCAATGTACTACGCTTATCCTAAGCGTACTGTTTCGAAATGCAACAACTAACCATGAAATCGACAGTTTTACTTTCGTGTACGCTGACCTTATGCGTAAAGCTAAGCTTAGTCATGTCCTGGAATAATAATAAAAGTTAAAAAGGATTTACACTACTCTTTCTAAGATTTATTCGAATTTCTTTGATTTGTTCGACTTTGATTATTTTTCTCTGAATGTGTTTGGTAAGTAAACATGTACAATACTACCATGTACTTACGAATTGCAAGTGTCACCTTCATAAAGCTTCCTGTTATGTTATATCATGTTATATTGCGTTGTTGTTGTGTCGTTTTTTCAATTTGTAGATCAAATAATATTAGAAAAAGCCCATAATTGCTTATTTTTTCATGCATCCTTATTTATTCCATGAACGAACATGAACATGATCATAACATGCATGAGCATCTTAGAATCGTGTACTGGCCAATACGGCTAGCTAGCTAGATATACTGTTAATCCCCCACCCACTATATATACGTATATATGTCTGCCCTTCTTAATAATCATTTGGTTAGATTATTGGCTTAGTGTAGAATAGAAGGGGAAGTTAGAAACCTAACTAGGGTTCTAATAACTCCATGTGCATCTTAAAATGGGTTAATGAAGTCCCTACAGCTCTTAAGAGGTTGGTACGCAAGGTCTTAAGTGAGATTCATTTCGAGGTCTTGCGTTTTAAGATCTAAGAAATAGTTCATTCCAAAAAACTAGTCCAATGGGTGAGAGAACTTCAAGACTTTAAGAATCTACATTAACTTTCTTACAATATAGGATGTAGGATGTGGAATGGATGTCAAGCATTTGAATCTCACACTTATTTATTCGTATCATATATTAATAAACCTTGAAAGAGGTTACATTAAATCTCCAGTATTATCGGTGGCCTGAGAGTTGGATAGATAACTAATAGTTTGGTGTTAATAGTCGAGAATATTTCAAATTAACTATACAATTTCATAATCTATTTATTATAGTCCTTGCTATAATGAAAAAGAAAAAATAGTATCGGCAGCAGTGAATTGTACTATGATCAGAAATTATAGAGGATCGAGAGGTATGAAACTTTATGAACAATCCAATTAGAAATGTAACGACGAATTTAGGAAAAACATGAAAGTATAAGGACTAAAACAACAATTTAACGTACTATTAATGGAGACATGTAATATTTTGTAAGAATTGGAGCATATATAAAAGGTTTTAGTGTTCTTAATTGGTTAGGAATACTCTTACAAAGCAAATTTCTAAATGAACAAAGCGAAACTTGGGTGTGGGATCGAACTTGGAACCCTTATTTTGTGGCTTATGGAAGAGAATAATAACAAAATTCTTAACTTGATCAGAATATTGGCCTGTTTGGCTTTAATTTTAAGATTCTTAGATTCCAATTCCTAGAGAATCTTTAGACCATTTTATTCCAAACTGAGTTTTCTTTCTATTCCCCCCGAACCCCACATGATGGGAATAGTATTCCGTAGTCATTTCTTTCTTTCCCATCTACCTAATTATAAATATGTCTTCTCTACGTTGGGCCCACAAGACATGAATTTCAACACTAAGTGGTAAGAGCTGCCCATCTGTGATTTTCTTCATGATCGATCAGTCTCCATTGTAATACTTGCATGTTGATTGTTGATCATGAGTTAAATCATAGAACCATTTTATATAAGGACGGGACATAAACAAAATATTCTATTTTTCCTTTGCTCCGACATAAGTAGATCTAGTGGAAAATGAGATTGTAACGTTGTTCAATCTTAGTTCAAATGGTTCTTATGCAAGTTTATATAATCCAAACACACACACACACACACACACACATATATGTATACATATATATTCATATTCTTTGTGGAGGGGCGGCTAGAAATGAATAAAAGTGAGGTCTTATTCACAATATTATTCTTTATCCATATGGCAACAAACCGTGTAGGACTTATGCTTGGACAGACACTTTTCCTAAAAGGGATTCATAGATTCTTTGTGAAGTGAATATAATACTCTGAAAAGATTTTGTTTTTCTATTTGGCAAGAATCTTATGATCCAATCTTCAATCAACATAGAAGTCCCTTATAGATATCTATAGTCATACATATGACTATATGTATGTTAATGAAGCTTCATTTGAATGACCTCATTATTGTTTGATTATTAATCAGTTCGAACAATGATTTCCAATTTAAACCCACAAAACACAAATAAATTGAATGATTCTAAACCTCAATTTTACTAAACATCAGTTTAATGAATCAATTTGAAGGGATTGATCAATTTTTTGTATATACTCAGGTTGTAGCTATAAACTGACATGACCTTAACATGTGTTATCGGCCTAGTTATTGCGAAAATAATTAGAGACCGTTGGGGAGTACGTAAAAAATCATCCTCATAAATGATAAGTAGCTTAATACTTAAAAGGTAATCTAAGTTTAACAAAAAAAAAAGCATTAAACACTTTTCTTAATAAAAATATAAACTTCATATTTTATAATAATAAGCAGATTTAATGCTTATAAGCACTCCCAAAACGGGCTCTTAGTCCTTAGTCCTAACCACGCTTTGTTTAGTAATTGAATCAAAAGATGAAAGAAGAAGAATTGCATAGATTCAACGACAGAGGGATCTGCTGGCTTCGCCAGTTTAAGCACAAAGTCAGGGGGGGCAAGAAAAAACTGGTCTCTTTTGGCCTCTGGGTTTTGTTTGCAATCAAATTGTTAATAAAGTATTGGTAGCAAAACTTAAAAGTAGCGATTCCATCTCTTTTCTAGCTCCAACCTTCTTAGGATTCGTAGAAAGCCAATTGAAGTTTAAAAAGCATGCATGCATGCATGCACGCATCCATGCATGTATGGGGTCCCACCTAGCTCCTATATATATCTACACATATATTCTATGTTCTGTATTCCAAACTTACTGAAGCAGACAAAGTAAAATATATACCTTATTCTGATATTCCTTCACCTCCATTTAAACACTCTTCAAGGTGGAGCATCTCTCTCCCCTCTCCACCACTTTTTCTTCATCTTTTCTTTAGGGATGTATCTAATTCCAAAGCGATCTTGGTCTGTTTAGTCTACATATCATGTCTTTTTTAGTAGTCTCAATCTAAAATATGTATAACAAATGATTACTAGTTCACAATCTAAAATTGACAACTCATGAGGAAACTAACCCTAGCTAGATGATCAGAACATTTTGTCATATTTTGAAAAAGGTTTTTAGGACACAGAGATTGGATTCCTCCCAACTGAAAAATATTTTAAAGTCCGAAAGTCTTGGGAATAAGATTCCATGACTATGCCAGGCACACGACCACCCATGTACCTATCACACACATTAACCCAATTGATGATTAATTATATTACTTATGCGCTAATCTTTATTAGGGAAAAACAATCATATTTATTGTCCCCTCAAGTGACGTTAAGTATAGGACCTAGAGGTTGATTCGAATTCATCTAAGAATTAATTAAATATCATATCAAAGAACATTTAATAAGGGCTCTAACCCTTCATTAAATAATATGAATACCTTTTATTATAAATGACATGATATTTTATAAACGGTTGGATATAATTTTAAAAATAATTTATACCATACATTCGAATGAGTTTGGACCGCAAAGTTTGTATGAATCCGAACTCTAGTACCCGGGGTAACTCCTTGACTTCAAAGGCTATGTGACTTGCATACCTAGTAAGGTAACTTGATATACACTTTGTCATTTTAAGTTCGAATTTTGGAAATTCATTTTATTTTGTCATGTGTGTAACATTCTTAACGTATGTGCTGTGGTGCAACATATGCTTCTCTACTTTGATAATGTCATAATCAAAACAACGAGGAAGAACGCGAGAATTCAGCTGCTTTCGCCCCACCGGAATTGGATTGGCTAAAATTTAATATCGCCGTTCGGCGGCGAATGGTGAGCCAGTGACAAGTCCCAGCTAGGATAGGTGTTATTTTAAGAAATAGTTATTGACATTATTCTCAGCCTTTGCAGTTCCCCCCTTGATATAGCTATCACGCTCTTTTGGCATTGTAGTATTGACGATTAAGATTGTAAACAAATTTCTCTATCTTGTATACCCGCTTAAGCCTTCATAAAATTTGTCTGTGCTTTAAAAACAAAGGTAATTTGTAATAATTAAAAAAAAAAAAAAAGGAATAGGGCCCACGTTGCAAAATAGAAAGAACAATATCTCTTACTTAGACCGCAATGAATATTTAGGATTGAGTCTCATATGCATGCGCTGTCCAAGATTCTATGCCACAAGAATCCCATCTCCTTCCCCTCCCCTCCCCCCACTTCCTCTCAGTTTATATAAGACGCTGCTGCAGCAGCCATTTGGTTTGTGAAATACAACCAAGTACACAAATCATTAGTCCCATGCTCAACACGTAACCAGGTCGCTTCCAACTTTGATACTGTGATACACAAAGGATTCAGCCAAGGAGAAGTGAGAAGGAAGGATATATAGACAAGCCCTTGATCAAGTTGAGGGTTGGTATAATGTATCATCCGAATCGTCGTCATCAACATCAGCAACAACATAATCCTCAGCATGAAGGAATGATCAAGAGCAATAATAGTAATATTAACATGAGGTGTTCATCATCACGTCCGGATTCAGTACATGGTAATTTGTTTCTTCCTGGACAAATAGGAACGAACGATTCGGGACTTGTTCTCTCAACAGATGCCAAGCCCAGGCTCAAATGGACTTCTGATCTTCACCACCGTTTTATCGAAGCAGTCAATCAGCTTGGAGGACCTGATAGTGAGTTCATGCATGCATGCATTTCCCTCCATTATATTATATGAAGTTTCCATTGAGGCACTAATTATTGATGATTAGATACGCTCAACAACATCCACCGGTCGCTAAGATTCTCCTCGATTCATAATTTAAACTGTTCGTTCATGACTAAAAAAATGATATTAAGTTAATCAAAACTTGATTTTGAAACTCGAACATGAATGATTAATCTAATGACGTGCTTTTTCTTTATAATGTAGAGGCAACTCCTAAAACGGTGATGAAGATTATGGGCATTCCTGGACTTACTTTATACCACTTGAAAAGTCATCTTCAGGTAAATTAGTTCTTACCGTTTGATTTATTATTTAGCTAACTTAGATCGAGATTTGGATTTTGCTTTAGCTTTAGCAAGGCTTGCCTTAATTGACTCTTTATAACTGTTGGGTTGGCAGAAGTACAGGCTCAGCAAGAATCTGCACGGACAAGCTACTAATAACTCATGTGGAAACCCAAAATTTGGTAAAGACAACTTATAATTTATTTGTTTGATTCAGTCTATTGTAGGCCGATCAATCATTTATTTTTATATATTGCATGTGAGTGATCGATAGAGTATAATTCGATATTTGCAGTGATGGCCGAAGAGGGATTACCTGATCATCAAGCAAATGATCAAACTCGTATGAATAATCTAAACAATATTGCACCCCACATGAACAAGTAAGAACTCACATGTATATAAGCTTGAACTTTATCTTTCCAATATACATATTCATCTCTAGTTATGATCTATTATGTATTTGTGAATTTTTTATTCATATATAAAGAGTTAAGTTCATTTTCTCAAACAAAATTAAGGACTTGCCATTGATTCCAGAAGCTTGCATTTAAGTGAAGCACTGGAGATGCAAATTGAAGTTCAAAGAAGGCTACATGAACAACTTGAGGTATATATTGCATACCGAGCTCCTAATTACAATTTTGCTAATCGCATAACGACCAAAAGTCCGAGCTAATGATCGATTACTTATCATTCATAAGATCATTTCCTAACAGCTTAAGTATTTGATACGATTAGTAATTTCGTTTGGAAACTAATGAATGATTAGGTACAACGACACTTGCAGCTCCGTATAGAAGCACAAGGCAAATACCTTCAAGCAGTGCTGGAAAAAGCTCAAGAAACACTGGGAAAACAAGACTCTTCGTCATCAGGTGCGGTAGTGTTAGGATCACTTGAAGCTACAAAATTACAACTCTCCGAGTTAGTGTCGAAAGTATCCAATCAATGCCTCCAGCTAGGTGGCACGGCTACTACCGCTATCACCACTTCCGCTGCTTTTCCAGATCATCATCATCATCATCTGAAACAAATCCAAGTCGGCTTTAACTTTCCGCACGAGGATGGCTCTGTGGATAGCTGCCTCACCTCTTGCGAGGAGAGACGGATGATGAGTAGTGAATTATCGATGAATATTAATAATAACGGAGGGCTTGTCCAGACCGGAGGAGATAAGGAAGGGATCAAGGTGATGAGCAAGAGCAGGGTGGATGCTGATCAACAAAAAGGAAGATTGAGAAAATTGGAAAATGATGATCAAAACTTGATGCTTAGAATGCCTTATTTTGCAGCGACAGCTTTGGACTTGAATGTTGATGATGAGAACAATAACATCAATATCGGGGCTAATTCCGGTTGCAACCAATTCGACTTGAATGGGATCGGCTGGAGCTAAGAATTACTCATATAACATGTAATGAATAGATATAGATAACTAGTCTTTAAACTGATTAATCGGACACGGTCAAGTGCTGGCCAGACTCGAATAAGATCATATTTTCTTGTACCAGTATTTCTCTTCCGGGAATTAAACAAAATCACATTATCTTGAGTTCTAAGAATATACTCATTACATGTTGTAATATACTCATGGAATATTCTACTCCGACAATAAATATTAAGACATTTGAATTCGAGTAAATTTTGATTTTCAATTAAAAAAAAAAAAGAAATCATGCTTTATTGATAAGTTTAGTTCTCAGTTGATGTATAACAAACACTGACATATAAAAAGTAGTAATGTAGCATACAATATGCTGGAACTACTAAATGCATGAACTATATACTAAGTGCTAAGGAATTGTTCTGTGCAAGAAAAATCGAAACTTTTCATTATTCGTTTTTACTTGAATTGCAGGACATTCTTAGAAAACCTGCAACCTGCTCTGCGGTTCTGCCTGCCACCATATCAGCTGCCAGGCCCAAAAAGGTAACTGTAAAGAGCGCAGGGACCACCGGGGCCAACGGGCCATGTTCTAATGTTTCATTTTTCACGTACCTTATTCTTCTTCTTCTGTTATGAGTGTTAGTATAGGGTGAAGAAAACTAAAAGCTCCTGGCTACATACCTTCTGATCTTCTCTGCTTTGTGCAGAAGATGAAACAGAGTAGTCAGTCATAATATGCCAAAAGAGAAGTCTTTGTCTACTTCTTATTCTTCTTCTTTTGGTTTTTTGTTTTTTTGTTTCTCTATTTTTATTTTATCGATCAGTTTGCACAGCAACACATAAATGTTGTGTTTGACCAGATCATAGTACTCATAGCACTTAAAGAAGGAAGCCAAAAGGCTAAAGGCTAAAAAGCCTAAAACTCATATCGAGAAGAGAAACTACAACAGCAAAGAAGACAAAAAGGGCAACCATGGCTTCTCATGCTCATGTTGATGGTGATGGTCCTGGTTTTTTCAAAGTTATTCTGGCTAAGACTCTTCGCAAGAAAAAGCTTGTAAGTTCGTTTGTGTTTCTCTTTGCATTATGTTAAACATTAGCTAACATCTTATCTCTTCATATTTGTATATATATATATTTTTTCGTTCATACCACTTCACAACTTCATATAACTGTACACATATATATAAAATATGTAAATCTGTGTGTGTATCTCGAACAGGGTATTCCGGTAAAGTTTTGTAGAGAGCACGGAGAGACCTTATCAAATCCGGTAATGTTTCTCGAGCTTTCAACGGGGCTAAAATGGAGAGTTGAACTGAAGACTGCAAGTCATGGTCATAAGGTTTGGTTCAAACAAGGGTGGCATGAATTTGCACAGTATTGTGATCTAGCTACACATTTCATTCTAGTTTTTCGATATGTTGGAAATTCAACTTTTTACACGCTTGTTTTTGGTGGAAGTCAGACAGAGATAGAATATCATAGTTCAAATATCACCGAGATGAAATCCGATGATGATTCCGTTTCTGTTGAAATTCTAGACCATTTACCGAGCCTCGAAAGAGAACAGGTAAAATCTATCACTAGTCCTACTACTCGATCCTGTCCTCGTCAAATGAAGAAGAAAGAAAAAATGTCAACTAGCCCCAAATCCTATGAGCTCAAGCACGGTAATAACAACTGTATCATATACTTGTCTCTGTTCTTAAATTTCCCATTATTTTTCTTGATTTTCTTTTTGAATGACAGTATGAATGCATTAATTCTTGACATGTAGGAAAACGTGAAGGTGGAAGGAAAAAAGTTGGTAAGAGTCGAGTGCGAATACTTGGCCGTGACAAAGTTGAAGCTATCGTAAGAGCAACTAGTCATTTCCAATCCGATAAACCATTTTTCGAAGTTCTAATGAATCCATCAAAAGTAGGAGGCTGTTTTAACATGGTCAGTCATCTGATTAGAATAACATTCTAGTTACATATGATATGATATGATTCTACTTAATCAACTAATTTCCTCGGCAGAATGTGCCTCGCCTCTTTATCCGAAAATCTATCAAAGAGAAGACGGATGAAGCTACTCTTATTAAGGTTTCTAATGGGAAGCAATGGCCTCTGACGTGTTATTGGGGAGAAGATAAAAACGGAAGTGCAACGCTCAAGTTACATGGTTGGAAGGAAGTTGTAGCAGACAACCAATTGAAAGTCGGCGATGTTTGTGTCTTTGAGCTAGTACCGAGCAACAAACTTTGCTTCCATCTTACCATCTTTCCCTTATCTTTCCCTTCGGTACGATTTTTCAAAAACAAAAACTTGCTTACTGATTTTTATTATCCGTAGCTTATTCATTAGTCTCTGTGTAACATTACTTGCCATTTTGTGGTTTTGTGGTCAGCTTAAGGAGATAGGAGGAAACAGAGATCAAGCTTGAAACAGATGAGAATATGTTGCTGTTGCCTGTTGGGGTGACCATGATGTGTTTAGAGGAAGCATAGTTATGTTTTGCAGACAGTTAGTTAGTTATCTATGAAACATATTATGAAGCACACAAAGTAGAAATCTTAGTATTTTGTAGTGGTCTATCATTTTTCTGAACGCCCTTTGATGTGTTATTTTGGTTCAGTTTGTTAACTCAAAACGGCGGATTTTGAACTTCGATCTAGACTGAAGTTTAGAACTAAATTATCTAAAACGATAAATCGTGCCGGTCAGTTAAAAGTAAGACCAAGTTCGAAACCGGTGAAAAATGAAAAGGGCTCAGCCCAATAGCTGCAGTGCTGTATCAACGACGTCGTCTTGGCACCATAAGATATAAGTAAAGTAGAACCCTAACAAAGAAGACGAAAATAAATTCAGTAGAATCGATCTAAAATTCGACAGGTTGAGTTCTATAAGATTCGAAAGGATATCAATTTAATTTAGGGTTTCCAGTTTTTGATGATCAATTCCTGTTATCGGTCTGTGATTCAACAATGGGGGCGAGTAGAAAGCTTCAAGGAGAGATCGATCGCGTTCTGAAGAAGGTTCAGGAAGGAGTAGATGTCTTTGACAATATCTGGAATAAGGTTATCGAATCTTTCTTTTGATTCCGGTAGAGATGACTTGTGAAAAGTGAAGTGAAGTGGAACTCACCATCTTCGTTGTTTTATGTTCCCGTAGGTTTATGATACGGACAATGCCAATCAGAAGGAGAAGTTTGAGGCGGACTTGAAGAAGGAAATCAAAAAGCTTCAAAGGTACAGGGATCAGATCAAGACATGGATTCAGTCTAGCGAAATCAAGGATAAGAAGGTCAGTTTCTTTCACTCTATTTAGCTACAACTTGATTTTTATTCTATTTTTATTTATTTTTTCTGAATGCCCTTCCTAGATGTCAGTTTGAGGTTATATCCATTTCTGGTCGTCCAATTTTCTTGTCGAGTTGGGTTGACGCTCAGTCTTGGGCAATAGTGTAAGTATGAACTAGTGAAGCACAAAGTAGTTGAAATGATTGCGACTTATTTTTATTAAGATGACAGGGATCAACACATTTCCCCAAACTCTAGGGCCATATCTTAAATGAGTTACTTTTTATGAAAACCTTAGTTTTAAGACTGCTTCAATTGGGGAATTCACTATTTCTTTTTATAGTCCTGCATACATGGTTGTCTGTAGATTTCCTTGAGCTACTTCTGCTTGAAGATAGCAAAATGTGTTCCTGGTCATTAAAATGTTAGTTCACGGTTATTTGGGCTTCTCAAGAGAATTACCGTCTATATCTTGATGGACTTGGCTGTGGTAGTACTAGTAAATCATTTTTGTGTAACCTTCTTTCTTAGTTATGTAGTGTGGACTGTGGAGTGTCTTTCTATAGTCTGGGCTGAGAAATCTATTCTGCCAGACCATTTTAATTTCACAAAATGAACAAATATTTCTCGGAGCTGAGTTTTGTAATTTGGTCTATTCACATAGTTAAGTAGGTTAGCATCATATGGAATAATTCCAGGGACTCCTTTATGAAATTGAATGTCACAAAAAATTTTCACATGGTCCAATGGTCTTTGGTGAGTATGTCTAGTGTTTAATTGAGTTTTGCTGCAGTTTTCACGGTTTCTTACTTTCAATTTAATGTTTTGCAGTACTGACCTCTTTCAGGCTGAATTTATCATTTTTTTACAGTTACATATGTTTCGTAGGGATAATCAAGCATTGAAACTGAACTGAGTTCCCTTATTTACCCGTTTTAAATCTCTTATTGATATATGGTCTAGTGTGCTCTTTATGATTTCTTATGTTTCCTTTAGCAATTCTTCTTCTTTTTTTTTTCTTTTTCCTGTTCTCAATTAATTGGTTGTTATTTTTTATGGCGTTGCTTGGCTGCATTAAGATGTTTGAAAGTGCATCATTTGAAACTATTCAACTTCCTAATCTGATGATGACATCTTATTTGTTTTCTTTTGATACATGTTGACATAGGTTAGTGCCTCTTATGAGCAGGCTCTGATGGATGCTCGGAAGACTATTGAACGAGAAATGGAGAGATTTAAAATATGTGAGAAGGAGACTAAAACAAAAGCATTCTCTAAAGAAGGACTTGGCCAACAACCTAAAACTGTAAGTACTAATCCTTTGGTTATTACTCAAATGACACCTCATGATAAGAGATTATGTTTTAAGTGGACAATTGTGCAACTGCCTTTCTCCTCCTGGAAATGCTTTACATATTAATCATTCATTATGAATTTTGATAATTTTTCTTTTAATTATGTGCCCTTGGTTATTGCTCAAATGACTTATCATGGTAAGAGATTAGGTTTCAAGTGGACAATTGTGCAACTGCCTTTCTCCTCCTGGAAATGCTTTCCATATTAATCATTCATTATGGATTTTGATAATTTTTCTTTTAATTATGTGTCCTTGGTTATTGCTCAAATGACTTCTCATGATAAGAGATTATGTTTCAAGTGGAAAATTTTTCAACTTCCTTTCTCTTCCTGGAAATGCTTTACATATTAATCATTCATTATGGATTTTGATAATTTTCTTTTAACTATGTGCCCCATGAAATTGACTAGAAGAGGATGCCATCACTACCCTTATCCAAATCCATAATGAATGATTTATAACAAAGCAAGGGTTAAATAACTTGGTCCCCTTTTATGGTCAGCCCTTTATATGAACAATGAAGAACTTTCACGCATATCTTTTTACACTACTCGTTTTCTTTTGTATGTATTCGCTACATGTCTACTTATTTACAATAAAGTGCTATGGATAAACAAATTCCTAGCATTGAATTACTTAATACTTGTAGAATATTGTAAGATAGACTTACGCTTCAGCAAACAAATCAGTTTGATTTGTTTTTGCTGGTTAATTGCTGATTCGTTGCTAGGTAGTTGCGATTTTCTAGGGATTGTGTAGTTAGACTGGGTTTTCTCTCCTATATTAAGGAACCTAAGATGTAAATTTAGGTTATGAATACAGTTTTTTTTTACCTCTAAAATTCACATGGTATTAGAGCCACATATCTACTAAACCCTAGTAAATCAATCCCTCATGACAAAGTACGAGATGGCTACGGGAAAACTAGGTTCTCTTTCTGTTTCAAACCTAGAAAATACCTCCAATCACGAAATCATGGTCGGTGGCAACCATGGAAACTCAGAGAACAATCAAGTCATCATCACTGGGCACAAACTGAATGAGAACAACTATGTTCAATGGTCTCATTCAGTAATGATGTATATATGCAGAAAAGGAAAGGATGAATATCTATCTAGTGAAGTAACCAAACTAGAAAAAGATGATCCAAAATTTAGGGTATGGAAGGCTGAAAACAATATGGTCATGTCATGGCTCATAAATTTCATGACTACTGATGTTGGAGAAAACTTTCTACTATATGAAACGGCCACATAGATATGGGAGGCAGTTAAGGAGACCTACTCAAACAATGAGAACACTTCGAAACTATTCGAGATTGAGAGTAACCTACATGACTTACGGCAAGGGGACTTGACCGTAACTCAATACTACAACACCTTTACCCGTTACTGGCAACAACTAGATTCGTGTGAAATTCATCCATGGAAGTACACTGAAGACATCAAACTATACAAACAAATTGTCCAAAGAAAAAGATTGTACAAATTCCTTATTAGACTAAATTAGAATCTAGATGAAGTAAGAGGAAGAATCCAAGGTTATAAATCTCCACCAAGTGTAAAAGAGGTTTTTTCTGAAGTAAGGAAAGAGGAGAGCAGAAAAAGGGTAATGTTGAAATCTCACTTAGCAACTCAAATATGGAAGTCTCGGCCTTAGTAGTTAGAGACTATCAATCAAGTGAGAATAGGCAAAGGAAAGAATAGCCATGGTGTGACCACTGCCAGAAACTTGGACACGTTAAAGGCACATGCTGAAAAATCCATGGAAAACCAGCAGATTGGAAACTATCACGACAACCTTACAAAGAAGGCCATGGAAACCATATTCTCTTGGAGGAACCTACTACAACCGGTGAATCTAATGTGTTCAGCAGGGAACAACTTGATCTACTAAAGAAACTGCTCAATCAGTCACCGTCATCCTCACAACCCTCCTCAACTATTGGAACCAGGTCCATAGCTCAAAAAGGTAACTTCGCTACTGCCCTAAATACTATGAAAAATAAGAACAATTCATGGATTGTGGACTCTGGAGCATCAGACCACATGACTGGTGACAAATCTCTCTTTAGTACTGTTACTCCTTCCTATGAAAATCTGACTATTAGAATTGTAGATGGCTCACTCTCAAAGGCGGCCGGTTTATGGTCCATCACAATATCAAAAGACCTTACCCTACACTTGGTCCTATTAGTTCCAAATCTAGACTGCAACTTATTATCCATCAGTAAACTCACCCAAGATCATAATTGTGTCACTAAATTCTTTCCATACTTGTGTGAATTTTAGGACTTGGATTCAGGGAAGAAGATTGGCAATGCTAAGATGTACTCGGGGCTCTATCTCCTTGAGGTTTCTTATCCTTAAGTGGACAGCTGCATGTCAGAATGTTTAGTGTCTAGAAGTCATAATAGTTCTATTAGTCAACATCCTAAAGATAGTCTAGTAATGTTATGGCACTACTGGTTAGGTCATCCAAACTTTGTGTATCTTCAGAAATTATTTCCATCTTTATTCTATAATAAAAGACCCTCTGATTTTTAGTGTGAAATCTGTCAACTCTCAAAATACACCCGAAACTCCTTCCCTAATCAACCTTACAAAAAGTCCCAATCTTTCTCTATGATTCATAGTGATGTATGGGGACCATCAAGAGTAAAATCCAAAACAGGGGCTCGTTGGTTCATCACACTCGACTAACATGGGTGTTTCTCATGAAAGAAAAATCTGATGTGGGCCAAATCTTCAAAAATTTCAATTTGATGGTTAAGACTCAAATTCAAGCTAAGATACAAGTGTTCAGGACAGATAATGCTAAAGAGTACTTCACATCCTCTCTTAGCACATATCTTCTAGAACAAGGAATTATCCATCAAAGCTCGTGTGTGGATACACCTCAACAAAATGGAATTGCGGAAAGGAAAAACAGATATCTATTAGATGTTGCAAGATCACTCATGTTTGCATCCCACGTTCCAAAGCATCATTGGGGTGATGCCATCCTCACCGCAGCCTACCTCATCAATAGAATGCCTTCTCGGATCCTCCAATTTCATACCCCATGTCAGACCATCCTAAAGACCTATCCACACACACACCTCATAACCTCTATTCCTTTCAAAGTATTTGGCTGCTCTGTTTTTGTCCATGACCACAATCCCACTAGAAGCAAACTCGATCCTAGGGCAATCAAATGCATTTTCTTAGGATACTCATCAAATCAGAAAGGGTACAAGTGTTACTCCCCCAACACACAAAAATACTACAACTCCATGGATGTCACATTTTTTGAACAACAACCCTTCTATCCCAAATTTGACATTCAGGGGGAGAATTCGGTTATACATGAATATCAACTTTGGGATATCACAACCATAGAGCAAACTACCTTTCCTAGTCCACCGAGTAGTGACAGATTCCTACAAGATCTTATTCCCAATCTCCATCCTACTCAAAATACCCATCTTACTAAGCAGAACCCTCTTCCATCTTTAGACACCAATCAACAGAACATTGACCTGCAGAACCCCCTTCCATCTCTAGACACCAGTCGACAGAACACTGACCTCATCACATACCCTAGAAGGAAAAGAAGTCAAGTGGAAACAGAACCCCTAGTACATCATGAGCAAATCCATGAATCAGACTCTGATCCAAGGTCAAATGAAGACCTTCAAGGAACCCTAATTCTGAATCTTCTTCTATTGAGTTGGAAAATGATGATATTAATTGGCCTGTTGCATTGAGGAAAGGTGTTAGATCATGTACAAAGCATTCTATATGCAACTTTGTGTCCTATCAAGGGCTTTCACCCAATTTCTGGGCATTGGTGTCCAACATCGATAGAATTCAGATTCCAAACAACATACAAGAAGCTCTAAAAACTCCTAAATGGAAAGTAGCCGTTTGTGATGAAATTCAGGCACTAGAGAAGAATGAAACGTGGGAAGTTACATAATTACCTTCGGGAAAGCGTCCTGTGGGTTGTAAGTGGATATTCACGGTAAAGTACAAAGATGATGGGAGTGTGGACAGATTCAAAGCTCGATTGGTTGCGAAAGGATTTACTCAATCCTATGGAATTGACCATGAAGAAACTTGCTCCAGTAGCAAAACTAAATATTGTCCAAGTCCTCCTTTCACTAGCTACAAATCTAGATTGGCCACTATACCAACTTGATGTCAAAAATTCATTTTTGAATGGAGATCTAATAGAGGAAGTGTATATGGACATTCCTCCAGGATTTGAGAATTCAGATACAATCAACAAAGTGTGCAAGCTAAAAAGGTCACTTTATGGACTCAAGCAATCACCAAGGGCTTGGTTTGACAGATTTACAAAGGTGGTCAAGAGATATGGATACACTTAATGTCAATCGGATCACACCTTATTTGTCAAATTTTCTGTTATAGGAAAAGTTGCCATTCTTATTGTGTATGTTGATGACATTATTTTAATCGGGGATTATGAGGGGGAGCTATGCAATGTCAAAGAATACCTAGCAAGAGAATTTGAGATCAAAGACTTGGGAAATCTCATATATTTTCTAGGAATGGAAATCGCTTGGTCAAAAAAGAGAATTTTAGTATCTCAAAGAACGTATGTGTTGGACCTACTAAAGGAGACATGAATGCTGGGATGCAAGCCAGCCGATACTCTAATGGACTCAACCTTAAAATTAAGACTCAGAGAGGACGACATACCTATTGATAAGGGCAGATACCAACGGTTGGTTGGGAAGCTAATCTACTTATCCCACACTAGACCTGATATTGGTTTTGCCATGAGTAAAGTAAGTCAATTTATGAATTGTCCAAATGAAGAACATATGGAGGCTGTTTACCGAATATTGAGGTACCTAAAGATGACACCTGGAAATGGTTTGTTCTTTAAAAAAACAGCAAGTAGAGATAGTGAAGTCTACAGTGATGCAGATTGGGCAGGATCAATCAAAGACTGGAGATCTACCTTAGGTTATTGCACCTATGTATGGGGGAACTTAGTCACATGGAGAAGCAAAAAGCAATCAGTAGTGTTACGAAGTAGTGTAGAGGCTGAATTTCAAGCTATGGCTCATGGGATATGTGAGGGAATATGGTTAAGAATAATTTTACAGGAATTAAAATTTTCAGTGGATGAACCAATGAAAATGTTTTGTGATAATCAATCTGCTATAAGCATTGCAAAGAATCTAGTTCATCACGATCGAACAAAGCATGTAGAGATCGATCGACACTTCATAAAAGAAAAGGTAGATGAAGGGATAGTTAAGCTACTACACATGCCTACAAGTTTGCAGATAGTTGATGTCCTAACTAAGGCTCTTCCAAGAATCAAGTTTGAAGATCTAAAGTCCATGCTTGGCATGATTGACAATCTATAACCAAGCTTGAGGGGGAGTGTAGAAAATTGTAAGATAGGCTTACGCTTCAGCAAACAAATTAGTTTTATTTGTTTGTTGGTTAATTGCTTATTAGTTGCTTGGTAGTTGCGATTTTCTAGGGATTCTAATAGAATATGTTTAGAGGTATATATTGTGTAGTTAGACTAGGTTTTCTCTCCTATATAAAGGAACCTAAGATGTAAATTTAGGTTATAAATAAAATTTCTTTTACCTCTAAAATTCACAATATTGTTTTAAGTTTTAAGTCGTATTCGTATATGCTGCAGACATTTTCTTATGTCAAACTAAAGCCTTTTTTTTTCCCTCTAGAGCAATTGTTAGTAGATTTAGTGGAGGCTTTGTCTAACTAAACTGCAGATTTATTATTCCTCATGTATAGATCCTCTTTTCCTTGTTGTGTTAGTAAATGTGTTAATCTTATAGGATCCAAGGGAGAAGGCTAAATCAGAGACCAGGGATTGGCTGAACAATGTGGTATGAAAAATATTTTCTTATTCTATAAAGTAAGAATTAAATCATGCATTAAGGCCTTTACTTTTCTAGCTTGTATTTGTTTTAAGCATACTACATGAGCAACATCACTAGAAAATTTCTATAGTTGATATCATGTACGCTAAACATGGGTCGTTACCAAATATAAGCAACGGTTGGAAGATGGATATTTTTCTTCTTTGGATAATTAAAGTACAAACTCATTGATCATTGACCCATTTTGTGAATTTTAGAGGAATACAATTCTTATTCACTTAATCAGCAAAATACATCTCAGAGTCCCTATTAACATAAAAGGAAAAAAATACTACCTTTTACATATAAAAAGAAATACATAAAATCAACAAATAATCAACACCTAATTAGCTAGAGATAAGGCTGATTTGTTGCTGGTCAATATCTTAAATATATTCTACACTCCCCCTCAAGCTTGGCTATAGATGTTAATCAAGCCAAGCTTGGACTTCAGATTTTCAAACTTAACTCTTGGTAGAGCCTTAGTAAGGATGTCAGCTGTTTGGAGACATGTTGGCATGTAAAGTAGTTTAATTGTCCCCTCCTCTACCTTTTCCTTTATGAATTGGCGATCAATCACCACAATTTTTGTTCGATCATGCTTGGCAATGCTGATGGTTGATTGATTTTCACGGTACATCTTCATTGGTTATTCCACCGAAATATTAAACTCCTGTAAGAGTTCCTAGTCACATTCCCTCGCAGATCCCATGAGCCATGGCTCGAAACTTAGCATCTGCACTGCTTCTTGAAATTACTAATTACTTTTTGCTTCGCCATATTACAAGATTCCCCCATATATAGGTACAATAACTTGAGGTTGATCTTCAGTCCTTTACAGATTCGGCCCAATCAAAGTCACGATAAATTTCAATATCCTTGCTTGATGTTTCCCCAATGAACAAACCTTTTCCTGGAGTTAGCTTTAAGTATCTCAGGATTCGGTAGACTGCCTCCATGTGCCCTTCATTAGGACAATTCATAAACCGACTCATCATGCTCACTGAAAAACCAATATCCAGTCTGGTGTGGGATAAATAGATTAGTTTCCCCACCAATCATTGATATCTGCCCTTATCAACTGGTGCACTATCTTCTTTGAGGCCCAATTTAGCAGTTGAATCCATAGGAGTGTCTGCTGGCTTGCACCCAAGCACACTATTTTCTTGGAGAAGGTCCAACACTTTTTTTTGTTGAGAAACTGAAATTCCATTTCTTGACCTGGCTATTTCCATTCCTAGGAAGTATTTGAGGCTTCCCAAGTCTTTGATATCAAATTCTTTGGGTAGGAGTTCCTTAAAACTGCTCAATTCCTCCTCAAAACCCCCTGTTAGAATAATGTCATCCACATACACAACAAAGATGGCAATCCTTCCTGTAGAAGAATATTTTACAAATAGAGTATGATTCGCTTGACACCGAGTGTAGCCATGCCATTTAACCACCTTTGTAAATATGTCGAACCAAGCCCTTGGAGATTGCTTGAGTCACATATAGTGATCTTTTGAGTTTGCACACTTTACTGTTTGTATCGGGTTTCTCAAAACTAGGGAGTATGTCCATGTACACCTCCTCAACTAAGTCTCCATTAAGGAAGGAATTCTTGACATCTAGTTGGTAAAGAGGCCAATCTAGATTTGCAGCCAACGATAGGAGGACACGGAATGTCTTCAGCTTGGCTACTAGAGCAAATGTTTCTTCGTAGTTAATTCAATAGGACTGAGTAAAGCCTTTTGCAACTAGGCGAGTTTTGAATCTGTCCACACTTCCATCATCTCTATATTTAACTGTGAAAATTCAAGCTTTCCTGATGATAATTTTGTGATTTTCCATGTCTCATTCTTTTCCAGGCCTGGATTTTATCCCAAACTGCTACTTTCCATTTTGGTGATTTGAGAGCTTCTTGTATGTGGTTGGGAATCTGAATTTTATCAAGGTTGGATACCAATGCCCTGAAATTGGGTGATAGTCCTGATAGGATACAAAGGTGTATATAGGATGCTTTGTGCATGATCTTACACCTTTCCTTACTGCAATATCTTAAATATATTCTACACATTTGAAATAAGTTCTGCAACTTTTTTATTTTAATAAAACCTGAATTTAATAGAGTTAACAATTCTTTGTGACCTGAGTATCCTGTGTTAGATTACAGTGGGGAGAGTCTTGTGATAACAGTGTCTCCTTGTTACTCCTTAGGTGACCAATTAATAATCAACGCATGCACAAACATATTTCTATTTATAAGTTGTCCTATAGGTCAAATGTTAATTGGCTTCCAATGTCTTTTATCTTGAGTAGGTCAGCGAGTTGGAATCTCAGATTGATAGTTTTGAAGCTGAGATTGAGGGGCTATCTGTGAAAAAGGGGAAGGCAAGGCCCCCAAGACTGGTAAGGGATAAGAAGTACATGAAGTATAGATGTTATTACTTGTTCTCCCTACTCCTTTTTGTCTTTTTTCTGAAATGGGCATAATTGGCTCATGTTAGTTACTTTTAGTTGTTGTTGTTCCCCTCCAACCCCTTCTTTCTGGTGTGGCAGGTACATCTGGAGACATCTATAACACGGCACAGGGCCCATATAATGAAGTTAGAACTCATCTTGAGACTACTTGATAATGATGAATTGAGTCCTGAGCAAGTTAACGATGTTAAAGACTTCTTGGATGACTATGTGGAACGTAATCAGGTTCATGTGCATTTTGACTTTTTAAAGAAAAAATATTCATACATTACTAGTAACAATTGATGGAATTGATTCCTTGCATGTTTTGTTTTATGAATCATCGTTTCAATGGTAGATTTTCGTGATGTGCTTATGGAGAATCCCCATAAGCAATATTTTCTTATTACTATTTACTTATTTACTTTTTATTTTTGATTCTAGGAGGACTTTGATGAATTTGATGATGTTGATGAACTTTACAACTCATTACCATTGGATAAAGTGGAGGCCCTTGAAGAAATGGTTATTGTTACTGCTCCTGTACTTGTCAAGGTGGACGACAGTCTTGGAAAATAGTGTATCTAATTGTTGTTAAATGGAAATGTTGCTTTCTAATTGAAATTAGAGAAGTTTCTAATTGAAATTACCATGTGTCTCTTTATGCGATTATTGCCCATGTTTTCTGTGCTTGAGATTTTGGGTATAGTAGTAATACATAGGTGAGAGTTAGTCATGTTATTACCCTCTGAAACTAAATCTTGCTTTCTATTCTTCCAGGGTGCGCCAGTTCTTTGTTTGAAGACACCTTTGGCTGCATCAGCTTCTCAGATTCCAGTATGTGTTTATATTTATTCTCCAAATCTTTTGCTGTGTAAAATATTTTTTTCCAGTAAATACTTTAATATAACATCCCTGAAAGCTTTATCTGGGCTGCATCTTGACAATTTGTACAGTTTTTGCTCATCTCACCTTCCCTGTTATAGGTTTCTCCAAATCTGAAGTTCTTTAATTTTATTCCAGGACACTAGCACTTCTATTCCTGAACAGAGTACAACTGTAGAGGATCAAGTTGATGATGCGGCTTCTAAAGATCCTAATGCTGATGTTATTGTAGAAACTCCACCTCCCAAAAGTAGTGGAATTGGCTTGTCTTCAATATCAACACCTCCCACTAGTCATCAAGCCCCTCTTTCTGTGAATGTTCCCATTCATAATGTGTCTGGCTTATCAACTCAAACAACCATTCTTCGTGGCCCAAGTCCTGTTCGTGGTTCTTCAGAGAATACAGGTTCTGCTACATCTCCACCGTCTACTTCTGTAAAGGAAGAAGATATTTCAAGCTTTCCTGGCCGCAGACCATCTCCATCTCTTGCAGATACTGGACTTGCTAGGGGCATTGGTAGAGGTGGCCTTACTAACCCACCACCATCTACTCTCCCTCATAGTTCTGCAAATGCAGTTTCTGTTGCTGGGGCCCTTGGCTCTGTTCCATCTGCCTCTGATGTAACAAAAAGAAATACTTTGGGAGCTGATGAGAGACTTGGGAACGGTTCCATGGCACTGCCTATGGTTTCACCTTTAAGTAATCGGATGATCTTGGCTCCAACTGTTAAGGGCAATGATGGAACCGGTTCTATTGATTCTAGCAATCTCAGTGAGGTTGCAGCGTTACCTGGTCGAGTTTACTCCCCATCTATGGTCCCTGGCATGCAATGGAGGCCGGGAAGTTCCTTCCAGAATCAGAATGAACCGGTATGGCATTGTTCACTCTTTCATTTTAGCAATTGAGCATTTTTTTATAGAAAATTTTTTATCACCTTGCAATGTGGGAACAGTAAGGTGAGAAAAATGTTCCTATGTTTACTGTAGGTTCTTACTTTCTACCAATTCTATCATCTTTACAACAGTTGGTAATAATTCTGTTCTTCCCCCTGTACGTAATCTTACTGCTTAACTCTTTCTGTTTTCCTACTACTTTCTCAATAAAAATAAATGTAATTTTTTTTTTTGGGATTATTACATTTTTTGGATTAATAATGAGATTACATAAGATGGAGAAAAATTAAGAACAAAAAGTTCTCTTTTAAATTATACTTGACATAAGTTCGTTTATCAAATAGTATGTTGTCGGTAGTTACATATTTTTTGTTCCATTTGATTACAATAGTTTGGCCTCAGAACGCCAGTTCAAGCACTCAGAATGGCATTTCAGCAATGAGTAAATCCAAATGACTTTTATAAAAAGTTATACTTTTCTTCTTTTTCTCTTGCACTTTTCAAAATTTGCTTCGTGATTGAGATTTCAATTATTTCTTGATTGGTAGTTTCGTGGAAGAACAGAGATAGCACCTGATCAGAGAGAGAAATTTCTACAACGGCTCCAGCAAGTACAACAACAAGGCCATACGAACCTCCTGGGCATGCCTCTTGTTGGTGGAAATCATAAACAGTTCCCGGCACAACAGCAGAGCTCAATTTTACAGCAGGTAGATTTGATTTTCAATGCTTGGCTCATCAATTTTCTTCTCTCACACAATCCTCCTAGCAAAACTTGAAGTTGAAAAAACGAGCAGAATATTAACATCGATGTACCATTTTGACTGGTTTAGAAATAGTGATTTTATGGCTTTTCTCAATGCTTTGAAAATATTTTAATTTGGAAACCTTCACAAAAATCATGAATGCAAGGCAACATTTTATGACATCATAGTATGTAAATGTCTGATACGTTTGGGGACATATGAATAAATATTTCAGAGTTGCATTGACATTCTAAAATGTCTCCCTCTACATTAAAATATATTCTGTCACCCTTCATGGACTTTTGAAACTTCTAGGAATGCTTCCTATTAGCTATTAGTTATGAATTTTAACACGGAAATTTTTCCTATTCTGAGTCTTATTAATGGGTAAACAGGCTTTGTTGTGTGTATTTATAAATAATTTTATGTGCATCACATGCCTGTAAAATATCTGTTAAATGAACTAGATATATTATATACTATTTGGTTTGTATGCAGTTCAATTCGCAAAACCCATCCGTGTCTGCTCAAGCCATTATGGGTCTTGGAGTTCAATCACCAAGCAATAGTGTTACATCCATAGCCTTGCAACAGCAGACCATTCATCAACAGTCGAATCAACAGGGACTGATGCCAAGCACGGCAAAAGATGCTGGTATCATCCATTTTGTTTCTGTCTTTTATTTCATACGGCATTCAAGTGTCTTTTAAGTTCTTTCTGCTTTCCATCTGGTGGGTGAGTGTTGGGAAAGTTATTAGTGGCTGGAATCTCACAACCGAAGTCGTTGAGCTGAAGGAGCTCACAGGTAATCTAAACTCGTAGACCATCCATTAACTGTCAAATTAACTGGCGTTGTTGTCTAGATGGACAAATGCTTCCAGTATCATTTAACTTTTACTCTAATGTTTCTTACATTGCTTAGTGTCTTTGTAATTTATATTCCTTCTTGAGGGGCAGGGGCAGGAAGTTGCAAATGGTTGAAATCCTCCAAGAAAAACTGATCAGCAAAAGTAGCTCACTATAAATCTTACTGAGAAACCCATAGCAGTGAAATAAATTATTTTTTTGATGATTTTGTCTAGCTATGTACTTAATTTATGAAAATATCATGGATAATTTTTTGATGATCCATGGAGAAGTGTCGTGATAAGTTCCTTAATTTTTTAGCTCTCATCAATATCACCAATGATAATTTGTCTTGAATGCAGATGTTGGCCCAACAAAAATCGACGAGTCACAACAGCAACAGAGTTTGCCAGATGAGTCAGCTATTGACTCTTTCCCTAGTTCTGGGCTTGGAAAGAATCTCATGAGCGATGATGATTTGAAAGCTTCATATGCAGTTGATTCTATGGTATGCCAAATATGTCTTTTTCATCTTCCATGAATTTACTGGAACAATTTGAGTTGGATCGAGTATACAAACATGGAAATTATGATTTAGTGTCCGAATAATTGATAATTATGGTATTTTCTGACCTACTTCTGTATTCCAATTGCTGCAGGCAGTAGTATCTGGCTCCTTGACAGAGTCTGCTCCTGTGGCTAGAGAAACCGATCTCTCTCCTGGGCAGCCCTTACAGTCCAATCAACTTTCTAGCAGTCTGGGCGTTATTGGGCGAAGAAGTGTGTCTGACCTGGGTGCCATTGGGGATAGCCTTAGTGGATCCGGTTTGAATTCTCCAGGCCTACATGATCAGATGTACAATTTGCAAATGCTTGATGCCGCATATCATAGACTACCTCAGCCTAAAGATTCAGAACGTCCAAGAAGCTACACTCCAGTATGGATGCTATTATCATCATCTTACTAATTGCTCACCAGAGATTACTTTATTTGATCAATCTTTCTATCTTTTGTCTTCTACAGAGGCTCCCTGCAATTACTCCACCTAGCTATCCTCAAGTACAGGCACCTATTATTAACAATCCTGCATTCTGGGAGCGACTCGGTGTTGAACCTAATGGCACTGACACCCTGTTCTTTGCATTTTACTTTCACCCAGTAAGTAACTTTCCTTTTTCATGCAATATTTTCCTCCATGGCACAGTGGGTTTGATGTCGTCTTTTTTACTGCAGAACACGTACCAACAGTACCTGGCTGCAAGAGAGTTGAAGAAGCAATCATGGAGGTACCACAGGAAATACCAGACTTGGTTTCAACGGCATGAGGAACCAAAAGTTGCTACTGATGAATATGAACAGGGAACATATGTTTACTTTGATTTCCATATTAACAATGATGACCTACAACATGGATGGTATGTTAACTCTGACCCTCTTTTAGATATAGGCATGCCAAACAATGGGATAACCGTTCCTATATGAATCTGACACTGTTAGTTGTGGCTAATTTTTATTTAATTATGATTTCCAGGTGCCAAAGAATCAAGACCGAGTTCACGTTTGAGTATAACTACCTTGAAGACGAACTCAATTTATAGAAGATGACAAGCACATGGTAAAGCTGTTATTCGACACATCTATTTATGGGTTTTGCTTAATTATTTATAGACCCTAAACCACTTTAAACCTTTTGCATCTCACGTCATGATTAGATGATCTGAAACTTATATATCTAGATCTTTATCTTAGGCATTTCATTTCCGGCGGGCAATTGTCAGAATACGAGCTGAATTTGAGACCTGAATTCTACATCTCTCATTGCAGTCTCAAGTAGATTCATGTTTTTATTTTTATTTTTTCCCTTTTAAGGTGTAAGAAGAATACGAGAATGTGTTAAAAAAAAAGTATATATCATAGTTATGTGCCTTTAGAGCATAGTCTAAAGCTTTTCTACATTTTATATGCAAAACATGTGTTTAGATTCAAATCTCTAGTCTAATACCTTATATGCTTCAAATTAGCCCCTAACTTCTAGCTACTTATGATTGATTGTTCTTATTACAAAAGGAAAAGATATACCACTTAACCTAGTGATTATATATTGATTAAACTCTTAGAGAGAAAAAGAAATGTGTAAAAGTTGGGTCGGTGGTTGAGGGGCCTACATCGATAGGATCGTGTGCAAAAGTCAGGATTCTTATTCTCTCTTTTTCGCTCGCACATTTATTTCTCTAGATTCTATGAGAGAGCGAGCCCACGCAATTTGTATTCGATAGAGACCTTGCCACCATGACGCATTTACGCACACGCCCTTCTTAAATCCAACAAGACATCACAATCATGTTCCACTATGTATCTTGTATAGTGCAAAAGCGGTTGTTCTTTATGAAGATCACATCGTTACATTTCGATCACAAACTTTGTAGTAACACTTGAAACACTTTCCTTCTACTATATATGAACTTTCCCTTGTGTGTAATTTCACTTCCCCATATCTTGAAAACCAAAATTTAGTATTACATTATAAATGATACTAAAAGCTCATCCGATGGGGGGGTGCGTGCAATCTGTCGGTAGACAGTAACCGGGCACTTTTTAGTGGTCTTACCGTACTCCATTTCCAGATTTCAAGTAAATAGTGTTTATTGTTTTTTTTTCCTCCTCAAGAATGGTTGATGAGAGACTAGGAGAGTGGTTAATATTTGGTACAATTTTTTTTAATATATAATTTGGTGTAATTTGATATCCTATCATTATTTTGTTCTTCTAATTATATTGAGAATGAATTGTACCAGATATTTACTCGTCAATGGGGCTATTTGCTATTAGATCTTAAGTATATTTTGAGTTCAATTCGATTTAAACTCATCTGGATTTTTAAACTCATTCGAAGCATATTATTTTTAAAGTTCGTTCTTGGATTCAGGACACATCTATAACGTGTGCATGAAATCTCCTCCTTCTTCTAGGGGGGATAGTCTCTTCTGATGGAGTTAGGCTGTTGTTCTTGTCTTATTATTCAGCAGCAGCCAATTATTTGCTACTGTCACATTCGGGTAATTTTAAGTTCAACGTGGACGGTTCCTTCAAGGCCTGTTCTGTTATCTTTTCTTGCGGCGGGGTTGTTCGAAATAGCAACGCTAATTTCGTTGCGGGTTTCTTTGCTAGGCTAGAGGTGGGTAATGGTTTTCAGGCTGAGGTTATGGGTCTCTATTATGGCATCCAATTGGTTATAACCAAAGGTCTCCATCCCCTGCAGGTAGAAACCGATTCTCAAGCTCTCTTCCAAGTGATTATGAACAACTGCAGTGACTGGACTCTTAGAGCTGTTTGGCCTATAATCCAACTCTAGATTCTTTCTTTTAAGATTGCTGTAATTCACGTTTACCATGAGAGCAATAGAATTACCAATGCGATTGTAAATTTAGATTTCAATCCTTTTTGCACTTTTGAGCATGAGGAGTGTTTACCAATTTCTGTCAAGTCCATTCTGCTTGACGATAAAGCTGGCCTCTCTATCTTCAGGATGTAATCATTTTTTCATCTATTCAAGTTTCTTATTCTTAAAAAAAAAAAAAAACTTTTCTCCTCAATTACATCATTTAACATAGACCGGTGTAAGAAATGCTTTTTTGAGTTGAGTTTTCTAACACATAATGATTCAAAAAAAAAAAAAAAAAAGTGGCAACATGACGACATAGATGAAAACTGAACTCTACCTTCCAAATGTAATAATTAATCCTTCCCAGGCAATTTGATTTAGTTTATTTATCATTATTTTTTTTATCAAATTTGTAATATTCAAATTAGTAAACTATATTTGACAAAATTATACAGCAAATCAAATATCACATTCTACATTGAAAACTTCAAAAAAAAAATATCGTGTTAGAGGTAAAAGGTTGTCTTCTTTTCATTGTCGTTTACTTTGCTAGAAGAATTTTGTATGTATTCATTCAACTTATATAACTTGCTTGCTCCGCTCCTCCACCTCCATTAAAAATCTAGCCGTTACGGATTCTGAGTTCTCATTTATCACTCAGTCCCACAACTCTTCTTCTCCTCTCTTCAAGGCTTCACAGAAGAAAGTATTTTAATTTGATTTTTTTTAAATTTATTTTCTTCTTTTTGGGTAAGCTCAAAATCCAGCCCAATATTTCCTTTTCCCAGAAGATTTCTTCATACACACGTCGGTTTCGTTTTGGCTCCCCTGTTCTTGTTTCCATGTATATTTTTTTGTAGATATTATTCTCGACACCACTCTCTCTCTCTCTCTCTCTCCCTCTTTCTCTCTCACACACTTCCACGATCTGAGCTTTAGTGGGGAAATATTGCTTGATTTTCGCCTATATCCTAAACAAACCATCACCTTTCTCTCCGATAAATCACAAATCCCATGAGTGCAACTTTTTAGTCCATCTTTTTTTCTATTTTTTTAGAATTATTCTTTTTCTGGGTTGGAATCCAAAAAGAGTGGTGTTTGATCATGGACAGGATTGAACTTTTGACTTGGGTTTTGTTTATGGGGTTAGTGGGTTCATGCGTAGAGGGTCTAGGTGTAAATTGGGGCACCATGGCTACCCACCAGCTTCCGCCTAAGACGGTGGTTCAGATGTTGAAGGATAATGGGATTACAAAAGTGAAGCTTTTTGATGCAGATATGTCCACAATGAGTGCTCTTGCCGGGACTGGTATTGAAGTCATGGTTGCTATTCCTAATGACCAGCTTGCTGCCATGACAAGCTACAATCGTGCTAGGCAATGGGTTCAGAGGAATATCACTACTTTTCACTTCAATGGTGGAGTCACCATCAAGTATGTCTTGTTCAAATCTTTGATCTTCTCCTAATTCTATTTGATTGATGATAATTAATCTTGATCTTGATCATCTAGTAATCTGTTGTTAGTGGGCTGTTTTAGATTTTTTTTTTTTTTTTCCTTTTCATAGTTCATTTTTTCTTTCTTATCATGATTATTTGATGTCAACTTGCTGTGGACAAGTTACGCTATTATTTAATTATGAGAGGTTGAGTTTTGATCATGGGTTGATTTTAATGCATTGAATATAAACTAAGTGAATTGTTGGTAGAGCCTGTTTATTGTCTAGAAACTAGTTGTGGAGTCCACAAGTTCAATAATTTGCATATGAAATGTTCTCTTTCCCTTCATTTTTTTCATTTTTTATTAATAAATATATTTAGATAAGGATAATGCATCTTTTAAACTGCTAATTATTTCTGGTATTAATTTTTTAAAAAAAGTGTTTTTCTATTGATTTCTTGTATAGTTGGATATCAATGGACCATTGGATTCTTCCTATGGCTTTCCCATTTTTTGCCCAATTTTTTTTTTTTCTTGGGTTACCCAAACAAAATGATGAGTGGTAGGTTGAACTTTCAAGTTCCATCATACCAAAAACTTGGTTTCTTTATGATGTTAAATGGTTAAAGAATATAGTAGAGTAATTCAAGTTTAGTTTCACCTTTTGTTTTCTTGATTGAATCTTTATCCCTTGTGTTAATTTTTGTCCTATCTTTTTGCTACAGATATGTAGCCGTTGGCAACGAGCCATTCCTCTCAACATACAATAACTCCTTTCTAAACATAACCTTCCCAGCCCTAAAGAACATACAAACCGCCCTTAATGAGGCCGGTGTAGGTGACTCCATTAAGGCCACCGTGCCCTTAAACGCCGACGTCTATGACTCTCCCGAAGACAACCCCTACCCATCTTTCGGAAGGTTCCGGAGCGATATAAATGACCTTATGACCCAAATCGTCCAATTCCTTAACCAAAACAAAGCTCCCTTCACCGTCAACATCTACCCTTTCCTTAGTCTCTATGGAAATGACGATTTCCCCTTTAACTACGCCTTCTTTGATGGAGTAACCAGTCCTATTGTCGATCCAGGCACTCAAATTCAATATACAAATGTTTTCGATGCAAATTTTGACACCTTAGTCTCTGCCCTTAAAGCGGCGGGTTATGGGGACATGACCATAATAGTAGGAGAGGTAGGATGGCCCACAGACGGTGATAAGAATGCTAATGTGGGTAATGCTTATAGATTCTACAATGCCCTTTTGCCTAGGCTTGCTTCAAGTAAAGGCACTCCATTAAGGCCAGGTTATATAGAAGTATACTTGTTTAGTTTTCTGGATGAGGATGCCAAGAGTGTTGCTCCGGGAAATTTCGAGCGACATTGGGGAATCTTTAGGTATGACGGGCAGCCCAAATATGCTATGGATCTTTCCGGGCAGGGGTCGAATAAGATACTAGCACCTGCCCAGAATGTACAGTATCTTCCTACTAAATGGTGCATGTTTAATCCTAATGCTAAGGATATAAGCAAGCTTGCAGATAATGTGAATTATGCGTGCACTTTCTCGGACTGTACTGCACTTGGATATGGGTCGTCTTGTAATAACTTGGATGCTAATGGGAACATATCGTACGCGTTTAATATGTACTTTCAGGTGCAGAATCAAGGTGACTTGGCTTGTAATTTTCAAGGTTTGGCTATGGTTACTACACAGAATCTTTCACAAGGAACATGTAACTTTCCTATTGGGTTAGTGGGATCCGGCTCCTTGGTTCTGGGACCACACTCCCTTGTGATTCTAGTATCTATGACTATGATTGCCTTCATGTTGGTGTCTCTATAGTTTTTTTCTTGGGGAATTCTAAAGACGTGCCATTTTTTATTTATTTTGTATTTTCTTGTCTGTGTGATTGATTATTTGGGGAGTTTTGGGTATTACTCTCTTTACATTCTCCATTTCATTTTCTATAAGGATGAGTTTCAATTACTAAAACAATTATTGTAGCTGACAGAGGATTATGAAACCAGAAGTGATCTGAAACAAGAAACCATCTATTACATCATCGAGTGTGTCGAATGAAATTTCTAACAGAAACAGTTTTGATTTTCTAGTTCCATGAAAAAGGGAGGCATGAGCACCATTAGAATCGGTAAGATCTTTTTATTGATTAGAAATTGAATGATCACCACCAGAAATTGAAATGTCTGTGTATTATTGCATGTGCTGAGATGTAAAAATGTTTGAATATAATAACATACACAGTAGCACATTGGTCATTCAACTCCTACTCCTAGTATCCGGCCGGCCGGTAGCAGGTGATGTGATTTAGTTGATATAATATGAACACCTAAAGAATTCTCTCGAAGTTATGCTATGCTAAATGAGAATCCTTTGGGTGTAACCATAGTAAGTAGTTCCAACTCCGGAAAAATTACTTTTTATGTTAATATAAACATAATTTAAAACTTTAAGATGTTTGCAAAACATCCACAGTAGCATTGACAATTTCGATGACATGAAATCTGGGTTCAAATCCTGACACTCCATGGATTCTTCTCTCTAACGTTACCTTGAAGGAGAATCTTTTAAGTGTAACCCTGTGAAGTTCACGATGAGCTTCAGAATCAGTTGTTGTATTGAAATCAGCATCTACATCTGCATATCAACAGAAGGACTATTGAGGAATGCAGGTTTGTCATTCCTTATACAATAATTTAGCATCAATCATTAGACAATCATTAGACATCTGCATCAACCGTTGTTACGTTGTAGATTAAAAGAAAAAAGAAATCCAAAAATTAAAAATCAATACATCGCTCGATATTTACTCGATATAATCTGATTACTTCAAACTATATTCTAGTTTCTTTAATCATTCGAAAACATTATATCCAACAATCTCTTTTCTGATTAAATTGTTTGAAAGGATTAGTTTGATAAGTTGCCAAATTTGAAAAATTATAGATTAGGGAGATTGTAAAATATAGATTGAAACGATTCGAATTTTAAGAAATTTTTAGATTGAAAAATTTATAAGACTGCGATCCATATTTTAACATATTATTTATTACATATTTTTGTAAAGAAAATATAGATTGTATTTTTTTAAAAATTAATGATTTTATTTTCAAAAAAGTTCATGATTATTTATAGATACCACACCACAACAAGTCACATCCTTTAAATATGCAGTCAAATATTATTATTATTATTATTTTTATTTTTTTAATTTTTTTTTAAATAATTAAAACTAAATAAAAAGAGTATTTTAAGATGAAAGAGAAAAATTTAAATTATGTGGCAGAAAATATAAGTACCACTTAGAGGAATATTAAAGGAAGTTTAAACTTAATTTTTATAAAAATTAAAATTTTTTTAGTAATACAATTAATTAATCAAACTAAACACTGATTCTGGGTCAGACAGACAGATTACAAAATATATAAAAATTGTAGAGAGATGGATTAGATCCGTGATGATATATGTCATATGACATGATTCCCCCACTCTTTTCTAACGGCTATATTCTTCACAAAATTCCTGGCCCCCACCGTGACCCCACTCTTTCTCTGACTTAAATTTTGAATGCCCCCCCCCCCCCTCCTCCTGTCTCTCTCTAATAAATAACTTTGAAAATATTTCTCGGAGAACGCACCGCCGGTTGTTGCGCCTTTTATGTATTCAAATCGATTGTCTCTTTATCTTTTTCTCCATTTCTATCTTTTTATGAACTACTGAGAGCAAAAACCCACCTGAGAAAGCAAAAAAATGGGTACTTGTTTAAGCAAGAAGAAATCGAAATCGTATCCCACTACAGCTGCCGTTGCCGGTTCTCCGGCGGCAGCAGAAGTACCGGACCCGAAGAAACCTCAGACCACCACCACCTCCATTCCCAAGACTCCCCCTTTCCTGCAAGTTGAGAAAGATCTGAATTTCAAGAAACAGCAGAGAAAGAAGGCAGAACGAGAAGAGGAGAAAGAAAGAGAAGAAAAACATGAGAACCCAGTGAAGAAGGAGATATTTGTTATCAAACACAGGAAGAGCAAAGACGGCAGGGATAAGGATCCGGCTTGTTCTTCAACTCACCATGAACAGGAGGCAAAACCCGCTGCAAATACCGACTCATCCTCTTCCAGTGAAGGAGCGGCAGCAACTTCTGGATCCATGGGCCTGAACATGGGGGTAGTGAGAACCTCAAGCTGCACGAAAGAAGAAGTCGACGCGATTCTGATCCAGTGTGGAAGACTAAGCAGAAGCTCTTCCGGAAAAGCCCCTGCCTCTTCTGCCCGGAAGTACTCCGGTTCTAAGAGGAGTTATGATTTCGACGCAGGTGATCTCAATGACTTGGATGGGAAGAGTGCGAATTCGGCTGAAAATGATGATGACATGGCGGCAGGGGAGCAACAAAGGTGGGCCCACCGTATCCGCCATAGGAGCTCGTCAACCCCATCTCCCTCTAAAGGGAGGAGGAGGAGGACTCCGAGTAGAGAGAGAGATCCAAATCAACGGTCGAGAAGTCAAGAGAGGAGAGTAAGTCGATCTCCAGGCAGACGCTCATTAGACACTTCATTAACTAATACGGCTACAAGTGGTAGTAATAATGCTAATGGAAATGTCAATGGCGGTTCTAATGCCAATGCTAATAATGGAGGCTCTGCTCGGCCTGTAAAGATGGTTTCGGTCCCTGCGACTGTATCTTCCTTGGCTATGGATAAGAGAAACAATGGTATTGCAGGTGGAGATGTTCCGGGGACCGTGACAGCTATCAAGAGGAATGTGGGTGAGGCCATGGCTAGTATCAGTTCGTCTCCTCGTTCTCAATTGAATAATGCAAGTGCTGCTAAGACTTTAAAGGAGAATAATAATAATAATCAGGCTGCTGCTACACTTAGCCGTAGCAATTCGAGAAAAGCAGAGGTTTCTCCTTGTAGGAGAAATCCACTCAGTGAGATCGATACCAACTCCATTGCACATCAACAGCTACAAAACAACAACAATAACAAAAACAGCAGCATGAATAAGGTTCAGAATCGAAACAAGAAGGAAGTTGAAGTAGAAGGAAATCAGGTATCTATTTTGCAAATCAACTTTGTTCATGTGAATAAAAAGGTGATCTTTGTAATGTAACAGTTTTGCAATTTGCAGAGACCAAAAGGGGAGAAGAACAAAAAGATGGTGGAAAAGACCTGTGTCTCGGAGGCTGCAGCAGCAAGCCAGAAACCACAGGGAATAACAAGAAGCAGGTCGGCCCGGAAATCTCGAGAACTAGACTTCAATCCAGAGACTCTATTGAACAACAACCATACTACTACTCCATCTGATTACACCACGCTTCTGCTCGAAGACATTCACAATTTCCATCAAAAGAATGTAATCACTTCAGTTTCTTTACCAGCTTGTTTGACCAAGGCCTGTTCCATTGTAGAAGCAGTTGCTGATCTCAACTCCACGACAAGTTCCAATCTGTCTTGTGCTTACTCTGAAGACAGAAGAAGCCCACCTACATGTCAATCCAAGAAGAAGAATAATATGTATGACCTTTCTTATGGAAAGGTTTTATTGTTAGATGATAAGAAAGATCCTTTTGTGGAATCAGAGGTTGGGGTAGATGATGATGTGATGGAGCCAACAAGTTTTCATAACTATGTGACGGTGAGAAGAGGAGGAGGAGGAGATACGGAGGATCAGGAATCATCAGGCAGTAACAGCTTTGTGGGCCAGCAGAATTGGGGACTGTCTAGTAGTTCTTGGGAGCCCAATTCAGCTGATTCGATTGATTGCTCAAGTTCAAGAGCAACAGCCGGTGGCAGCCAAGAGGATAACAAGTCAAGAAGGAGAATGATGATTAATGGGAAAAGGAGAGAGAGTGATAATACCCAGCAGCAGCAGCAGCAGCAGCAGCAAAGTGGTAGTGGGATCGGGCGTGGTAGGCTCGGTGCTGCCAGTAGAGGGGCCCACACGATTTCTGATGTTGTTGTGTCTGTATGATGTCAATTGTATTGATCATCTTCTCTTTGAAGTAGCCATTTTTAGATTTTTCTTGTGTTTGTTTAGGTTGCAAACTTGCAACCATTTCTCTTTAATGTATTGGATTTTTTCTCTGGGCCAGTGTATCAGATTTCTCCTTAAATGCTTTCAAGTATATTGTTTACTGGTATTTCTATAAGTACAGACAAGCAGCCTAACACAGTTCATAGGTCTCACTCATGTTGTTGCCCTTCCAACTTGAGCTTAAAACTTTCAAGATTTCATAAAGCTTATAAAACTAGATGCAAATATGTACAATTGCTTCAAGGTGAAGCTTTTCTGTACGTATGACGAACAAAGATATATGGACAAGTAGTTTATCTCTGCAACTGAGTAGAGAAAGGATCATAGCTTTCCGAGTTAGAAAGGTAAGGGAGCTGAGCTTTGTCAAGCTACCTATGAAAGACACCAACAATTCAAATTTAGTAAATGAATAAGAATCTCAATCAAACATCCAAAAACGAAGCAAGAATAAAAGAAGTAAAGAATGGACCTTTAGTAGCACTGTAGAAGTAAATACCATAGCTAACCGCACTTCCAAAAACGGATGCATAAAGAAGGGCAAGCACATCACTTGTTGTAACCTCGACAAGGTTGCCACTAACAGCAGGATCATGACTAAGAACAGAGATTACGAAAAGAGGTAAACCACCTATGACCATGTGCCAGTCAGTAGCCATGATTGGGTCGGAGTATTTGGAAACCCATCGTACCATGACTGCCCCTACAGCCATGCTTTATGCAGCAAGCAGCATCCACCACTCTCCACTACCCCAAAGTGAAAAGCTACCTTCGTCAAAAGAGAGCACGGGCACCTGCAAAAATGCAACAAGCTAGCTTCACTTCACTGTAATGAGTTAATATAGCTACAGGGGTTGAGGAAGTGTACCTCAAGAAGACAGAGCCCTATGACAGCTAATACGAGCCCGGCTGCTCCAACAAGCTCAATGGACTCTCCAAATAGCAAGGATGCGAGTATAGCCACGGTTAATGGCTGTGAGTCAAATATCACCTGCAAATCCAAGCTCTTAGTAGGAAGAGAGATAAATATGAATTGAACGTACGCTGCCCAAACCTGCGGATCTTCTCTGCAAACCTTGAGTGAGAAAACCTTGAAAACAGGTGGCGTCGACAATGGCGAATAGAGAGATGGAGAGCCAAGAGAGAAGCCAGCGGGGAAGGGCGTTTACGTGAGGCAGCGAAGCCGATCAAGAGGAAACCAGCAGGGATGAGACGGAAGGCGGAAACGAAGGAAGGTCCGAATCTGGGAAGAACTTCCTTCATAGCTACCATAGCCATTCCTCAAAAGAAAAACGGCGAGAGCAAAACCATCCACTCTTCCACTGAAAAAAAACCTCAATTCCAGAAAGTCCTTACCTTGGACTTTTGCTTCCTCTGGCCGTTGAGTAGCTTCGTCGGAGGAGACGAAACATTCCAAATCAGAGCCAGTTCCTACGCAATCACTCGGTGAAGTCGATTCTTACGATTCCAATTCCACTTTTGAGCTGGTGCAACTGAACACCGAATTTGATCTGTTGCGAGTGAGAATTGGAGCTGTAGAAGAAGTATAGTACAATTGAGGAGGGACGTAGTGAGGACCTCTGAACTGAAGGAAAGGACGAGCAGGCAATGCTGCAGATGTGAGGTAAGCGGTGAAGGTACAGCGTGGCCGACGATAGCAGCAACCACTTTCAGCCGCTGAAGAAGAAGTGTAACAGCAGGAAGAGGCTAACCACCCCGCCATCGTTAACCGCCACCGCCTTTTTCCATTCGATAGATTATTAAAATAACTAACCTACTCAAACCTTTTTTTTTTTCTTTCTCTTCCTTGTAATTTATACTTTCTTAATTTTATACTGTCAACGTAACTTCTTTATCAAAAGCTATGGCCGGGCAAATTTCTCGGATATAGTAATACCGGTTTTGATTGAAATCGGTCCCGATTACATGATTGAAATGTGGCTAATATCGGTTTGGTACCGAGAATCCGATTATCAAAAAATAAAATAAAAAAAGGTTATTTTTCCTTTTAATATCAATCAGACGAGAATTAATTTTAAAACTGATCTCGATCTCCGTATGTTATAACGGTATTGGGACCGGGACCGAGACGAATATTGGTACGAGGACCAGTATCGGGATTCCCGGACAGAGAATTGTTGTCCACTCCTATCAAATGCGAACGTATGTTTTAAACTTGATTGAAGCTTCATGCTAATAATTGAATTAACAAAAAATATTTGTGTATAACTTTACTCAAGCATCTGAAGCCTATGCATGATGTTTGTTGTTCTGAGATTCAAGCCCATCATCGGTTACATAGAATATGCCAACACTACTCAATTTCATCCGTACTGCACATGTAAAACACTATTAAAACATCGATTTATAGTTCACCAACCTTGTCGGACACAATACATGGATCTGGTAAGTCATGTTCAAACAACTTTTGTTTCATTAGAACATCTCCACTCATGTAAAAAAATAACATGATCCAAATCAAATCATCTAGACCCTTGTGGTAATGAACCACATTGTTGAGAGTGAACAAAACGACACTTCCAGATTTACCATCTAAGATTTCAAGTGGAAGTTAGAAAATGGCAAAGATCTTTGCTCATAACCGGTACAAGTATGGCTGATTAGCACTATTTGTGTAGGGTTCAAACACAAAGAACAGAGCTAATTCGGGTATGATGTATGACAAGATGAGAAAACAACGACTTCTTCCACCTTTGAACAACCTTTAAAAATGGGTCATGTAAGCAATTAGCACAGACAACAAAATCTCACAATTCCACAGAAGATCAAAATGCGCTAACATGACAAGAATGTGTACAGTGTAAAATGTACAGTATACATGAATGAATCAAGAGCCATGTCCAACGAGAATCATCCATATATTAAACTGAAGAGAAAGTACAAAACAACGTTCCAAATGCATTATAGAGGGCATAGAGAGATCATCCATCGTACACACAGCAAACATATGAGGAGTTAAAGTTGAAAGTCAGAGATTACAGACACATAAAAGAAGAAGAGTCACAAAACACAATATCTTTTTCCTTTATTACTAATATGAAATTCCATAAACCAGTATGAAGTTTGATCAAACCTAGAACACAGCATCACATATTTCTCGGAAATATATATGCAAATCTTACAATTCATACCACTGCTTTGGCCTGTGCTGGAGCATAATCATCAGGAATCTTGACATATCCCATTCTCTTCTTAATGTCAGAAGCATCCTCATCACTGTCTTCTTCATCATCATCTCCATAGTCGTCATAGAAAGATTCGCGGTTGGAGAGGAGGGAGTAGGCCAAGTACATAGTTGCGGCGGTGAGAGCACCACAGCCAACACCGAAGAGCAGAGCAACGACGACGCTTAGAATGTCCTTGGTGCGATCACGAAGAGAAGCGAAATCGTAGGAGAATCCGGCGGGAAGAAGAGAGCGCAGATGCTGTGGATAAGAATTGGCAGAGGAAGAAGGCCTCTCCTCTTGGACCTCGAACTCGACCTCCTCGCTGTTATCGACAGAGGGGAAGAAAAAATCAGGGGAAGAGGAAGACGGTTTAAGCCGGCTGATTTCGGTGAAGACGGTCACGAATTCCGAGCTGGTGGTTCTGAACGGAGAATTAGGGCTTTGAGGACGGTGGAGGGATATTGAATAGGAGGAGATGAAAAAGGTTTTGCAGGGCCTAGCATCCACGGAAACCATCGCGAGCAACAGGATTGTAGCGAATTGTAGGATCGACGCCATGGCCCTCGAACTGATAATTTTTTCTCTTCGACTCTTTTTTGGCTACCAAGAAAAATAAAATACGAAGTCTTCGAGGAAGGAAGAATCCAAGCCACACCACCCTCCACCTCTCTCTCTCTCTCTCGCTCCGTTTCTTGAAAAGTCAAAAAAATTTTATTTTTTAATTTTTTGAATCAATAGGGTGTAGTAGAGCACTTATTATTTCAATTGGGTAAATTAGGTTTTTATCCCCCAAATTATATAAAATTATTTTCATACCAAGCAGTCCAGATTGTACGGGTCGATCTGTGTTCAAATTTGAGATTGAATACAATTAAATATAAATCTTTAATTTTTGACATATTATTTATTAAATGAATTTAAATTATTTATTTATTTATATTTTTTTATAATTAAAAAGATAATTATTATAATTAATTTATATTACTCCTAATCATGAGTTGAGATGTGTTTGAAGTTTAATAAGAACTTCGTTGACCAAATTCAGAATATTTTTTTTACTAAAATAATAAATAAATTAAAAATAAATTAAAAATATGTACAAAAATATGAACCCTAATGAAAATTACAGACATAACGGACCGTAGAGAAGCACCAGAATATAAAAGGGAATATACAACGAGTGGAATGAAACTGTTGAAAAAGGAAAGAAAAGAAAGGAAAATAGCCTAGGAGGGAGGCAGGAACCTTTGCTGCGAAGGAAAAGCGTGCTTTGCGTGTATTGCCTTTCCCCTTTCAGGGCTCTTCATTGATAGAGAGAGAGAAGAGAAGAGCGTTCAGATCTCCAGAAGGGAGGGAGATTAGTGCGAGGAGGAGAAGGAAGTGCAAAAATGGGATTGGTGTCGAACAAGATATTGAGAGAGGAACTCAAGGCAGGGGATCACATCTATTCATGGAGGAACGCTTACCTCTACGCTCATCACGGTATTTCTCTGCTTTGCTTCAACTTCACTCTTCTTCTACTTTGTAGTAACTAATTCAAATGCTTGTCCAGTAATTTACAGGCTAATGTGTGTATAATCTATTTTTCATTCAGATCTTAATATTTAGGCTTTTTTTTTTCTCATTCTGATCTGAAAATTGTAGATTTTTATAAAGCTTCATCTGTAGTCTAAATGGTTTTCTCATACTTAAATTGACAGAAATGAGTTAAGGAGACATGTTCTTGAGTTTTTTATTTAGGCAGCAGTGTAATGTATTTTCTGCCTAACCGGCTCCTGAACTTGTCTAGGTCTAAAGACGGATTTTCCACCTCCTGGATTTGATCCGTTGAGCTTTACACGTCATTACCTCATCAATTTGTACACCTTTTATATTCAATCTCAATTGTTGACAATGCTCCAACAGGGGTTGTTAACTACCCTTTTTTTTTTTTCCTGTTAGAGATGTGCTAACAAGATGAGTAAGAAATAAGGACGATGGGTAGGAAAAACTATATAAGGAATCAAAAGAGATAAAATATTGTCAAAAGCAGTGTCTTCTAGAGACAGAAAGTATGTTTAGACCCTAGTTCCTTACTCTGATTTTCTATCTTGAGTTTTTACTTAGAAGTAAAGAGTGGAGATAGGAATTAGACAAGTTTGGCTGAGTTTGAAAGTGGGGCTTTGTATTCTCTCACTTATAATATTGTTTTGGTCGGATAGTAGGCCGAAGAATTGTAATCTCTGTGTATGGTAGTGTCAGATAAGTTCCCATCACTGACCTCCTTACTTTGTTTTTCTTGTTTGAATTTTTAAATCTATTGATAGAAGCTCCAATGTAATTTATTTTACCTGAAAATTGTCCTGATGCCACCATAACAAAACGTCTATCATATAAACATCTCAGGGATATACATTGGTGATGGAAAGGTGGTCCACTTTACAAGAGGAGCAGGCCAGGAAATTGGAACAGGAACCATATTAGACCGCCTCATTCTGAGCTCATCTCCAGCTCGCCCTTCCGACAACCCATGCCCAATATGCGGTGACCAATCAAATCTTAACGGAGTCATCTCCTCTTGCCTTGATTGTTTTATTTCCGGTGGAAACCTCTATCTCTTTGAGTATGCAGTCAAGCCCGCGTACTTTCTCGCCAAAGCTAGAGGAGGTACTTGTACCCTTGCTTCTTGTGACCCCCCTGAAGACATACTCCATCGAGCTTCTTTCCTCCTCCAAAACGGCTTTGGAGTGTACAACATTTTCAAGAACAATTGTGAAGATTTCGCAATCTATTGCAAAACTGGGTTGCTTGTCTTCACTTCTATTAGTGTGGGCCGGAGTGGACAGGCTGCATCGTTTTTAGCAGCCACTAGTGCTATTGTTTCTTCACCACTTCGGTTTCTGACCACAAGCTTTTCGGGTCTGGCTGTTGTTGGTTGTGGCATGTATTGTGTTAGCCGGTTTGTTTCTGATATTGGGATTCGCCGCGATGTCTCTAAAGTTCCAGTAGAAAGGCTTGTTTCCGGAAGTATAGATGTGCCCGAGCCAGAAGTAGCAACAGAAATTTTAGCTGCCACACAAAACCCAAAAGAAATGGCAACTGAAATGGCTAAGCATGATTAAGCTTTTAGAGGGTATTGCAAATTGCACCTCGCAAGTGGGAAAAAAGTCTGCTTATATATATCTCTTCTACTTGATTCGACGACTGTTCTTGTGGTAATTACAGGAAAATTTAAAAAAAATAATATATTTTTTCATTGAACTCATGTATTAGAAACGCATTTTTATGATAAGTTGTGTTAATTTCACACTTTATGCTGGTTCAACCTCCTTTTAAGGTATAAGAGATTATTTTAAGCTCTAATGCACAAATCCAATCATTATCTTCTTTCCTTGTTACAACTTTTACTTTTTTCCCCAAACAATCTTATTATCGCATTTAGTTTTCTTCTACTACTGTATTTTTCTTAGTGCTTTTGTCACATGACATCATTTGACATAGGAACCTTCTTCTTTTATGTTAGATAAGATTCTTACAACGGACACCGACCATGGACATACTGAGATTCGTGCTTTGTAAGTAGCTCTTACATTGTCCGAATTGTATGAACAAAATATTGGATGTACATGAAATTAATTTTTCTTTTTGGGTCCAATACGCAATAAAAAAGTTTTTTGGGTAACAACTATTAAACAATTTGTTCACGACCCATTCTTCCATTCGGATCCCAAACATAAAAACAACATAAGGATGGGATGGACACATCGTTCAAATCTTGTGATCTTTGTGATTCCAATAAAAAATTTTCATTCATTATTATCTTTAAAATCTCAAAATAATTAAAATAAATATAAATAATTTATATAAAAAACCATAATCCGTACACTCTGACACGAACCACTGAGAAATGGTGGCACATGCCTCTGTCAAATCATTTCAGCAATCGACGGTCGATATTCAAACGTACGGAGTTTCCAACGGCTCAGATTATCACTTCCAAATAAGTATCTCTCTCTTTTTTTTTTTTTTTAATTATCAGATTTCTCATCTTTTTCTCTCTCATCCAGATTACATACTGCACCTCCCCCTTCTCCCTCCATCTCTCTCTATTCCTATTCTCTGAGCTATAAGAGGGACACGCCTCTTGTCCACTGCTCTCTCTCTCTCTCTCTCTCCTCATTTTGATCTGCGAGTTTTGAAAGCGAAGAAGAACCAGTAGCTACTCTCTCTCCTCCTCCTGCCTTTGTACTGGCTTGGCAGACTGTTAAATCAACTCGATAGTGATACTGACAGCCTTTCACTTTCTTAAGCAGCTCCTTTCATATTCATTTTTTAACTCACCTCTTCTTCGTTTGAATCCCCTTTTCTTTTATGGCGATCTAAAACTTGCTCTGGTTTCCTTTCCGGGTTTGAATTTTCAAGGCCGGCTAGTACCTTCCTCGAACCTCAGCTCAACCGGTCCATTGTTACTAATTTTGGAACTTTTCATCTCAAAGCTCCTCATTTTTCCTCATATGGGTTTAGGTGTTCTCTAATTTCCAAGAGGAGGACGAGGTGGAAGAGATGGGGGAATGCATTGGGTTTGAGCATGATAGTGTGTTTTGGGAGAGGAATAATCATAACGTTGTTAGTATGCCTGCTATGAATCTCACAGCCAAGATTCTTCCCCTATAAATTAGGGTTTTTCTTACCTTTTGCTTTCTGTGTGTTTAATTTCACCCATATAGTCTTCCTCTTTCCCAGTATATTTAAAAGCTTGATATGAAGCTTTCAACATCAGGGTTTGGTCAACAGGATCATGAAGGTATCATTCTCCCCCTCCCTTTTTCTCCTTTTTAATTTTTAATTTTTTTTTGTTTTTATTTTTAATTACTGAGTTTTGAATTTTCAATTTGGGTTAATGGCCAATGTTTCATATTAGCAAGCATTAAGTACACTTTTGGTGCTTCTTTTGTTTTCTGGTTTCTGCATTTCTTATTAATTAAGCATTTACTTTTATGTCTTAAAAAACTTTTTTATTTATTTATTATATGGTGTGCGAATTATGATAATGATTAATTGTAGGAGGGGAAAAGAAGTGCTTAAATTCGGAGCTATGGCATGCATGCGCAGGGCCCCTTGTGTCCCTCCCTACTGCTGGGACTCGTGTTGTTTATTTCCCTCAGGGCCACAGTGAACAGGTCTGAGAATTTTTTTATTTTTTTTGAGATGTGAAATTGAAAATCTTTTTTTCTTTCTCTATATGAATAACTTAATTGGTAAATGAAGTGAACCTTACTTGCATGGATTTAAAACCTTTTTTTGTAGGTTGCTGCCACAACTAACAAAGAAGTTGATGGGCACATTCCCAATTATCCCAACTTGCCACCCCAGCTTATATGTCAGCTGCATAATCTCACAATGCATGTGCGTTCTCATTTCTTTTATATAATATATGAGTTTATTTGTATCTTCCGTTTGATGAAGTAACTTAATTCTGTGAAATCTTAATACCGTGAATGGAAAGCAGATGATGTATGTGTTTGTTATTTCAGGCAGATGTCGAGACAGATGAAGTGTATGCACAAATGACATTACAGCCTTTGACACCAGTAATTTCTACTAATTATATCAATCATTTTATGCTATAAATTTTTATTCACGTCAATGTTTTCTGAGGTTGGAGCTCAAAAAGGTTCCCTCGTTTTGTTTAATAATAATAATAATAATAATAAAGCAAGAGCAAAAGGACACGTTTATGCCCTTGGAGTTGGGGATACCGAGCAAACATCCAACCAACTATTTTTGCAAGACATTGACTGCTAGTGACACTAGCACGCATGGAGGGTTCTCTGTTCCTCGTCGTGCAGCCGAGAAAGTGTTTCCTCCTCTGGTACAAGTCTAATTCTTGTTTTGTCATATTGGTTTGATTTGATTAGTGCTGATTTGCTATTTTTATTACCTGCTTTTTGTTTCTGGCATGCTGCAGGATTTTTCGCAACAGCCACCTGCCCAGGAGCTAATTGCTAGAGATCTTCATGATGTTGAGTGGAAATTTAGGCACATTTTTCGAGGTAAAGAGCATATTTCATCTGTGGTTTTTGCTCTATGTAAACAAAGTGTTCATTGATTATAGTTTAGTAAATAGAATATTGGTAGTTGGAATTATCATTTGTTAGGCCAGAAAAAGGAAACTGCATTTTAATCTTTTCCCTGGTTATTGAGATGATGTGAAAGCTTTCCGCATTGCTGCATGCTTTTGTTTCAAAGTATGTTTCCAGATACATAAATATTCCTCTTGTGATCGAAAAATTTATGCTAAATGCAAGGATTTATCTCCCCTAGATTCACAGAAACCCTATATTGAGGCCCAAGTAAATTTTACTGTACATTTGGTGTTAGGGTTTTTTAGAAGTGGAACTCTTTGTCTGCCTCTTTGTGCTTCTGGGAGAGAAAAAAATTTGTATTAGTATCATCTTCTCCGTAGCACTTCTGTTACTTTCTTGAAATTACCTGTCAATGTGTCCGCTCTTGGGTTGTACTTTGTACTGTAAATTATAAGTGTCTTGCAGGACAACCAAAACGGCATCTTCTTACCACTGGGTGGAGTGTGTTTGTTAGTGCGAAGAGACTGGTTGCTGGAGATTCAGTTCTTTTTATCTGGTAATCATTTGCCTTTCGTCTTTTTGCTATTTGTTTCTATCAAGGCATCGATTTCTGATTTGCTATTTTTCTTTATTTCTATATTACTTAGGAATGAGAAAAATCAGCTTCTTTTGGGAATTCGTCGTGCCATGAGGCCACAGACTGTGATGCCTTCATCTGTTTTATCGAGCGACAGCATGCATATTGGCCTCCTTGCAGCAGCTGCGCATGCTGCTGCTACTAATAGCTGTTTCACAGTATTTTTTAACCCTAGGTATGGAAAAATAGTTTATAATTCTTGTCTTATATTTTGTTTTAATCATTCTCGATCATTCCCTAAACACCTAAATTTTTTAAAACTATTTTTCCATATGAAATTTCAGGGCTAGCCCATCTGAGTTTGTCATCCCTCTTTCAAAATATGTTAAAGCTGTATTTCACACGCGTGTTTCAGTAGGGATGCGTTTTCGGATGCTTTTTGAGACTGAAGAATCGAGCGTTCGAAGGTAATTTTACTGTTCATCATTTACTCCAATATTGATTGTCTTGATTTTAAGGTGAACTTCTATGCCATTTTTGTCAGTTTTTTAATATTTATATATTTTTTAATTTACTTGGTGGAGTTTTTCATAATTGAAATGGACATCAATGATCTGAAGTCGATATTGAGAATTTCTGAAGTGAACAGAATTTCCAACAACATTTTGTGGTAGTTTGTAAAAGTAAGAAATCTGTCAATTTTTTTTGAAGTACCAATACAATAATTGAATTGAAGTATAGGAACTATTGGGGTTTCCCGTAATCTAAATACATATTTAAATTCTAATATCTTTCAGTACTAAGTTTTTCATGGTTTTATTAGGAGCAAGTTTGAATGTATATCTTATATCTGCTCCACAAGTATAGGATATCTACATGTGTTGACATGTGGATTCTTTTCTTTGGCCAGGTACATGGGTACAATAACTGGAATAAGTGATTTGGATCCAGTTCGTTGGGCAAATTCCCATTGGCGCTCTGTCAAGGTAGTTGACTTAGTTTGTAAATGAAGTTATATGCATGAAAAGGTTTGTTTTCTCTAGTGATTGTTTCCCCTCCCATATCATGTCGTTGCTACAAAAATATTTAGTTGCATACCAAGAGATGGATAGGGGAGAGGATGATCCTAAGATCCTAACCTTCCTTGTTTCATGGTGTTACTATAGAACAATAAACCCCCTACACATCTTTAGGTGGACCGCATTATTATTTTGTTCCTAGCCTGTAACAATTGTATCCAACCATTGTTTAGTGTATACTTAACAAATTGGTAAAACTTCAGTCGGTTGGCTGATCTCCTACATCACACGAGATGTCTCGGTCAATTTTTTTTCAATATGGTATCAAATGAAAATATGTTGTGTGTATTATTAATTGGGCTCAATTAGTAAACAAGAAGAGGGTGGTATTATGAGGCAAAAAAACTTACTTTTTTGTGGAAATATGTATAGGTTGGTTGGGATGAGTCAGCTGCTGGTGAGAGGCAACCAAGGGTATCGTTGTGGGAAATTGAGCCTCTAACAACATTTCCCATGTATCCTTCTCTTTTTCCACTCAGACTGAAACGTCCTTGGCATCCAGGGGCCTCATCATTTCAAGGTACCTCCTTTTGAGTCATTTCATTACTAGCCCTCTAGAGACATTTCTTCTTAATTACCTTTTTTTCTTCATCTGTTTGTCAAGTAGTTTGAATATTATTAATTTCGGGATTAACATATCTGGTGACAATCATCTAATATAGTACCATTAATTTGGAAGGCCTCTGACTTTGTAATGTTGTCCTAAAATCTAAGCCTTATGTTTGTTTTTTCTTAAATTTCATCCTCTTATGAAAAATATGTTTTGCTGGATCTGACCTGTTGCAGCTAATGTACTTCAAAACCAAAAGTTGCATGATAAGGAAAAAAAAATTTCTTCACCATAATGATTTGAACATTTCTTTATTTTTAAAGTTTCCTAATGTCTCTTCATATGGTTTCCTTTTCTGGTCTGATTTTGTTATAGACAACAGGGATGACCCAACTAATGGGTTAATGTTTCTAAGGGGAGGTCCTGGAGAACAGGGTCTACATTCTCTTAATTTCCAAGCTGTTGGTATGCATCCCTGGCTTCAGCAGAGAATGGATCCTACATTGCTTGGGAATGACCAAAACCAGCAATACCATGCCATGTTGGCAGCAGGTTTGCAGAATATAGGAGTAGGTGGTGGAGATCTCCTTAGACAGCAACTTATGCATTCTCAACAGCCTTTCCAGTATCTTCAACAGTCAGGAAGCCATGATTCACTGCTTCAGCTCCAACAGCAACAGCAGCAAATGATCCAGCAATCAATACCTCCTAACTTTCTCCAAGGGCAAACACAGATCTTGACAGAGAATCTACCCCAACACCTTCTACAGCAGACTATGAACAATCAATCAGAGGAACAACAGGCAAATGAGCAGAGACACCCTTTCCATGATTCTCTTCAGGTTCATGGAAATCTGATCCATCAGGGGCAGCAGTCTAATGTTTCTTCTACTTCTTTTCCTAGAACAGACCTCTTGGATTCAAGTCTCAAGTTCTCTGCTTCCAGTAATCCAAGACAGAACTTACTGGATGGAAGTGTAAATGCTTCCAACTTCTGCCGAACTGAACAGTTACCACAACACCAATCCTCTAGTTCAAAGTATGTTCGTTCACAGGTCAATGCTTGCACCAATTCAATGTCTTTTCCAACATACCCTGGAAGAGACAACTCCATAGTGGAGCTAGGGAATCGCAATGCAGATTCCTCGAATCCTACATTGTTTGGTGTGAATATTGATTCTTCATCAGGGCTTCTACTTCCCACTAGTGTTCCTACTTTTGCTTCTCCTTCAGTTGATCCTGAGTCATCCTCGATGGCATTGGGAGAATCTACATTCCAAGGTTCTCTCTATGGCGTTGTCCAGGACTCTTCTGAGTTGTTGCAAGGTTCGGGGACAGTTGACCCACCCACCTCTACTCGGACCTTTGTTAAGGTGTGCTCTGCAACAACTTAAGGAGTCCAATCTTTTAGTACAAAACTACTTTTTGTAGATATCTCTTTCGAGAGATTGTGGTGGGTTCTAGTTATTGGGTCCCACAAATGCTCTCTCAAAAATATTTGCTGCTTCTGATTTATAATAGTGGCTGATGATGCTGTTCTTGCATCAGGTTTACAAGTCGGGTTCAGTTGGGCGTTCATTAGACATCTCCAGGTTCAGCAGCTATCATGAGCTGAGAGAGGAACTTGGTCAGATGTTTGGAATTGAGGGAAAGTTGGAAAACCCTCTTAGATCAGGCTGGCAGCTTGTATTTGTTGACAGGGAGAATGATGTGCTTCTCCTTGGAGACGACCCGTGGGAGTAAGTTCTTATTTGAAAAGTGCTTTAATTTTCCCTTAGATGTTTCTGTTAGGTATTTCTTCCATGTGCCTCTTTTCTTAAATTCTTACTTGGTTTTCTCAGACTTCTTTATTGACTTAATTGGCAGTGCATTTGTCAATAACGTATGGTACATTAAGATACTGTCACCCGAGGATTTTCATAAAATGGGAGAGCAGGCAAGTGAATCATTCAGCCCGAATGTGGGTGAAAGAAGTGGTGAACCTGATAACTTCTCGGGTTTACCATCCGTCAGCTCACTTGAGTATTGAGATCACATGGACTTTCGTGCAACAGCACATTGAAGCTCATGTTTAGTTATGTTCTAAACAGGGATAGTTCTCTGTTTAGTGTGTTCAAGTCTTTCATTCTGTTGTGTCTTTCCCTCTTAGATATTCTGTAAGACAATCAATTATCATTATGATCTGGGCCAGACGGCCAGATTCTGTGTAGAAAAAAGTACATGCCATTAAACTACATGTATAAGAACCTAATTTGCTTCCCAATTGCTCATTGAGCTGTTACTTTACCATAGTGAAGCATGCGATGAAATTTTGTGTGGCAGCCACAATTTGGATGGCATATTCACATTGTGACATTACACTGCCATATCAATCCACATACTTGCGCATTACAAAAGTTGCCGACAATATTACCATCAGGCATCTATATCAACAAGACATTATTATATCTCATAGCTGCAGGCTCTTGCTCAGTCAAAAAGATAAGTGGGTTCCTTATTTCCCACAAAATCATATGTGGGTACTCCTTACCCACAAAAAGGCATCTTGGACGTGGTGAAATCTAGACCTTTCAAAATCGTAGGTAAAGATCACAAATACTCATTCAATTAGATCCCAAAAATAAACCAAAGAAGGGAAAAAAGAAAAAAAAGGAAGGAATGGCACTATTTACCCACTAAATATGCGTAGTGGATTACTCTCCTCATATTACCAACGACGTTAAGCCTATCCTTCAATCTAAAGCTAATGCAAAAACCACTTACAGTAGTACATATGATACAAAGAGCAGTAATGTTAGTACATCTAGAAGGCAAGCTGTAATAATCGCTTCTTCGATAGTACTATTTCCGGCATTAGCAGCAAATGCATTAGACTTCAATCTGGTGGCGCCTAACCAGACTGTAGAAGAAGCAGAGAGTGGAATTAGAGACCATGCTGTCTCTTTTACAAGTAAAATCTCTCTTAGAAACAGAGTCACGGAAAGAAGCCCAGAAGGCTCTTCGGACCAGTTCCGGTTACCTCAAACAGCATAATCATACCCTTGTCCAATCCAAACCAGCACCAGAAGGGCCTGCTTTTGGAAAACTCTACACCCTTCTCTTCAACACTGTTTCCAAGGTAGATTTCATTACAATTAGATTGGTCTTCTTTTCCTGTTTACTCATTTTTAGTTTAGGCTGATTAGTTATCATCTTCTTACGGTTAAATTATGCAGCGAGGGATGGGGATAAAGTGACAGTTTGGCAATGCTATGATAATATTGTGAAAGCCGTTGATGACATTTTATCCAGGATAAGGTGATGCTAAATAGCTTGAGAAGGTATTAGACAGGTGTTTAGTTTGGGCTCAGGCTGTTGGGCTGACATACGATACAGATACACGGTTTCTCCAGCCGCTGGGTAGAGGTTCTCTGGCCATTGCCCAGAATCAATATCTTACCGTCTTTCAGTCATTTTTTGTTCTTGAGCATATGATTGTTTAGGAAAATATGATTACAGTTATTACTAAGGAGTTAATAGAAAAATAAGCCAACAATAACCACTTATGGCTAGTTTTATTAAACAATGATAACTGTTGCCAATCCATTACATCAAACAGAAAACAATATCTCAAGAAACAGAGCTTAGAAGAAACTTTTACAGTACCACCTACCTCGCAACAGAACCTCATAATGCATTTGGATATTCACTTGGTCAACCATTAAATTAACAAAAACCTGATTTATATTAAAGCCATTGAAAAAGGTTAGGAATGAGATTGGCTTAATTTCGGTTCGATAACAAGGAAGACAACATCATACTCTTTCTCAAAGCCATGCAACATGTGAATATGCTCGATATTGGAGGTTTGGGTTTAGAGCGACGCCATCACCAATTTGAAAGGGGAATATAAACAAATAGCAAGGAAGCAGTTGGAGATAATGAGCTATTAGAATCAAGGCGATCCAGAAACTCCTGGGAACAGTTCTGATATTTTGTTGAAAACATCCATTACCTGAAGTAGAAAAGAAACAAAAAGGATCATATCATTTGAGATTTATAAGGAATAATATGAACTTCCAAGATTCTTATGACTCTCAATACATCTCTCAACCGTCGAGACTTGACTTGGAGGTTCAAACTTTCTAGATAAATGATAATATTTTGCTGTAATGGGTGGTGTGAGTAAGGTTATTGGGCGAACACATGAAAAGTATGTTTGGATGGGGAAGAAGGTAAAAGAAAAGAACTTAGGCTACTATGAGAAAAAGTTTTATGCATGTCAAAAACAAGAAGTCTGGCATACCTCCTTGTCGTTTTGATATTTTGCAATGCTCAATGGATTCTGTGAACACTGCAAAAAGCCAAACGTTAAGAGTCGGAAGCAAAGGTATTATATCTTGTCACTTAACATTATGCAGAAGTGAGATCATACATCCATGATGGCTGCTTGAACTCTTGGATTTTGAAATGCCATTGCGATTTCGGGGTTGGCCATAATTTTGGAAATGACTTCTTCAGGTGTCAGCCCGATTTGATCTGTAAAAATGTTGTGAAAATTAATGAGAAAGGATTAGAAAATTGTCATCATATATCTCCAATCAAAAGCACGCATGCATAGGATAATTTCACTGCATCAACGGATTTCAAATCATTACAAATGAGGTTGGCCAAGACAAGACACCAAAATCTAAGCCATTTAACTCCTATTCAATACATTCGCAGAAAACCCTATGCAATGCAGTAGAATCCATTCAACTTTTTAACTTACCAAATTGTTGCTTGACCTCAGGGCTGCTAAGATCAAAATTTTTCAACGACTCTGTGAGACGGTCATCCCACTGAGGGCTTCCACTCATATTGTTACTGAAAGAAAACATCGAACATAGGACAAGAAACCATTTTAGACATGCCAAAAGGATCCATGCAACTAAAATGTTGGAAATATTGTTAACTAGGGATTTGGCCGTAATTCAGCCATGATCCTAGATATATGCTAGGATTTGTATTCCATGTAAATATAGTCAACTTTATGATTTAGGAAAGATAGGCAGCTGTCAAATATTTAGATTTATTCTTTTCCTTTTTTATAACCTATTCCTCTTCTTATTTAAAGAGGGCTTTGTACTCATTCTAAAAGGTAATCAAGACACATATTATTGAATATTTTCTGAGATGGTATCAGAGTTGTTTTCTCTTTTCTGAACCTGCCTGAAACCTAAATCTGCTATAGAAAGATTTATGTTTAAGGATCGGTTAGCAATATTAGGGGGACTAATATCAAGGAGACCTATAGCTAACAAATCAGTTTTTCCTATCCCATGATTCTAGGAGATTTGATAGTTTGTTACCAAATCTGTAGATCCTATTTTATAGCTATTTTTCCCTAAAATAGATGAGCATTATCATCTATATAAACGGGGTTGTAACCTTCTTGATGAAGATAAGAAAATTACTTTTTCCTTCCACAAACAACATGGTATCAGAGCCATCTCTAAACCCTAATTCCCTCACATGACCAAATACGGGAAATGTGATTCAAGAGCTACCATTTCCCAAATCACCTACAATCAAGAAGCCATGGCTTCAAACAATGATAGTACCTCATGCCCATTACAGGACACAAACTGAATGGGAACAACTATCTCCAATGGTCCCATTCCGTGCTGATGTTCATAAGCAGAAAGGGCAAAGATGATTACCTCACCAGAGATCCTACCCAACCAAACAAGACGGATGAAAAATTCAAAGTCTGGAATGCTGAGAATAATATACTCATGTCATGGCTCATTAATTCCATGACAAATGATATTGGAGAAAACTTTCTTCTCTATGGAACAACAAAGGAGATTTGGGATGCTACCAAGGAAATATATTCTAACAAAGAGAATACATCGGAATTATTTGAGGTGGAAAGTGTCCTTCATGACTTCCGCCAAGGAAAATTAACAGTGACTCAATACTTCAAACTCTCAATCGCTATTGGCAGCAGCTAGACTTATTCGAGGAGCACAATCAGAGCTGTTCGAATGATGGAATCAAGTATAGACAAACAATTGAACGGAAAAGAATATACAAATTTCTGCTTGGATTAAATGAGAACCTTGATGAAGTACGAGGAAGAATTTTAGGATCCAAACCACTACCAAATATCCGAGAAGTTTTTTCAGAAGTTCGGAGAGAGGAAAGTCGAAAGAAGATCATGATGGGATCCCAAGATTCTGTGACAAAATCCTGAGAGTTCAGCCCTTGTGGTAAGAGGGAATCTATCCAACAACAACGATCACAAACCAAAGAAAGGGCGACCATGGTGTGATCATTGTCGACGTCCTGGTCATACTAAGGACAACTGCTGGAAGATTCACGGCAAACCAGCAAACTGGAGGTCTTCCCGGTTCGCCAATGATAGAGAAGGACGAGGTAACTTTGCTTCTATTAATGAACAACCTCCACTCAAACCAACTCCCTTCAGCAAGGAACAAATAGATATCTTGCAGAAAATGTTCAGCCAATCCTTGCCTGCACCAAGTCCCACTGTGGTTGGCACCGGATCCCTGGCACAACAAGGTAATTTTTTAAGTGCTCTAAATACTAAAATGGAGAGGCTCAATCCATGGATTGTAGACTCAGGAGCTTCTGATCATATGACTGGAGATAAGAAGTTGTTTTCAACTTACACTCCATGCTATGAAAATTTAACTATGAGAATAGCTGATGGATCACTCTCAAAGGTGGTTGGTTCAGGCAGAGTTCAAATTTCAGAGAACATCACTCTTGATTCCATCCTACTTATACCAAAATTAAATTTCAATTTACTGTCCATTAGTAAACTCACTCGGGATCTCAACTGTGTTACTAAATTTGGCTCAAATCTGTGTGAATTTCAGGTCTTGAACTCGGGGAAGACGATTGGCAGTGCTAAGATGTGTTTGGGGCTCTATCTTCTAGAGGTTGATGATCCTCCTCAAGGGTCAATTCATCATTCAGACTGTTTAGTATCTAGTAGTCCATTTTCTTTGTCTGTAAGTCAGTCCAATAATGCTAGTGCAATTATGTTATGGCACTATAGATTAGGTCATCCAAATTTCTTGTATCTTGAGAAGTTGTTTCCTTCACTATTCCACAATGAAAATCCAAATGAATTTCAATGTGAAATCTGTCAAGTCTCCAAACATACTTGCAATTCTTATCCTAACAGGTCCTACAAAGCTTCTCAACCTTTTTCCATGATTCATAGTGATATATGGGGTCCTTCTCGGATAAAAAATGTTACAGGTTCTCGCTGGTTCATTTCTTTTATTGATGATCACACTAGACTCGGATGAGTATTCCTCATGAAAGAAAAATCTAAGGCAAACCAGATCTTCAAAACCTTCAATACCATGATCCAAACAGAATTCCAAGCAAAAATTCAAATTCTAAAAACTGACAATGCCAAAGAGTATTTCAATTCATGTCTTAGGGATTATCTCATGAGTCATGGTATTGTTCACCAAAGTTCCTGTGTTCACACTCCACAGCAAAATGGTATTGCTGAAAGGAAAAACCGGCATCTTCTTGATGTGGCTCGGTCTCTTATGTTCACTTCCCATGTACCAAAATATTTTTGGGGTGAAGCCATCCTTACTGTTGCATACCTCATAAATAGGATGCCATCTCGGACTCTTAACTTCCAAACCCCTTGTCAAATTCTACTTCAGGTTTTTCCCACTACTCATCTCATCTCCACCATCCCATTCAAAGTTTTCGAGTGTTCAGCCTTTGTCCATGTCCATCAACAACACCGGGGCAAACTTGATCCTAGGGCTCACAAATGTATCTTCCTTAGGTACTCCCCAACTAAAAAAGGGTATAAGTGCTACTCACAAGTCACTAACCAATTCTATCACTCCATGGATGTCACCTTCTTTGAGCAACAATCTTATTTTCCCAAATCTGATATTCAAGGGGAGACCAATTTTATCCTAGAATATCAACTTTGGGAAATTGAAGATCCACCTCAAGTCTCTCCTAATTCCGACCAAACCTGCCCATCACTAAATCATGAATCACTTCCTCCTCAAAATCTCTCCCTTAATCCAACTCAAAATCTGGACACTATTCAATCAACAAAGAGTGATGAATTGATTACCTACTCAAGGAGGAGAAAGAACCAAAAGGAGATGGAACAACAAGCACCTCTTGAGCAAACTCAAGAGTCTAACTCAAGTCCTAGACCAAGTGAAGATCCACCAGGTAACACTAATCCTGAAACTAATGATGATAGTGGTGTTCCTATTGATGTGAGAAAAGGGGTAAGATCATGCACAAAACATCCGATATACACATTTGTTTCATATGAAGGATTGTCACCAAAGTTCAAAGCTTTTATTGCCAACCTCGACAACATCCAAGTTCCTAATAATATACAAGAAGCTCTCGGCTCACCAGAATAGAAATCAACAGAATATGAAGAAATTCATGCACTAGAGAAAAATGGAACTTAGGAAATCTCTGACTTACCAACCGGGAAACGTCCAGTAGGCTGCAAATGGATCTTCACAGTAAAATATAATGAAGATGGGAGTGTTAATCGATTCAAGGCACGGCTGGTTGCAAAGGAATTTACCCAATCATATGGAATTGAGTATGAGGAGACATTTACTCCTGTAGCCAAGTTAAACATAGTTCGAGTTTTATTATTTTTGGCTGCAAACCTTGACTGGCCTCTCCACCAACTAGATGTCAAGAATGCCTTTCTAAATAGGGACCTAAATGAAGAAGTATACATGGAAATTCCCCCCGGATTTGAGGAACAAACTACATGCACAAGGTTTGTAAACTTAGGAGATCTCTATATGGGCTCAAGCAATCTCCAAGAGCTTGGTTTGAAAGATTCACAAAGGTAGTGAAGAAGCATGGCTACTCTCAATGTCAGACGGACCATATATACACTCTTCTGCAGGAAAACTTGTTGTCCTTATAGTGTATGTGGATGACATAATCCTAACAAGAGACTATGAAGAGGAAATCCGCACCATCAAAAGTTTGCTAGCTGTAGAATTTGAAATCAAGGACCTCGAGAATCTTAAATATTTCCTAGGTATGGAGATTGCAAGGTCAAGAAAGGGAATCTCTTTCTCACAGAGAAAATATGTCATAGATCTCTTAAAAGAGACTGGAATGCTCGGGTGTAAGCCGACAAATACTCCTATGGATCCAACTACCAAACTAAGAGCTAAGGAAAATTGTGCACCCGTGGACAAAAGAAGATACCAAAGGTTAGTAGGTAAACTGATATACCTATCTCACACACGACCAGACATTGGATTTGCTGTCACCATGGTAAGTCAATTCATGAACAATCCAAATGAAGAACACATGGAAGCTGTGTATAGGATTCTGAGATACCTAAAACTAACACCAGGTAGAGGATTATTTTTTGAGAAGAACCAAAGAAGAGATTGAAGTGTTCAGCGATGCTGATTGGGCAAGATCAGTACAAGACCGAAGATCAACTTCAGGATATTGCACTTTTGTGTGGGGAAATCAGGTCACTTGGAGAAGTAAGAAGCAGTGCAGAAGCTGAATTCCGGGCTATGGCACATGATATTTGGGAAGGAATTTGGCTAAAACGGGTTCTAAAGGAATTAAAAATTTCAGATGAAGAACCCATGAAAATGTTCTGCGATAATCAATCAGCAATCAGCATTGCCAAAAATCCAATTCATCAGGATAGAACAAAGCATGTGGAAATTGATCGACATTTTATAAAGGAGAAGATAGAGGAAGGAATAATCAAGATATTGTACGTGCCTACATGTCTTCAGACAACAGACATCCTTACCAAGGCTCTATCGAGAAAGGTGTTTGATGATCTAAGTTCCACGCTAGGGTTAATTAATATTTACCGCCCAACTTGAGGGGGAGTGTAGAATTATAGAAAGATTTATGTTTAAGGATCGGTTAGCAATATTAGGGACTAATATCAAGAGACCTATAGCTAACAAATCAGTTTTTCCAATCCCATGATTCTAGGAGATTTGGTAGTTTGTTACCAAATTTGTAGATCCTATTTTATAGCTATTTTTTCCTAAAATAGATGAGCATTATCATCAATATAAACAGGGTTGTAACCTTCTTGATGAAAATAAGAAAATTACTTTTTCCTTCCACAAACAACAATGTCAATCAGATGTGCTCTAACCTAGGTAATCAATCTCAGGTTTTCGAGTTAACTTTGAAATTGGGAGAAGTTCGGCAAGGCAATGACTCTGTTACCAAATACTTCAATTTGTTGAAGAGATTGTGGCAAGATCTTGACCTCTTTAACACATACGAGTGGAAGTCTACTGAAGATTGAAACTACCACAGAAAGGTGGTGGAAGACAGCCGTATTTACAAGTTTCTTGCAGGTCTAAATGTCGAGTTTGATGAAGTACGAGGAAGGATCATTGGCAGACCTCCCCTCCCTTCTATTAGTGAGGTTTTCTCTGAAGCTAGGAGGCAAGAAAGATGAAGGAGTGTCATGCTCGGGAAAAAAATCACTAGTGAGTCAATTGAAAATTCTGCCTTAGTCACTGATGCTTCTGCTTACAAGGCTGCAAATTATCAACGAAGCCACAGATTTTTGGTGTGATTATTGCAAAAAACCGCACCATACCTGTGAGACTTGTTGGAAAATTCATGGCAAACCTGCCAATTGGAAAAGCAATAAGCAAGGAGAGAAGAGCAACCGTGGGATCCCTACTGCTAATGAGGTTGATTCAAGCCTCTTTAACAAAGAGCATATTGATCAACTCTTGAAGCTGATAAAGTCCAATTCCTCATCCGGTATTCCTAGTGTTTCTTTGGCACAAACAGGTAAATATCCTAATGCCTTTTCCTGTCCAAATTTCTCACCTTGGATTATAGGTCTTCACCTATTGCAGGAAAAGGACTTGTTAAACTGACAGAAAAAATTAATCTCAATTCTATCCTTCATATTCCTAAATTAGCCTGTAATCTTTTGTCTGTTAGTAAACTAACCAAAGACTCTAATTGTCGTATTATTTTCTTTGACTCACATTTTGAATTTCAGGACTGGAACTCGAGGACGATGATTGGGCGTGCTAAGATGGTTGAAGGTCTTTACTACTTTGATGAAATCTCTATTAGTAAATAAACAAGCTCAGGGCTTTAGTAGTACGAGTTCAATTTCTGTTCGAGATAAAATCATGCTACGACATCTTAGACTAGGACATCCTAGTTTTGCTTATTTAAAACATTTATTTCCAGAATTATTTAAAGGAATTGATTATGCTTCTTTTCAATGTGAAAGTTGCATTTTGGCAAAAAATCATTGCTCTACATATTTACCAAAACCGTATCAAGCTTCCAAACCTTTTTATATAATTCATAGTGACGTTTAGGGTCCTAAAACTTTTATGGTTTCTGGAAAAAGATGGTTTGTTACGTTTATTCAAAAAAATTTACACTATGAAAATCAATTTCAAACCAGAATTGGTATTTTACACTTTGATAATGGAACATAGTATTTCTTCAATGAGTGCTTAGGAGATTTTTTGAAAAAAAATGGGATTCACCACCAATCTACTTGTCGGGATACTCCTCAACAAAATGGCATTGTTGAACGTAAAAACAAACATTTACTCGAAGTAGTACGTGCCATAATGTTTTCTATGAATATTCCAAAATATTTGTGGGGTGAAGCTGTTTTAACGACATCATATTTGATAAATAGGATGCCTAATAAAGTGTTAAAATACAAAACATCGCTTGAGTGCCTAAAAGAACATTTTGCCAAAAATAGATTACATTCGAACCTACCTGTAAAGGTTTTTGGATGTACAATATATGTTCATATACCAAGTCAATTTCATTCAAAACTTGACCCACGAGTTGTAAAATGTGTTTTTTGGGGTTATGCTTCACACAAAAAGGGTTACAAGTGTTATGATCCTCAAACAAAAAAAATCCATGTAAGTATGGATGTTTCCTTTTTTGAAAAACAACCCTATTTTATCCAAAATTCTCTTCAAGGGGAGAAACATGAAATTGAAGACAATTTTTGGGATGTTTTTGTCCCACTTCCTAATGTTATCTGCCCTACACAAAGATCACATGTTTTTGATAATGGTCACTTAGGAGATTCAGGTTCTTTGGTGCCAAGTGAATAAGTTTCTCGTACAGGAGGAGAAGTACCACAAACTGATCAAAATGATTTGCATTTTGAGCTTCAGGTTTATGCTAGGAAGAGATTTCGCCAAAGGAACAAAGACTTGAATATCAATTCTACACAAAACCAGTCTGAAAACCAGAGAAATGGAACTGAAAGTTCGGGTAATCCTATTCCACCTCATGTTATAATTCCTTCAGCTTTGCCTTCTTCAACTACTCACAGAAATTTGTCCATTATTCCTAATCTTGATGTTCCTATAGCAATTAGGAAAGGTGTCCAAAGTTGCACCAAACGTCCTATAGCAAAATATCTCTCCTACCAAAGACTATCAAATAATCATAAAGCTTTCACATCTAGGATTTCAAACTTGTTTGTTCCAAGGAATATACAGGAAGCATTGGATGATCCGAATTGGAAATTAGCAGTCATAGAGGAGATGAATGCTCTTAGGAGAAGTGGTGCTTGGGAAATAGTTGATATGCCCAAAGACAAGAAAACAGTAGGGTGTAAGTGGGTGTTTACAATAAAGTGTAAAGCTGATGGGAGTGTTGAGAGGTACAATGCTAGATTGGTTGCTAAAGGCCCAGACCTATGGGATTGACTATGAGGAGACCTTTGCTCCTATAGCTAAAATAAACTCTATCAGAGTCCTGCTGTAAATTCAGATTGGCCTTTACATCAACTTGATGTTAAAAATGTTTTTCTTAATGGTGATCTTGAAGAAGTTTTCATGAGCTTGACACTAGGATTTGAAAAGAAACTTGGGAGTAACAAAGTATGTAGATTGAAGAAGTCCTTGTACGGACTCAAACAGGCACCAAGAGCATAATTTGAACGCTTTGGAAAAGTAGTTACCAGTTATGGCTTCCTTCAAAGTCAGGCAGATCACACTATATTTTATGACCACTCAAAAGATGGTAAAGTTGCAATTTTGATTGTTTATGTTGATGATATTATTTTGGCTAGTAATGATGAGTCAGAGTTGGCAGCCCTCAAGAAGAGACTTGCAAAAGAGTTCCAAATCAAGGATTTGATAAATCTAAAATGCTTTCTCGAAATGGAGTTTGCAAGATCTAAAGAAGGTATTTTTGTCAATCAGAGAAAATATGTACTTGACCTACTTGGAGAAACAGGTTTACTTGGATGTAGGGTGGCAAAGACTCCCATTGAGCCCAATTTGAAGTTCCATGTTGCCGAAGTTGAAGAAGTGAAGAACAGGGAACAATATCAGAGACTTATAGGTAGATTAATCTACTTGTCTTATACACGATCCAATATTGCTTTTGCAGTTAGCATGGTAAGTTTATGCACTCACCAGGGCTAGAGCATTTCGAGGTTGTCTATAGAATTCTAAGATATCTGAAAGGGACTCCTGACAGAGGCTTACTATTTAAGAAACATGGTCACCTACAAATTGAAGTCTACACTGATGCAGATTGGGCAGGTAGTGTTATTGACAGGAGATCTACTTCAGGCTATTGTTCTTTTGTTGGGGGAAACCTAGTTACCTAGCGAAGCAAAAAACAAAATGTGGTGGCTAGAAGCAATGCAAAAGCAGAGTTCAGAGCTATTGCCCATGGAATTTGTGAGGTAATATGGATCAAAAGGATTATTGAAGAACTGAAGTTTTCTCATTCAGCACCTATGAAAGTCTATTGTGACAACAAAGCTATTATCTCTATAGCTCATAACCCAGTGCTACATGATCGTACAAAGCATATAGAAGTGGACAAACATTTCATCAAGGAGAAACTCAATGCTGGAATAATATGCATGCCATACCTTCCAACAACCGAACAAATTGATGATGTTTAAACTAAGGGATTACACAAGAAACAATTTGATAATTTGATTGGCAAGCTGGCTATGGAGCCAGCTTGAGGGGTAGTGTTGGAAATATTGTTAATTAGGGATTTGGCCGTAATTCAGCCATGATCCTAAATATATGCTAGGATTTGTATTCCATGTAAATATAGTCAACTTTGTAATTTAGGAAAGATAGGCAGCTATCAAATATTTAGATTTATTCTTTTCCTTTTTTATAACCTATTCCTCTCCTCATTTAAAGAGGACTTTGTACTCATTCTAAAAGGTAATCAAGACACATATTCTTGAATATTTTCTGAGATAAAATATTCCTCAAGAGAGATACAAGTTCGGAAGAGCTTGTCATTATGTAAGCAACAAGTCCAAAACAAGAGAGAAAAAGGAAAAAAGATGGTCATTCTTACATTCAATTATTACGAACAGCAGAAAAAACAATATACAATAGAAAAAGGAAAGATTGGTGGTCGTTTTTCAACTTCAAAAATTAAAGAAGCACAAAGTACTAGAAAGATTACTAGAATGAAAATGAAAATGAAAATGAAAATGAGATTACTAGAAAGATCAAAATCAGATGGTATAAAGAGAAAAGCATAACTTACAGCATTTCTTCCAGTTGTTGACGATATTGTGGATTTTGTAACATCCCTGTTCATTACCAATATGTAAGCAATTATTACTTCATACTTTTTGCAATAATACTCAAATCAATGGAAAGTTGCTCAAGTCATTGCAAAGTGTAAAACACATAAGCAAGGATAATTACACACTCGAACATGGAAAATGAATGAGAAGAGAACATTCGCCAACAGATGAATTAGTTAAACAGTAAATACTAAGAGAGTGACAGAAAGGCCAAATAAATAGTTTGATTTATGAGTAACCGCTAAAATAAAACACTCAATAACAATGGCGATGTGATAAAATGAGATAGTGAAGAATAAAGCAGAATCAGATAAAATGAGATAATGCAGAAAACAAAAAAAAAACAAAAAAGCATTCTAGAAGGCAGTTACTATGGTCAGACTTACATTTGAAGGTATCAGGGTTTCTCATCTCCTCAGGCAAATGGCTGCAAGATTACCATAAGGACGTGAATTAAACTTTTTAAAATGTAACGTCACATAAACAGTGAGTATAAACAATATCCCAAATATGAAAAGACATGGTATCTGACATGACAATATCAATTATCAAACCAGTTTTTTCATACACCTTCATTCTATTTACCTTGTTTCTTTAGAGTAAACAAACACTCAAAGATCAGTTTACTTACAGGAATCCTGGTTTAGTAATAAGCAATATCATAAAGTTTTGTGCAGATATTAAGCTAGAGCTTTGTCCCATAGCATTCATCAAACAAAATCAACTATAGAAAAACGTATAGAGAGAGTAAGTTGCATTACGGATAAATCATTTTCTGCACTGTTGGATCCTCCATCATTTTCTCCAAAGCTTCTACTGATAAGACTGGGTTTCCTTTTCCTGAGAAATGAAAACATACTCTTAAGATATTTTTACTGAGTAACATGAAATACCGAAACTGAGGCAGGAACACCAATTTAGATTCTACAACGGAACATCTGAGATAGTCCTTATGGTATTTCTTTGCTTCACATGGCTTCTTATTAATGGATCTAGAGAATCCAGGTGGATACTCTCAAGTGCATTCAAAAGTACCTCTCAAATAATATCATCCTAATTGCAAAATGTTATAGAAATTAAATGACATGCAAAAATATGTTTAAACTTATATATCCAATTATGAAAACACTTTACTTACCAGCAGATTGGAAACCTTCAGAGGCTCCAACAGCTTGCTTTAGAACAGCTCCATTTTGCAAAACCTTTAAAAATGATCGTTTAGAAACTTCAATACATGAACATTTGTAGTAAATTTAGAAAGCATATACTTACTTCCCCAGAAAGTTGAGCTTCCTTTGAATAATCAGTTTCAGTGGTATCTTCAACGCTTTCAAAAGGACTCTTTTTTTCTGTTTCCTCCGGAGAAACATCTACAAAAGCTGTATAATATATCTTTTATTAGTATTTCTAATCTGTAATAAGTATCAAATGAATCGAAAAACCTGTCAAATGTTGAATGCAAATTAAAACTTCATTTGTACAGAAAGAACTTAGCAGTTACAGATGGAAATGATCACTTTGAAGTGGATTGAAGAATTGCAGTCGACTATAATGAATTTTAGGCTGAGATCATTCCTTACCAAATGATTTTGTTTTTTCAACAGTTTCCATTTCATTTTTGACATCATTAACTGGTGCCACTTCAACTTTTGTTGTGGCAACATCTACTGTGACTGAAGATCGAGAAAAGGCTGGAGAAGGTGAGGTAGCAGTCCCTGCTGGTGGAGGTGGCATCGGAAATGGAAAAGGAGATCCAGAAGGAGCTGTAGCATTATTCAGCGGGCTACTTTGTGAATTCATTTGACCCATCATAGTCTTGAATGCTTGTTGCATTGCATATTTCTGAAACATGATCCACTCAAATTTTATAACCAAGATAAATATCTGGTATGAATTCAAGGACAGATTCGGCCTCTGGCACAGAGATACAGCCATTTTTCAACTAAGTTACATAGAAGTGCAGGGAGAGATAAAGATCTCACAGCGGCAAACCAACATATAAAATACCACCACTGAAAAAAGAAGGGTGCAGTTTAAACAATTTTTGGACAAATACACCCGTGCGATTTCCATTAGATCTCAAAACCTCCAAGATAGGGCCCAGACTCCAACTTCCAATGTATGATTTTGTCAAAACTCTCCATTAGCCCAAAATACAAGTCGACAGATGTTGAGTGTTCCATTTTAACTCATTGGTACTTAATGTCCCATTCACTCACCAAAAAAAAAAAAAAGATTTGGTCATAGGAAAGTAGCACCTAACAGTCAGATAGTTACATGCTTCACCTAGCCATTAATGAAAAGGACACAGTAATGATCAGTTTGCTGCACTTTCTTCTACTTAGAATCAGAACATTGTGAGTAGACATTGTTCAAAGCTATAGTGCATTCACTTTCTTCTAGTTTCTGCTAGGAGCATAGCTCTCCAAACTAGTCAATGACCTTCATTTCAGGACGATGGCACTCATTCTAAGACGATTCATGCCATATAAATAGTACATTGAAACGAGCATACACCCATCCCTTATAAGAGATTCAAACTCACCTTTAAGTAATTTGCCCCCTGCAATTTAATTAAACTTGGTCAGAAAAAAAAAATTGTAGTAAACGGATAAATCAGTATTGGATTGATATGAGAATAGAAAGTTTATTATTGTTCTCACCCATGAAAACAGTGCTGAGAGCCCAACACCAACTCCAATCCAAAAAAGAGGTGACCCTCTAAACACATACAAAAGAGCAAGGCAACAAGGAAATTATATCAAATATTCACATAAAAAACGAGGAGAAAAAAAAGAAGAAGCAAATTTGACGAAAAAATGTACATATAAGATGGTGGAGGCGGTGTGTATAAAGGTGGGTTGACCCCAACAGAAGAGGTTTGATTTCTTGAAGAAGAAATGCTTGCAAACTCTGCAGCATCTGAATATGCAAATAAAAATAAAAACTGTGTTCAATCAACTAAAAAGGAAAACCATCAAATAGACTAACTAACCATTGATGCGACGAATGGGTCGGCGAGAGTGGGCAGAAGCGCAAATTCTGGGGAAGGGAAGGGGAGTCCGAATCTGAGTCCTCCTGTTCGTAAAGAAATGTCTGATTCTAGGGTTAATAGTAGTACAAGTATTAGTAGCAGAAGAAGAAGAAGAGGAAAGATAGGGAGCGCATCCTAGAAATTCTGATCTGGGGTAAGATGGTAGAGCTAAGCTGAGCTTATCCATTACTCCTCTGCCAACTTTATCGGAAACGCTCTTAAAGGAAAAAGGGAGATAGATAGTACCTCTCTCAGCTCTTTCTGGTTTTCTTTTCCCCTTTGTGAGGAGGGAGGGGGAGAGAGAGAGAGAGAGAGAGATATTATTTAAGAGAAGACAGCACCGCTGCCTTTGCTCATATTTCAAACACAGGGTTTATCGGGCCTCAATTTTTTAACTCAAGGTTGAAAAATAAATAAATAAATTATACCCCAGTATTATTCAATAACTAAAATTCACACCTAACAATTTTCAAATAATTATTTTACCTCCACAGTTTTTCAAGAACTTATAAGAGCTAAAAGTTCATTACAATAATACAATTTACAACCAAAACTTTGAGAGCATTAGGATAATAGTTTAAAAAAAACCAATTAAGTCCCACTAATTGATTTTCACATATATAACAACACTCTATATCTCTTCTCTGTGATTTTACTGATTTTTAATTATTATATTTATTTATTTAATATTTTTTTTATTTTTATTTTTATTCTCAAATCTCGAGTTAATAAAAAGTTAAGTTCGACCTCAATATCTGAAACTCGACCTTCCATCAATAAGCAGGTGGAGGAGGTTGAGTTTGAACTTAACTTTTTATTAATAAAAGTTTGGATAAAAAAAAAATATAAAAAAAAAAAGAGTTTAGGTAGTAAAATAATAAATAAATAAATTTTTTAAATAAAAATAATAATTAAAAATTAATTTATTATATTAAAAAAATTGATTTAAATAATTATTTATAATTTAAAAACTCAATTATAATTTATAAAATAAAATAAAAAATTCACGTATACTATATAAAAGTAAAGTTACATATAATTTAATAAATTTATATGATAGTATAAAAAATAGTATACCGAATCATATTCATCCGATAAGTTCTGAATTCAGCTCTCATGGCTTAACGTTCTCAGATGGGACACACGTGTGCGAAAGCGTTTTTGCCAAGAATTCGTAAATGTGCCTACGAATTCGAAAGCGTTTTTTGCAGTTTCAACTTGTAACCGTACGAAAAGGGAAAGAACAGTCAAAAGAATCCTTTCCAGCTCATCAATGGCTGCTGCTGCCAATTTCGTAACCCCAACCAACTGATCCGTCTAAAGGAAAAAGTTTATTAGTCCAACCCAAATTGCTCAGTCAAACAGACGTCTCTTTCACTCTTCTTCTTCGTCTTCTACCTCGCCCCTACTCGTCTTCTTCAAAAATTCAAAAAAAAATAAAAAAACTACTATTTACTAATAATGTACACCTTCGTACTATTTGTTCTCAATAAAATAATGAGATTACGACTCAGAAGTTGGACTTTTCTCTCTTCTTCTTCCTCCTCTTCCTACTCCTCCTCGTTCGTTTCTGATAAAATATCTCTGAAGTAGCTCCACCTCGCCCATCTTTCTCTTTCTGTGTCGCTTAGGAAATTTGTTTGTTTATTTCGATCGGATCGCATGGGAGGACTTTGTTCGAAGAATCAGGTGGAGAGTAATTTTGGAGTTTCGACGCTGCCGCCACCGGAGCAGCAGCAACCGAGAGCGAATGATGAGAAGCCATTGCAGCAAAAGGAAAAGCAACGGCCGGAGTTATTTCCCGTCGACGAGTTCTACGACGGAATTCCGCGATACACGGCGGAATCACAGGGTTTGTCACTTAAATGTCGGTCTGTGAGGTCTGTTGCGAAGGTGTCGGAGGTTAGTTCTCGCTTAGGTAGGGCAGGGATGGAGGTACTGGACACGCTTGGTAGCAGTGTGACTAGTCTTCATACGAATGGTGGATTTGCTTCTGGAGGAGCAGCCAAGGGGAGTGAGATTTCTATCTTAGCGTTCGAGGTTGCTAATACTATTATGAAAGGTTCGAATCTTATGCAATCGCTTTCAAAAAGGAGCGTTAGCCAATTGAAAGAGCGTGTTCTTCCTTCAGAAGGTGTGCAGTATCTGGTTTCGAAAGATATCGATGAGCTGCTTCGGATTGTTGCTGCTGACAAGAGGTGGATATCTTTTCATAAGAGGGATCATTCCTTTGCGGAATCTTATCATTGAGTAATTCTCATTACGTTCGTGTTACAGGGAGGAGTTGAAGATTTTTTCTGGAGAGGTGGTCCGCTTTGGAAACCGTTCCAAGGATCCTCAGTGGCACAACTTGGACCGATATTTTGAAAAGTGAATATTGATTGCCTTTGTGTTTTGATGATTTCGTATCGGGATCAAATGTGAAGCAACATCCTTACTTGATTAGTTTTTGATGTATTATGTAGAATCAGCAGAGAACTTACTCCTCAAAAGCAACTGAGCGAGGAGGCAGATATGGTGATGCAGCAATTGATCACATCGGTTCAATCTACAGCTGTGAGTCAGACCTTCTTCCTATGTAGGAGAAATCATTTGATTGGAATTAGATAAATCACTTTTTTTTTTCTAATTTGAAAGAAAAAATAATAATGAAACAAACTCGATGAATAAACTACGGATTTGCATTGATAAATAGCCTTTTTGGAAGGTGTGTCATGAGTGGAGCTTCAGTTTTTGACTTGTCAATATTAGCAGATTTGATCATTGCATGTGAGGATGAATGTTTTCTTTTTCTTTTTTGGGTAGATCTTACTCATCCTGTTTCTAGAAGGTAGTTTAATGTATGATAATTTCAGTATTTCCATGTTCCAGAAGATAGGAATTTTGTGCTCTTAGAGGTCAGTTGCTACTGATTCAAGTTTTGATGGAGAAAAATGTGTATTTTTCATCTGGTCCCAGGAATTATACCATGAATTGCATTCTTTGGACAGATTTGAGTTAGATTACCAGCACAAGTGTCAAGAGGAGTCCAACTCAATTTCTAATCAAAGAGGCGAGTTTCTTATTTTCCTATCGTAACATTCATCTTTTAAGTTCAAGTAGCTTTCATAATAATGAACTCTAGTGGAATCGGGCTATAACATGCTACAGCATAAATGCAAAAAGACTTGCTGACCATGTTAATTATGATAGTCGAACTTCACATTCTGTATCCAAACTTCAGGGATTTTATTAGTAATAAACGATTAACCCTTAGTCTGCATAGATTTATTAGTGGAATGTACATCTAAGTACATACAGTTTACATCTATAAATGTAGGCGACAACCTTGGGTTCATGAGGACAGAACTGAAAAGCCAAAAGAAGGCAGTAAAAACCTTAAAGAAAAAATCCCTCTGGTGCAGAAGTTTGGAGGAGGTAACTTTAGAATTCTACTTCATAAAATATAATCGTATAAAAGCAGATGGCTACTGCTAGTGGAGACAACGGGTAATGAGATTGACGACGGCAAAACACCTTGGCTTTACGACTTTTCTGTTGTGTGTTTGATGATATCATGCTTTCAATCACAGGTGATGGAGAAGCTTGTCGATATTGTTCATTTCTTACATTTGGAGATTCATAATGTCTTTCAAAGTGATGGTATGTACGTATTTAGCGATCTGCCTTATTGATGAATAATATCTGTTACACTGTACAAATTACCGTCATTCTAAAAGTTCCATTGAAAGCAAACTCATAATCATAAGGTTTCAAAAAAGGCCTCAAATTTTCAGTAGTACACTACAGTAAACCAAACCAAATTCAAGTAGTGCCTATATGAATGCTTAACTCGTTTTCCATGTCTTGCACACATAGTACTCAACCAATTTCGCTATGACATTACTCCTTTTTTTTTTCCCTAATTATTGGTCTTTGATATTACAGTGCAAGTTTCAATAACAAGTCTGTTTCCACATTATACAGGTGGTGATAAACCAGAAGGTAGATCTCCAAGCAATCATCAAAAGTTGGGACCTGCTGGCCTTTCATTGCATTACGCAAATATAATCATTCAGATCGATACTCTGGTCTGTGCATCTCTCTGAGTTTTTCATCAGCATTAACATATTGATCAAGATCTTACAACTTCCATTCAGACAGGATGATGATACTAATGCTATACAAGTATCTGATATAACCAGGTAGCACGCTCGAGTTCTGTGCCTCCAAATTCTAGGGACACGTTATACCAGAGCTTGCCTCCTAGCATAAAATCTTCTCTACGCTCCAGAATACAGTCTTTTCATGTTAAGCAAGAGGTATAATTTAGTTTCTCGTTTTTTGGGAAAATACGTTAAGGGTTCTTTGAGCATCCAAATTATCTTTGAGGACATGCAGCCTACCATTGCACACGTAACAGAGGAAAATTATTACAATTTATATATCAAGAAAAAAAAAATGCTAGACAACTAATTACCATTTCAGTTTGACGGAGGTTGTCATTACCTTTTTAAATTTTTTCTTCTTCTAATCAAGCTTGCTTTCTGCAGCTTACGGTTACAGAGATCAAAGACGAGATGGAAAAGACTTTGCATTGGCTTGTTCCAATTGCTACAAACACAGCCAAGTAAGATGATCAGCTTTTCTACAAAGCATCTCAATTGTTACTGTCAAACTTCATACCCTTGATTCCTCAACTAACCTTTCAAATCGTTATTTCACTGTTTCTGGTTGGAAATACACGAATTAGAGCTCATCACGGTTTTGGTTGGGTTGGAGAGTGGGCAAATACTGGGTGAGTATCAAGGAAAACCATTTCCCTCCCAAGTTCTTAAATTTCCGTTATATCATCATATATCCATCACTTCAAGGATTCTTCCGTAAAGTTTAATAAGACATGATATTCATCTGTACAGTTCTGATTCTAATCGGAAGACCACCACCCATGCTGATTTGATTCGGATCGAGACACTACACCATGCAGATAGAGAGAAAACAGAATCTTACGTGCTTGAACTTTTATTGTGGCTTCACCACTTGATCATCCGAGCCAAATCTACATCAAATGGTGCTGTCAGTAATCCCCCGATTAATCCATCACTAAGCACATCAATATCAACCCAAAATGGGCATCCTACTAAGGAGGATGTCAACAACACCGACTATAAGTCTCTTGCACAAATCATTGCAGACCAGGAAATGCTTCAGATTGTAAGTAAGAAAAAACGGAATCCAGGTCTTAGTAAGAGTCAAGATTTCGATAAAGGGAATCAGATCAAGTTGGAGAGGGATAGCAGATCGAGCAAGAGTTGGAGCTACTCGTCGGAGAGAAGCAAGTAGTTTTTACCATTCGATAGGGTCTCTTCTAGACTTCCGTCATCGATTTTGGTCTAGATAAGCATAAAGGCATTAGATGCCATATAGACAGAGCGGACATGGTTAAAAATGGAAAAGGTTTCCACAGGAATGAAATCAGAACTGACATTATAAGTATATTTTGTCTAAGCAATGCACGTATGGAAAAATACTAAACGCTTATTGTGGATTAACAGCTAACACTCCTTCACGTTGAGGGTGTATCATTGCGTCAGCAATTTACCTTATAGAAGCAGTTTTGCGAAATGTTACTTTGTCTGTCCTGATTTCAAAACGCACCGTTTTATACATGAAACATGATTTTTGTCTTTCTAATTTTTAGCCAGGTTAATAAAAGGCAGGCAAAAGTAAAAGACAAGTTTAACATCCGTATGATAAGAAAATAAAATTAGATACTCCAAAGTCCAAATTATAAGTAATGAAATTACCGATGTCGGAAAAAATGGGCAAGCAGACCCTTAAATACCTAAGCAAGTGTGCAGGGTAACTCAACTGAGAAAAAATTCGCCTTCTTGCTTACATAAAATTGAAGTATAAAATCCTTTTTGCTATTTCTTCATCTCACATGCACCTCTAGACTCCTACACACCCCTCCCACTCTTACGCCGAAATGTTAACCTGTGATGATCGACCGTCTCATGACTTAAATGCAAATGATAAGGCATCGATCGGCAAGCTATTTACATACTTACGTGTAAGGGAAAATACAAATGGAGCCTTTTGAGATCATAAGCCATAACAAACAAATACAAAATTCAAAGGAGTCACCATGGCCCAGCAGCTTTAGTGTCGCCTGCAAGCGCAATATCACAGTCATGATGATCACAGAAGTAATCACATATATTGATTAGAAGACTGATCTTAATTGGCTCAACTAGCATAAGGTTTGAAAAGGTTAAAAAAAAAAAACAAAAACAAAACAAAAAGAAGAGAGAGAGAGAATACCAGAACTGTATGGAGACTGTTTCATGTAGGTGTAGCCAGAATCGAAGCACAAATTTTCCCTTATCATTTTCATTCACGATATATAGGGGATTGGGAGGGACACTGCAAATGAGAACACCACTCAAACACAAATCAACTATCAAAACCAGCTATGGCATCTTCAAAGCTTGCTTCAGCTGTGCAAATGCCGTAGGATGTATGCTACTGATGGCTGATTCAAAAGATTCTCCATGCAGTGCAGCACAAGTCTGAAGATTTTCACGTACTGATGTTTCCAATGACAGCTGGTTGATAGGGTCCGAAAACTTGATCTAGAAACGGTAAATATACATATAAAGAGCAGGAAAGAGAAAAAAAAAAGGACAATGTCATCTACTTCGATTTAATTATACATTTAGTCAAGCACTAGCAGAAGTCCTAAAAATTTTAACCTGTCTTCTTCGTAGTTCCTTTGTTGGTATACTCCCCTCACCATGAGACCAGCCAGAGCCCAAGTTGTCACTACTGCCATAAATTAGAAATCAATAAGTAAGAAAAATCAAATATTAATTATTCACTAAATTATCAGATGAGAATCGCGAGTGCTCAAACCTCGATTCCTCTGTCAAGTCATCATTGCCACCCAAAATTACACTTGTACAAACACTGGATAAGTCAAAGAAATGAAAACAAGAACCCATTAATAACATGTAAGGGAAAGTACTTAATCCCTAAATGGAATGGATATATGTTACGAGATGTGAGCTCATACCTCAAGATTTGATCGAGTTTATCGAGGACTTGTGGCAGTCTTAAAGTCAAAACAATAGAAAGGGCCAAGCCATAAATCTTCCTCTGGATTGAAGATACATTATCAACCTATAACAAACATCGAGGAATATAAAATTTACCAGTTGAAGCTACATGCTAAAGCAACTTTGAGACACAATGAACAACTCTGATAGAACTACTTAACCAATGCACTTGCATGCGTTCCCAAATTAATTATAGAAGAACCATTGCTGCAACAGACTGATTATTTAATGCTCATGATTGGAGAGTACTAAATTGCTAAATACAGTATATATTTTGATAAAATTAAGTAGGTTCAGGACACTGATGTTTAACTTTGATACATATATGACATGGCCTCATGCATGAAAACACCCAGTCTCAAGTTTATGATCCATAGCCTAATGGTTGTAACATATGCAGAAAGAGTATATCAACCAAAGATAAAAGTACAAAACACAAAAAAACCAAAGATAGGAATTATCATGTATGTACCTTGTCCAGCCATAGATCAACCAGACAAAGAAGAATATTGTCTTTTACTGAGATACCAGAATTTTGTAATAGCACTGCCATTGATGATTCTGACGTTAATTGGGCCAAGTAATTGGTATTCATAACCAAAATTCTTGCCAGGATGGCAGCTGAAGATGCTTTGACAGCTGTTTTAGAAGGATCGTGTTCATCTCCACCACGCAGACATATAATAATCAATCTCTAGAGACATTAAACAATGGGAAAAATTTCAGAGATTCAGGATCATTAGTGCATAGCATAAGGCATTTGTAATACTTCGATTAAAATTGATAAACAGATCTTCTTAGAAAAAGAGGTTGCTTACTTGTAAAGTACTGCTTATTAAATGTGGTACCTCTACAGGGAAACACTGCAAAATAGTATCAAATGATAATTAGATTTACCGAGTAGCACCTTAGTACGAGTTCCAAATATTGGACAACTGAAGGTGCAGGAAGGAAGTGTTGAGCTTAAGCATAAGGAGACGTTTTGACAAAACTTCTCAGCACATTCTTAATAACTAAGAAAAAGCACCCATCCCCAATTCAATCTTGAACAGGTTATTCAAAACATAAAGCATATGAAAAAGACATTACTCTAGATAAATGAAGGAAAATAATAGCATCGCCTTCTTTTCCTTAATATTCATCGTCCAGAGAAGCATATTTTGCATTTTCTGCTTATATAGGAATATGCACTGAGACTCTTAACTTTAGGTACCTGTACTAGGAGGTCAATAACTGGAAGAGCTGAAAGCAATCCTCTGTCATTGACATTTCCAACAACTAGATCAAGAATTTTTGCAACACTTGGAGCATGGACACTTAGAAATTCACTTCCACCCAAGATAATGTAGCCCTCCACTATATTGATAGCAATCTGAGATTAAATAGAAAATGGTATAAATAAGGGATCTGGGGGAAGGGGGCGAAGAAGAGCAAAACACTAAGAAAGAAAACAGTCAAAATAATCCAACAGAACATTTCAAGTGACTTTGCCATCCTTTTCTAAACATCCTTCAGGAAATGAGCTCTTTCATCCTTAGCAATAAATAGTTGTCCGATTGCATGTCAGACCCTTAAATAAAATAATATATAAGAAAAAAATCCAGACTGATAATAGATGCTAACCTGTAAGTGATCAAAACTTCTTTCCATAACTTCCACCAGACGAGGAAAGTAAGCCAACAGTTGGGGCACCATTGAAGGAGCATTAGAGAGCGTGGCTTCCCATAACTGCACAATTATTCTTATTATATTAGTATCTTACTCTAAAGTATGAAGCTGTTATTTGACTATATACACCAAATTAGTAGACTAACCAGCATGCTGTCTTCCAGAAGGTTGAGTTCATCTGGGCCATTGACATCGATACCCTTTTCCAAAATGGGCAGAAGCATGCTGTAGCAAATTGGAGACTGATATCCGAGTGCAACCACAAGGTTTCGCAAAGCAATAAGCAGCTGAATCTGCAAAAGGCTTTCCCCAGACGATTCCTCCCAAACCTAATCAATACACGAAGAGGGGGATAAGGAAGGGTGAAGGGCAAGAAAAGGAATTACTGCTTATGTTTAATAAGTGAAAAAAAAAACACAGATACATGAGTCCCATTTGAGATAGTTTTGAACAGAACCACTCAAACAACCTAGCACTTGGCCATACACTATTTTTAAAAGTCGTCGTCAGCAATTAATTTTAACACTTAAAATCAAGATAAAAGTAGATGGACAAATGGTAAAAGAGCCTAAGGTTGTAAATAAAGACCACAAACTTGAAACTTTACATATGCATCTAGAAAATGAAACCAAGCATTACTATGATAATATAGATTGATCAATAAATTTTGTAGACATCTATGATTGCAATACCTTCTGAAAAAATTGCACCAACTTTTTAGAAAATGGAATTATTTCACCGGCATGTCCTATTAGAACCGAGATTAAATTGAAGACCTGAACCTGAAAAGTAAAATAGAATAAAACGTTCAATTGGAGAATCGAAGCACTCCCAAAAAATCCCAGAGATATAGTACAATTACTGGTAACAAGATTAGTGGGAGATAAAAAACAAAGCAATGAGTTTAAATTTGTAATTCAACATCTCGGAGAAACATGAAACCCAAGACATGTAATTTAGAGCATGTCTGAGAAGACTTTGACGTATATATATATATATATATATATGGGGGCATGTCAGTGAGCAGGCAAGCACAAAGGTAACAGGTTTAAGCATGACCAAATCATAGAGTCCCACTGGTAAGGTTTCTCAGGAAGTAAATACCTTTGAGTCAAACTCCTGAACCTCATCAACCAACTTGAAACATGAATCCCAACAAATAGGCAGGAGATCAGTAAAATCTCGCTCAGAAAAATTTGCATCTTCAATGTGTAAGCACAATGACCGACAAGCTGCAAGCTAAAAGAATGAATGCGATCTTAATGTAGTTGAAGAAGATATGGAAACTACAATTCAGGAGGTGAAAAATATGTCAAAAGGAGGTGAGAGAAGGACGGGAGGTTTATAGAAGAAAAAATGAAAAGTCAAAAGTCCGAAGCAGATATCGCATCATACCCTAACGGATAGATCTTTGTCCTGAAGCAACCTGATCAAAGCACAGTAAACTGGTCTTTTTGTGTCATCTTTAATCTACCCAAAAAAAAAGGCCCATAATAAGGTTCATCAAATGTTACTGGGCTCATAAAAGGGAATAGAGGGACTTCAAAAACTGATAACAGGATCTTTGTCCATTAAACGACCACTAGATTTCACAATTCAGAGAATTCAGGCATGCCATAGCAAGTTGATAATCAAGTATTATACAAAAGGTGATATGGCCACCTGACTGAGGAATTAAATGCGAGAAGATGTGAATAAAAAAAGCGTTAACTTCTTAAGAGAGCAGTAAAATATGAACAGAAAAATATGTACAAAAGATGAGTACTATACAATGGAAATAGTTTTGAAGTTAAGATAGGAGCAATATGTAGTAAAAAGCAAGCTTTAGTGCACAAAACTCCTCATGCAAGGAGCAAGTGAATGTTACTTATGCAATCAATCTGAGTAATCTATAGATAACTTGGAGTCTAGAGGCCGTATTATTACTGGTCTTTTGTCTGCGTTGAACTTTTTCTGGCACTAATCTAAGGATTATCTCGACATAACAAGATTAATAGACTTAAAGTTAAATTCAAGGTAGCTAAAACTCTCGCATTTTCTTATCCCTTGTTTGCCTTCTGTTGCATGCTCGATTATCTGGATGCAGAGGAAGGAAGCTCACTTTTCTTTTATTCTTCTTCTCTGCATCTACTTGTTATTTAAAAGTACAAGCATCAGATCTCAATGGCTTCTGCTTCTTTATGTTGATGGTTGCATCTACTTCTTTATGTAGACAATATCTTTATTATAAAAATTTCTATAGCAGGAGTTTAGTTTGGCTCCTCTTGAAACATTTCCAGCTAGTAGTAAGAATAGGCACGTAATTTTGTAGGCACCCCTAATTAGATATGAAGTACATTGGATGATATGCAGCTAAAACAATGAGTTACCTCAGAAACCCATTGGCCTAATATTAGTGCAACTTTCCGATGAATAATACGCATATTGGGATGATCATTTGAGAGTTCAAGAGACAATGCACCATCGAACCTGCATAGTCGAAACAAAATAGATTTAATACCACCCATTCAGGATGATGGATACAGACTTTTGGTACAGGTTACATCTAACATGTTTCTATTCTTTCTAAATTCTTTCTAATCAAAAGAATGTGCTTTTACTCTTTCCAAAGTCACCCCAACTAACCAATTTCCAGCTTATATCCCCAAAACTATGTTGCCTACTTTTTTTCTTTTTCAAAAATAGCTTTTGAAAACGGACACAAAAAATCATCTGGGACACATGCCTTAGTTTTCATGTTCATGTAAAGGTTTTCATTTGCTGGCAGGAATTCCACCTAAAACTAGACCTAGTATAGAAATCCCAAACTAAATGAGATGATGCACCCCTAAAAAATATAATATAATAAGTAAGCTAAACATATGCTTATCTTTAGATAAAGAAAAATGAAAGCAAGATACTAGAACACTCCAAATTTTAATTATTTGTGAGTAAATCAAAGCAGGTGCCTCACATGTCCCAACATCCCTACACAACCAAATACTTAAACAAAAAATATTAAATAGTAAAATTCAAATCCCACAGGAACAGAACATCATAAACATACGAAATCATTCTTGTTAACAATTAATCGATTCAAATGTCAAAGCAATTGCTACCACTGCAATTTGATAAAGCCCTCAAAGAAGCATTAATTGATCAAATTTTATGAATTGCATACTGGGAAATGGTCTAACCAATCTTTGAAGCTCAGGTAATTAGAAAGCTCATAATAAACATAGGCTGCAGCACCATAAGCAGCATCTTTGAGAAGCAACCCGGGAGTAATTTCAGTGGCAGAAGCTGAGCAGCCTCGCATTGCCTCTTGGAGGATGGAAACCACAAGAGGACCTAGGAGCTGAATGTAACAATTAAGATCATTGTCAAGAAAAAGAAAGAACTCTTAAGGTCACGTAATTACCCAAGAATTAATAGGAATAAATAAATAATTTAAGCATTAATAGCATGTTGAATACCATAAACAAAAATGGAAAGCCACATACTTGGCTATGGTTTTCAAACAAAATAATGTATAAAGCCTCAGCACACGGCCTTAGTTTCTCTGTCCACTGAACCATATCTTGCTCATGATGGAAAGCTTCTGGATACTGGTACAACTCCTCTAAATCACTTGCTGTTAAAACAAAATACCTGTTCAATTATCGATCAATGATTTTAGTATTTTATTATTAAAAAAAAAAAAAAAGAAGAACATGACATGCGGAGTAAAAATTAGAGATGCTGATCTCTGTAAAGTTAGAACAGCATCAACCAGCTATCAATGTACTGTATAAAACATCTGTCTTGAAAAACCTAGCATACTCATCATTAGGCGATATCATTTCTACCCAACTATTTCTCATTCTCAAAATCCAAAATCATCAAATTTATACCTATAGCCTGATTTGTGACATTAAAACAGTTTAACCATTCAATTCTCACCAATGTTTAGTATTGGTCTATGCTAAGTAATTACAATAAAATGCCTTCAACCTTTCAACAATAAGAATCAGTACCTTGAGTCATTCTCCTTACCAACTTAATCATGAAAGCCAAGAGAACATGTATTAATCTATTCATTGAACATTCCAATACATTTTACTAAATACAAATTCTATGAGATTAGAGGGAACAATGACCCACATATTTGTTAGATGTCAAACATGGAAAGTAACCCCTTTCATGCTTGCTCTCTCATTTAACATGATGGATATGGATCCAATCCATAACCTTAGTGATAACCATTGAATGGCTTCTTCCCAAGACTTGATAGTTAGCATAAACAAGTACAGCCCTTTAAAAGTAAGAGGACTTCACACAGAACTATACACAAAAGAGAACAAGTGTTATATCCCAGTCAGTGTTCTGCAGATGCAAACAGAATAGATCCCACATATTTCCAAGAAATATATAATTATCAAATTTTATTACATAACAGCAGCTAAGGCACTCTGTTTATGCAGTCACGAGAACTAGTGGGGAAAACAGACAGAGCGGAGAAAGCGTAATAAAGAAAAGCTAATACTTTTACCTCCTTATCAATATGTTACATAGGAGTACTATCCGTTCCCTCGGAAGAAGGGAACTCAAGACACCACCAACAGCAGTGGATATGTTTTTCTTCATTTGCTCCAATGAAACTACCCCATTTTCATCCATCACCCGTCCAGTAATAGTAGGCTTGTACTCTTTACACTCCAGAATACATTTCACCATCACCATGCATTGAATTAGGAATTGCTCAAATGCCAATACATCAGGTTCAGGATCCGTAATTTTATTTAAGCAGAAATCGATGACAAGTGGAATTACAGATTGATCACCAAATGAATAGGGATGTCTGCCTTGAATTGCTACCAAAATTTTCATCAATTTATTACATGCCCTCATTATAAAATCCCAAAATTTAGGATGTCCCTTTTGAAATGAAGAATCTGCAATGAGGTATAAAAGGAATATAGTAAGTGCGCATTTGGATTTGCTGATGAAAAGAAATTGCTGGCCAAGGAAAGAAGCAAACTCACAATATGGAAGAAATGACTGAACAGCATTCAAAAGCTTAGGACAGACTTCCTTGACTGGCTTGACCTCCTAAAATTCCAAACCGAATGGTCAACCATTTAAGATGTAAACCAGCTTCAAACCAATAAATATACCGAGAGGGAAGAGAACTAGTTACCTGCATAGCTTTTGCATCACTTGGAAACCCTGAAATAATCAATTGGCGAATTATCTTTGAGCACAATAACCATCTCTCACAGGTTAGATAGAGTTCATCGTAATGATGTTCCACAGAAGTTGGATCATAAACCCCTGAAAGTTTAGAGAACCCATGTAAAATGGTCTGAACGTCACTCTGCCACAGGTGCCACCCGTAGTCAAAGAGTTGGGATGATATCTGCCAAAGGCATCAGATGAATACATAAGATTTATCAAGAAAACCAAGAACAACAAGCCACAATAGATGGCAAGTGTGAGATCCGATCAAATTAGAGAAATACCAAGACAGAAGCTAGAATAAAAAGAGCTATATAAGAGCTCAATTGACCTCCCTCAGGTACTCCAGTACAGTTAATTCAATTAGAAAGGCAGTCTATATCATTTATATTCATAACTAAAGCATCAAATATGTCGGCTATCTAGGTCTGTTAATACTTTCTCAGATGTAATCCAAGAGAGAGAAGATATATCTTTCCAGCATAGGAAAAAAGAAATGGCTTCCTAAATTATAAGTGTACCTCTGCAAAGTTCCTTTGGTCTGATGTCAGCCGTTTGCTGGCTAATTCCTTTAAGATATGATACAAAGTCATAAAAATCCGGTGGCTAGAAAGAGTATCTGCTGAATTAAGTTGTTGAACTAAAGCCGCAAAGAGCTCTGGCCTGCATTTGGTGGTTAAATCTACAGGTCAGCACATACAGACCACCAAAGGAATATTCAGGACATACTGGGGGCTACAAATCATCCGTGAAAGACAAGATGGCAAGACAACGAAACCTAATTGTTTCAATATATCTACATATAAACTTACGCATATATAAATGAGTACTTTAACAACACTATTAGATTTTCAAAAGCACAAGTGAAAACATAAACATCAACATTGGTTTTGAAGCAAGTATTACCAATCTTTGGGGTAATCAACCCTAGCAATTTTGGAAATGAGGACCGCCAACATTACAGCTATCTGTAATTGGGACAAAACGTGAAGAACAGAAAAACCAATAAGATTAATTCATATATACACAAAGCATGTACATTCTCTCAAAGAAGACCTGATTATTTGGTTCTCTCAAGTGGGACAAGAGTTTTTGTTTGAGATGAATTTTCTCCTCGCTGCTTATCCCCCTGAATATGACAACATAAATTTTCCAATTTGATTAGCACAGAAACAAATAAGTATACAAGAAAATTTTTAAAAAATATAATAATTATAAACAGTGATATAATGAATTCCGTTCTTACGAGGAGGAACCTGCACGCCTGCTCCTCCAGTAGCGATTAATACTGTTCTTGAAATAAACGGAAGCCAGGAGACGAACATTGGCATCGGAAGCTAAATCAGGAGAAGTAATGAGCTCCAAAAGACATGAGCAGAAACCAGGCCTGCTTTCCGACTCAGAAAGCGTGGATTCAGCTGCTTTTCGGACGCTCTCATCCGCGCTCGTCGAATTCAGCAGTAGCGTATACATGGATGAGAGGTCTGACCGAGAGATTCCCATATTCTTGGACCTTCACTGCTACTCCGAACCAAATGGAAGAGGAGCGAACCAAAGCATAGAAATGGATGATAAGAAAAATGAACCTCTCACAGCCGTACCTCTCCGCTAGCTGCCGGACGTCGATCGTGAGCTAGATAGAGTGCGATCGTGAAAGCTGCCTTGGTGAAGAAGACCTTGCCTGCTGCGTCGGCGAGATCGTGAATGGAGTGCAATCTGACCCGGAAGGATGTTTTTGGAGAGCTGGCTTTGTTAAGCTTGTCAAAAACTGTTTTCGGTTTTTCAAAATCGATTTTCTTTTCTAGGCTTAATAACTCTTGCATTTTATGGGTCTTCTCATATTTTGTAAATAGTTTTTCTTAATATGTGGTTTGCATGAAATTTTTTAGAAATACTATTTATTAAATAAATTTTTTAATTTATTAATTTATACTTTCGTAACATCATTCACTTCCTTCTCAATATGGTAAGTAGACTATCACCACAGTTCCATTCTCACCTTCATATTTCTTCTCTACAAAAAAAAAAAACTTGTTTTTCTAGGTTTGGCCCCACCACATATACCTGAGCTCTTCCATCACGATCAGCTCTTCCACCATAACCTGCCTCCCCCCATCCAAACTAGTTTTACTGAAAGAAAGAATATTGGCCTAAACTAATGGAACGACGACATCATAGGAAAACAGACCACGTCTCCTCAAAAGAAAACCTTCATAAATAAAATACATATGTATAATACTAAATAGGATGAGTGAGCATCAAGTCAGAGATCAGATACCTGACCCATCAGTCGCTAGATGCGTCGGGTGGGACACCAGCGGCCCCGGCCCCGCATGTCATATCCGATAATGTTGAACGTAGGACCACATGAGTAAAAGACACTCGTTAATTTACCATTGAGCCAAGATGTTTTTGATAAATATCCAAATTTATAATTCTAATTATCAATTGAAAATCGGATTATGCTAAAGTTGCATACCGGTTGGAGCAGATACTCAATTAGTATTCGACTCCAACTATCTTTTTTTTTTAATATCTTTTATCCGATATCTATATCCAACTCTTCTAGTTGGATATCGGGTGGATCCGGCAAAATTGATTGCCCCGCCGATTAGGAGTATGCATAAAATTTAATCATTCTCGAACCCAATCAAAAATTATACCAATTACCCATAATTCATGGGTTTTAATTCATTTGATTTAGTCATGAGCTTTATTTATCTAAACTCATAAAATTTGAGCTAGTAATTGAAATTTGAGCTAGTAATTGGTTTAAGTCAATTTTTTCTTCGAATTATAAATAATTAAAAAATACATATTATCTTATAGTTATAATTTTTATAATATAAATATTAGGTTGAAAAATATTAAAATACACTAAATATATTATAATTTTTAAAAAAATATAATATTTTATGACTTTTATACAAACATTTTAATGTAATATTTTATTATATATGAATTAAAAAATATATAATTAAAAACAATAGAGGGAGTATCAAACTTTCTAGATCATGTTTTACTCTAATTGTGATACACCCCAATTGCCGATTGCTAAAGAATCCGGCTCTCTATTGCAATGTGACACATATTAATACGTCTTTTTTCTTTTCATTTTCAAGGAAAATGGTGCTATCTTCAATATTTTATATCATTACAATTCATTTAGAATTTGAGATGATGAAGATGGAGATTAAGGATTAAAAATGATTCTTCCGTAAGATCATCCACTTCCTTCTCAAACCTTTCTACAGCCCAATATGGTAAGTATACTCTCACCATAGTCCCCCTCCTCACCTCTATAATTCATCGAAGGTGCAATCAAACTTGCTATGATGACATATGGTTGTTGTTACAACCATAGATTGATAATATGCTTGTATGAGTTCCTCCTAGATATTCTTTCTTTCTGATAATATTCTGCAACAGTCACTGGCTATCAGGTAAAGGAAACCCCTTGTACAGTTTGAAGGAGAAAGTTACAAAGAAAATTGATAAGCAAAGAAAATTGGGTGTTTGGTTCTTATATTACATAAACAATCATATATTTAGAACTAGGGGTTTATACATGAGAGAGGCTTGTGGTCTATTGACGATTAGAAGAAGAATCCAATCTTTAGTCCCAACCAAGGACAAAACGCCACGTCAAAAAAGTATGCTTATTAGATGATAATAGTGAAATTCCTCGGGGACTTCTTTTAGGTTAGAGCCTAAACTAGACTAATAAACATATATTAAACATATTAAGAGAAAAAAGATATTACAATGCAATATCCAAACTCTTATTTTTTGATTGGATTCGGTGGATATCGGATATCCAACCCATGGGCCGGTCGGATATCGGCCGGGCAAAATTGATTGTCCCTACTAATTGCTAAAGATTCTGGTTCAATGTGAAACATATTACAATGCACTATAGAAAAATGTTCAATGTGAAACATATTACGTCAACATTTAAAAAAGGAAAGAAATATGGTGTTAGCTTTTCAGTGTTTATTATTACATGCATTTTGCATTACAATGCACTTAGAATTCGAGATGATGAAGATGAAGAATTGAAAGATGGGTCTTTCATAAGATCATCCACTTCCTTCTCAAATCTTTCTACAGCCCAATATGGCAGGTAGACTGTCACCATAGTCCCCTCCTCACCTCCATAATTCTCCGAAGGTCCAATCAAACTTGCTATTCTAGGTTGTGCCCCACCCCATACATGAGCTCTTCCACCATAAGCTGCCTCCCCCCATCCAAAGTCCACATCTCCAAATCCCAACCGATGCCCGGCTGACACATAAGATGCCCCCACCGAAGTATGACTACGTCTCCCATTTATCACCAAACAATCTATGAATGACCTCATATACTCTTCAGTGATGCCATCTTTTGCTGCTTTAACCAACTCCAATGCATATTCCAACGAATTTCGACACAGTTCCCCAACGTTCGAAATAGCCATAGCCAAGGTATACGCATTACCGTAATATCCGATTGGGATCTGAGGCTGAAACCTGTGTCTCACATTAACTGGAAAAACCGTACGTACTTCAATGCCTGGGTCTAAATCAAGTGATCTGATAGAACATCGCCATATGCACGCCGTTATTACCTCGAATGAAGAGTATTCACGATTCGGAGCATGTTTTGTTAGTATTGCAGACAACATGGTTGAACTGAAGAAGAAAGAAGCATATGTCATGTCGTTTAGAGGGAAAGTAACGTCTTTAGACTCATCTAGTTCGTCGAATTCGTGATGTAGGTGCGTGATGCGTGGTGGGGTTCTAGCCGTGAGTAGATGTCTCTGCCACACAGATCGGATGGAAGGAGTTGATGCACCTCTTGCTATTTCGCCTACAGCGTTTAGGAACTGAAGTAAGCCAGTGCCGTCGCATACGATGTGGCTCAGACGCAAGGCAAAGACAAAACCTCCACATTTCAGTCTTGTCACCTGTAATAATAATGATAAGTTGTCACAAAATTAAAGCAACAAATGCTAACATTAATGTCTTCTTTGACTAGTCTTGCTACTCTACATATTTGCGTTGGGTTCTTTTTTCAAATAATATTCTTCTGTTCTGATTGACAGACCACTATTACATCCAAAACAAAATAATTATATGATATTACAATATTAATTATTATTATTATAATCGGTGTTTCAATCCAACACGCATCTCTACATACCTGAAAGAGCATCAGCGGCGAGTCCAAAATGGGTCCGGCACCCGACCCAGATCCACCATGGGGAAGAAGCTGATCAACGCAAGGTAGCGGAGGAAAAAGCACGTCGCCAAACTGCTTAAGCTCGACGTCCGTTTCAGCCTCGATGAACAACACGCCCTCGCCTGTGCACTCTACAACAAGTTTCCCGCCTGGAGCAGCCCCTTCGCGGGCCCTACCGGCCAGCGGGTAGTAATACACAAGTGCTTCCGATATTGCTTTCCTGATCACCTTCACTGGGTCTAAAGAGACCATGGCGGCTTTGGCCTTGTAAAATTGTATGATTGCGATTTGGAACCGTACGCCTTCTTGATCGTCGAGATCGGATAGCGGTTTGAATTCATGTGGTGTCGGCTTAGCCGGAGCTACAAGCTCCGGGGAACACCTACGCACGGTGTATGTCAGATCGAGAGGCGGCGTTGCTATCCTTGTCATTTCTCTTACAGGGTTGCAAAGACAGCTTAGGGTTAAAAACTAGGTCTGAAAGGATGTATCAGTAATTTCATATTATTTCATACTGCTTGGTTGTACTTTACATACGTGTATGTAAGAAATAATGCAACAAAACCTTTTATACTCGATCGCCTGTCCGAAATGACCATCTCATTGTTGATTCAGTCACATGGTACGAGGCTTTCTCCACCGAATCTCAGTTTGAAATTCTTTTTAATAAAAAACCCATTTATTTTACTTTCCGTATTTTTTGGGTGCAAATGCTCACCTTTCCTAGATTCGGAAACATGTCCCAAATCTTCTCCATATATCTTTTTCGGGTACTCTCCAAATCATAAAGGCTTTAAATGCATTGATCTCCTACCTGTTCGATTTGATAAGTACACATTCCCCTTTTCAAATTCTTCATCTCTCTCTCGTCTTTCTTCCTACAGCCCATTTATAGCCCATCCAACACTCAACTTTTCCTACCCATCAGCCCATTACCCTCACACCTCACCTCCCGGAAACAATGCCTCTGCTAATGCCAAGCTCACTCATCACGGATCTAAATCACTCCTTTCAACTCAAGTACTTGGGTACAGTGAGTTATTTTCTTGGCACCGAGGCTCTGCTCACCTCCACGGGTCTATTACTCACGCAACATGGCTAATCGGTGATCTTCTCCGCGGCACGGGTTTAACCCCTGCCATTTTGGGTCAGCAGCTCCCTAAATTCTCCAGTGACCTTTTTACCTGATCATCTATGCTTAGAAGCACCGTTGGTGCTCTTCAGTATGCTAATATTACTCGCCTTGACATCCAGTTTGCGATTAATAAGGTCTCTCAGTTCCTTCACTTTGCGACCGACAGTCACTGGATTGCGGTCAAACGTATTCTTCGCTATTTGAAGGGGACTTCCACCTATGGTTTTCATATTAGCAAATCTTGTTCTCTTACATTAGAGGTCTTTTCCGATGCTGAGTGGGCTGTTTGTCTAGATGATAGAAAGTCCACTACCGGTTTCTGCATTTTCTTAGGGTGTCAATTATTACACCCTTTAGTGTTTATATATGATCCAGGCTTAAAACGCCGCCTGCAACTCCTCTGTTTCCGTCTCTGGAGATGGGAAGCAGGTGCGGCTGAGCTTGTGGATCAGAAGGAGCTACCTGTTAACAATTTGCAACCTCCAGCACAGCCTGTGCAGGTGTTTTTTTATTTACTTATTTTTTACCTTGTCTTTTACATTTGAAGTTAAAATTTCTCAAATGAGACCTGTCTATCCATGTACAGCCGACAAAAGCAATAAATCCAGAGGCACCGAAGCCGATCACTGAAAGACCAAAGTCTCCACCCCAAAAACCGAAAGTCCCCCCCTGCAAGGTTGAAAACCCCATGTCAAAGACCAAACACTCTATCCATGGAATCCAAAAACATCAAGACAACCCACCTAGCACCAAATAACTTCATGAACAAAAGAACAAGCCCTATCAATAGCAAGACTTTAATAAAACCCACTACCCAAAAAGACAACAAGAAGGAAATGTTAGCCTTGAACCTTTCAAAAAGCATGTCCATGGGACCAAACACAAAACCGAACCCGAACTCAAACCTAAAGCCAAGAAGTAGACCTACACCACCTGTAGTAAAATCAACCATTACAGCTCAGATCCCAGAATTCTCAAACGAAACACCTCCGAAAAGCCTGATCCAACCGCAACACGAGGTAGGCTCATTATGAATCCTGCAGTTGCAGTGGCCCAAAAGCCTGATCCAATCGCAAAGCCTAGGAGGCAGTCATGCTCGCCTAGTGTGACGAGAGGGAGAAAGGTGGAAACTAATAAGCAGGAGGGTGGGCATGAGTCGAATTTGAGCTTACAGAAAAGGAGAGGTCAGGCAAGGACTTGCAATGGGACAAATGTTTTGGGGAGTAAGATGGTAGAGAAGATGATGAATGGTCGGAAATCAGGTAATAGCGACATTGAGAAAGATCAAACAAGGATCACGAAATCTAGAAGTTTGGTTAACGAAAGCTTTGGTTTTGCAAGAGGGATGCCACATGGTTTGGTTTCAATAGACAAAAGTACTCTCAAGGAAATGGTATGTATATTTGCATCATAGACGAATAAAATAAAACTATGTCTATATTTCATGCTAATTCATTATAACTTTCGACTGAATGCATAGATTATACATTATCACGACTGTAGGTGTGCAGGAGATGAAGCAATTCTCACTCAACTTAGCACCATGTCAATCAGGGACAGAGCTCAAGAACTGTTCCTCTTGTGTTTGACAAGGAAATGAAGAGTAGACCGCAAATCATGTCCACTATACTTTGAACACTAGACTAGTTAGATATAAGCATATATCATACTCATAGTCAAGGTTGTCAATCCTTCCTTCATTTTACCTATAATCGATTTCATATCTTTATCTCCATTTAGAGTTTCTGAAGCTAAATCATGGGCAAATGTTGCTTTTGGTTGAACTAATAAATAAATCTCATTAGTAAACTTCTGTTTTCAACATGGTTAAAATATAGAACCTAAGAGATCAATGTAATGGTTGAACTAGTGTCTACATTTTCCGTAATAAGGCTAGCAGTCAACAATCTTTGTACAAAACAGATAAAGGGAATCTAACCTTCAGCTCTTTGGAGAATAGACTCGATTTCCTCTTGCTTCTTTTCCTAGATCTTTTTTCCGAAGCTCCAACTATTTTCACATCATTAGAGTCGCCTTAAGACTCTTCTGGCTTATAAGAGGCTATGAGCCCTACCATTTCTTCCACATTCCTTTTCATCCCTTCCTGTGTATTTATATCCAACCATACTTTCCGACACCAATCCGGAATTAGATCATCAAAAACAAGCACGAAACCAAAATGAAGCCTAAGTTAGTTAAACTTAATATTCACCATAAAATGTGAAAAGAACAGCTAGAAACCAGCATAGTTCCTCCGTGACCACAAAATCATGATATCAGTTAACAAATCCAAACCCTAATTATATAAACTGGAGAAATCATCGATCTATTTCCACAATTTAACAGAAGTTACAGGCTTAAAAGGCATAAAAGGATAGAATGAAAGCTACATCTGTAACAGAGAGACAATCAAGTTCATGAACACTACCAAGGGGAGAGCGTATTGAGGCTTTTTAGGATAAGAGCACACTCAAACCTCTACAGAAGAAAAAAAGGAAAAAAAGAAAAACGAAAAGGATATTCAACCTAAAAGTCGAAGAAGTCGAAACTGTGATGTTGATCGATCATTTCCAGGACAATTCGATCAGTCTCAATTCCACCTTCTCCTGCAGTTTCTCCAGTTTCTCCAATTCCTTCATCTTCATCTGCCTCAATCGGTCCAACTTGTTCGCCATCATCTCCGTCGACGACGCTGATACTACATTACTCTGTGACGACGAAGACTCCACTGTTTGAGTTCGATCTTTCAAAAGACAGAACTCTTCCAAAAGTGAAGCGAAACTGGTATTTCCGTGAGTATAGAATCGACCGTCCTGAGATCGAAAGAGAATGGCGGTCTCTGCTCCGTAAAAAGATTGAGTTCATCGACTTCCTTGAACAATTCCTCTCTCAAAATCACCTCCTGCGACTTCTCCATTTCTGTTTTCTTCTTTTGGCCAGACTTCTCCATCTTCTCCATCTTTCTTTTCTTTTCTTGTCCAGAACTCTCCATCTTTCTTATGCCATACGTTTTCTTCATTTTTATACTACTTCACCGTGCGTTGACACCACATTTTACAAATTTACAAAATTTAATAATAGACCCAGACAATCAGTGAATTTATAATTTGAGCCTATGAAAGTTAAATTACATCCAAGATTACCCTTTTAAACTTAGTTTACTCAATATTGTTCCCCTACCATTTCCCTTATAGAGTTAAATGATCAATTTCAAACAAGAGAGATATAAACTACACATAATATTAATGATCCGTGTTAATACATGATGTAAAGATGAATTCTTGTATGAGTATGACGTATCAAACCAAACCAAAAAATATCACAAACCAAACATCAAGTGATGGTTTTCTCATATATGTATACGTACAGGATGATAATACGTGTTATTACTCTTTGGAATTAGCGCGCCATATATAACATGAGCATATAGTGAAAAAGGAAAAAAAAAGAAAGAAGGAAAAGCCAAAACTCCATTACAAACAAGTTCAGATATATATGAGGAGGCTTAATGATCATGAGCTCCGTGCAGGCGTTGGACGAGCAACTTAGATGAAGAAATGGTTCCAAGTGCTGCAAGAAGAGAGCCAATTGCAATGAAGAACAAGTTCATAACTAGAACTGATCTTGAAATTTGATCCCTACAAATCTTGGCGTAGAAGGCACATGGAAAGACGACGCAAATACAAATGCTAACGAGGGAGCCGGTGAGGCTGAGAACATGTTCGAAATACGGAATGGATAGGGCGAGAGCAAGGATCATGATGAGTAGAATGGATCCGACACTACCTCGGATGAACATCTTTGCCTTGGAGCTCATGGAATGGGGAAGCATGTTGTGCTCGAGGTGGATAGCAAAGGGTGCAAATTCTAGTGCGTATTTGGTCATTGGTGTTAGCACTGTGGCCCATAAAGCAATCTTTGTGACAATTAGATGGGGAGGCATGCTTAGAGTGATTTGAGGATTCACTTGCTGTCCAAACATTTTGGCACCCATGAAAGCTAGTGTTGTATATAGTGTTGTCACCAACGCAAAGCTCACGATCGTCACCTGATCATCGAATTCACCAATTCAGGAACGGTTTGATAAAAACGTCAACAATTGAATATGCGAAAAATGACATCCATTACCAATATCATTTATAATTGATAGGAAACATATTTCGTAATTCTTACCTTCGTAAACTTTGAAGGGTCCTTCATGGCCTTGGATATATTGGGGAACACTATATGTCCAGCATAACTAAACATATAAAGGCCAGAAACGGTAGGAATGTTAGAAATCTTAAGGATAGGGATCTTCTGGTTAGATTTGATTCCGCCAAAGATGGCGGTACATGCCACCGATATGAAAATGAGCAGTGACATGAGAATCCCACCAGAAGAAAGGAAAGAGATAGAAGACAGATTTCTGAGCCATAAACTAGGCAGAGCTATCAAAATAGCCAAAGTAGTCAAAAGTTGTGATGACGATAGACCGGCTCCCGGAATCCGGATTTGTGTGCCAGCAAACACTCTAGTCAAGTTGTCATGAAGGGAGATGGTGTAGGAGACAAGGGCCATGAAGATTTCCAGGTAGATGAAAGTCGAGGCTATCACTCTTCCTTTGATTCCAAATGCATGCTCTCCGATATCACTATAGCTTCTTGACTTTGGATTCTTGTCAAGACATTTTCCCAATAGATGAGAAGTGTACGCACATAATATGCCAAGCCCTACAAGTAGAAATGCCGAACTCCATCCCCCGGATTCCAACGCGTATGGAGTCGATAGCTGCCCTAGACCTATATCAAATCATTAGGAAACATGTGTGTAAGCTGTTAGAAAACCAACCATTAAGTAAAGTGGTAATGAATATTTCGAAAGAAAGGAGGGTTAATTAAGCACCTATAAGCATTCCAACCATATTGATGACTGCATGAGCAAAAGAACAAGTGTGAGCAGGTGGTTGATCAATATGTAGGTCGATTTTTTCACTCTTTCGGTTGCGATCGCCATGATCCTCATAACCATCTATACTTTTTCCACACTTGCATGGTTTGCTTTCCTCCATGCAAAATTCACATGAGATCAGTACTCCCTGGAGAGCCAGGTTCTTAGCATGCACGCTTTCGCTCACAACTTGATTGTGGCGGCCGGACAATTTCGATCTCAATGCCTCCCATATTTCGCTCAACATTTTTTAATTTGCTCAACAAGTAGTACTAATGCAAACAGCTAGCCAGATACGATGTATAGCTAGATGGGCTTAACTCAAAGGGTGAGGAAAATGAATCTATTTATAGGCAAAGTGAATGAATAACTAGAAGGATACTTGCTAGCTAGCAATATAGTAAATAATTAGAATCGTAGGACTTGTGGTTAAAAGTGGACGAGTGATATAAAAGTACATAGAAGGGCAGGCAATCGGTACGCGTAGTTTTAATGTCCATTTGTAAGAATCTTACAAATTATAAGATGATGCTCTTGTCACTAGATGGTGTTTGAGATGATGTATATCTCCACATTGTGTAACTGTAGCTGAACTATAGTTCTCCCCATTTGTTTTAGTTCATAATTAGATGTTTCTAGTGCTCATGGAATCTAATTAAGTGTTCGACAAATTACAAAACTCAAATTGAGTCGATCTGTCGAGTACTAATCGTATTAAAATCATACACTTCCTAATAAAAATATACTTGTAGCTTAGGAAAAAAAAAAAGATATTAATAATCATTTAGATTAATAATTATTATATTTTAGTCGAATAATCATCATAATTCCTGAAATAATAGAAATCTCAAAATCGAGTCACGAGATGAGTTATATACTACTAGATATCTACGATGGGAGGATTTTTTTTAGGTACGTAGAAGAAGTTGTCTAATTAGTGCATATCCATATATATATAAGGAATAAGATGACGCATATGATCCTGTAATGCAATTCGTTAAGTTGAAAATTAACTAGTTGTAACGATACCCACATGAAAGATATGCATACAACTTTATGATTAATTAGGTTCCATATGATGATATATATATATATATATGGGGGTTGGCCGGTTGGGGACAATTGGCAAGGAAATGTGGAAGGATTCAGGTACACGAATGTATTATACTCTTAATTCAGTTATTCCCATGATGACATGATGTGTTTGTTCTTCTCTTTCGGCACATGAAGGTTGAGAATTCCCTAAAACCAGTACTTGGTGGAAAATGATGCCAAAACAGACAACCCCCTCTTGTCCTCATGACAAAAATTTAGATACTGATTCATGACAGAATATGTTCGGGTTGAGGATTAATGTGACAGGACAGTAACTGTATCCAATTTATTTGATGCTAATTTACAGAATCTTATGCCGCTGGGCTGATGATAATGTACATTTTCCCATGTGGGTGTAAGCTGTAATTAGTCCAATTGATGGGAATATGATCTGCATGCAAAATTTGCATATATATCTACTGATGAAGAATGTAATAAGATATTGTACCATGCAAAATTGGACATAAATTAATAAATGAACCTAAACAAAGATTAAAGGGGCTCGGTTATATACTGAATTCTCAAAACTTATACTCCCCGAAATGCCGTTTTTATAGAGAATTTTAGTGACGGATGAATTGAATATGTCTCCTCTTTTTTGTATTATATTCTTAAATTAGGATATCGAGTTTATGCAGATAAGATATACACAGCACATGGGCAGGCAATAGCCATGCATGCATAAAGGATAATGATTTCTAAAACTATAGAAACAAAAACAGCAACTTAGTTTAATATACAGTTGGTATAATATCAATCATTGATTATTTTCTTCAATCTCAGGAATTCGAATTATTCAAACTGAATCCTAAAAAGGAACCACACAAGGGAAGAAGCATACACAAAGCTGACAAATGAATTCAATCTTTATGTTTTATGCCTGTCCATCCCAGACCCAGTCAACAGATTACCGTAGGCCAGGAATTGAAGAAAATGCCAAATTTATTATTACACCACCATATATATACCCATCCCTGCCAATCGTGCATATTTTTCATTCTATGCAATCTTTCCTGTGTGCTAAAAAACTGAATCCAGAAGTACTTTTCGAAATACAACTCCCGAGTATTTGCTACGTACGAGCAGGCACATCTTCTGTCACAAATCATCTAGTAATACTCTACATAAAATTTTCGCATCACATAAACTCAGGAAGGACACTGCCTTGGAAGATCTTAATGGAAACTTGACATCTATAAATCTCCCTTGTGGGAAATTAAATGAAAATATAGTAAGCAGTCGTTTGGTTCAACTTGTTCCTCTTTAGGATCTTCTTCCATTTTAGGTATATTGTTAACGCATAGTTCCTTTCTCCCACCGCCACTTCTTTGAAATTCCGATGCCCGTCGACATTATACTTTAGATCCTTTCCACTTAAGGTTCAATTGGAAGCCGAAAATCTCTCTAGGATATGTATATTCAGGGTGAGAGTTTTCATGGTCATAGAACAGAATGGGTATAATGGAGAATAGAGTTAACTAAGTGTCTGATCTAGAGGCAGTGAAGGAAGAGAGAAGACCTGCAGCATGTGCAGGTAAAATGTCACCAAATGTAGACATGGCAGCTGCTGATCTATCCTTGAATATGCCAACTTGCCCATCTGTCAGCATGGATCCAAGTTTTAGTGTGCTCTCCCCAAACCTGCTACCAACCTGTAACTCACAAAAAGAAAAAAAGGGTCCATATATATATATATCAACGTTGTCAAAATGGGCTAAGATTTTTGGTTAGAAGGAAGATATATTGCAGGCAGGGGAAAAAGGGTGATGAGTGTTTTAGAAGGTGAAAAAATCAAGTGAATGATTAAAAAAAAAATCATGACATTTTTTTTAGTATGAATGATGAAAATAATATATTCTCAAATTGATATGCAAGAAGCTCCTTGATGAGATCATCATAAACTCCAAATATATTGAGCAAAATTTAACTACTTATACATGAGCCAGGCTTGAAGAATCGTGTAAGAGAGGGTGGGGTATAGAATCTAGAGTGATATTAAAGATTGATTACATAAGAAAGAATAGGCACTCTTACCTGCATGAAAGATTTTAATAGTGGTGATGCTACCCTGAAACTGGAGTTGTCATCCAGCACATCCTTTTGGGAAAGCTCTCCATTTGTAAAAGCCTTCCAAGAACTTGAAGGCATACCATCTGAAGATATTGGAATACTTGTCTTTGGAGCTCCTCTAGAAGACAATGCTGGAGCACTGGATAGGGAGTAACTTAAGGTCAGAAACAAATTTTTACATCATTATCTATCATACTAGATTTAAACCCAATGAAGTTTTAAACTCTAAACCAAAGAAACACTAATAATTGGTACAGGCTCATCAGTAGTTTAAGGTAAGAAAAGTTAGCTCCTCGCTTTAGGTTCATGAAATGACAGCCAAATAATACTTGAGGTGTTTACACACATCAAAGGCCTAATTTATACATGGAAACAATTCTCCATTTTATATATTAAAAGGATGCCTCAAAACCCTGCTTTTCAGAAAAGTAAAGGAAAAAAAAAGAACAAAAAAAAAAAAAAACATGATACTACCATATCAAATGAGTATTGATCAGTTAGAAGATTATTTACCTGATGGGAAGGTATTTAAAACGAGGCACCGTTGAACATCTCATGATATTAGACTCGGAACTAGTAGGGAGTTTTTGTACAGTATCTGTGTACATTCTTTTAAGTTGTACAAAGAATCCAAAGAGGACAGCATGACGCAGGTATGACTGCCTTTCATTCTCCCAAAGATACGGCTCATACCTAAAACAAGTTACAAATGTTATCAAACAAAAAGATATGAATGCTTTATTAGTTGAAGTGTGAATGCCAGAAGAATGCAAGTAAGAAAACTGTTTTGACTTAAATTTGGATTGTGAGAATTTGAAAACTGTGAACTTTATAGACCACACAATTCAAAAGAAATGTGAACAATAAGTTACTAAACTTACGTAAGCCAGTCTATGGGATCAAGCCTTTGTGAAAGCCGAGTTGTTAAGCCATTCAAACGCTCTCTTATGGCTGATTTTGTCTCACTCATATCTGGCTTCCGTCTGAAGGGAAACTTTGCCCTGGGATATCTAGACAACTCCTCATCTGGACTGGCATCCCCTCCAGCTAGAACGTCGGCAGCAAATCTAATATCTAACAGAACCTGCAAAGCTCCTTTTTCTGACAATGCAGGGTCCCCTGCTTCTCGAGTAGAAATAAAGTCACTATAGATACTAATGACCTGCAGGGACATTTCACAACTGAATAAATTGAAAGAAAACATATCTACAGAGATACACTCGTGGATATACATAAGCACCTTTTCCTTTTTACATGTGCATATATAAAAGGGAAGTAGACAAACAAGTACCTTCTCTATTAATGTTGATGCAAACTTTTGCAAGATTGTTTTGTCGATTACATGACCTCCAAACCTATGAATTTCCCTGCATGCTTGGAATAAAAATGAGACAACATATAGAGAAGGCAATGATGGGAGAGCTATTTTCATTTCTGATTGACCCTCTTCCGATAGTTCTTGCTTGACTACTGTCTCCTCCCAGCCCTGCCAAATAACGATGCAAATAACACATCGAGGAAAAATAAGAAAAACCAAAAGTTAATTTAGTGTAAAAGTTAACATTAATGCATCAGGAAAATAACACATAAAAAATGCTTTGGTTATGCCCACTTGTTCTCCATTTCACATGAGGTGTGGCATTCTAAATCTCTTAATTAAATTTGTGAAAATCCTAAAGTCAGAAGAATGTGAAAAAAGGTCATTTCGGATTTACATGTACAAGCATACAGGAAGAGTAGATGATAACAATGAAAACAAGAAAAGAAAAAAAAAATTCCAGCAAACACCACTTACCCTCAACAGAGTTGTAGATGATAATGCATCATCTTGATTAAGATCCTGAGAGAGAATGGAAGAGAGCTCATTAGACAGCCATGATATCCATAAGCCATAGGACTTAATGCAAAGATCTCGAGTAACTCTGTCAAGTTCTTCGAGTTTCGGGCTAGCACTTTCATTAGCTCCAAGCAACACAGCTGTAGCCAATGAAGTTTGTTTTCTACGGCCAATCGATTGCCTTCCTGGGGACCTATCAGCAACAGGAGAATCAGTGACACCTCTTGATTGCCTCAAAACTGATGGTAGCTTATCAGAAATTGTGGAGAAATTTCCATTTATCCAAAATCTGGGGGAGCCAAGTATCACTGGAATGTGCCTGGAGTGATTTTGGAATGCAAACAAGAGTCGCCCAATGAAAAGGGCTCTCTCCACTAGTATAGCAGGAGGCACAGTCTGACTGTCATTGTTGACGTTTTCAATTGCAGTGGATAGAATATTAAACTGTTTCTCTAATTCCATTAATATGGTTGAAATGCCTTCATAACACTTACCTTGTAGATGTGGCGCAAGATCCTTTAACCTTATGGCTGCCTTTGGAGATTCCAAGAAACTCACAACATCTTGAAGAACGCTCTGACAGCAACTGTCCACTTCATCTCTGATCCTACTGACTTCAGGACCGAAATAAGAATTAAGACAATTCTGGAAATCATTGTCTTCCAACGATACCTTTGTTCCTGAATTCGGACCGGCTTTCTTTACACCAGACTCTATAAACCAGACCCAACCACCTATAGAATGTAGGTTAGAGTAACCCTTGAAATCGATCTTTTCCCCTAACATATCCCCAATCAGAAGAACCGAGTCTGCAACATTCACAGCTCTAGTCAGATCCTCAAATCTTGAGTCAATGATTACTTTCATCCTCCAAACAAAAGCATCTTCAAATATCTCATCCCACAGATCCAAATTATCATCCAAAACAAGCTCTCTCATTCTACTCCAAGGCAACTCAATCTCAGAGCCAAAAACACTTTTGAGCCAGTCCAAGCTACCTTCCAGCACCTCCTTACTTTCCATGGTCTCTCTTATCAATTTCTCGGCAGAAGCAAGCTCTTGGCCATTTTTTATGGCATTGATTAGATATCTTCCTTTAATCTTATTAATAATCTCTCCGCCACAGTCCCTCAACCATCTTGAACAATTCTTAGCTACGTGATCTTTATCAAAAATGACCATGACAGACTCCAACTTATCCCTAAATGACTTCCATAGCTTAACTTCCTCATCTGGATTAGGAATTCCGCCAAACAATTGGGAAGCAGGAGGTGATCTCAGTATAATTTGGTAAAACAGAGGCATATCGTTTAAAACTTGTAAGAACAACTGACCCACCTGACCTACACTTACCTGGATTATGCTCAGAACCTCACAGAACACGGAAACCACAGCGGAGGAACTGGCCTTAGAATCGCAGGTCCCTAATTTCTGCAAAATCCAAGACTTCCTCGTGCTGAGGAACAAACTCAAAATCTCCAGAGGATCTAGCTCATCGATCACAGCAACAGCAGCCAAAGCATCCGCATAAGCTCCGATCCCAAGTCCACGATCAAGCAGCCTGTCACGACTGCGTTGGGAAATCTGAGCTTTAAAAGTCTGAACAATCTGGCACTGATGCTGAAGCAGAGGGAAATTGGACAAGAAGTTGCGATCTGCATCGCCATTGTGAACAGTCAACGCCTGCTGAAATTGTTTCGCTCGAATATAGCGAGTAGCGGCTTCTAGAAACATTGACTCGTCGAGGCAGGCCCAGATGTCCTCAGGAGTATCGACAAGATACTTGATCCGAGAAGCGATAGCGTAGAGAGTGGAACGCGCGGGGTTAGGGGAAGGCAGAAGAGGAACGGTGCCGCCATCGCCTGAGGAGGAGGAGAGGGAGCGAATAGAATCGTAGATTGAAGAAATATTGGAGGAGATGGAAATGGAGGAAGACTTCATGCGGACAATGGAATCGGCTGAGTCGATGAGATCTCGATACCTAGTGCCGACGAGTTGCCGGAGCTCCTCCTGCTTCGACTGGATCTGAGCGCGCGTATTGGACTCCACATTTCTGATTTCAGAAATCGGTTTGGTCCGGAACAGCGATTCGGCATCTCGGTATCCGCCTCCGCCATCCGGAGAGGGAGCTGAAAGCACTCCCATAGCTATAGCCTTTTCTTCTCTCTGTTTGGTCCAAATAGTAATTAAATCAAGAAGATGTGAGAAATGGCTATGGCGTCTGGAAATGACGGAAGAAGAAGAAGAAGAAGAAGAAGATAACAGTTTTTTACCTTCTTGCTTCGGAATTACTTTTTCTTTAATTAATTACTGCGGACCAACTTTTTTAGTATTAAACTGAGTAAATCTAAAATAATTTAAACTGTTTATAACATAATTATTATTTTTTATTATTTTATGAATAAATAAATATTTTAAGTATTTTTCTTTTCCGTTTATTATTAATATTTTTTTCTTCCATGAGCGGCATTATAACCAAAAGATATATAGCCTGAGATGTCACTAATAATATGCAATATTTTGAAATGAAATGGGTGGAATAGTATTGAATTATAGGCATTTCATGCATCAACAAGAACTTGAAAATATGACACACTTTCTCCTACTGCGAGTAGCTCAAGAGCCCGGCTCAAGAGCCCAGCTCAAGAGCCCGGCTCAAGAGGTACTTGCCGGCCTAGACCAGCAAGAGGGGCAGCAGCAACACCTCTCTGATTAAGCAAACACCTGAAGTGAGCCAGCCTACCTGTAACCTGTCTCATATTTAGCCAGCCGGTCACAAGGTGTCCAGAGCCGCTCAGCCGCTGCAGCAGCTCCAGACCAAATAGTCTGTTCAATATCCGAAGCATCAATGTGTTCGCCCCCACAGGCACCCTTCACCCCCTAGAACCAGCTTTTGCTGTTCCCGATTTGAAATATCCAAAAGGGGCTCGTTCATGTAGAACATCTACCATGGAGCATCTATGTGGTCTAAGTACCACTTGTCCTGGTTGCTCACTATGCACCTTAGCCCGGCCGCTACTACTTGTGGGGCCACACCGCCTCCGAGCCCGTAAGTGGGTACCCGTCAGGTCATGTTCCATTCCTTTACTTTTCAGCCTGTAAGGTCATGCACCTTAGCTTGCTTTTTTATATGCATGTGTACATAGAATTTGATAAGGTAGCATGTACACTCAAGTTTCCGGAACAAAATTTTATGAGAAAAAAGACTTAGATTGTTACCATTTACTTATTCAAGGATTCTCTGTCCAGAAACCTGTAAGTAAAGTTGACATTGTATGTAATTTATCATCAGATTACGGCCTTTCCAGTGCATATATGGTGTAAGGAGTTAATCCATGTCCCCTTATATAGAATGCCAGATGATAGGAAAGCAGTATCCAAGTTGTTGAACTTACTTGTGTTAACTTCATCCCCACCCAAGTGGACAAATTTAAATTTAAAGATCTTACTGAAATCTGAAACATGAATGATCCAATAAGCATATTAAAAAATTCGAACTGTGCACGCAGTTGTATAACCCGATAAAGATCGTAATATTACTATCTGAAAGAATTCTGTGTATAACCTTAAAGGTGAATTGACATCAAGCGGCTCCTTACAGTCCTTTGACGGCCGGAAGGAAGGATAAAAAGTACATTTTTCAACATAATGTAACATGATTACAATGATGAAGCATGTCCCGGAACATCGATCTCAGCCAATACCTTAACTCCCTGCCGTTGTGCATAACCAAGGGGAACAAAAACATAAATAAATAAGAAATATATGTAGGGAATGTAAGGGGTAAGAAGAGGAGAGGAGAAGTCAGTTACTCCACAATTTCAGCCGCATCAGCAAATTGAACAAGCACCATCCCATAGTTTCGGATAAGAAGGAATCTCTAAAGGGAAAGACTGTGTATCTACAATGTGCCAGTGTAACACATTCTGCCACAAAAAAGGTAAGAAGACATTGTAATAATTGCACATATTGCAGAAAAATGCATTCATCAGTACAGCCAGCATGCTTTAACTTCATATAATGATTCTATTACTATACCTGCTTTGCGTATGTTACTGAATCAATCACTTTCTTTATAACGGGTAATGGCAGATAATGCCGGGATGTATCTGCATAAATTCTGTCACATGTTAGTACAATCCATTATTTAACCCATTAACATGAACTTCTTTAGGCAGTATATCATGTTTGCCTATTAAAAGGCCTCAAAAGAAGAATCTTGGCACATTGTATGACTCATCTACACCATACTTCAACTGCACAGCAAATGAAAATTTCCCCCCCATAAACCAAAATTTGCACATGGTAGGACTGAATAAAACAAATAAAAACCAAGCAGAAACTAATATGGCCGGTGCATTATTATTAGTTATTACCTCAGCAGAGGGGGAACATGTAGACCCAGAAGCAGAGAAGAAGAATCAAAATGGGAGAAATTGGAATCAACGACGTTGGCCCATCTGACAAGATCAAGCATCCTAGAAAAGGCATCGTTCAGAATCCCAGACCCATCATTAAATTTGGAACCTTCAGTGTTGAGCTTGAAATCCCTGCTCCAATAAAGAAACATATGGGCATGACTCACTGATTCTCTCATATATTCACTGGTTCCTTGTATAAGAAGGAGAAGAAGCAGTACTTGAATGAAGAAGAAGCAGCAGCAGCTATTGGATGATGCCATTTTTGTGCTTCCCATCCCAAACAAGCTCGTGATAAAACATGGGAAGTGGGTCGAAGGAGCTTACAGACTATACAGCTGAGAGGTGGTAAGTAAATAGTGGGTTTGGTTTCTTCAAACCCGTGTTTTACGTGAAATTCGTAGCGGATCGGAACCTCTTAAGTTGAACTATTTTGCCGTGTCATCCTTATGGTTCGTTAAAATTTATTTTATTTTCATGGTGGATTATATTTTGATATTTATTCTATAAAATAAAAAAGATTTATTTTTTAATTATTTAAAATAATAAAAATTGATTTATCTCATATTTAAAAATTAATAATATCTAGAATTAAAAATATATATATAAATTTAATTCTCATTTTTAATATTTTATTTATTTATAATTTTAATTATTTTTATTTTATTTATTCTCATTTTATTCATAAATTAAAACTAAATGAATAATTAAATTAATCGTTTAGAGCTTTAGATATGTTGGTTTAAAAACTAACCGGTCACGGAGCCTAAATTAAAAATAATTATATCTTATTATTAATTTAATTTAATTTATAAGTAAAATAAAATAAAATATTTATTTTTATAAATTGAATATTTTAAAAATAATAAATTAATTATATCTTATTCATAATTTAATGAGAATATAAGGATTTAAAGAATTTTATTATTTTAAATTCAAAAAATAATGAAGTGGTATGAAAAAATTATTTTTTCTAAAATGAAAAATATATATTTTTTATTTATCTCAATATAATGTCTTCAATAATAATATTTTAATCATTTATTTATATAAAATATTTTATATATTTTATAAATTTTATTATTATTTTCAATAAATATTATTTTTCTTTTTTATTTATATTTATATTTTTTATATAATTAAGTAAATATAATATATATATATATATATATATATATATTTTATCGAATCGAACCAAATGTAATTTATAAATAGTATCAAGTAAGGACGGCAACGCCTACTGTTTATTTCTTAATTTTCTTCTTGTTGTTTGACGACGTGTAGTCATACCAGTAGAGTGATGTGTCGTCCAACATATAGCTAATCGACAAGAAGTGTTTTACGCGTTTTTTCCCTTGCGCTTCACCTATGAGAACGCTCTATAAGATGATACAAAACGCGTGGCATTATTTCATTTTCGCCACAATTTTATTTTTATTTTCATTTTTATTTTTATTTTTATTTTTATTTTTATTTTTATGTATTTATGCTTCGAAATTTTTTGTAGTCGGATCTAAATGCAATTCGAGATCAATTTGACTGAGTCAAATTTAAGAATTGATGCACTAACACTAACACTAACACTAACACTAACACTCACACTAACAATGGTGCATGGAGAGAATGACAGGTGGGCCCACATTAACGAATACAAAAGCTTTAGAGTGTAAATTGGAAAACAACATCACCAATAGGCAATATAGCCTTCTTTCTTGGCACAAAAAAGGAGAGAGAAAAGTAAGTCCAATAAAAAAAGAAAAAAAAAAGGGATGCCATCTTTTTTGGGCCAAAAAAAATTTACCATATAAGGTTAAGTGAGAAAAGTGAATAAAAAATTATTCGGTATAATTTGGGGGGTTAAAACATAATATTAATAAAAATATTGATAGGCCGAATTAATTTATTAATGTATAAAATAAATAAATAAATCATGAAAAAGTAAAAATTGTTTCTTAATGGTGAGTGCTCAGCTTTAGATCATGATATGCGATGACCAATTATCCGGCAAAGTAACAAAGTCTTCATGTTCTCTCTCTCTCTCTTTCCAGTCAAAATGGTCGATTCCTTTTACCAGTTAATATAACGTATACGGTAACTGATTAAGCTCTGAATTTTCAAACCCCAAAAAACGCGACTTTCTTTTTCCTTTATTTGGACTTTTGTGACCTTTGTGCCTTTTGGGTTTGCGGTGTGAAAAAGTAGAAGAAGGAGAAGACTTGCACCAACAAAAGGGTAGTCTTGGTGCCGAGAAATGAAAGAACACACCTCAAAGGATGTTTCCTAGCGGATTCATGAGTTCCCTGCTGTTTCGTGAATAAGCTCTCTCTTATATTGTTGTTCTTCTTCTTCTCGCTCTATTTCTCTGTCTTCACATTCTTTAAGCTCATTTCAGGTGTGGCTGAGCTTTTTTCTCATCTGGGTACGCCCTCAATTCTATGATAAGGATTTTTTTTTTTTTTTAATCTTGATTTTCATGGGTTTTTGTTGAATCTTTGGTTGTCTTTCTGCAAAACTTGGAAATAGATTTTGCCTGCTTTGAGTTGTTGGTGTTGGTTTTCCTGTGGAACTTGATGTTTACAGCTTGAGATACTGAGTTCATTTTCTTGAATTTTCTACCATCAAGTAGAAAATTATGTGATCTGCTCACTTAAAAGGAGAGAACTTCAATTTAGCCCATTTTTCCAAGTTCTTCTCTAATGGCTTTGAAAAGGAGTGACCTTATCATAATAGCTACCCAATCTTCCCTATTGTTCATCCTAACTATATTGCTAAGTTCTGGTTCAAGTTACGCAACTGTTACCGACATTTACTGCCTGAAAACCATCAAGGATTCTCTCCAAGATCCTTACAACTACCTAAATACTTCATGGAATTTCAACAACAATACGGAGGGATTCATCTGTAAATTCACTGGAATCGAATGCTGGCATCCAGATGAAAACAAAGTCCTAAACATCCATCTTCCAGAAATGGGACTAAAGGGACCATTCCCTCGTGGCATAGAGAACTGCTCGAGCTTAACGGGCCTAGACCTTTCCAACAACCAGATCTCCGGGCCAATCCCATCCGACATATCCAAACTGATCCCTTTCATCACATCCCTTGATCTTTCGTCGAATAATTTATCTGGCTCGATACCTGTGAGTCTCGCGAATTGCACTTATCTGAACACTCTTAAGCTCGATGATAATGCATTATCAGGCCAAATCCCGCTTGAACTGGGCCTGCTGGGCCGGATGAAGACGTTTTCAGTTAAGAACAATTACTTGACGGGCCAGGTTCCAATTTTTACCAGTGAGAACATTACGTCGAGCAGTTATTCGAATAATCCAGGACTTTGTGGGGTGCCTTTGAAAGCTTGTCCTGGTACTGCTAAGAAATCTCATGCTGGAGTCATTGCTGCTGCTGCTGCTGCTGGGGTCACCTTTACTGCTTTCATTGTAGGGATTGTTTTGTACTACTTCTCGCGTGGAGTTGTTATCAGGAAGAAGAATGATGATCCGGAAGGTAACAAATGGGCGAAGAGCATTACAGGGACAAAAGGGATCAAGGCAAGTCCTTTTTTCTTTTTGTTAATTATTTATAAAATCTGTTTGTTTGGTGACAGAATAAGAGAATTCTTTTCGTAAAACTGCTGAGGCAGATTAACCCTTACTCAAACCAACTTATCCATAATTGTCAATGCTAATTTGTAGCTCTCCGCTCTGTTCCTGTACTACAAATGACTATCAAAGTCGATTTCTGTATTGATAGGTTTCGATGTTTGGGAATTCCATTTCCAAAATGAGGTTGAGCGATCTCATGAAAGCTACTAACAGTTTCAGCAAAGACAACATCATAGGAGGTGGAAGAACAGGAACAATGTACAAGGCACTACTTTCCGATGGCTCTTCCCTCATGATCAAGAGATTACAAGATTCTCAACGTTTAGAGAAAGAATTCATCTCAGAAATGAACACACTAGGAAGTGTGAGACACAGGAATCTAGTCCCCCTATTCGGATTCTGCGTGGCAAAAAGGGAGAGACTTCTAGTCTACAAATACATGGAAAACGGAACACTCTATGACAACCTACATCCATCTGACCCAGAGAGTAAGACCATGGACTGGCCTTTAAGGCTTCGAATTGGGATAGGAGCCGCTAAAGGCTTAGCGTGGCTTCACCATAGCTGCAACCCTCGAATCATCCACAGAAACATAAGTTCCAAATGCATTCTCTTGGACCGAGATTTCGAGCCCAAATTATCTGATTTCGGGCTAGCGCGGCTCATGAACCCGATTGATACCCATTTGAGCACGTTTGTGAATGGAGAGTTTGGTGACTTGGGCTATGTTGCTCCGGAATATGCACGCACTTTGATGGCAACTCCAAAAGGCGATGTTTATAGCTTTGGAGTTGTTTTGTTAGAGTTGATTACAGGCGAAAAGGCAACCAATGTGGCTAATGCTCCGGAAACATTCAAGGGAAGTTTGGTTGAGTGGGTTGACCAGTTGTCAAGTAACTTGCTTTTTCAAACTGCAATTGACAAGTCGTTGCTTGGGAACGGTTTTGACGGCGAGCTGTTCCAGTTCCTTAGAGTCGCGTGGAACTGTGTTTCTCCGGGTCCCAAGGAGAGGCCTACCATGTTTGAAGTTTACCAGCTCCTTAGAGCTATTGGGGAGAAGTACCATTTTAGCGCGGAGGATGATATCTTGGTGCCTACAAATAATGGCGATTACAATCTTCCAGATGAACTTATTGTCGCTCGAGAAACAGCTGAGAGGAATTGAAGCAAAAATGATTAATGATAGTAAGTTTGATAAGTTAGTAGTTTGATTTGTAAGAAGTCTTTGTTATGTTATGAATTTGTGGAGTACTCTTTAATTTTTCATCCGAAATTTTCGCCTCCGAATTTATCATGGCATCTGTACTTGAACTGCCAAATTGTATATAATGTCTACTATACCTGTAATGGTTAGTGTTGTATTATCTAAATCTCACAGTTTACATCCCCCCTTTCACTTCTAGTAGCCTTGATAGTAGTCTTTGATGGCTTGAAACCGGTCGACGCATTATAGAAGTACCTCATTGACTCGGCTACCACCTCATTTAGCAGCCTTGATGATTTTAATGTGTTAAGTTCACTTCTTAATCAAGTTTAGTATTCGAATGTTATACATACCCTCCTAAGTGACATGACTAAGATGTTGAGGGAGACGGGCACCGATTTGATATAAGACAAAAAGGAATTTACTACTGTTTTCAAATATTCGATCAAAAGAAGGAGCATCTTCGATTGTTGCCAACAGAAGAGGCTTTTGTATGAGAGGAGAAATCATTTTTTTACGTCACTCAATGTCTCAATCCAATCCTCATGACACGTCGGAAAATTTGTGGTCAAAGTCAAATTTGGGATGCTGAACCCTTAACTTAAAAAATAGATAATTCGAAAAACTGACTTGAAAAAAAAAAATTGTGTTTAAAAGATTAGATCCACTTAAAATTTTCTTCGTAAGTGTAATATTTTTTATTTTTTTTTCAATTAAATTTATATAATAAATATAAAAAGATACAACTACCTTTAATGAATTTTGAAAAAATAAAAGAAAATTAAACAAGAAAAAAATTTACAGCACGGATAGTTATTTTGAAAAAAAATCAAGAAACCAAACCGAAACATCTTCTTTATTATCTACTTCTTCTTGCTACATTTTTTATCTTCTTGCTACATTTTCAATTAACGTTCTCATCTCATATTCATCACTTTTAATCTGTTTTTCATCACTTATAAAGCATTTTGATCCTTAATCCTCCTTTTACATTTTGTTTGTAATCTTCGTAATTAAGAATCAACAGCTTGAGAGTCCACAAACCGTTTGGGTAAGTTTCAAATTTCTAAACTTAATTTTGATTTAAATTGATAAATAATAATAAACGAAACTTAAAACTTAAAAGGTTTTTATTAGTTATATTTTATTTGTATTATGCTTTGGATTCTGTTTACATTGTCCAAAATTTGAAATTTCAAAATCTGAAAATTGAGGTTCGTGTTTCTCGATTGCTCGACGCGTTTAGGCATGAAGGGTATCGAGCAATTGATCATTACTGAAACTTTTGAACTAGTAAGATATCGAGCAATCAAGCATTACTGAAACCTTAGAACCATCGAGTATTAATATTTAATTCATTTATTTCAATTATTCTAATTAAGAAAATTGTTTTCCTTTATATTTTTTTCCTTCTACATAAATGAAAACATTATTAGTAATGATATATTTTGATGGTGATTGGAAGAAAAATGTGAACTAAAACGAGAATGAAAATTTGTGGTATTGACATCGAAGTAGGACGGATGATCAACTGAGCTTAGATTAAATCTAATGTCATGTATATTGAATTTATATTGAATTGTTGGAAATTGTATTTCATGATTTTTTATGTAATTAAACTTTTAGCTTATTATTTATCTATTTAATTATCCATTTTTATGAAGAATTTTCTTACAAATTATGTTTGTAATGAGATTATTTATCAATAAGTTTTCATTCATACTTTGACTGTTAAAAACTGAAAGTTTTAGTATTATGTCACCACATTCACGATTGCTCAATGGCTACTTGAAGAGGATCATCGAGCAATCGAGAATCGAATGCAGAATGCTAACACTATGTTTTGCTTTCACGATTGCTTAATGACTACTTTAAGAATGAGTCAATCGAGCAATCATGAACTAAATGCATAATGCTTACACTCTGTATTGATTTCTTGATTATTCGATAACTCCTTTAATGTTTTTCATTAAACTTGGTTATTTCTAAAACATTACAGAAACCTTCAAGTATTCATTTTCCTATGGTCTTATTATTCGGTCATTTTGCTTCATTACTTCCCTATCTTTAAAGTTGTTCTAACAATTTTGTCCAGATTTCTTGATTACTCGATGACCCCTTTAAGAAAGAGACATCGAGCAATCGGGAAATCTGGACAAAATGTTAAACACTCTTTTAAAGGTTTAAGGTTAATATTCAAAATAAAAGGTCTAACACTTAGTGTTTCTTAGGGTTTAAGATTTACGGTTAATATGAGGTTTAAGACATAGGATTAAGAGTTTAGGGTTAAGATGAATAGACCAAGACTTAGGGTTTAAGACGTAAGGCTTAGGGTTTAGTATGAATTTGTGAGAATTATAAGCTATATTTATATATGAATTTGAGAGATTTTATATGAAGTTTTATAATTTTGATTGCTATTAACATATTTTTGTTTTCATTAATTTTTTTTAATGATGAATATGTTGTTAAAGGAAAGCCTTTATCCCTCTTTAACATTAGCTTTTTAACCCCCTTCCCGATTGCTCGAGATACTTCTAAAAGCACCCCTCAAGCAATCGGGAATAGGGGACATTGTATTTTTAAGTCTATCCCCTTTTCCAATTGCTCGATATGTGATATGGAAGTACCTCCAAACTTACATTTTCAACCTTTTATCCAATCTCTATATATTGAACTCTTTCGTATGAAAATTATAAAATTAAACTTTTCACCCTAACCCTAAGTCTTAAATCTCGAGACTCGGTTCTATGTCTTAAACCCTAAGATTTTGTCCTTTTGATCTTAATCATAAACTCAAAGTGCTAGACCTTTCATATTAACTTTATGTCTTAAGCCCTAAGACTTAGTCCTAAATCCTAAGTCTAGGGGTTTAAGGTCTAATGTTTAAGACTAAATCCTAAGATTATATTTTTTTCATCTTAACATTAAACCCTAAGTGTTAAACTTTTCATATTAATCCTATATCTTAAACCCCAAGTATAAGGTTTAGAGTTTATGATTTAGGACCAAACTCTAATACATGGTCATTTTTATCTTAACTCTAAACACTAAATATTAGACCTTTCATATTAATCATATGTCTTAAACCCTAAGTCTAGAGTTTAGGTTTTACGATTTATGGTTTAAGATTTAGAACTAAATCCTAAGACTTTGTCCTTTTCATCTTAACTCTAAAACCTAGGTATTAGATATTTCATATTAAACATATATCTTAAATCTTGAGACTTATTATTAGACCCTAAATCCTAAGACTTGGTCCATTTATCTTAACCATATATCATTTCATTTTAACCCTAAACCCTAAGTGTTATACCTTTCATATTAACCATATATCTTAAACCTTAAGACTCTCGGTCATTTCATCTTAACCCTATGTCATTTCATATTAACCTTATGTCCTTTCATATTAACTCTAAAGCCTAAGTGTTAGACATATTTTGTATATCTTATGCCTTAAGCCTTAAAACTTACACCATAAATCCTACAACTTAAATCCTAAACTCTAATTCTAACAAATGCATACTAAACCCTAAATCTTAAATCTTAAACCCTAAATATTATTCGTTTCATCTTAACCATAAACCCTTAACCCTTTGTTTTAAACATTTCATATTAACTATAAACCATAAACCCCAAGTCTTAGATCTTAAGCCGCAAACCCTAAAAAAACCTAAGTGATAAACCCTTTCATTTTATATCTTAACCCTAAATCTTTAAATGAGTGTCTAACAGTCTATTATGATTTCTCGATTGCTCGATGACTCCTTCTTAGCATTCTACATTCAATTCTCAATTGCTCGATGACTCATTTAAGAATGAGTTATTGAGTAGTTAGGAAATCAGAAAAAGTGTTAGCATTATGTATTTTGTTCATGATTGTTCGATGAATCTCTTTAGATAGCTATCAAGCAATAATGAATGTGGTGACAAAATGTTGAAACTATTGGTTTTTAGCTATCGAGATATCAATGCAAACTTATTGATAAATAATCTTATTACGAACATGATATATAAGAAAATTCCTCATAAAAATAGATAAATAAATAAATAAATAAATAATAAAGTGAAAATTTGATTACATCAAAATTATAAAATACAATAAGATTACATCAAATTAGATCACCCTAATTAGAGGCTTGAAGGGTTGTGAGCGACATCAGAATCAACTTCACAACAATCATCACCACAAGAATCCTTCGAACTCTTCATAATCAACTTCACATACATGAGGGATTTTTCCTCTTAAGATTGTAAGTGACAAAAAAATCCTTTCACCTTTTTTTCTTATGAATAGTGGGAAAGACAATAATTTATTTGATGTCTTGTATGACAATTGCAACTTGAATTTATTGCGATTTACGTCGATAGAATCATAATAGCTTCCAACAATTCAGTATGCATGACACTAGATTCAATCGAAATCCCAATGGATCTCTCTGTCCTATTTTGAGGCTAATAGCACGAGTTCTCTTTCTTGTTTGAGTTCCTATTCTTCTTCTATTCATCATAAAAATATATCATTATGAATAATATTTTCATTTATGTAGAAGGAAAAAAAAAAATATATATATATAAAGGAAATTAGTTTTATTGATTAGAATATAAAAGTTTTAGTAATGCTCGATTGTTCGATAACCTTACAAATCTCAAGATATCGAGCAATCAAGATTTATGTCATTATTACTCGATTGATTGATGCCCTAAGGTTTGAAAGGTATCGAACAACCGAGTAACACAAACCTATATTTCCAAATTTCAAAATTTTAAAGTTTGGTAAATGCAAACAGAATCCAAAATATAGTACAATTAATAAAAACCCTTTAAGTTTCGTTTAATATTATCTATCAACAATTTAAATCAAAATCAAATTTAGAAGTTTAAAACTTACTGAAACAATTTTAGACTCTCGATTATTGATTACGAAGCTTGCAAACAAAATATAAAAAGAGACTTAAAGATCATATTGATTTATAAGTGATGAAAAATATATTCAAAATCGTGATTTGGAGTTGAAGATGACAAATTGAAATGAATCTTTAGACGTATATAGAAGAAAAGACTGACTTACTTTACCGTTGCAATGCGGTAATTTCATAATTTTTAGTCGGATATTATAATAATTGCTATATTTTTATTACCTTTTTATATTAAAAAAAATTAAATTATATACTAAGAAAAAATTATGGTTTGTTAGTCTTTCAATTTTTTATTCTCATCGAGTCTACCGATGAACCCTTTTAAAAATATTTGATTGCAAATCCTAACACTTATATAATGATGGAGGTTCAATCACTTGCTATAAACGAAGAGGAAGGTTTTGTTCGTATGCGGCGCGGGCCACTGTAAGCTTCCAAATATAAGGTCCCAACTCCCAACTCTCTTTTCTCTCTCTCTGAATAGTCCCTCACAGCCATGGCGGCAGTATCTGCAACTTGCCCTCGTTCGTCCATAAGCACCAAGAAAATATCATCTCCTATGCTCGATTTCGGACATGGATTCTCAAAAAGCTTAGGTTTCGGGAAAAGACACCTCCAATGCATCAGTTTTAATCTCAAGAAGCTGGAAATGTTCACCGCTGCAGCTAAGAATGACAATGCATTGGCCGCGATCTACACTTCTCCTCCTCCCGTCACTCGCTCTCAGTAATTTTTCCATTTTCTCTTCCATTTTTCTTTTAATCAGATTGTATTCTCTGATGCTTTATATGCGCTATTGCTTTAAATTTGGTTTTTTGTATTCCCTGTAAGATTGGGTTGTTAAGTTTGTAGATACATTATTTGGGGGGTGTTAGTGTAGAAAGTTATATGTGCTGGATTGAAGCTTCATGATAGATATATATCCTCTGCAGTTTTCCTACACAAAAGAAAAAACAGGTTAATGTCATAAGATATTGATCCTCTGCTCATAACTGGATGGATATAGAATTATCTCTTGGTCCCATTTGTTCTTGTTTCTGTGCTGAAGCTAATCTTCTACTTTATTTGTTTTCAGAGTAAAAAGGCATACTATTTCGGTGTTTGTTGGTGATGAGAGTGGAATAATAAATCGGATTGCAGGGGTCTTTGCAAGGCGGGGTTACAATATTGAATCTTTGGCTGTTGGGTTGAACAAGGATAAGGCTCTATTTACTATTGTTGTCTCAGGAACTGAAAAGGTCTTACGGCAAGTGGTTGAGCAGCTAAATAAGCTTGTGAATGTCATCAAGGTAACAAATTGATCCTCTCTAAAAGTTTACAAGGCAGTCTTAATCATTGCTGTTTTTCTTTCCTGCCTTCCTCATTTTGGTAGGCGAGAGATGAAAAATGGGGGACTTCTTTTATAACATTTCATATTACTCTAAACATTGTGCCGGCCATGTTTAGAATTAGACTATATAATTCCAATACTTTCGATAGTATTTCCTCTCAGCCGTTACAGTTTAAATTCTTTTCCAATTTAACAGGTTGAAGATATATCAAGGGAGCCTCAAGTAGAACGTGAACTAATTCTGATAAAACTCAATGCAGATCCAAGAACCCGTGCTGAGGTAAAATGTACATAATAACCTAGTCATTTTCTGGCACACAATCTTCTTCCCATTTGATATCTTAGTAATTATCTGACTCTTAGCCTACAGTCTTTCACACATATACCGGATGGGCTACAACTCTCTCCACTCTTCCCTTTATGTGTGTGATAATCAATGGATATAATTTTAGGCAGATCTGACTCTTAATAAAAGAAAGTTTAATTATTAGTGAACATTAGCAACATTCCAATTTAGCAATATGTGGTGATCTGAGTTGTTAAAGACAATGTTGTTTTAAGCTCTGGTGTTTGTACAAAATCAACTGTCACTAAATTGCCATGTGCAAACTGACATTTTATTGTTCGGAGAGGTTGACTTCATATTTTCTGTGTATATAATCACTGCAGACCTCTCTAATAAATAGTCTTCTAGATATTCTGTATGGGTTTCTGAAAACTTTTCTAATTGTTTTTCATTAATTGAATAGAGGCACCTTGATTCCTCTTATAGAGGAGAAAACACAAAAAATAGGAAACTAAAGAAAATAGGAAACTAACCTAAAATTAGCTATCTAGTTGTACTAGCAACTTCCTAATTTACACCATTGACTGATTTTCATTTACAGCTAACGGTCCTCTATAATTACATATATTTCTTTCCTTTTCTACACTTCCCCTCAAGCTGGTTGGAAGATATCCTCCATAGCCAGCTTGCCAATTAACTCGTTGAATTGTCCACTGGGAAGCCCCTTAGTAAGCACATCTGCAACTTGCTGAGTAGTGGGAATATAGGGCATACAGATCAGCCCTTTTTCTATTTTTTCCTTGATGAAGTGTTTGTCGACCTCCACGTGCTTTGTTCTATCATGAAGCACTGGATTATGAGCAATTGAGATTGCAACTTTATTGTCACAATACACTTTCATAGGTAGTGGATTAGAAACTTTCAACTCTTCCAGTAGTCTCTTAATCCACAACACCTCACAAATCCCATGAGCAACTGATCGAAACTCAGCTTCTGCGCTACTTCTTGCCACTACATTCTGCTTCTTACTTCGCCATGTAACAAGATTGCCACCAACAAACGTGCAATAGCCAGAAGTTGATCGTCTATTAACAACACTTTCAGCCCTATCCGCATCAGTATAGGCTTCAACTTGCAAGTGCCCACGATTCTTGAATAACAAACCTCTTCCAGGAGTCCCCTTTAAATACCTGAGAATTCTATAGACTGCATTGAAGTGTTCTTGTCCGGCCAAATGCATAAACTGACTAACCATGCTAACTGCAAATGCTATGTCTGGACGAGTATGCGACAAGTAAATTAGTTTGCCAACAAGTCTCTAGTATTGTTCTCTGTTCAGGATTTCTTCAGGTTTAGGATGCTGTAATTTGATATTGAGCTCAATAGGTGTTTCCGCTGGTTTACACCCTAACAAGCCTGTTTCATTAAGTAAATCAAGAACATATTTATGTTGCTTCACAAATATACCTGCTTTGGATCTAACAAACTCCATTCCAAGAAAGTATTTTAGTGTTCCTAAATCCTTGATCTCGAAGTCGGTTGCAAGTCTCTTCTTCAGTTTTTCTAGTTCTTCACTATCATCACCTGTCATGATTATATCATCCACATAAACAATTAGTATAGCAACTCTACCTCCTCTACCATGTTTATAGAACATAGTATGATCAGCTAGGCTTTGACAATACCCACAATTCTTTACAGATTTCCCAAATCGTTCAAACCAAGCTCTAGGGGATTGCTTGAGACCATACAATGATTTATTTAGTCTACAGACTTTCTTCGATCCCAAATTTTTCTCAAACCCGGGTGGAAGACTCATAAAAACTTCTTCCTCAAGATCACCATTTAAAAAAGCATTTTTTACATCCAATTGATGTAATGGCCAGTTCAAATTTACTGCAAGAGATAGTAAAATTCTGATTGAGTTTATCTTGGCTACTGGAGCAAAAGTCTCCTGATAATCAATCCCATAGGTTTGAGTAAACCCCTTAGCTACTAATCTTGCCTTATACCGTTCTATGCTACCATCTGCTTTACACTTCACAGTAAAGACCCATTTGCAACCTACAATCTTCTTCACATTAGGCAAGTCAACTATCTCCCAAGTACCACTTCTCCTAAGAGCATTCATCTCTTCCATCACTGCTAATTTCCAATTTGGATCACTAAGAGCTTCTTGAATGTTTCTCGGGACAAACAAGTATGATATTTTTTAGGTAAATGCCTTATGAGTGTGAGAAAATTTGTCATATGAAAGATATTGAGCAATGGGATATCTAGGAATCCTAGTGCAATTTCGGATTCCTTTTCTAACAGCAATGGGAATATTAAGATCTGATGATTCTTTGCTAGGGAAAGTGATGGGAACTAAAGATGAGTTAGGATCAGAAATACCTATGATAACTGCAGGGCCAGTCCCCAAGAGTTGTGATTGATCATTACTATGAGTAACTTGCTGCCTTTGACTCTTTTGATGATGTTTTCTCCGGGTATAAACCAAGAGCTCATTGTTAGAGTCATTTTTATTCGGATGTAGTAGTGATTCTTCCCCTGTTTTAGATACAATACTGTTTGGCATTATATTACCATCACTTCCTTTATTGTTCTCAGTATCATCACATTGCTCCAGACTTTGAAGATCATTAATGGTAGGATGGTAGGAATGAGATATAGCAATCAAGATTACTTTTGGTAAAGGGTTAGGAGATAAATCCCAAAAATTTTCTTCCATTACCTCATTCTCCCCCTGAAGAGTATTTTTGTGAAAGTAGGATTTATTTTCAAAAAACGAGACATCCATACTGACATACATTTTTCCTGTTTGGGGATTATAACACTTATATCCCTTTTTATTTGAGGCATACCCTATGAACACACATTTTTCTGCCCTTGGATCAAGTTTAGATTGAGTGTTATTAGGTATACGAACAAAAACAATACAACCAAAAACCTTTAGAGGTAAATCGGAGTACATTCTAGAAAAGGGAAAACAGTTTTTAAAACATTCTAGAGGTGTGCTATATTTTAAAACACGTGTAGGCATTCTATTAATTAAGTAAGTTGCTGTTAGAACAGCTTCTCTCCAAAGATATTTTGGAACATTCATCGAAAACATTATAGCACGTGTTACTTTAAGTAAATGTTTATTTTTTCTTTTAGCAATCCCATTTTGCTGAGGAGTATCTACACAAGTAGATCGGTGATGAATACCTTTTTCTTTCAAAAATTTTTCCAAAATACCTTTATAGTACTCAGTTCCATTATCACTGTGAAGAATTCTAATTTTCTTTTGAAATTGAGTTTCAACCATTGTGTAAAAATCTTTAAATATTTTTTCAACTTCGGATTTTTCACTCATTAAGTAAACCCAACATAAACGAGTGTGATCATCTATGAATGTGACAAACCATTTTTTCTTTGAAATAGTGGTTACTCTCGAAGGTCCCCAAACATCACTATAGATTAAATAAAATGGTTTTGAAGGTACATAAGTTTTTGGCAAATAAGTGGTACGGTGACTCTTAGATAAGCAACAACTTTCACAATAGAATGATGAAAAATCCAAACCTTTAAATAAAGTAGGAAACAAATGTTTAAGATAAGGAAAGCTAGGATGTCCCAGTCTTTCATGCCAGAGCATTATTTGTTCATAAGCGGAATTAGAACTAACACTACTAAGGCCCTGAGCTTTTTTATTCCCTAAGAAATCATCATCAAAGTAGTAAAGGCCACTAATCAACTTAGCATTGCCAATCTTCTTCCCCGAGGTCTAGTCCTGAAATTTACAATAAGAATCACAAAAAATCACTTAGCAATTAGAGTCTTTAGTTATTTTACTCACAGATAAAGGATTACAAGCTAACTTGGGAACATGGAGAATAGAGTTAAGGTTTAATTTTTCAGATAATTTAATCAAACCTTTCCCTGCTATTGGTGAGAAAGTGCCATCTGCAATTCTTATTTTGTCAAGGCTAGAACATGGTGAGTAAGTGTGAAACAAATTTGAAAAATTGGTCATATGATCAGAAGCTCCTGAATTTATGATCCAAGGAGCATGATATGAACAGGAAGAGAGAGCATTAGGTGTGATACCTGTTTGTGCAAGAGAAACAGTAGGAATACTACTTGGTGATACCATGGGTTTCAACAGTTTTAGAAGATGATCCATCTGCTCCTTGGTGAAGGGACTTGTCTCGGCTTCATTTGCCGTAGGAATGAACCGGGTATTTTTATCACTAGGCTGTTTTTCCAATTTGACATCTTTCCATGGATTTTCCAGCATGTTTCTCGGGTATGACGTGGTTTGTTGCAATAGTCACACCATACCCGTGGCTTCTCTTCAGGTTTTTGCTGAAATCTGGATGTTTTGTTAGCAGTAGCCTCGGCACTAAGAAGAGCAGAACTTTCAGCAGGCTCGTTAGTTGCCTTTTTTCCTAGCATGACATGTCTGCGGCTCTCTTCTCTTCGAACCTCAGCAAACACCTCGCCAATTGGAGGAAGTAGCGTCCTGCCAATGATCCGCCCCCGAACCTCATCAAACTCAACATTGAGTCCCGCAAGAAACTTGTAAATGCGAGAAGCCTCAACAATGCGGTTGTAATATTTTGCATCTTCTATGGATTTTCATTCATAATCGTTGAATAGATCCAAATCTTGCCATAGACGTTTTAATGAATTTAAATACTTGGTTACCGAGTCTTGTCCTTGCCGGATTTCACCAAGTTTTAGAGTCAATTCATAGACTTGAGACTGATTTCCCAAGGTAGAGTACATTTGATTCACGTTGTCCCAGAGTTCCTTGACTGTGGAGTAACACATATAATTCGAACTAATGTCCTCATCCATAGAGTTCACTAGCCAAGTCATTACCATCGAATTTTCTGCATCCCAGGTTGCATACATTGGATCCTCTATTGCTGGTGCATTCTTGTCTTTAGTCAGGTATCCAATCTTCCCTCTCCCTCTAATATACATCCGAACTGATTGAGACCACCGTAAATAGTTGTCACCATTAAGGCGAATAGTGGTAACTTGGATTGGATGAGTATCAGTATTGAGAGTTTGTGTTGGAGGACTAGTTGTAAGAGGCAGGTTTGAGACAATCTTAGACATGATCGGTTTGGGCAGAAGAGGGAAAAAAAAGTTTTTTTTTTTTCTCAGTTTGGCTCCAATACCATGAAAACTTTTCTAATTGTTTTTCATTAATTGAATAGAGGCACCCTGATTCCTCTTATAGAGGAGAAAACACAAAAAATAGGAAACTAAAGAAAATAGGAAACTAACCTAAAATTAGCTATCTAGTTGTACTAGTAACTTCCTAATTTACACCATTGACTGATTTTCATTTACAGCTAACGGTCCTCTATAATTACATATATTTCTTTCCTTTTCTACAGTTTCAATAACACGAGTAGTTTCCTTTGTTGTGTAGTGTTGGAATGGAGCATGAGCAGGTCTTTTCATATTGCTTTAGTTCTGAGTGTCTTATGATCTCCCCATTTTATAATGTAATCGTACAGATCATGTGGCTAGTGGATATCTTCAGAGCAAAAATTGTGGATATTTCAGAAGATTCGCTAACCATTGAGGTGATTTCTTTCAGACCATTCTGTATTTTCTAGGGCTTGCCTTGGGAACTAAGGGACAAGGGTATAATGAGATCTTGGGTTCATCATATGCACAACTAATTATTTTTTCAATGTTAAAACACACGCCTGATTCATTAAAACTCCACCGTAGGGTATTTATTTATTTCCCTCCCTTGCCCAGCCCCCCAAATTCCTTCACCTTTCTTCTCCCCATGCCCCCATTCCCCTATGGACACACGCTAAGAGAGAAAGGGAGGTGGATACTCACTGGTGGAGGGTTGTTTTCATATGGTGTGATATATCGGCAAGTCTAGTTGGTGGGCTTCATGTCTCCTTTTATTTATTTATTTATTTTTTTTTTCATTTTTTAATATATAGACTTTGCATGTAGGTGTTACACCTTCAAGTAGGTGGACTTCAATGTATGAAAGTATCATATTTCAGTTTTAAACGTATTGTTTGAGCTCATCTTCAATCTGAATATCACAGGTCACTGGAGACCCTGGGAAGATTGTTGCTGTTCAAAGAAACTTAAGCAAATTTGGGATCAAAGAACTTGCTAGAACTGGAAAAGTAAGAAACTTCTTTATCTGCTCTGTTTCGAGTGTGTTCATTTGGGTCAGAACTTTAACATGTTTTATGATATCTTTATTTTCAAATTATTAGCAGGTTATGAGCAACGGCAGTGAGAAAATATTCAAAAAAAGAAGTGCATTCCATATTGAAATGCAAATTTTGATCGTCTTCTTTTTCTTGTAGTTTACTAAGAAAATTAAAATTCTGGCAGAATTATGGCGCGCTTGCTTTTCTCTATTTCTCATTTTTCCTTCTCATTTCTACGTGTCTCTAAGAAGATGTTACATTCTTTTAAGTTATTGACCTTTAATTTGATTGTATGGATCAGTTGAATACATAGTTTTAAGCATTCATGTTCATGATATCATGCCGACAATATTTGAATTTTCTATGCATAGATTGCTTTAAGGAGGGAAAAAATGGGCGAAACTGCTCCATTTTGGAGATTTTCTGCAGCTTCTTATCCCGATCTTGAAGATGCAAGGGCTGTTAATGCTATTGTGGGAAATATAAAGCAATCACTCAATGGAAATGGAAGTGCACCCTCCAGTGTACGTACTATTTTGATAGATGGATCTGCATTCAATTTTAAGCCTTAGATCTTGTTGAAGAAATAAAGGGAATATCAATGACCAATTTAAGCAGTTGTGGGTCTGTTTGGTAACTGTTTTCTACATCATCTTTTAAAATGTGTGTGTGACTAGGATTAATTTTTGGGTTTTGGTTCTCTGCTGAGCGTATGGGAGTGTGATAGAAAAAGATTCTGATATGTGCTACTTAGCTATTGATTTGGTTTGTGTACTTATTTTACCATGAATCTTAATCTGTGCCATAATTCTTTCTTACGTTGGTATTTTCATTTTATATGTACTCTTCTAGAAATAAATGCTGTATTTTCTTATTAGTTTACTAATTTTCTTTTGTTGAAATTATTATCAAAGGGCGATGTTTATCCTGTGGAGCCATACGATGATTTCTCAATGTACAAAGTTCTTGATGCTCATTGGGGTGTTCTCTATGATGAAGATGTAAGCTACCTATCCATTCTCTGACTCATAGTGATTGTAGTTTCATCTTTATTAAATTTTAAGGTAAGAATTCCTGCATAATTAGTTCAAACAAAGTACTTCCTTGTCAAAGAGGCACAGAATATCTCAGTGGAACATAAATATCCAAAATTCACATGGTTCAAAATAATTATAGTTTATCTTTTGATGTAGCTTGTAAAGCTTATGATTGTGTTTCACAAAATTTTCAGTCAAATGGTCTCCGATCTCACACACTGTCTATGCTCGTGAATAATTGTCCGGGAGTTCTTAACATAGTTACAGGAGTTATTTCTAGAAGAGGCTATAACATTCAGGTCAGTTTGGTTTTTATGCATTCCCACCTTTTCTTCCTTGCGACTAAGAAATTACTGGCACTATGATTATACTTTTATTTTGTACTCCAGAGTCTAGCTGTGGGACCCGCAGAAAGAGAGGGACTTTCTCGTATCACAACTGTTGTTCCTGGAACTAACGAATCCATTGAAAAGTTGGTTCAGCAACTCCACAAGTTGATAGATCTTCACGAGGTGAGGGTGCTGAAGTACATATTCGTTCCATAAGATGATTTGTCTACTTTTTGTTAGGCAAAAGAACTGAAAATTTTACATCCATTTACTGTCCCATACCACACCTGGTCATTGCAACATAAAATTTTCAATCTAAGAGCAGAGGTGGGAGAATGTCCCAATTATTACTATTTAGATATTCGGAGCAGCATATATTTTATGATAAAGTTGACAAAATATAAGATTTTCCCTTGTAAATTGGAATTAAGACTCATTTCTCATCAATTTCAAAAGCATGCAATTTCATCTTGGCTTTATTGTATCAATTTCCAGATTATTGTATCATTTTGTTATTCTGCTGCTTTCCATAATCTCATTGAGCTCTAATCAGAGATGTTGTTTTCAGGTTCAAGATTTAACTGACATGCCTTTTGCTGAGCGGGAACTGATGTTGATAAAGATTGCGGTGAATGCTGCTGCCAGAAGGGATGTCCTTGACGTTGCTAGCATTTTCCGAGCCAAAGCCGTTGATGTGTCTGATCACACAATCACCCTTCAAGTCAGTTTCCTTTCCTTGGTTACAATTGTATGTTTATTATATCTCCATATCTCTATAATTTATCCAAAGAGAAGCGATTTATCTGCTCCTTCTCAGCTAACATAGTCACTTTGTCCAACTAAGGACTACATATACACTGTTTTATACACGACTTTACTACTAAGGATGCTACTCGTGCAATAATACCTCAGAAAAAAAAAAAATTTGTTTTCTTTCATAAGTGTAATCCTGTTCATGCATGTTCCAGCTTACTGGCGATCTAAACAAGATGGTTGCACTGCAGAGGTTACTTGAGCCCTATGGGATCTGTGAGGTTTGTACCCTCTCGATAAACTGCTCACCAAATAGTACTTCCTACTTATCAGAAATCTTTTCTGAACGTGTCTTCAAATTATGTTGAACTTTTCATTATTCAAGGTGGCGCGAACTGGACGAGTAGCATTAGTGAGGGAATCGGGTGTGGACTCTACTTACCTCCGTGGGTACCCACTTCCATTGTAGTAATGTTCATGATCTTGACTAGACCTCATGGTGCTTTAATCTTTGTAAGTTCCTCTTACTCTTCACCAGGCTTCTGTTCTGCCATTTTGCTTTTCTTACAAACCGAAAATGATGACACATGACCTTGATTTTCCATGTTCTTTGCAGACAAATCTGGGGACGACTGGGACCGGAACATGTTTCTTCATGTCCAGCCATGATATCCATTGCTCTTGCCTGCTGTATCATTACTGCACCAGTAAAAGGGACTGGACTTTATATGTTATTCTAGCTCCATGGTTTTCTTAGAAATCCAAGTATGTTCACTTTGTACCGCCTACATAGAGGCGCTTGATAGAGTAGAGTGGCAGAGTATTTATTTGACTACCGGTTTTAGCCTTTTAGGTACTGAATCTCTTAATCTGAATTATTGTGGATAAGATAAGATTTAAATCTGTATTTATTTTCCTAGGCAGTTTGGAAAATTCAATATATGACATGTTTCATTCAAATTAAAACGATTTGTAACAGCACATATTAACCAATTCCAGTTTAAAAAAGCCTATTCATTTTCAAAGACGTGTCAAAGATGCATGGAAATTGGATTGTGTTGGATGAATTCGGAATATAGGGGTGGAAAATAGAAAAAGAAAAACATTGGTTCGGCAAAAGAGTAAAAGCAAGTTAATTGCGGGGTTAGATTGAAAAATCAAAATTTTTCCTCCGTTGATGCGATAACCAGCGCACATTAATGTTTTACGCCTGTCCACATTCTGTGATCCCAAAAGGCGCGAACTCCAAATCATCAGCGTGACAAAATTTTTGGAGGCCAATCATTTCAAGCGGGAAAACTCTTGTTGTTCATTTTCTTCTTTTAATTGAAGATAGATCGAATAGCAGTATTATTCTCATCGCATCCACAATATCGAGCATACATTTTCTGTGTTTCTGGGATCTTTCCTGGTTAAATGAAGTTCTTGATTTGATTTTCCTTTTCGAAGTCTCAGTTTTCCGAGCAGCATCTGGTCGTCTTCTTCGTATTTTTCTGGTCAGGTTTCTAGGGTTTTTTTAGTCTGTCTGTTCGAAAGAATTCTGGATTTCTTTTTCTGTTTCATTTTCGTGTTGATTTTGGGAAAATGGCTGAAGCTCTGATGATCGGAGATGGTGAGAGCCAAAACTCCCCAAAAGTTGACGGTCACGAACGACAAGAAAAGGGCCGGAAGCGAAAGAGGGGGGCCGGCATGCTGTCGGAAAAGCTGGGGAACGAAGAGAGAGAGTCTCAAATAGACGTTCGTCGAAGAGAGATTGTGGGATTGTTTGGGTACTACAAGGAGGTGATGGGTCAGAAAGTGGTTATGGATGGGGTCGAGTGTAATTCGAGTAATGCGGTGGTTTCTGTTTTACTAGAAGAGAGTAATCTTCCATTGTCGAAGCTTGTTTTTGAGATTTATGAGAAGATGCAGAAGAAGACGGGAGTTGAGAGTGGAGGCGAGACTATGACTTTGGCGTCAGTGAAGGCTGCTGTGCTTTTGGTTGGTCAGAGAGTTATGTATGGTGTGCCCAATGCCGATGCGGATGTTTTGGAGGATGATTCTGAGTCCTGTCTATGGTGTTGGGAGGTGCTTTTCATTTCCCACTTTTGTAAATGCATTTCGTTGTACTGCCCTTTTGGGTATCCGTTAATATTTAATTCATATTACCTAATAGAAATGGTGTAAGTTGCTATTATTGCACAGGACGGTTTTATTTCAATTTATGCGTAGTTTTAGTTCATGGGTTGTAATAATTTGTTTCTTGTAGCTTTCTTCATTGCTGGGTACCTCCTAGTGTCTTACGAGATATTGATTTTGTTCATTTTTCATGCAGACAAGGGATGTTAAGTTGATGCCAAAATCCATTCGTGGAACATTGAATATTCGGCGTACTTGCCGGAGAAAGATCCATGAGAGGATTACTGCTGTCTCTGGTAGGCTATTTTGTCATTTAAGACTCTTCTAATTTATGTTTTCTGAAGTTAATATTTCCTGAGTGGGTCTATAAGTAGGTCACTAAGACCGTGGGTATAGGAATATAATTGCATGAAACATCAATTATGAATTCGTTTTGTTTTCTGCCTGTAATGTGAGTTTGTAATGCTTGTGGCTTATTTCAGCAATGGTAAAGTCCTTACAAACTTTAGAGTATGATCAGAATTACAATCAAGACTTCAGAAAGGCTTCAGAAAGACTTTCTAAAGTATTTGATGAGGCTAAGATTCGTTCCTTTGTGGATGGCCTGTCACGGAAGAACAATGCAGAGATGTATGTAGTCTTAACTAGTTTTGAGGCCTTGAGTAATTATCTATCTATATATTGTATTAACATTGTGTCTATTGCTGTAGTGCTGACAAGGAAACAAAACGAGAAGAGAAATTGCTGGCTAAACAGTTGGAGAGAAATATGAGGGAAGCTGAAAGAGAGAAAAAGAGAATGGATCGCGAGCTTGAAAAGCAAAAAGCCCGAACTGTAAGTGCAGTTGCTTTGGTAGTTCTCTCTTGTGATGATGATGACTGTTTACATTTAATTTAGGTTTAGATGGAGTTAGTTTTTTTTTTTCTATTTTTATTTAGAGACGGATGAAAAAATACCCTTCTTTCTGTATGAAGCGATTTTTATAGCACATGCGTGAATCATGTTTCTCAGGTCACAAGAAAATTAATCCTATTACGGGGTAGTTGTCTTTGATTATATTCCTGAACCTATAATTCTATGTATGATTGCATATCAGGAAAAAGAGCTAAAGGAGGCTGAAAAAGAAGAAAGACGTCGTGATAGAGAAGAGATTGAAAATAGGAAACAACGAAAGAAGCAGCAAGAGGAAGCTGAAAAAGAAATGCGACGCCGAGAAAAGGAAGCAAATGAGTTAAAAAAGGAACTTTCTATACAAAAGCAAGCTTCCATTATGGACCATTTTCTTAAAAGAGCTAAACCTAGTCCTGTATGTTACAATGACCAATCTTCAGCTGAAGGAACAGCATCCGTATCATCAAATAATAAGAGTGAAAACATAAATGAGGCAGTCACTCAATTAATGGACAATGCTCTTCAATCAAACGATTTGATTAATGCTGAGGATATTCTCAAGTATGCTTCCTTTATTTATTTTTCTGCTTGATTTACCGGGCTAACCCCTCTTCAATCTTTCTATAGAATGATTGTTTTCACTATTTTAGAGCACACCTGTCTTCTTGGCATGGCCTAGGTCATGCTATCCGTTCAAACAAAAAACAACATTGGGGCCTGCGTCAGAAACCTAAGACAGAGCTGCTTAGGGACCTCAAACTTTCAACTTGCCGAGGATTAGCTCATGATGATGAAGTCGGCATAGAGAAGCTTGTAGATGTTTGGGCAGAACAAATTCCTGATGATAGAAAGGGACATAATTATACGGAAGCTTCTCTTTCTGCCATCAATAAGAACAGGTGGAAGCAGTTGTTGCAGTTCGATAAGAGCCACAGGCCTGCTTTTTATGGCATATGGCCTAAGAAAAGGTAACAAACTGCTTAGTGAGTTTTGATATTGATATCTGCTCTGTTGAATGATTTTTTATTTTTTGGCCAAAGCTCGGTTGAATGAGTAAACTAACATTAATCTAGACTACATACAGTAGTCCCATTTCATTTATGAATCCATTGTTCCCTCTATCTTATCAGCTGCAGCAGAACACAGTTCAGTTACGGTCAATCTCCAATTGTTAATGAATCTAGCCAATTACCAAGTGGTTTAGAGCAATGTGATAGGACCCGGTCTAGATAATTACGAATAGGGCTAAACTTTGTTCTGCAATCACCAAAATAATCAAAATAACATAGGATGGTCTACAATTCGAGAGTTAGACCATCTCTTTCTAAAAGTTCTTACTCTCCAAAATCTAATCCCCCCATAAACCCTAACCATACTACTATTTATACTACTAACAGCCAATTACTAAAATGGCCCCATAATAATAATACTAATATTAATACTAATGATGGGTCTAACACAATGATTTCAATACACAGTTAATTGATGGGGTGCTCTATGTCAATCGCAAAATACAAAGAGTGCTCATTGTGTTTCTGCTGAAATTCATGGAGATGTTCAGATTGTATCAATGATTTTTTGTACAATTTTATCCTCTGAAACGAAGATGGTGGAATCCTTTAGTAATGCCTTTGGTGTGCAGAGAACTTTAAATGCTGCACAATGCCGATGGTTGATTTTTAAGAAAATAGTGTAAAAGGTGGTATGTCTGGAGTGTAGACCAAATATAACGTGTAAAGATAGAGGTAAAGATATGCTTACTAGAAATGTAATCATTAATTACTCTTAAGATAAAAATGATTAAAACAGCCTTGAGAAATATATTTGATAGACACGTTCATCTGACACTAATTCTCCTCAGATTGAAAGGCATCTAAGTATATTGCAGCAGTTGGAAAGTGAATATTAGTTATGAAGGGGAGATGGTGTTGAGTTTGAAACCAACTGCTAGTCTGTGTATGTTTTTAGTGTGGCAGTCTTTTCTGCAAGACTAATATTTGCTTATCAAAGTAGAATGTAATTAAAGTTGCTGTGGCCCACACCTAAAAGTATGTCTTGGATGCTTGAGTCACTTTATTCTAAAAGCTCCAACTATTTTATTTACTCTATGCTCCTTATTGATATTTCAGTAATGTTGTTAGACCACGCAATCCTTTGAGGAAGGACCCAGTATTGGAATATGACGTCGACAGTGATGAGGAATGGCGAGAGGTAATATTTTAGTTTAAATGGACATACGTGATGAAATATTGCTCAATTTTAGAAAAATTAAATAATGAGAATTCCAATCTGCATTCTTATTTTGCAGGAGGATCCTGGTGAAAGCCTCTCTGATTGTGACAATGATGAGGAAGATATTTTGGAGGGATGCTCAAAATCTGATGATGACAATGAAAGTGAAGATAGTTTTATGGTTCCGGATGGGTACCTATCAGAAAATGAGGTAACAAATGAAGATGCTTCAATTTTTTTTTTTTGGTATCTTCTACAGATTGATTTTGACTGGGAAAAGAAAAAGAAGTTGAATTACCTGATTGAGCATTGAAATAAAAGAGAAAGAAACAATAAACATATGTTCTATTCTGATCCACAGATATTCTGTGCATCAGTTCTGTGGAGATTCTATATGTTTGCCAATGTCTTACTCTATTAATTATTTACTGGGCTGAACTTTTGGTATGAAAGAGTAGTTATCCTTATGTAGACAAGAGAGATGTAAGTTATCTAAAGAATGTATGAAAGGGATCATAAGGAGGCCTGTCCTGGTAGTATTAAATTGTATTTTGTACCCCAAGGGAAAAAACAAACTAATTCAGCGGGTCAGATATCTGTGCACATCCCACTGGAAGAACCTAAAGTCCCTATAGCCTATGTTACTGAAAATTAAATATATTTTTTCTGAACGTATTTTTGACATTCAGGGAGTACAAGTTGACAGAATGGCCAGCGATGATGAAATGCAGGAAGTCAGAAGCTCACCTATTTGTGAGAATGCTGTAGCGACCTGGGAATTCCGCACACTGCTTCGGGAGCAAAAATATTTATCTAATTTGACAGAATTCGCTCTCAGGAAAAACCAGCCATTGATTATCTTAAACATATTCCACGAGAAAGATTCCTTGTTAATGGCTGAAGATCTCAGTGGTACAGCTAGGCTGGAACAGACATGTTTACAAGCTCTTAGTATATGTGTAATCCCTGGTGAATCTCCTATAGAGATATCCTTGGATACCATGCAAGGTGAGGATCAAGAAGCTCACATTGTATGTGTCTCTGGAAGTACTAGCTCCACCATATCAGCTATCCCGGAACCAGATTTGCCTACAGTTGTAAGTGGCATATTTCATACTTCATAGTGCTAAATACCAGCTTATATTTATATATATACACCATATTTTTGGGAGCGAACTTTAGCAGTTTTTTTCACACTGTAATTTTCTAATTGCACTATAAATTTGTATAGGAATATGTCATATCCTTATGTTGTAAATTGCAATCCTTGATGGCTGTACTATACTGGTTTCCTCAGGTATCTACTATTCTGTCCTGCTCACAGGGTATAAATAAAGTTGTCGAGTCCTTGCAACTTAAGTTCCCTACTGCCTCAAAGTCTTATCTGAGGAATAAAGTTCGTGAAGTATCCTATTTTGCTGATAATCATTGGCAGGTCAGTAAGTTATTTCGTAATTCGAATTAATTGCATGCTGATATAAAGTATCACCTTCTATGTTTCATCAGTAGGAACAAATTGTACAGGTCTTGTGTCAAGTTAACACTGTTTTGAGGTAAGTGGTCATTTGATGGAAATAAGTTTTCCATTGTTTAGAATGAATTCTTGGGTGTTCCTACAGTCCCTATCCTCTTTGCCAATCACCATTAACCACATTAGCTAAACTTTGAACAAAAGAAAGTGGTATCCTTAAATAAATGAGTCAGGACCTCTTATTTGACATACTTCCATTTCCTTAGAAGTGTTGACATATTTAATCCGTTGGTTGTATTTCCATGGCTTCCATGGTGCACAGGTCAAGAAAGAAATTTTGGACAGGGTTGGCCTATCAATATCCCCAGGTACCTATATGCATGCATCAATTGGGACAAAATTGAAATGTTGAGAATCCGTCTAAATGTTATTGCATTTGGATTAAACATTTTCTTTTTCTTATTACTAGAAAAGGGTGGTAGAAGAATGAAAAGTATCGCCACATTTTTCTCGAAAAGGTGCTTACCACCAACTGGTAAAACTATCAACCCTTGTGAAACTTCACATCAGTCATCTCTGAAATCAGGTTCCTCTGTCAATGAAGGTCAGGGCTGCATAAATCATCAATAGTCTTTGTGTTTTGGCTGGCTCTCCTTTCCAGTCTATAGTTTACTCTCCAATGCCAAATATGAGAGACCCCCGTTGCATAGAAAGTCTCTCCATTGTCGGTTGTATACAACCATGGGAGAGAACTGGATGGGGGTCCACCAATCAATCAATCAATCCTCTTCTAGATATTTTCTCATGGTTGCAAATTTTAATGTGGGTGATTCTAGTACCATATTAACTTAGGTCATAAGCTACAGCCTACAAACAAGCACAGACGAGGACTGTAGGGGGATACTTTAGCTATATAACATTGTCTGATATTTGTATTTGGAAGATTGTTGCTTTTGGAACTCTTGTATTTGTCACAACTATTCTCACTCTCTTGCAGAAGCCAGTCTAACTAGTAACGATACATATATGATGACATGATGAATCTACTTATAAAATGTAAGAAGACAAATCATAAATATCATATTCTTAACAAGTTTATTACAAATTTTTACTATGTTAAATATCAAATATTATATTCTTACAAGTTTATAATAGAGTATCGATTACTATATCCATATCGAATTAACAAACTCCCTGAAATCCAATAAACTAGAACAATATTCAATATTCAGAACAAATCGATAGGAGAGGAAATCAATATTACATATATAGTATATTATTTTACACCAAGAACTCGTGGAAGAAGGTTTGAAATTTGTCCATCTCCTTCTTAGGAAGAACCACCAAGACATTAACCCCATCCTGATCTTCATTGATGTCAGGAAAAAGCAATACCATGTCCTTTCTCTGACACACTACTGGACAACTATAACTTGGCCTTCCCCATGGATACTCCACTTCTGAGAACCCTAATCTCCACCATGAAGACACCAAGAATTCTCCGTTTGGAAAACCCAGGTACAACTCCCCCCAATCTATTGCTGATCTTGCATACTCATTGGTTATCCTCTGAGAACCCTCATAAACCATCTCAACTAATTTTGAAAACGGTCCTTCTTCTAGCTCCTTGCATTGAGCCGTTGCATAGGCAGTTAGAACCGCATTTCCTAAGTACGAGCTAGGTAGCGGTGGGTCCAGCCTCTGCCTTATATCCACAGCATATAGTAATGTAGATGACCTTTCCATGTTATTTTGATCATGACTATCATATGATAATGCCTTGCACCGCCAAATATGAGCCGTGACGACATTAAATCCGGTTATACCCTTGTTCTTCATGTCTACCCAACCGCCACCTGTTGGTTTTGCCCTTTCCTTGAGGGTGGCTATGTGGTTGGAGGTTAGCTTGAAGACCTTTAATTCAAGGTCTTCTGGGGTGACTTCAAATACTGGTGGTTGGGAGTGGTCATGGCTTACTTTTGTTTTGAGCTTGAGTAGCTCGTTGTGAGGGAACATGACATGTGGCGGGGTCCGGGCGGCTAGGAGTTGTCGGTTATTACAAGGGATGATTGGTAATGGTTTATCAGAAGCAAGGGCAGCAAGGTTTTGTAAGAAGTACTTGAAGCTTATGCCATCAAATGTAGAATGGTTTGTTGTAATGCCCATTACAAAACCTCCACGCTTGAATGATGTTACCTGTAAATTTTGAAGACAAGTTATTGCTTATTCCATACTATCAATCCCTTTGGGGTCATTCCTTTTTCTACTTTCAATCGTATAAGAGGAAAATTTTTATGAGCTTGATAAATTATTATGTCGCATTTATGTTCTCTTGCATGATTGCATATATGCATCCGGAACGACAACATACATTTATGAGATTGAATTTCATACAGACCCAACATTTTGCAAACTTAACATACTATGGACGTGACCCGTTCAAATTCAATCCGACCATTTAAAAGTAGCCACATCATTTTATGAAATATAAATCGTCAAATTTTAAAACCGACTGCTTTTTAATCGGCCGAATTTGGACAAGTCACGACCATTGGTCTGTTAAGTTTGCAAATAGTTGGGTCTGCATTGCAATCCAATCTCTGCATTAATACTAACAAAGATAAGATCATAAAAAAGGCAAGACTTGACGATACATGACAAAGACATCTTGTTTAATGGACCGAAATTGGGTGTACGTACGTAGTGATGATAAGCGATGTTCTAAAACCGTGAAGGATGCAGATGAGAAAGAAGTAGTTAGCTAAAGCATTCATTCAAAAAGGTTTTGGTAGGTGGCGTAAGTAATTAATCTCTTCAAATGAAGAAATTACGACGAGGGTAATAATGTAAGATCATCCATCATACCTGGAGAATGCAAAGTGGCGGATCATCACCAGGTTGAAGAGCATCAAAAGTCTTGGAATCAGCAAATTGTGCAAAAGCAGGATTTGGATAAACCAAGTCCCCGATCTCATTCAAACTGTACTCACTAGAAGCTTCCAAGAAAACCACTCCCTTTGCATTACAATCTATCTCCAACCGCCCCGTTTTCGGGTTCGTCTTCAATCTTCCGGCCAGGCAGTCGTAAGGCACCAATGCTTGCCCTAGTGCTTTCTTCAACTTCTCAATTACAACTTGAGGTGGGAAATCTTTATTGGGTTGGAAGAAGTGGACTGTTTGGACATCAAAGTTAAGAACTTGATCTATGTTCGATAAGAACATGCACTTTCTCTCGGTTTCTTGGGAAGGAAAAACCAAACTGGAGTTTTGGATTTTGACCTTAAGGTCGCTGGGATATTGGGATGGAGTTTGTTCAGTGCAGAGAGTAGTAGTAGTTGCCATGTTAGAAAAATAAGGTTTTGTTTTATATGTTTAATGTCAGTCTAGATGTTATGTATTTATAGTAATGATGCCACGCTATCTAATTAGACTCGTATAAGAATAAAAAAATAAAAAAATCAAACTTATTTTTTTTATAGTTATATATGACATCATTACTATTTAAAAATCAAACTTATTTTTTTATAATTTAATTCGATTCTATTTTGAAAATGTTAATCGTTCCATAAACAAATTATTCGGATGTTTAAAAAAAAAAAAGAAAAAGATATTGATTATATTTAAACAGTTTTATTAAATAATATTTAATGAAATGAAGATCTAGAATGATATATTTTAGTAATATTTATTGAATCTAAACTAAAAACTGTGAACTAAAAATGAATCACATCAAAGAAAATTCCTTCAAGACTTCTTACACATAAAATAAAGATGTTTTCGATGAAAATCGATTGATACATATATATATATATAGATATTTGATACATCGATGGAAGTAAGACGACGATCATGTAAGGTCATCATTGATATATTTGATACATATATCAAAATCTGTAAGACCATCATGATCGACATATCAAATCTCAAATAACGTGAGGTTCCATAATCGGGTAAGTATGGTTTTGATCCAAGGATTATAGTGATTATTGCTAGCTGTTGTCTTGTCATTGTACGTAGGACAACCTTTAATTCGTGGAAATGAATGTTGATACGTCAATTGAGCAACCTACCTTTGCTGGGCAAGTACTTCTTCATGACCAATTATACTACCTGTGTAATTTGACACACGTTTAAGAACATGAGTAGTAGAGTGGGTGTCATCATGATCACAAACTTGTCTGTTTGCTAGTAGTTGAATGTGTGTAATTTAAGAGTTGGTTGAGTAGGTTTTGAGAGATATAACCAAGCCAAAGATAGGTTTTTATTTTTTATTTTTTTTTTATTTAAGACAAATTTGTAAGATTAGGGTTAGTTAGTTACTATATTTAGGTGTTGAAATTAATCCCATTTGGGGATTATTAATTTAAAAAATCTTTTTTTTTTGGGAAGGATTAGTTCAAAAAATCCCTTTTTTTTTTTAATGCAAGATAGGATAAGTGGCCCATGGTGCTCCTTAATCCCTAATTTTCTTGAGAAATTAGGGATAATCCCTAGCTCTAGAATAAGACCACTCACTTTTGAAAATGGGTAATTTTATGTTTAATTTATTTGAGTTAAAATTTGATTATTAAATCTGTTTTAATCTAATGAATTATAACTTTTTGTAAAATATGTATAAAAAAAAAAAAAATTTATTTATAGATAATTAAGACTATAGTCGGTTTTATTAATATTAAAAAAATTTATATCATAATATGAGGAAAGCCTTTTCTATAATTTGATAAATAAATCATCAAAAAAAAAAAAAAAACCATCCAAATATAAATTTACTAAAGCATGGACAACTGAATTTACATCCTCAAAAAGATAGATCTCGTAAAGTTTAATGAACTCGATTCGTGGTAAAGATGATCGGTGTGTGTCCGTATTTATGAACTCGATTGAAGAGAATTTAATGACTACACCAAGAAGTGTGGCTTGAGTTAAATAGATCAAGCTGAGAATGAGAAGTCTAGTAAAGTCACATTCACATGGGATACAGTGACTTAGGCTTTTGCATAGTTTGCTTTAGATACATACGTACTTTAGGTCAATGTGTGATGTTAAGGTCCTTAAGGATTACTTACTATCCACATGTTGGTCGTAGGGTTTTGATTTCGCTTTTGATGTTGTTCATCTGTAATTTTCTTCCCACCTGGCATCTGATTTTGTTAATAACAAGTTTGAATCATTAAAAGTGGTAGTACTAGTAAGGATGAACATTACATGGACCCTTTCAAAACTGAAAGAAATGGATACAGAAACATGTTTGTTTTTACAAAGACTACTAACAACACCATAATACTACAACCTTGTTATCAGTTCACACACAAGAACATGATTTTCTCGGCTCAAAAGAAACAATCAACTTTCCAAATCTAGGGCAAGGATAGAAGACTTGAGATTAACGGCTCATTCCGACACCGAGGATCCACTGTGCGAGATGAGTCAAATATGGCTCCGCTTGAGAACTTTTGCTTAAAATAGGCCCTAAGCTCTGAAGTTCCGCATTAAATTCCCGCTCAAATTTGCTGTAAAGAGCCAACAGTGATGAGAGAGAGATTGACAGATAGTATCTTTACTTTGAACTAAATATTAAAAAACAAAAACTTACAGAATGGATTTGGTAACTGTAGCATTACTGGTCAATTTCAACGCCTGAGACGGGGTTCTTGAATTCGATTGCTTGATCTTGTTGAGATTGACAGAGCTATTATCAGATACCTCTTCTGAATTGGAGTGGTCAATGGAAGATGAGATTAGCCATTGAGTTGCTGCTGCATACTGCAGGCATAACAGTTTCAACCTCTCCACTTTCTGCATTTAGAAAACTCAAATATATAAATTGAAGAAAGACGTATGATAGAATAGTGGAATCTACACTTTGAGCATTGAAAGGGACTGAAAATTGGTAATGAAAGGCTAAATTGATTGGCAAAAGAAGAGGGCAAAACAGGTACAAAATTGGATGGAAACCCTTTCTGAGCTGATAAAGTCTTCTAGTATTTAAACTTATAATTATGTCTTGAACTGACCTGTAGCAGCTCCGGTAAGAGAAGTAAGCATTCTCTGAGACACTTGTCGAGGAAAAAATCATGATGTTGGATAACCTGTATAACAACGTTTTGTGAGATACTCAAACGGATACAAAACAAGAAAAGGTGTAGACTCCAAAGGGGGAAAGAGAACAAACCTCATCGATGCTTTTTGCAGTCTGAAGTCGGTTGTGCATTACATGCCAGTTTGGTTCAAGAACCTGAACCATTAACGCATAATATACATATTATTATAACAGCCATTGAAAAGGGGAATATATGTGTGAATTAAATAGTAGATTGACTCATCTTCATGAAATGTATCAAGGACATAAAGGTAATAATGTGATGTACCTAGAATCACCAAAAATAAGTCAACAACAGAAGAAGAGCACATTTGGAAATTTCAAACTAATTCCCAAAACTTAAAATCTACCTCAAATGTTAGATAGTGAAGAAGGCTATTAATAAACTTAAGCATGCTACGGCAGAGTAAAGATGATCTTGAAATGGCAGTACCACTCATGTTAAGCGCACGAATTCCCTGCCCAAAGCCATATGATGAATTAGAAACTTTGAAAAGAGCATCTACAATGTGACAAGCTTGCATCCATAAGAAATGTTACCACATACTTGATGCACTTGCCATGCTCCACAGAGCTGCCTATCCACATGTTTACAGTGGAAAAGAAAGCGAAAGATAAGCTGATATTTTGTAAGGGCTTTTCTTGATATAACGATGGATAGTGGCCATCTCACCTGAGCCTCGCCAATATTTAATAAGGAAGAATGTAAAAAGGCATTATAATTATACAAAGCAACATATAGTGGCAAATCATAAAAGATGCAACATATCTCCATTTCAGACCAGTGGGCTTGTAATTTATGATTGCAGTGAACAGAATGACTGCTCCAGGATGAGAGTGAGTACAGGAACCGGGGGGAGTGAGACAAAAGATGTAATGAAATATAAATACCCTATCATGGACGAACCTTGTAACTTAAAGAAAACGTTGCGAGGCCAGTAATGCTCACAGGCTCCTCTAGATCATTACCGTCGGGAAGACTCCTGCTGCCACTAAGATCCTTGAGCGCACGCAAGCTTTTGGGTAAAGATGATCTTTCCTGAAATCAGGTTGTTGTTTGAATCATATAAACCCCATCCGCATGTGCCACTTGGCCACTTCATATGAGCAATCAAATGCAAAGTGCTTACCACACAGCATGTTAAGTCCTCGTGACAGGGATCTGCCGCAGCTGCTGTTGTACGCAAAGCAAGATCTAGTAGAGACTATTTAGCCAAAAAAACAGAGACTTAGAAGTTCTTATTTATTGCTTCTTCCTCCAATTATCACAATACATCTAAGATGAGATCATATATATATATATATATACATATAGAGAGAGAGAGAGAGAGAGAGAGAGATGCACCCAGAAGGAACTTGATGGAGGATAGGGTCTAACCTGCAACTTTTCCACTGAGATCTCATCAAGCTTTTTTCCAAGCTCATCCCGTGCAATATCCATAAAGTGAACCAAAAAGTCACCCTGTAATTGGGTAACATGATAGTTTACAAGCAGCAAGTTAATAGCATTTGAAAAATGGATTTGAGCAGAAATATACAGCAGAAAGTAACATGACCAGCCGGATTACCTATGCAGACTGAATTTAAACAAGATTTACTTAAAAAGTACTTGGTATATGTGATGCATGAGGACTGAATGATGACATAAAGACTGTAGCACAATCCAATGTCAGCCTCTGGCCCCACAGAGATTTAAATATGTTTTAGTTTCCAATGATATTTAGAAAGTTCAACTCAAGCAGCATCCTGAATAGCCCTATGTATATACATAACTGATATCACATACAAAATTAATATACCTGATCAAGCAGGAGATAATGCTTTATAGACCGCAGCTTCCCCATTAGGTCATACTACAGTAACAAACAGCTAAATAGGGATTAGAAGAACTGCATAAATGTCGAGCACTTTCATGATTGACAACAACATGAGCAAATAGGTGAAAATGCTAAAGAACCCCTTTGTTGGTGTGTTTGAATCTCACCTTGTCTTTGATGAGCTTCAAAAGCTCACCACTGGAAAAATCATATGCAGCTTTTATACACTCAAGATAGTGATGATTTGATCCAAAGCTACTTAACTTTGAATTTTCTGATATCGGGACCTAGCATCCAAAATAATGATATAGAACAATGAACGATAAGTAAGAAGAAGTACTATTTTCTATTTATCTACCCATCTTTCTCTCCGAAAAAGAAAAGCATAAAATACGTCAAAGACAATGATGGAAAAACCTGAACATTGTGTCCGCACTCTCTCATAACATTTAAATACTTTCCTGTAGTCAAAATTGTCCCAGCAATATTTGCAAGAAAGCTAGGAATACCATCCTTGAGACTGTACCGTTGCCTCCAGTACTTAGCATCATAATCTTGATTAAGGCTTTCCTGGAAAGAGGGAGCTCTGTAAGCATTTGACAGAAAATTGAATGAAAAGACTTTTGAACCTAGACTTTTTACCTTTTGGAGAGACTTGTTCTCAGCAATGAAAAATTCACCGTACGGATCGTCAATAACTCCTTCATAGACCCACCTAAAATTTTGTTTATTTTTCATTTGAGCAAAAAAAGATATCTTAACAAGCTGAAATACTTAACTTGACTGAAGTGAAAATTTTGGAGGGAGGGAACCACTGATATGATTTAAAATTACCATCTTGGTACTCGTAAACAGGATTTTGTTGGAGTATGAAGATAAATGATGAGATTCACCCCCATGGCTTAATCTTTTGATATAAAAAAATCCTTAATGATGTCAGGGCAGGACTTCCCAGGTTCCATTCTTTGTCAGTTGTCTCAACACTATTTCTCCCGAGTTAAAATTCTAGTTTAATATTCTGATCGCTTAGAGAGGATTTTTTGGGAATATATATAAGATGTGGTGCTAGAGTACTATTGATCAAATTAATTGTAGCAGATCTAATAGAATTGAAATATGTACCTTTCTAATATGCCAAGATAAGCGTTGCTTGCACATTGCGTCATCTTTTCTAGCAAGGATCTAACTGCATTATCCCCAGCCATAGCCTTGGCCTGGATAGAGCAAAATCTAGAGTAGTAATTGCTAAAACAAATGATCCTAGAAAAACATGAGCTAGAAATCGAATTCAGGAGAAACAGGAATTCCATGCAAAGAGCATCAGAATGATTAAAAGCACACTGGATGTTAGAGTTTACCTGACTCTGCAAGAGGTTGAGAACTGCAGAACCTGCAAAATCATTACTTGCAGCCTTCTGTATCACGGTGGACAATGCTTGCATGGATCCCATCATGGGCTGCAATATATTAAAATATACTATTTGACAAGACATACTATAAACATTTTATTAGAAATATACGAATAGGTCAGACCTGACAGTAAAACCACAACCCCTGTATGGAAAGTCTTCCAAGTCGAAATTGGTGCTCAAGCTGAGCTACCATGGCTTGGTAGTCCTGTACAAGAAAATTAGACAGAGCTCTTAAGAGGACAAACAGCCAGTTTTACCAATAAGAAAACACACATCTCTACCACCGAACATATATTTAAGGAGGAAAAAATATAATACATCTTTCTAGGAGTTAGTGTTGGTGAAAGAATGGGGGACCAATTGTTATGGAACAACATCAGAAAATCTTACTAGAAGGAGTGCTCTAAGTGCAGCAGCAAAGGCATGATTAACTAAGCCATTCTTGAACTGTGACCTTGATTCAACAAACTGGTTGACCATCAAAAAGCTCTCACACAATGGAAACAACCTTTTTGCCAATTCCTGCAATGATATGCTTAATTAGTTCAAACAATAGTTGGTAGCCGAACAACATCTCACCAGTTTGAAAAAGACCAAGCTAGTATAAATGAAGATATCTAAAAGTTCCTATTTCAAACCTGAAGTGCTAAATCCATAGATGCATCGACCAGGAACATTACTTCATTCTCTTTTCCACGCACCCTTTTAATGGATATGTAGCGACCTTCAATGCCAACCAATGCAGAGAGAAGATCATCTATCACAATAAGTTCCTACAGATGTAAGTGGGAGCAGAAAAATGTTACTGGTAATAAAATCTTAAAAACTAGAGATCTTAGACAGAAAATGGATTACATAGATACAAAATCGAGAGAAGGAAATAAGGAAATAATATGGCAAGATACTAACAATACCCTCGAGAAAAGGGAACTACTTCAGTACTATTAATGTAGAAGACACTTAATTGGGTCGTGACATTTTTCATGATAAAATCATCGAGGCATCAAGTAACATCAAGTGTTGATACTCATGAAGTGGCAAGGCAGTACTAGTTGGTACCCTCTATGAAAATATTCCAGAGGTTCTGCTCCCTCTGAGGGTTAATAATTTCCCTGAGTTGGTACCCATGAAGAGAGAAACTAACAAAACTTCACTCATCGTTGCTTCATTGTGAATTATTAATATCACAGTAAATTCCCACCTCATTTTTATGAGAATATATCATAAACCCTAAGATGAAATAGGAAAACTTCTTAAGGCCTTAGATTTATATCTACAATCCATTTCTGAACCATACCTGAATTGAGGCATCATAACAGCCTATAGCCTTTTCCAATCCTGTGCTGCTTCGATAGACACATATGTGTTACAGTTCAGTACTTCAACAAGTAAAAAACGACTACCAGTATACAAGTTCAGAGATGATTTTCGAGGAAAATGTAGCAATGAACAGAAACAAGCATCCTCAAAATCCATACCACCTGAAGGACTCCATGGAAAAAGCTTTTGCTTCGGAAAATCGCGATGTAGCCTTCGTTTCCTGAAAGGATTAAAATTAAATTAAAATAAAATGACAAGTTGAGAATCAAAAAAACGAGTACCCAAATCATGAGTCAGCAAAGCAATGCACAAACGAATTGTTTGGCCGCTAAGAATAGAAAATCGGTAAATTTGGAAGTGACTGATAGCTCTTTCTTCTGTCCGGTTTGAAAGAGAATGGAGAGAGAGAGACCTGGTGGAAACGGCCGGTGAGGAAGGGCCTTTCGACATTCCATCGTGGAGTTGAAGGACAGGAGGAGGTCAAATTCGAAGATGGACTCTCCATTTTCCTTTTCACCTGAAATGGAATTTGAATTCAGTGCGAGAGAGCCGAGAAGGGAGAAGGTATCCTAGGAGGCTAGGACCTAACTGGTGTGCCCCGCTCTGGTGGGTCCCATGGAGGAGGACATAAGGGTCCATGCTGGTGCACCCGGCTCATAGGACGATACCTTATCCTCGATCTTGGGATATGTGACAGTTTTGGGGCGGGTCGGGTCCAAGTCCAGTCATCTTCAAGCTCATTTCTTCATCACAGTCTGTAAACAGACGTTTCTGAATCGAAAATCTGAATCTACAAGGAATTGTGGTGTTGAAGATGGAGTTTGAGGTTCGATCTGTTGGAGGGATAGAGAACTGCTTCGTCTCCCTCCCCCTCACTCTTATCCAGAGCCTTCAGTCCTCACGCTCTGGCCTTCTCCCTCCAGTTCTAACTCTCGAGCTTCGCTCTCTCTCCTCCTCCTCCGTCTGGTTCGTTGCTTGGTCCGGCGCTACGTCTTCCTTGCCTGCAATTGAGGTGCCTCCCCCCCCCCCCCCCCCAACTTACTACAAACTGTTCGTATAAGGTCTGATTGATGGATGTTATACTCGTACGAAATTTCAAGGATCAATGCTTTATTTTGCAGTTTCATATTCATTTTTTATCAGAAAGCTTGGAATTTTGCTTCTTGTTTTCAAGATATATGACGGCACTTTCTTATCTTATTCCTTTTCAAGTGTATATTCTCTTATTATTCATTGCTGTTACTGTCGATGTAGGTTGCCCAACAGTTTGCAGACTCCATTTCATTGCCGGATCGTATTACTGTTCGAGTGCGAGCTGTTTCTGGTGTCCCAAAAGCTAGCTTAGTTACAATAGAGCCTCATAGTGAAGATGACTGGGAAGTTCTGGAGCTAAATGCAGAGCTTGCTGAGGCAGCTATACTGAACCAGGTAACTCATGATGCATTCTTATCTTTTGTGATCCCTTCTTTAAGCCTTAAGAACATCTTAATCTCTATTTACTACCTTTACCTGTCTTATTCCTGGATAGAAAAGCTCCTTGAGGTATTAATTTGGAAATAACTTTCTGGGAACTTTGAGTTCAAAACAGTTCTCAATGTTTTCTGTTTTGGCCTCTTAAATATAAATCTGAAGATAGATATATTACTAATATCCAGCGAATCATCATTGGTGTTAATTGAGCCAGTATGACACATGGAATTTCGCTTTCCTTTCCATTTAGTTTCGAGCTCTTCTTATTTATCCCTGTTGTTCAGCATGATCAATAGAAATTTATTTCCTTTGATGATTTTCATTTTCGTAGTTGAGATTCCCTTAGGATATTTTTGTATTATAACTTTGATTAAAAAAATCATTTTTTAATGCATGTGAGTTTATTTATGATTTGCAGGTCCGAATTGTTCAGGAAGGAATGAGATTTCCTTTGTGGTTAAGTGGTCGCACAATTATTACGTTCTCTGTGGCTTCAACCATTCCCAAGAAAGTGGTGGGTAAGAAGGACTCTGTGGCTTCTTTTCTTACCTCAGTGGTACCTCTTTTTTACTTCTACTTGAATCATTGAAATTTATTGGTTTGCTGTAGCACTTTGATAAATTGACTTATTAGGTGTAAAATGAATTAATTTTAACCTATAAGGTGTAAATGATAAGAAATTGAACTATATTCAACTACAAGGTGTACCACCCTCTCCTGTAAAGTAAATGATAAGAAATTAACCTATCATTTGTTTTCTTAGTCGTTGTAATGTAAGAGCTTTTTCCCCCCTCTTTTTGCCTCCAGTTCAACTTGTGCCAGGAAGTGAAGTTGCAGTTGCTCCAAAAAGACGCAATAAAATTACGGATTCTAGTGAAAGCTTAAAAACTCAATCTTGTAAAGAAGATCACAAGAAGGTACTGCTGCGTGTTCAAGACTTAGACAGGGGCTTAATGTACAAAAGTATTTGCATTGGTACTGAGATTGGGGTAGTGCTCACCTCTGTGGCATTTATTCATCCAGAGACAGCTAAAAGCTTCTCGTTGGATTCTCTTCAGTTAGTTGCTATATTACCAAAATTTCCATCAAAAGATAGTGCAAAGCATCTTGAAACCAAAACCCTGAGAACATCAAACGACAATTCAATCTCAAGGGAAGCTCTTAATGGACATCTATCAGACCAGAAGGAATCTTCTGTTGCAATCGTTTATCTTCTCGCATCAGATTTGGTGACTAAAGGACATATAATGATTGCTGATTCTCAACGTATTTACCTACAAGTCAGCTTGCATTCATGTATGTTAATAATAGATTATTTCCTATGCTTCAATACAAATATTAAGCTCTCTAGACATCTGTTTAAGCTTTTTATGGACTATGTCAACTAACCGCTAAAAGATTGGGTTTTAGATGCTCTTGTTTGTTCGAAATGTTGCTACTGCTGCTGTTGTCGTCATTGTTGTGGTTGTCTTGGTTGCGGTTATTGTGGTTTTGTTGTTGTTTTCAGGATCTACCAATGGTAATAAATTTACTATTATTTTCTTTTGCTAGCGTTGGTGTCTAGCTATGTGTTCGGTTGGTCTTCTTTTAATTTGCAGAAGGTCCATACCAAACTTGCTGATTTTATGACAATTTGAGCAGCATTTTTTAATGATAACCATGGTTTCTACTTCTTATTTGCTCTTTGCTTAATTAAGTGATATACTTTGGTGCTATAAATTGCATATAATAAAATATTACATGCTGTAGGGGTATACTTAATAAGATGCAGTAATAAGGTGAAGAAAGATTTTTCATCAGTGTCGGTTTCTCCCTGTCGCTTCAAGATGTTTGAGAATGACAAGGCTCGTGCTAGAAGTGGTCTAAGAGAACTTGATAGCCATAAAGATAATAGAAGAAAAAATATGCTCAGGCTGTCAGACACCTACATGCATGTTGTAGATTGGTCAACTTCCGACGAATTCATTTCTGCTCTTTCTTGTTTAAGCAATGAGGGTTTAGGAGCTTTCAATCATTCTGTGAAGGAGAAGGCAATAAGAAGTCTTCTTACAGTGTGGTTCACTGCTCATCTTGATGCTATAGCTTCATATTCTGGAGTTGAGGTTAAATCATTGTTTTTGGGTAGCCAAAGCCTTCTCCAATTTGAAGCGAAAGGTTTTAACTTTGGAAACCATGGTAATGTTGGTGTATCATCTTATAATTCATTGGGCAATAGAAGTAAAACAGTAATCTTGCATCAAATGAATATTTCTGAAGAATCATCACAGGCTGGAAAATTTGATGTATTCGAGCTTGCTTTTGATGAACAAAACAAAAATAATGTTTATCTGGGAGGTGTGGAGTTATTTGGAAAACTGAATGTGGCTGACCCTGTATCATTTGATGCTGTCAAAGAGACTCTGTCAGGTGAAGGAATCAGGTTGGATGAATCTTTGTTGAACTGGATGGGGCCAACTCTCTCTGAGGTGACCAACAGTAGGTATTTTTGTATTAAGTTCCTTACTTCTCCATCGTAGTTGTTAGGTGAGCATTAGAGAAAGTTTGGGAATGGAATGCTGGATACAATATTATATTTCATTGGACTCATTTACAGATTCATAATTACTAAGTCATGGCATCTGAGAGGATCAAAGGAGAATATGATATAATGTCATATACCACTTGTGTACAAACTGCTGGCAAGAAATCATATTTTGTATGAACTTATTCTGCTTGAAACTTACCAAAGAGGTTCTCTTATATGATGTGGTCACTAAAAAACAAATATGATAATAGCATCTCCATAACTCTTTGGCGTCAAATCTTGCTGCTGGCTGCCAGACTACATTATTTTGTTCAATTTCTGTTCATGATAGTGTAACAGGTGCAACTTGAATTTGCTTGTCTTCTGAGTTAGATCAACTTTTCCGCTAAGCTCTAAACTGAAACTATTACATTCATGATTCATGTGATATCTAAATGGTCTTTGATACAATACTTTGGTATACTAAAATTAGTAACTCAAACCATGCCGCATCTCTTCAGGAAAACTTTTTGGGCATCTTGTCATGCATTTTTTCCCCTACTATGCAGGGATGATGGTCTTGTTATCTCCTGTAGCAGGGAGATCAATCAGTTCTTACAATTTTCCACTCCCTGGGCATGTCATCATATGTGGACCTCCGGTGAGTATCTCTTGGTTAATTTATGTAGGGTATCATTGACATGCAAAAGTCATGATTCTGTCAGTGTAGTAATGGCCATATCTGTTCTGATATGGCCTAGATACCATGTCGTGGCTATTATTTTGAACCAATTGGTGGAGTGACGGGTGTAGGTCATTCTATAATTTCTCTGTCTCTTTCTTAATTTGGCAAGTCATGATTCTGTCAGTGTAGTAATGGCCATATCTGTTCTGATATGGCCTAGATACCATGTCGTGGCTATTATTTTGAACCAATTGGTGGAGTGATGGGTGTAGGTCATTCTATAATTTCTGTCTCTTTCTTAATTTGGCATTAATTTTCTCTACTACTTGATGTTTATGCAATTCAATTGCATGTTCTCACCCCACCCCAGTAGTGTGTCGATATGACTATTCTTCCTATTGTCTTGTTTTACATATTCTTATTTAGTGTTTCGATGAATTATTTTGTCGACTTCAATTTTGAACAGTGCAGCCATAAAAGTTAATTTATCTTGTTTCTGTGTTAAATATTGTCAAGTGCATCATCCCTTTTGGAACGATCATTTTATGTACTTAAGATTATCCCAAGATGACAGTTAATTTATCTTGTTTCTGTGTTGAAGGGTTCTGGAAAGACATTATTAACAAGGGCAGTTGCTAAAACCCTTCAGGATCATGAAGAAATCTTAGTACATCCGTATGAAGTGATTTTCAAGCCTTAATTTAAAATGCTTTCTCAGTTACTGCCAGTAGACAATCATATTGCTCATTTATGCGGCATAATTACACTCAGCAAACATATCCTAACTTCCCTACCTAAAGAACTTGTACCTAAGTGAGATCCAAAATCCTGATTTATTTATTACTCTTTTTTTTCAGGGTATTCATACGTTGCTCTCAACTTGCCTTAGAAAAGCCTCAGAATCTCCGGCAGTCACTTTCTAGCTACATATCCGAAGCTTTAGATCATGCTCCATCCATTGTTATCTTTGATGACCTCGACATCATTCTGTCTTCCTACTCTGATTCAGAAGGGTCTCAGCCTTCAACCTCTATGGTCGCACTAACAGAATTTCTTGCCGACATTATGGATGAATATGGGGTAATAATCTTATTATGGCTCTAGGGTTTGAGATATAATGAAAAAAACAGATTCTTCTTTTTAATTTTTTTAATTGGTATCTGAATTGTGAATTCATTGTTATTTGTGCATCATGGACAAGTTTATGACTCTGCATGTTAGTTTCCATCCTCATATTTTCTATTTTGATTATTAAAGTATGGGCATATTGTTTGTTAAATTTAGACTTTACTTGCTTAGTGACATAGTACTCCCGTTTTCTTCCCCTGGCATATGGGGAAAAACGAAAAATAATTGAAAGAATTTCAGGAGCCCAGAAGCCAAGGTTCTGATCCCGTTTTGAAAAATAAAACAAGGGAATATGGAAGTGGGAGAACATAGGAAAATGCTTAATAATGACAACGTCTACTATAAGTAATCCTGCTAGAACTGTATCTCCTATTATGAATAAATTTAATGACAGATTACTTTAGCACTGTCTAGTTGTCTTCCTTAGTTTCTGATATTAATTGTTTGTCTTTCATCTGTTTATCTTTTAGTATCGGTTTAAGTATGTTAGTTTGCACTAATTTCTATTGTTAATCATGATGCCACAGAAATAAAGCCAATTTCTATTTTTAAAAGTGTATAATTGTATGTTAATGTGTATTAGAATTTTGTGGTCGTAATCCCCTAGTTTGCTGATACATATTGAACTACAATATACAGGAGAAAAGGAGGAGCACATGTGGGATAGGTCCTATTGCATTTCTAGCCTCTGTGCAGGCACTAGATAAGATACCACAGTCATTGAGCTCATCAGGTTTGTCTCCATTTACTTGCCAGATTTATCATTGTCTCATACTGATACTGAGTCTGACAGAAATGAACAAAGTTTCTCACCCAGCCGGATTTTAAATTTTGAATTTTTTTCTTCTGTTTTTGTTTTTCTCAAATTTGGTAATTACAAGGGAGGTTTGACTTTCATGTGCAACTACCTGCTCCCGCTGCATCACAACGAGGAGCTATATTAAAGCATGAAATAGAGAGACGTTCTATAGAATGTTCTGATGACATCTTACAGGATGTTGCTTCCAAGTGTGATGGCTTTGATGCATATGATCTGGTACTTGATCTTATCCTGATAATATCTTAATGATATCATTTGCCATTGATTTTTACACACTGATATTGATGACTGTGAAGTGATGCATTCTTTATAAATGATTCTGATAATATCAAGTTGTAATAGAATCTCAATGGATTCCAACTGCTCGTGTTCTAAAAGAAAATAAATCTTTGTCGAAGGAATGATTCAATTTGCATGTTGATTCTTTTCCTTAACTGTAGATATATTTATAATAATTTTCTCTGTTCCAGGAAATATTGGTTGATAGAGCTGTCCACTCTGCTGTTGGTCGTTTTTTGCCTGCATCTTCTTCTCTTGACAAGCAGGAACAGCCATGCCTTCTTAAAGATGATTTTACTTTAGCCATGCATGAATACCTTCCAGTTTCCATGCGCGACATTACTAAACCAGCAGCCGAAGGTGGTCGCTCTGGCTGGGATAATGTTGGGGGTCTAATTGACATTAGGAACACTATTAAGGAGGTGAGTTACTTTGGCTTTGAAGTTTTATCACAGCAAATTCAAATTATTATTCAAACTTTGCTTGTGAATCTAATAATTAACTTCATGCCTAAAGCTTCTCGTTGTAACACAGAAAAGAAAGACCTTAATCACGCCCACAAAGCTATAGTAACCCTGTTAAAGCTGTATTGATGCATATCTATGTTCTATTAAGTATGTATGCAAAAGCTATGTGACATGTGGTTCACCGATTGAGTGAAATATGAGCATATGGATGTTTGCTCATGAATTTAGATGCTGAGGCATCACTCTCTTACTCATGGATTTAGGGAAATGGGGGACATTCGATGTCCCTTCACCGGAATCCTGAAAAGACTATTTTACTGGAAAAACCAATCTTACATCTATGTATTACAATTTAAAATCTAACCTTGTGATGAAAGCCCAAAAGATTTTGATGGGAACAACTCATTACACAAGCATTAGTTTTTTCTCATTTTCTCTATCACTGCTTGTCATTCCCCCCTAAACCTGAAAACTAAACTCTACAGTCTATTATTCAAATTATCGCTATCAGATGATTGAACTGCCTTCTAAGTTCCCAAGTACCTTTGCACAATCTCCTTTGAGGTTGCGGGCAAATGTCCTCCTCTATGGACCTCCTGGTTGTGGCAAGACACACATAGTTGGAGCTGCTGCGGCTGCCTGTTCACTAAGATTTTTATCAGTCAAAGGACCGGAGCTGTTGAATAAGTATATCGGTGCTTCTGAACAAGCTGTAAGCCCCAAACACATCATTGTGCTACTATTGTTAAGCTGCAACTTATTTATTATTTGTACTGATATTTATATGGCCCTTTCATGTTTAAATTACATATATCATGGTTGATGTTGGATACAACTGAAAAAATCCAAATTACTTGAGAAGTTTTTTGATATGTTAGTTGACAGTAATTGGTAGGACACAATTCTGTTAAGTAAAAAGAAAAAGAAGTGACTATAGGCTTCAGACCTAAATTTCCCTAGGTCTGACACCTAAGCTACTTTTTCACTTAATGTAATAGGTATAGTAATATAGTACTTGTTTGCAGTTTAAGATTCAATCTTTTGACAGCACATTTACATGGATAACCATTATGTGATTGCTATTTAAAATTTTTGAAGTGTAAATATTTAGAGAAAAATGGGAGCACACTCTCTTGAATGACTCTAAACAGTCTTAACGGCTTTATGTAGAGTAAAATGGCTTATAATCTCTATTGATTTCTAAAAATGATTTCAGGTCCGGGATATTTTTTCTAAGGCTGCTGCAGCTGCACCTTGCCTCCTCTTCTTCGACGAGTTTGATTCTATAGCCCCCAAGAGAGGGCATGATAATACTGGAGTAACTGATCGTGTTGTTAATCAAGTGGGTTGGTTTCTGCCTCCTCAACTTGTTTTTCATTTCCTTTTGGTTCTACTCATTCTTTAATATCATTCCCTTTTTATAGTTTCTCACCGAGTTAGATGGTGTTGAAGTGCTGACTGGTGTCTTTGTATTTGCTGCAACAAGGTTAATTTCTCTTCCTCGATAGTATGTATGATCAGCATATACTTGTCAACATACCTACATTCAACATCATATAAAGTAGAAGTACAAAAATTAATTTTGACATGGTTATTTCACGCAACGTCACCGACATTTTTACTATCGTTAATGTCTGTCTATCATTACTGATTTTTCAGTACTTGTCCTCTCTTCTCTCTCATACTTATCCTTGGTGATAACATGAACGAAAGAACGTGACCTTTATTTCTCATCTTAAGCAGTAGACCAGATTTGCTTGATGCTGCATTGTTAAGACCTGGTAGGCTGGATCGCCTTCTGTTTTGTGATTTTCCTGCCCTGCACGAAAGGCTGGATATCCTCCAAGTACTCTCCAAGAAGGTGGGTAGCACCTTAATCATACATTTTTTCTTTTTCTTTCTTTCTTTTTTGAACTAATCTAAGACATTTAGGGCATGTTTGTTTGGTTCAATTCTTTGGTGCCACTATTTGGTTAGAAGGAATGATTAAGTGGGAATTTTTTGTTATTTTCACTTGAATGAAAAAGTCATTCTTTCATTCTCACCTAAATAAGCGTCTTTGGTGGGAATCAAAATTATGTCATTTATACACGAGTTTTTTTTGTTCGTATTTTTTAATTCTAATGTAGCATTTGGGTAATTTTTTTAAAAAAAATCTTCAAACGGACACGAAAAGATCACCATTCCCATTTTATTCCTACTCATTCCTTGTGTAATCAAACGGACACCAAAAAATTATCATTCCCATTCCTACTCGTTTGTTTTCCGAGTGTAAAAACCTTTTACAGAGAGAGGAAACTTATACCTGACCTCTCTAAATGATGCAATAAAGAACACTCGGAAAAGAAACGAAAAATCACATGTGTGGAGGCATCTTATGTAACCTAGACCCATTTGTTCAGTCTCGAAGAAGCCTATTAGTTATTGAGGACAAGTCTCTGAAAACCAAGGACATCAAAATTAAACTGCCTGGAGCCTTGAAGAGAAAGAGCATAGCATGTTCAGAAAATCTTATATTACTAATTTTTTATGTGCTTGAATGCATCTTCTAAACAACATAAGTTTAAAAAGAAGTGGGAAATACAATCTTCTGAATACAATCTTCTGAAATTCACGTTATAAATGAAGCATAGGTATTGTATATCAAGTGGAACTGTGAACATGAGTTACAAATTACATTTAACTTGATCTAGTGAGATGCATTTTTTTTTTTTTTTTTTTTATAATGCAGCTACCAATGGCAAGCGATGTTGATTTGAAGGCAGTAGCTAAAATGACAGAAGGATTTAGTGGAGCTGACCTCCAAGCTTTGCTCTCTGATGCACAGCTTGCAGCAGTCCATGAGATTTTGGGCACTTCGGATACAAGCGGGCCGACAAAGAAACCTATCATCACGGACACTCTCTTAAAGTCTACTGCATCAAAGGCTAGACCGTCTGTCTCAGAAATTGAGAAGCAGAGACTGTATACCATTTACAGCCAGTTCTTAGAATCAAAAAGATCTATTGCTGCTCAGGTCTGTTCTCTCTCATCCTTACCATTATATTATCAACCTTTTTTATGGTTTTACTGAAAACTAATTTCTCTCCAGTCTAGAGACGCAAAAGGCAAGAGAGCAACCCTAGCTTGACAGAATAGCTCGGCACTTGGTGTCTATTGAAGCCTGGTTCTTATGTCTGATTCTAAATTTCACTTCAAATGTATACATAGTGAATAAATTATGGAATAATAGATGTAGATCGGTTTGCATTTCACAAACATTTTTGAATCATTTCCATTTTCGGGTATACCGGAATGGCACTTAGACACGAGATTTAATTCCTTGAACAGAGTAACAACATAAACCAGAAATTTTGGAGAACAAGAATTTAAGCAAGCGAAGATCAAAATTTGATTAGAAAAAAATGATTGGCTGAAAGAACAAGGGGTCTGCAAATTGAGATTGCTTCATCCGGGACATCTGAAGAAAAAAAAAAAACACGAAGAGAACGAAAGAGGGTGAAAGATAATTAGAACTTAAGTGGAAATATCTTGAAACTACAGGGGTCTGGTTGAGACATTTTAAAATCACAAGGACCAAAAATGGAGAAAGTGTAAACCCAAGGACATAAGTTGTATTTTTGACCAAGATAATTTACGTTCTTTTGTTTTGTTTCCGGCTGTTTTTATCCTTTTTCCTTTTTGTTTGGTGGGAAGAAGATGGGGTTAGAATTCGTACCCAAAAAAACTCTTTTCTCAGAGATTATTACAATACTTATCCAACTGAAAAAACAACTTCTCAGACGCATTAATGTAAGCATCAATCTCTTCCTTCCTTTCTCTGTTCCATTTCTCTTCTAAGTTCTATATCATATTCCAACAAGCATTTCTCTGTTAACTTTGCTGGATTTATGTTATTTTCTTCTTTTCTCTATTCCTTTTTCTTCATTTTTTGCTCTCCTTTTGTTCAGTTTAACTTTCAATCTTCTCAGGTAATAACCGATTTGCGTAGTTAACCATTAAAAAATTCATCTTCTTGGCATTGCAGCACTTCATGTAGTACTCTGCCGTAACAAGCAAAGAACACTTCATACTATAAAAGAGATTATCATTACCACTTTATGTACTTAGGAAGTTATATAATAGAGAGTTCATTTCATTTCAAATTTCCTTAGGTGGAGTATTGGAAGCACACTTATCTACATCAGCATAGAACCGAGATTCTGTTTCAGATGGAAACTGAAGTGTTCGGCCAATGACACTGTTGAAAGATTCAGACAAGATGGTATTTATATCGACAAACGTGGAAAGCCAAGAACCTTTAATCACAAGAAATTATCCAGAAAACGATGTAAGACACAAACTTAATACATACTCATAAACATGCATTTTGCAATTACATGTACTGAACGCGTTATCATATCTGTCTTTTAGGTGGTTCCTTGAGGGGAAAAGGCTGGAAGTATGGATCTGGATTTGTTGATGGAATATTCCCGGTCCTTGGTCCCACTGCTCAGCAGATTCTAGATTTCCTTCAGGCCGAAGAAGTGAATCTCGAGATACTTTGGAGCTCTTTGGACACTCTTCCCGCCTCTCATGCCACATGGGATGACCTCATCAATGTAGCCGTTCAACTCCGCCTCAATAAACGGTGGGATCTGATCATACTTGTGAGAATCTCAACATAGACCCTTCTCTTTTAACTTTGGTTCTTTTAGAGTAAAATTTTTAATGATCATCTGTTTTTAGGTGTGTGAATGGATACTAAACAAGAGTTCTTTCAGACCAGATGTCATCTGCTACAATTTAGTTATAGAAGCTTATGGACAGAAATCATTATATAAAGATTCCGAATCAACATACTTACAACTTCTAGAATCTCAATGCATTCCAACTGAAGATACTTATGCCCTTCTATTAAAGGCTTACTGCAAAGTGGGCCTATTGGACAAAGCTGAAGCCGTCTTTGTTGAAATGCGAAAATGCAGCCTTCCCCCAAGTATGTATACTAATTAGTAACATCTTGATACGTGATTTGAATGATGTAAATGCTCCTTAATGAAGTAAAATCTTACTGTAGGTGCAATTGTGTATAATGCTTATATTGATGGTCTAATGAGAGGAGGAAATTCTGGAAAAGCAGTAGAGATCTTTCATAGGATGAAGAGAGATGGATGTACACCTTTGACTGATACTTACACAATGTTGATCAATATATATGGAAAGGTAAGGCTCTAACATGTTTTTATTAAATAGTTGCACTTGATTTATATTTCCGTTCGAGATTTCGATTCAAGATTTGTAAGGTATTAATTATATGCAGGCAAGTAAGTCCCACATGGCCTTACAGATGTTTGATGAAATGATGAGTCAAAAATGCAGACCCAATATCTGCACTTTTACTGCTTTAATCAATGCATTTGCAAGAGAAGGGCTATGTGAGAAAGCAGAAGAAATATTCGAGCAACTTCAAGAAGCCGGACTCGAGCCTGATGTCTATGCTTACAATGCCCTGATGGAAGCTTACAGGTACAAATAATTGTTTCATTTGACTTTGAAGTTTAAAGCACATATTTGTCCTTAATATAATTGTTAGAAGTATATATTCCTTGCTGAGATATCCGTACTCTTTATCCATAAAAACAGTCGTGCAAATTTTCCTTACGGAGCAGCAGAAGTTTTTTCTGTCATGCAGCATATGGGGTGTGAACCAGATAGAGCTTCATATAACATAATGGTGGATGCATATGGAAGAGCCGGTCTTCATGACGGTAATTACTTTTCACGAAGATGATGTTTTATTCTTTCCTTCTTTAAAATTTTTCCTTACCATCTTTTGCACTTTAGATGCACAAGCTATGTTTGAAGAAATGAAGGCTCTTGGAATAACCCCTACAATGAAATCCCACATGCTACTTCTTTGCGCCTACTCAAAATCCGGAAATGTAGTAAAATGTGAAGATATCATAAACCAAATGCTTAAATCCGGACTCAAACCGGACACTTTTGTTCTTAACAGCATGCTCAACCTTTATGGGCGGCTAGGACAATTTGAGAAAATGGAAGACGTTCTAATGGCAATGCAAAAAGGACCATATGTGGCTGATATTAGTACATACAACATCCTGATCAATATTTACGGAAGGTCCGGATTTGTGGAGAGAATGGAAGAAATCTTCCATTCCCTTTCTACTGAGAATTTGAAACCGGATGTGGTGACATGGACTTCTCGGCTTGGAGCATACTCTAGAAAGAAATTGTACAAAAGGTGTTTGGAAATTTTTGAGGAGATGATTGATAATGGTTGTTACCCGGATGGGGGAACGGCTAAAGTGCTTCTTTCAGCCTGTTCTAGTGAAGATCAGACTGAGCAAGTTACGACCTTACTTAGGACAATGCACAAGGATATTAGAACTACTAGTTCTGTTTTGCCTGTGTAAAAAATTGGTGGCTTTTCAATCCTTGACCTTTAAAAATTGTGCATCATTCGTTTATTATTGGAAGAATTAAAATAAATCCCAAAATTTATCCTAAATTATAATAATTAATTAATTTTTTTTAATGATTATAATAAATATTTAATTTTAAATTTAAATTATAATACTCTCAATTTTATTTAAAATGAATGGAATGATCATCATATAATCATTAAGTAATAATTAATATTTAAAATTAACTCCTCAAAATTTTTATTTATATTTTATTCTCTTTTATTTAAATTTGATATTTTTAACTTTTTATTTTATTTTTTTTCCTCCATTTCTACCACACTAGCCGCCACTGCCCTTATTCGTTGTCGCTACTACTATCACCCTCCCCATCATCACTACTACCAACCTCCATCACTAAGTAAATTTTTTTAACATTTAAGAGATAAAGAGATAATATTTTTTTTTATGTCGGTGATGGAGACCGACGGTAGAGGTGGTGGACTGTTAATATAAAAATTTTTAAAATTTTTATATTTAAGAAAGAAAAAAATAGAAAAATAATTAAAATCTTAATATTTTTATATCGGTGATGGAGATTGAAAATAGAAGTGACAGATGAGGATAGTGATGGGTGGTAGGGTGGTAGGGTGAAAATGATAAAGAAATAAGTAAAGTTGGTTTAAAAAATTAAGTTTAAATTAAAAAGATAAAAATATAAATAAAAATTTTAAATTTAGTATAATTTAAAATTTTAATAATTACTTAATAAATTAATAGTCATTTAAAATTTTAAAATTAAGAGTTTAATATCTTTAAGCTTAAAATTAAATACTCATTATACTTATTAAAAAAATTGAATATTTATTATAATTTATGCTAAATTTTGTACTAGTGTATCCAAGATTACCATTCATTATTAATATTATTATTATTGCTACCATTATATATTATGATGTGATTAGAAAGACTCGAAATCGGATGGTTGACAAGACGAGAGGTTGTTGGCCATGATTAAGAATATATAAACTTAAAGTCAATATAAGGATCATTACAAATTCACAATCCTTCATTGAAGAGTCTCATCTCCTTCATCAAACAAAGCTTGGTGATCAGGGAGAGAGACGGAGAGAGGTAGATTATAATTGAAATAGAGGGGAAGGGGCATAGGTGGTATTATGGAAACATTCTATACATCTCATGGATCGCCAACGCTTGCCATAGATGAGAGCATAGAGGCAAGGAATTTCCTCAAGTCTTGGAAGGAGAAGGTGTTCTTTAAGAACCTCAAAGCCATCCTCATTGTTTCCGCCCATTGGGAAACCTCGGTCCCGACCGTTAACATTATCTCCGGCCCCAATGAAACCAACCATCTACGACTTATATGGCTTCCCTTCCTCCATGTACAAAGTTTAATCTCCTTCTTTCTTTTCTTCTTGGTAGCTAGCTCGCTTTTGTGTTTACCATCTCTTTCACCTTTACATATGCAAAATCATCTAAGCCAATCAATTGGTTAAACCACATCGCATGAGGGATGCGGATGGTCGAAATGTACGGACTCAAACTTGCAATTGAGATTGATTCAAACTTTATTTTGACATGTTATTGGGCCATCAATAAATGACATGTTAAAAAATAACCGTTTATTTAATCCCCATCATAAATCTAGATCAAATCTAGATGATCCGGACCCATACTGGATATAATCCCTTGCGTGAGTGTGTGTACACTTGTACTGCACCTTTTTTTTAAGTTTATATGAGGTACAACATTGGTTGGAAAGACTATCTACCTAGCTTTATGTTTTTGCCTAATGATGTCATTTGTGCTTTGGTTTTGTTCCTATCATCTCTACTCCAACATTTCATAGACTATATTCAATTTGGGTAAGAATTTATCATATTATACATCTATACATTAGTTGTTAGAATTAATTAGAAAAGTAATTATGTTTCTAGACCTGTAGTACTAGTTAATTTCGTCTAGTACAATAACAAACAATATTATTATGCATGCAGCTGAAATATCCAGTAAAGGGAGCTCCAGAACTGGCAAAGAGAGTGAAGGAACTGCTAAAAGGAAACGGGTTCAGTAGGGTTGACGAAGATAAATCCCGAGGGCTCGACCATGGTGCATGGGTTCCCCTAATGCTTATGTACCCTGAAGCCGAGATTCCGATTTGTCAACTCTCGGTACAAACCGAAAGGGATGGTACACATCACTACAACATGGGTAAGGCATTGGCTCCTCTTAAAGACGAAGGTGTTCTCATCATCGGTTCAGGCAGTGCTGTTCATAACTTGAGGAAACTTGAACTTAGTGCTGGTCATAATGCTTTTTCTTGGGCTAAAGAGTTCGATACTTGGCTGACAGATGCAGTTGTCCATGGAAGGGAAATGGTACTTGAACTTGTAATACTTGATCTATGATTAATTAAGATATAATTTTACTTTATGGTCTTAGTAAAAATTTTATTTTTGTTTAATTAGATATGAAGATGTGAATCAGTTCGCGAAGAAGGCACCGAATGCCAAAATGGCTCATCCTAGTCTGGACCACATCTATCCCCTACATCCATGGGCGCGGCTGGTGAGAACTCAGAGGCAAAGCTCATCCACACTAGCTGGAGCCTTGGAACCATCTCTTACTCATCCTACCAATTATCACCTCCTTCCAACTGATCATATCCTCCTATAAATGCATGCCTGTTTTGATATGATCTCTATTGTAATTCATACAATAAATTATATGTATGTGTTTGCTTTTGATGAACTTCAAATTCGATGAGATTTTCTGCATTTCTTCAAGTGAAGGTATGCGTAGATATGTATTGTAATCTCTTGATGATCTTATTTCTTAAATTATGTTATATTTGCTTTTCATGATGCTAGATAATGCAACTAATTATGTTAAAATGTTTTGTAAAAGAAGCTTTGACTAATATTTGATAGTAAAAAGTGTTAACGTGATTTGATAGTAATATTTGATAATAAAAGGTGTTTACGTGAATGGATGTGAAGGAAGTAGTATTTTACTCTTCGAGAGAGAATGTAAACTTGAATCTGGACCGGGATCCAGATTGGACACTGACACGGATCCTTGTTCCCAGCCTTGTGGAGCAAATACACGTTTGGTTGGATTTACAGTGAGGATGGAAAAAAAAGGAAAAAAAACAACAGAATGAAATAGAAATAGAGATAGGAATGATACATTATTTATGTCCTTTTTTCTTATATAGGAAATAAGTATGAATAAAAATGAGAATTAGAATGATATTATTGATATATTTTTAAAGAACATGTTTCGAAATTACTTTACAGATCATTTAGTTCGATTATTTTAGGAGAATAATAATGATAATGAAATATAAATAAAAATAATATTTATTTAAAAATGATGAACTTCCATTCAAATAGGAATAAAAATTCATTCTCATTTCATTCATCATTCCTTCTAACCAAATAGTGGTGATTAAGCATTGTCTCCACTTAGACATCTTTGTGGGCACTAGCGTAATCGATATGTATGGAAAATGTGGAAGACTAGATGATGCATTGCTCGCATTCTACGACATGCCTCGCAATAGTTCAATCCCTTGGAATGCCATCATATCATGTCTAGGACTTCATGAACATGGTAGAAAGGCTATGGTGTTATTTAAGGAAATGCAGTTCAAAGGGGTTTTGCCTTATAATGTAACGTTTATATCATTGCTGTCTGCTTGTAGCCATTCAGTTTTGGCTGAGGAGGGTCAATGGTGCTTCCGTGTGATGCAAAAAGAGTATGGAATCAATCCCATCTTAAGGCATTATGGTTGCATGGTACATTTGCTAGGTAGAGCTGGGCATTTAGAGAAAGCATATAATTTCATCAAGGATGCCTTTACAAAGCATATAATTTCATCAAGGATGCCTTTACAGCCTGATACATCAATTTGGAGTGCTCTTCTTGGTGCTTGTAGAATACATGGAAATGTAGAATTAAGTAAACTTGCATCAAATCACTTGTTTGAAACCGATTCAGAAAATCTTGGCTATTATGTGTTATTGTCTAATATCTATGCAAATCTTGGGAAACGGGAAGGAGCGACTAAAGTAAGATCACTAGCCTGGGATAGAGGGTTGAAGAAGACTCCTAGGTGGAGCTCAATCGAAGTGAATAACAAGGTTAATGTATTCTATATGGGCAACCAAACACATCCAAAATGCGAGGAGATATACTCAGAACTAAGGGTTCTAACCGAAAAAATGAAGAACCTAGGCTATGTTCCAGACTTTAGCTTCATTTTACAGGATGTTGAAGATAATGGGAAGGAGCAAATCCTCACAAGCCATAGTGAGAGATTGGCAATTGCCTTTGGAATTCTTAGCATTCCTCCAAGAACACATTCAGATTTTCAAGAACTTGCGGGTCTGCGGAGACTACCATAATGCTACTAAATACATATCAAGAATAACAGAGAGGGAGATCATTGTTAGGGATTCTAACCGTTTCCATCACTTCAAAGATGGAACTTGATCTTGCGGGGATTAGTGGTGATGTTTATGTACTCATGAGCCATATTTTATGGCTACCTCTTTTATATGTTCTGTTTTCTCAGATTTTTAAGCAGGGTTTATTCAGGTGGTCTGTGAACTAATAAGATTCGCCGGTTGTTGTCTCGGGCCAATATCAATCAGCGGGCCCCACCTCGCTTTCCTGCAACACTAAAAGAAAAATATCACTAAAAACCTTAAAATGATCGATGAATATCGATGGATTGTTCGAGATTGTTCAAGTGAATTGAACAAGGCATTTAGTCCCAGGTTGTAGTAATCCCACCACAATTTTAAGTAGAAACTTTATAAACAAGGCAATTTGGAATTCTATAGAATTGAGATAAGCATAGATCCATGAATCATAATTCAACTACACTATTCAAAAGTAAAAAATCCGATGTCAATATAAGGTTTCCGAGGATCTCTTCACGTGCCAAAGTTCCCAAAACTTACAGCATTTAGATACCAACACATTGCATCTCTAATGGTATTAATGAACTTTAGCCAGATCCATTTGTGTAAATTTTGCCTGCCTGCATGCTAACTGCAAGTTAGATGTGAACATAAAAACGCCTAAATCTTCTTCCTAGTTAGGGTAACTCCTCTAATCAACATTAAATCCCAAAAAAAGATTAAAAAAATATGAAAATGAAACATTAAAAAAAACTAGGATATCATCAGCTGGTGTATACATCCTGTTATGTTTTACCCCTGTTATTCATCTAACAAACCAACTCCACGCCGTTATGTATCATTCCAAATGGTGAAAGTAGGTGCTCCGTGACAAACTGCCATGTTACCAGGCCGAGCTGCTAGAGTCGGAACTGCAGTTGGGACCCAGTTATTGCACATCGATCCGGCCTGATGATCCTGGTACACACTAGCTTTCACTGCCCCTGAAGATGAAGAAGAGGATGATTGCTGTTGTGAAAGATAGTACATATTCCTTGCATGATTATTATAAGCATATTCTCCTGACCCGAGCCCAGTTTCAAATCCTAGCGCAGCCTTAACCTCATCGTGATTGTTATTCATGCCGTTTTGATCATGATCACTAGCAATAACTGTTGTAGTACCCATTGGGATATTGACATGATTATAGTTGCTTCCATATCCAACTCCATTGTTATAGATGATAGAGTTGTTAGAGCCAGAGCTGTGTTCCAATGAGGTAGAGTCCATGCTCAAGAGGTTGTGGAGAACTGAGTTATGCTGAAAGAAATTATGGGTGTTACCTAATTGAAATTGGTGTAGATCATGAAACCCTAACGGGGTACTATTTGAATTATGGTCAGAATCTTGTTCTTCCTTGCACCAAACCCTTTGCTGTTGTTGTTGTTGATATGGGTAATGTTGCATGTTGCTATAAGGATGTTGTGATTGTTGAAATGCAAGAGTGGGCCATCCTGCAGCATGGTTGTAAGAACTAGTAATGGAATCGGTTAAGTGTGAGCTCATGTTGTCATGATCTTCTACTGTTCTTTGTGCATCAATGACTGCCATTTGATCAATCTCTTTCAAACGCTTTGTAGCACCTCCAATCGGCAATGTCGTGCTTTCTAGTATAGACTTGACATCATATCTGCTCATGTCAAAGTTCGTTACCGCATTTAGACCCCGGAACTTGATGGCAGCAATGTCGTAGGCCTCAGCCGCTTCTTCTTGAGTGCCTGCAAATTTTTAACGTAAACAAGAAGAGATCTAGGGTTATGAAATAACTCGTTTTGGATATTACAAAAAAAAAAAAACAAAACAAAACAAAACTATTATGTGACTACTTAAGTACTCCGAGTTCTATTGGCATGAGGTGAGAGTACTACCACCGAGATATCACCTCATTGTTGTTTAATATATTATTAGTTACAAGAGGGACTCACTAAAAGTGCCCAAGTAGAGGTCTTTGTTCCCTGCAACTCTTCCGATTCTTGCTTGCCATCTACCATGTTGATGGTGTCTGTTTACCAAACCAAACTCAATAATTAGAACATCCATACTCCACTTTATAGAGAAAAATATATATAATCTAAAAGGCCATTATCATCTATATTAAAGTAAATAAATATCACTAGAAGTTGAAAAAGAAAAAAAAAAAACCCGGAAAAAAAGAGACAAGATCCCTAAACTAATCACCTAATGACATATCCTTTTTCAAGTGTCAATTCATTGTATACAAACACAAGCACAAGCATAAATGACTACTATATATACATGTATACATACATATATATTAAAAAATTATTTAAAAAATAATTAAAAAAAAGGAAAAAAAACAAAAAACAAAAAAAGTACCTTGTGACTCCCCTGTAAATGGAAGCACCCCGAGAAAACCCACTACTCTTCCTGCATCAATGAGTTACGGTATCCAATAAAATGGGTCGAATTAATTAATTTCATATAAAATCATATTATTAAATTTAAGTTATTAGTTAGTGTCTGAGACACATAGTCAAAGTGAGGTAAGGTGATCAGTGCGTAGTAGTAATTTAGGGCAGTAGAATAATTCGTACCGTCGCAAAGACGCAACGTACTCTTGCCTAGTCATGTGCTTCATCTCTTCCACCTCTTTGTCGTAGTTGCTAATCTACATTTAATTAATATTAATAACATTATTAGGGAATAAATGAAAATTAAAAAGAAGAAAATGATTTGACTCTTTCTTGTTAATTTTTTCCAGAAAAGGTATGAATGACTTGCATTTACACTCGTTTTTGATAGAAAAGAATGTCCACGTGATCCGATCTGAACGGTTAAAATACTTACCGGGAAATTTGTGGTGGTAGTGGTACCCCAATATTTAAGGGCAGCTAGATCATAAGCCCTTGCTGCCTTTTCTTCCTTGTCATAACCCCCTACATATGCACAATAGAAAGAATGGCATCCAAATAATTAGATATATGTATCGAAAAAACCAATAGATTAGAATAATGAAGGAAAAGAGTTTCTTTGTACTCACCCAAATAAACTTCATGAGGTTGAAAGAAGCCAACCAAAATGATCAATAGATGAGAAGAAAACCCACAGAAAAATCACAAGTTAGTATCAAACAAATTATTTTTATTTTTTGTAAAAACATGATTTATTTACCTTGTCTTCCCTTTCTAGTTTGCCCTTCTCTTCTGCAACTATTATCCCACAGATGAGCTTCATATCTACCAGTCCATCTATGCCTGAGAAGAAAAAAAAATCAATACAACACAAAAACCAAGGAAAGCTTAGAAAGCATGCAATAACAAGAAACTAAACCTGGTTACACCACGGTATATGGAAGTTCTTTGTCCGAATGTATCAATACTTTTTCTAGCTCCACTTTCGATAGTACCAGATTGACTCTCGACAGGATCATTAGTACTAGCCTTAGCTAACTGTTTGTTATCCGATGAAGAATTGTCGCCGCCACCTGCACCGACACTTCCGCCGCCGCCGCCGCCACCCATGCTCATAGAAAGCGATAAAGTCTGAGCATTTTTAGTACTTCCATCGATACTCTTGCTCGCCACCTGAGCCGGAGGTGTTGGTCGGTTTCTCAACCATGTCTTGATCATGGACAACCCGATATTGGACCCATTATTCATATTGTTAGAACTAGCACCACCACCACCACCGTTTGTGGTGCCTGTCATCTCTGATGGAGGCTGTAGAGAGAAGTTTGGGAACATGTAGTCGTGATGAGAGGCGGTGTTGTAGACAGTGCCGTGTTCTTGGTCTGTAAATGAATGGCGGCCAAGGAAGTTTTCAAGCTTTGGTTGGTTTTGGTTTTCATCGTTGCATGATGAACTAGTACCCATCAGCATAGACATGTCCGAGGTGCTGCCTCCTATACCCTTCATATTCCAATCTGAAAACAGATAAAATATAACATTATGAAATAAAATAAAATAAAGAAGAAGAAGAAGCATCAGCCAAAATCTAACCCAAAATCAATAGTTAGGTCCTTTTTCCGTATTTAAAAAAAAAAAAAAATAGAAGAGATCTTATGATCTTCTCTCAAACATAACTACCAAAAGGTGGTTACCAATAGTCTCTAGTTATATCTAGTACTATTTTGTCTAACCTTGAGGTTGATTGTTGCGATTGAAAGCTTCAAAAATAGAAAAGTGGGGAGGGAGATTGAGGGAAGGAGGATTGGAGTCATGAGAAGTGAGATCAAAGCAATCGATTGCCGATACGTCGGTGTTAGAGATATCGTCGGAGTTGAATCCAAGAACTGTGCTTTGTGAGTGGTCTTCTTGATGATTGTTGTTACTAGTTGGTTGTGAAGGAGGAAGTAGTTCTTGAGAGGAAAGAGAGAAACCCAACCAGTTCATTGAACCCATTTTTTCGATACTGATATTGACCAGAAAGTACTCTCTAGTTAATTAACTGGTGTCAGATCGATATGGAATGGTAAGGTATGGCTAGAGATTCGGAAGAAGAGGTCCATGTATGAGAGGGTTGATAGAGGAGAGTAGAGAATCCATGACTAGGACTTCAAGTACTTAAAGAAGTAGGAGGAGGAGGAAGGAGGCCAGAGAAGAAAAAGAAGAAGAAGAAGGGTCAAGAAAACAGAAGTGGAGAATTAGAAAAATGGAGATTTATACAACTCTCTCTCTCTCTCTCTCTCTCTCTCATTTGTCGCGAATCTAATAAGAACGAAGCTTTTAATAATTGGTAAAGCCAAAATGAATTAGGGTTAGTCTTGTAATATATAATTGTTTATAGTTTTCAAAATTGAATTCTTAATTTTTTAGGGTTCCGAAATCATAACCGACAATTTTTTTTTTTCTTCTTATTTTTGACAAGATGATTCATTGCTCTCCTAAACTCAACAAAGTGTAATATTTGTTATCTTCTTTTTTTTTAGGTCATTTTTAAGGTTTCTTTTTGTTAGAGTCTCTTCTTGTACTTTTTTGTGTTGTACTTAGATTTCTTGAGAAGTAGTACTTTTATGTAACCACCCTCTTAGTTGCTACTTAAGGATACTTACTAATTTCACTCCTTAACGTGAAATGATCATTAATTATTATTATTATTTTTTTTTTTTTTTTTTAAAGCATCATGTTCTTATTTTTTAAGCATCGTATTTGATCTTAAGTCAAGTGTTAAACTCGTAGTGTTTGTCGGTCCTCAATATATGCTAATTTCAAACTCATGTATATATATATATATATATATACAAAGATCATATACTTAATTATGATGTGTTGTTGTTACCTTCTACTCGATATCATATTAAAATAAGAGATTGCTTAAAGCACCAAACCCTCTCTCTCTCTCTCTCTCTCTCTCTCTCTCTCATCCTGTCCCCCAAAAATCTATACATACATATATATATATATATTCTGATATAAGAACTGGCATATATAAATATTGAATAGGGTACACGTGAAGCAATAAACTTTTCAAATGAATTCCTGTACGCTTTGGTGCAGATTACTTAAGAGATTTATGACATCCAATCCAAAAATAGGTCGAATGAAAATGCAAAAGCTTTGTACTTATCTTCATGACTATGTATATTAGAAGTTAGAACTAGATAGAAGGATTAAAATGGTATTTATCAATTAGAAGTTATCATGATTAAGACTTAACAAATGCAGTTTAAGGCTTAATTAATCAACCCTAACTATAGCCAAAAAACATACATGTGCTTAGTACTGCTTACTTAACCTAGAAACAAACACTGATCTTGTACCTTCACCTCCCACACCACCAGCCCTCTCTTCCTTTTTGGACTTCCCAAGATTTTTATCTTTTGACTCCATTCACTTTAGACTACTACTCGTTTTCATTATCAGTTCATGTATCTAAATGAGATTGAATGGTTAATTAATTAGAGGATTACTTAGTATAATACTGCATTATAACAAAAACGATGTATTCGGGACTTGAATCCGATTCTTCGAGTAGGGCCAGGTGGGGGTATGTAGGGGCTACACCTTGGGGGAAAAATAGAGAACATTATTTTTTTTATTTTTCTCATTTCCCTTCTTCCTCTTCATTAACCACGACACCCACAGCTCCACGCCTCCACAGCCACCTCGATACTTCCATCTTTTTCTTCTTCTTCTTCTTCTTCTATCTTCCACCGTGACCCACTCCATCCGCCGAATCTCTTCTTCTTCTTCATAATCAGTTATCGGTGTCCTAATTTTTTGCCCTTGTTTTTGCTCCACTGCCACTGCCACTTGGTTGCCGCCACCGACTTGTTGTGTTGAATCACAGACTCACGGTCTTTTTGCTTGGATAACAGTCGTCGAGAGAGCTTGAGATGCCAATTTTCAGTCTCCACTAATTTTCCTATCTCTCTTTCTCACTGCAAGTAACTTGTCTTCTTTATTCAATTGCAAATTTAGTATTTTATATTATCTTGGGATCATGGCCCATGTCATGCGGATTATACAAATTGCATTTCAGTTTTTGTTTTATTCAATTGTTGTTTTGGGCTGCTATTAATTTTTTATTCAATTTTTTTGTTTTAGAGCAGATTGATTATACATGCCATATGAACTGATTAGAGTGAACTGAAGATACCTAACTAGTAATTTTAAATGTTGATGAAATATTGACTATATATTCTTCTATAATGAATCTGAGTCTTGCTTTGTATATCTGACAAACAGGTGCAGGAAAAATCTCACACGCAGGCAGCTAGGCCCTCTCCATTCCCATTTATTCAAGCCCACTTGGACATTAGACATTTCATGTCAGATTGAATCATCAGATTCTCCCCTCTCTCTCTCTCTCCTTCTCTCTTTCTCTCTCTCTATCTCTTTCTGCCTGCAAACAAAAACCCATAACTTCCTCACATTTCAATCCATCCATATCATTAATATTATATATTATTTGCTTGTCCTAATCATCAAAATTCTCCCCCGCTTCATACGGGGCTCTCTTTTTCTCTCTCTCTCTTTCTGAAAAGAAGACTGTGTTTGTTTCTCTCTCTACTGTACACTTAGCAATAATTCATGCATGACTGACACTTTTTTACTATGAAAGGGGAGAGGAATCCTAAACATATTCTTATTTCTTACATCAAAAAGGAAATAATAAAAATAAAAATAAAATATGAAATGAGAAGAGAGAAGGGGTTTGCTTGTTGCGCCCCCCCCCCCCCTCTATGTGGACACTAACCCTTGTCTTCCGGGTCTTTCAAGTTACATGATCATTTCACTTTCAGAGTTGTTATTTAAAGGGACAAAAATTGAACGCAAGTTTCAGACAAATAGTGATCTATCTATCTGTGTCAACTATTCTTCCTATTTGTAATGAATTCCTCCTTCTTATATAGTTCTGTTTAGTATTTGAAATTTTTAATAATGTTTATGAAATCTTAATTTAACATGTAATTTAACTATGAAATCTTAATTAGGATTAGTAGTAGATGTGAACTTGGAAATCTAATTTTTTTTTATATAGGTGAGGCTTTGAGTCCGACATTTATAAATATGAAAGTTTAGGTTTAGGGTAAAGAATTAAGAATTATGCTCATTAGATTAGAATTTACATTGTTCGGTTTAAGATTGTGTTAAGATTTCTGCTTGTTTGATTTGATTTTATAAAGTGTTAATAACTAAGACCTAAAACATAACTAAATTTAGTGATCTTAATGTCAATTTAATTAAAAGTGATCATGAGTTCTAAACTTAATGGACATTTAAACGCACGTATTACGACTCTTAAGTTTAGTTCTAATACCATTAATAACAATCAAAGCAATCTAATACTAATAAAAACTCAACCCCATAATCTAACATGCTTAAACATGAGTTTTCACTAACGAACCAATCATCACATCATCCTTAAACACACCCCAACATCTCTCTCTATCAATAACCCAAAAACTCCTTAAGGAACAAAAGACACACTCGGGTGGTCCTAGACATGTAAGCAACCAAAAAAAAAAAAAAAAAAGTGTAAGCTCGAAGCTGTAAGTTTGAACTTGGGTCAAGACTTACATTTTGATTGCCTAATTAAAAAAGTTATAAAAAAAAGTGATATGCATGCATGGTAATCGCCATTGTTTCAATTAAAATAGCTAAATTCGTGATATCTATAAGTACAGGTGTGCTAGCTCCATTGTTACATCTACTTGAAACCCTATTTTGTTCTGTTATTAGTAAACACACACACACACATATATATATATATATACACACATGGTGACTAATAGTAGTACAGGGTACAGCTATAAAATGGTAAAAATAAAAAAAATAAGGGAATCGTTTAAGGAGAAAGAAAAGGAGATTCATCTTGAAGGAAAAAAAAAAAAAAAAACTGTAAGTTTGACCGTCAAAAAAGGAATCAAAGAGGGTTAAACACATGGCCATTAAAAATTAATTAAATTTAACCCCCCATGTAATATTAAAAGCCTGCACACCCACTGTAAAATAATAATAATAAATAATTTAATTAAAATAAATTTGTCTCGGTAATCTCTCCGTAATTATGCCCTTAACCAGACGGCCCAGATCACTTCTTTGACACAAGTTTTAACATTTTAATAGTAGATTAGAGAATAGAACTTTTGACCTAGTAATTCCCATCTTCTTAGAAGTCGGTAACTACTACTTCTCTCTCTATCTCTCTATCTCTCTATGTGTATTCACTGCACTCACCATGTTCATTGTATACAAAGTCCGCCCAAATCTAAAAATATATTTCAGATTACGATCATATAAAATGATATGCATGCGCTAATTATAATGAATGTTTGGTATCCGAAAAGGGTATGAGTATATGACATGGATTGTTGCCAGTTTGTCATATTAGTTTGTGTCTTTGCACCAGAGTGTATAGGCTATAGAGCTTGGCATGCACATGCATATCATGCATCCTGCTAATAAATTAATGTCTTAATCATGGCTTTTTAAAACTTAAATTTTGACATTTTAGTTCACCTGAGTTGTATTAATTGATGACAATTCTTATTGCAACATTAACAATGAAACATGAGTTTTAAGTGTCAAATTTGATGTCTTTAATTAATAGTGTGAGGGTGAAGGCACAGCAAAATGACAAACCCACTAAAGAAAAGATTTGAGTGGAACTGGGCTGTTCACTTTTGGACACTCCATGGAGACACCTGGAAGACCATAAGTTCATGCACGCAGACATCCATACGCATATAGATATATAGATATATAGATATATAGATATAGATATATGCATGTATGTATAGAGCTAGCCCATGATTTGTGGGAACCACCTGAGTTGAAGGTGGCATGCCACGGCCGGCATGGGTTCTGGATCCCTGGAGTGGAGTCATGTAATATTTGCAGAACTGCAAACATTATTTCCTCCATTTTATCTTGTCATTATTATTGTTATTATTATTATTTTTTTAATTATCTTCTCAAATTTTATTGATAAAGAGTATTAGAGATATATAGAGAGATTTGAAACCTGAAATTTTAGTTTTGATACTCAGTTATATTACCAAACAAAATGTTGTAATATTACAAAGTAGCATAGAACCCAACTTCTATATTCATGATCTAAACTTTACAATTTTACAACTCTCGAGTCACAACTTCACCGTGTCGGCTACTGCCCGAACCAGTGTTGTCTCCATCCTTCCACCATTGTCTTCAATATTTCAATCATCATCATACTCACTAACCTCATTTGTACTAACATCTTAAGCGCTGCATACTATCCCTACTACCATTTTCGTCCTTTCTTTCATCCCGACCAGAACCATCTCCACCACTTACTATTATGACCTTTAATATATTTCTATCAAATAATATTTTGTATTGCATGCCTTAAAAGTGGAATTTCATGATACAATTCTCTGAGGAGACAAACCTTAATAAAATTAGAAACCAAATGAATCTTTAGTCATTGCAGTTTATGCAAATAGAAACAATGCCATACAAACAAAGAATTAGACAATTCATTGAAGTGGAATGCAGATGGTTCGGCCACTGGAAAGTTGGATTTAGCCGGTACTAGTGATGTTGCACCGGTCTGCCGCCTTCCTCTCTATGTCTCTCTCCCATCATCATTCATCAATATATCATATATATTAGTTAAGTTGAGCAGTTTATGCAAGGGGAGGTAGAAACTACAACGAGGATTTTAATGTTTAGTTTTAGCAAGTTTGGAAGGGCGTAAATCTAACTTTTACACACTTTAGAAGTTTATGTGTAGGAAATTGAAGGGTGAAAGTATAAATATATAGAATTATAAGGTATAAGGTGATATTAAGTTGCATGAAAATCGAGGAGAGGGCCAAGATTATTCAAACGGGAATTCCGAGTTGGAAACTGGGATTTCATTGGAGAGATCAGCGGAGCACCCGTGCCTCCTTGGGAAACATACCCATCCCTCATATATTGCCATATGGGAAGAAATTAGGATAAATCCCTAGATTTTGACAAAATTATAATTTACACCTAAAATTTTAATATTATAATGGACAATCAATTTCAAACTTTAAATTATAATCAACTTCCAAGAAGATTCTGCTTTATTAAAGCTTATAATGGATCCAACGTCCATATACATGCAACATGCAACATGCTCTTTGTAATTCATTACGATCGTGTTACGTTAATTGATCATGAATTTAATTGATGTCCCGATCCTTTTTAAGAACAAAACAACATAATTATAACGCTTGAATCATCGATTATCTATGAGAGATTAAGTTAAAACAATAAAAGTAATGTTCGATAAGTGACAGTATTAGTTTAGAGATTTTGAGTTGTGTTTTGGATTCATCAAACCATATATCTAATTCTCCTTCCTCATTTAGACATGCATATGGCTCGTAGAAACCAATGCAAGAAAATGGAGTACTGCAACGATTGAGAGAGAAGAGAGAGAGATGTGGGATTTGAGCTTTCATTTGAGTCCAAAAAAAGTAAGATTAAAAAAAAAGAAAAAAATGAGGGGGAGGGATTGGTCTCATGCGTGTCTGAAAATGTCTCATTGATTATGTGAAAGACAAATCGTCGCATAAGCCAACAAGTCCTAGGAATGCTCGTTCTCGTCCCTTTCTTGAGGTTTGCACTTCTAAATGATAATTTAATTTCATGGTGAAATCCAAAACCTAGATCAGTTGAGTTTGGAAACATTGTTTGGGATTCTCAACTTCTTGACTTTGACCCATCATCCCTTCCAATTACCCCTCTCTCTATATCGGCCCCTAATTATATCATATATATATATATATATATATGTATGCATGTAATGTTATGCATGATCATTGCGAGACACAAGCTAGACTAGATTATCTTCGTCTCTCTCTCCCTATATATGTATATTATATGTGATTGGTTCCTTTGCATATGACAAACAAGCATTAAACCAATAACGTTTAGTTCTTACTTAACTATAAGACAAACAAGCATCAACCACTTTGGAAGTTTTTGAATGCTTCTTGGCTGTCTGATCAACTTCGAGCCACTTTGTATGATCTGAAAAACCGTTTTGTTTCGCAACAACCCCCTGTGACTATCAGCAACTCCTACTGTCTCGACTGCTGCAAATCAGTCGGCCTGAGCAATGGAAACAAATTGATACATGATGAGATGGGATGCTAAGAAATGGATGCATAATGTAAATATAGTGGTAATCTAGCAAGCATAGGGAGTCAACTACTTCACATTAGGATTAAATCATAAATGAACGCAATTACTTACCAAACATCAAAAGGTGTATCCACTGATGTTCCGTAGATATTGTAAAAGGAGACCCCATTCGGTAGTTTGGTGTTATTGATGACTCGGCGAGCTTCAGAAACCCATTTGAGAATAGAAAAGTTGGAAGGGCAGAGCAATTTTCTTTCCCGTCATAATTCAGCTAATCAATAAGAACAACATAAGCCAAATGACATCTGGTAACTTCATAGATTGATAAGCTACTTAATTCTTCATAAAAGAGGAGTATACTTAGTAAGGGGTCATAGAGGTCTTGATGAACATATAGAAACAACTAAGATATCAAAAATCTCTTCTGACGATTAGCATTAAAAGCTCATTATTATTATTTTAAAATTAAAGTCGGTTAAAGCTTAGTACCTCATTATTCCTCGATGCTTCTTCAAACAGAGGTATACTTTCAATTGGGCCATATGATTCCAAATTGACAGAAGTCCCCTCCCCATCCTCTGAATGATAGCGCCAAACTTGAATTTTTGGCTGCGTTTTCCAATTAAATTCTGGATTTGCCAACATCTCATAGATTGATGGGCACTCAACCAACAGTACATAGAGAAAATTAAAATAATTTATGGTACTTTTAGCCTGGACAGAAATCACTAAAAACGTGACAATATCATTATACCTAAACCTTTATTTTCCTCCTCCATTTTAACGTAAGTGAAACTAAGCTTCCTTAGTATCATAAGCATACATTAAACTGTCTGACTATTACAATTTTAATCTTCATCTGCTGTTTCAAAACCTATGAGTGGACCTGGTGCATCCTGGTGCAATCCAGTTAAGAGACAATCATTGATGCATCCTGGTGCACCTGTTTAAATTGAAGTTCATAATCAATTGAGAAGAATGGTTGAGGGAGGAGGGAGAATAGTTTAGGATACCAATCATAAACCACAAAGACTAGTTACAAGAAAGATAAGAATTCCATATACCAATTAACTTGATGAAACCAAATTTACATTGAAAAGGGCAAGCAATGCAGATCCACTTCTGAACATATTTGGAAAAAACCTGTAAAACAATCAATAATCAGGTTACCACTGCATTGATGCATTCCTCAAATAGTCAGCTAAAGAAAAATTACGGACATCATTATGGAGTGATATGAAACATGACACTAGCAGCCCACCCATAGAATGTGTTACTAACTGCCTTCATAAGCAGTTTCTAACTTTGATTTTAAGACCTTCCATTTGCTTGTCAATTCTACCACCAGTACAATCATGGTACTGAAGTGTATTACGACCAGGATCATGAAACTCCAACTTGTAAAACAGACACTTTTGTGATAGCTAAATATACTTGGCCATACTTCCAAACACTTCAAAATCATTTCACCAAGATATCAACTTAAGAACGACAAGAAACTGACAAAAAATAAATCACCTATTACTTTGCCGGAAGTCATAACCATATCCATAAGGAGTGGTTCCCTTCTTGTACCCGCAGCCAACCAGCATATCAATCATGTCGTGAAAATGATATACCTCTGAAAAATGGAGACATTTTTGTCCCTGCAATATAATGAAAACTGATTAAAACATGAAACTGGATGCCTTTGTAGGCCTAATTATTGAATTCATTCGTTACTGTACTTGAATTCAAGTACGTTCCTGATTATTTATGGACAGGAGCATCTTCCTGAACTCTGATTCAGCCAAGAAGATTCGGACCCAAACCCGAGTTTGAAACCCGAATTTCCTCCTCTTCGAGTTAAGAATGGAGCCTCCGATGTCGGAGACGAGAACGGCGGGGTCGAGATCAGGCGAGGAGTTTCGTTGGCCGAATAAGCAAGGGCATGTATAGAATCCCCCTAGCATTTCCCTCTGACTCTTCAGTAACAAAACGGATATTCGAATCGAATTTCACAGGTTTGAAATGGCGTGTCGGCCAACAGCTCTCTGTATGTAAAGCGGGTCTTATGTGGTAGTTATGACATTTTTGCAGCAAGAAAACAAAGAGTGTTGTTGCTATGAAGTGGAATACATAATTTTTAATCCGGTCCCTGTACTTTTACTTATTTGTATATTTACTCGTTTTCTCTAGTTCTTTACTTCCCTCAGTTAGCAATAACACTCTTTGTTTTGAACTTTCCTTATCAGTGAAAAAGTGAAGGATATTGTGACCACGTGTTTTGCACTTTCCTTATCAGAACGACACTCCTAACCGAAAGTCCTCTCTCTCTCTCTCCCACTCCATCTGACCACATTTTGGACATGTAGATCTCATTTAACGCAGTATAGATTGTTCCAATCAGATCCCAGTGCATCAATAAAACATGTCCAAATGTTCATCGCCCCCTTACACAAAAACAAAGGACCTAAAGAGACTATTACATAAAGAAGGTTGTAATTTGTAAACACTTCTCAGATCCCAAACTAGTTAGTATAAATTCAAACTACCAAGGAGTACGTTACAAAATCTCCATATGGTATATATAAACATGAAATTAAACACAGAACGGCATCTCTGAAATTCACATTTCTAATAAATGGGACCCACCCTGGGGCTGCAGATCAGAACGGTCAACCAACCCTTCTAGCACAACGAGCTCATCAAGAAGAGCAAGCTTCTTCTCTTCGAAGGTCTTAACATTATCTTCAACTTCTCTTAGTGATGCCCCTACTGAAAAACTCTTTTCCTCCAAAAGCAAATACTTCCTTCTTAATGCACGGTATTCATTTCCAGACTCGGGCATCGAATCTGAGTTTGATATCTCGGGTTTTTGGAACATTACTGAAGAACGTTTATTATTCCTCAAGTTTCTCTTTGAGTCCTTCTGCCCTGTTTTCAATGTCAATGGCTCCTTCATCATTTGAATCTCGTTCGCGGCTTTCCCTTGTGATTGGACTGAAGAAGCTTTACGGTTTGAGCCTTTTTGTTTCTGTGGCCTAGAATATGAAATATCCTCGTATTGTGACATCGTTGGAATATTGCCCTCTTTGTAACAGCTACTACTAACAAAATTCTTCAAACTGCAAAAATAGACAGACTGGTAAAAGCAATTTACGAGTTGATATAAGAAATTTGTTTCTTTTTCACCAGAGAGAGGGGGGAGGGGGGGGGGGGGGGGACAACTTCAATTCCACCTTATGAGATTACTAAACTTCTTTGGAGAACATGAAAACAACCATAAAAGTCATTTTGTTCTTCAGATTTACGACAGTTTTCTTTTGCCACTGATAATGACCAAGACAAATCATACGATAAGCCAAACAGAGAAGAAAGATTCCATAGAAACTTTACCTGAAGCCACCCAGAATAAAGAGGAAACTTTCGATATGCTCTTCCCATAAACGAGTAAATAATCTTTCGACCTCAACCACAAGGAAAAAATAGTCAGAAATGGGGAAAATAAGATGCAATATAAACTATAAATGCAATGAATCAAAAAATCAAATTAAGGAAATAGCTAGTCTAGCGATCGGCTAATTACATAATAATAGTAGACCAGCCAACAAGAACAAAACAGAAATCAAAATACAAAATTGTTTTATCTGTGTATCAGCAGACTAATAACAAGCAATTATGCCAACACACAAAATCTTACTGTTGTACCCAAGGCTCAAGGCCTCAATGCAAAACACATGCATTGACCTGATTTGACCTAAAAGACCACATTATCACACCCATATTGAGTCATTGACATCTTCTCACCCATTCAATCCTAAACCTCAAACCTTTTTTTTTTTTGTATTATAATTCTATATGTATATTTACTCCTCTTTATTTCTAAATTCATAGGTACGTATTCTTTTGCTTTTTTCTTTTCTTTTCATAGAACCCTAAAATTTCAGGTACCTATTCCCTCCTTTTGATGTTTGACTAAAGCTTATAAAAATACCTGGTATTAGGGCAGCAATCAACATTAGAATCGAGGCTGACGACTCCGATTCCAGGTTGATAGTGAGTTCGACGAAATCAGGGATGCGGATTAGGGCAGATATAATTGAAGCAATGTATTAATAAACTTGGAAGAACCCACCTTAAGCCTAACCACCACCGCCCTCTAAATGAGACGTGACTCTTCCATACCTCTTTGATTCTAAGCAGGAATGTAGGATACAAATTCAAACAATCAGAACGCGACACGTGGAAGCGAAACTCTTCCATACCTCTTTGAATCTATTATTATTATTATTCTTAATACGTTATTATTGAAAAATTATTGAATAGATTTAGGTTTGATTGTCTGGTTATATTGAAACGTATTTAGATATATTATATTTTAAAGAGCATATAAATATACATAATTATATTAATTTTTAATAATTATAAAAAATATTTTTAAATATTTAAAAATTATATATATCGTATTTCTCAAATATTTACTAAAGAACAAATTAAAAATATAATTTTTTAAATATTTAAAAATATTTTTTATAAAAAAATGAAGAAATTAGTATAATTAATTGTATTTTTATTTTTTTTTTAATTTTCAGATTTCAATACACATTTTGAAAGCCGCAGCCACACTAATATTCTTCATACTATTGCAATCGATTCATCACAGACCCCAAAAATATTCTCTAATGTCATATTACTAGGCTGATAAACGGACATAATCGGTTCTTAATCCCTCGGATTAGATCTTGATCGCAAATTACGCCAATCCAAATTGTAACACAAATTTTCTTGGAACTCAAGACATAATTCAGTTTACAAAATCATGGCCAAATTTTCAATAGAACTCAAGAAAGCATCTAACTGCAGTTTGTGATTCAAAAAACTATATAGCATTTCCCGGATACAAGACACAAAATAAGTTCAATCAAATCCTACGGAACAATCAAATTCCGTTTCTTCATAGATCTTGCACGGTCAAACCTGTAAAACCGAAGCACAAGGCGATTTAGTAAGTAAACTATACTACTATACTAGATTGTAAATAGATCATCTACGAGAGAGAAAAAAAAAATACCCGGGGGAAGAGATTGCTTCAATTTGTCAGCCTTTTCGGAGTCGAAAACGCAGAGGGTGTACAAGTACTTGGAGCAGCGAACCTTGAACTTGACCACATCTTTGCTCCTCTTGATCTTCACTGATCGAGCATCCTTCCTTCTAGCAGTGAGTAAGAAATCCTTGATCTCATGGATTTGCTTAGGCTGTCGAACACAATAAGTGGTCGGTAAAAACTTGCATTGTATAAACAGGGACAATGTATAACAAAATCGCAAATCAAAATTATCCATCTGGTTAGATTTCTTAAGCTAGATAACAACTAGCAGTAGTTTGGATAAAACAAATCATCCAGAATCGTATAAAAGGGGTCTCTTTTGAGGGGTCAAAATATCAAAAATTTCTACAGTCGTACTGAATAGAGATTGTATAAGATAGAGAGCTAGTCTTGCTTAGGCCATAGAGTAATGTTACGAGTAATATGAACTGACATCAAACTAGATAATTCAATGAAAAGTTCAAATATTTACTAAAAAAAACTACCCTTTCGCAATTCTAATACCATCTTATAAACTAGAATATCAGCGGATATGAAAATTAGGCATACGCCTAAGTTTTCTCAGCAAACAAACAGAAAAATGCATCCGAATTCCGAAAGAAAATCGTTAAGAGAGACACAAACACACGCTTGAGGGAGGAGGGAGGAGGGAGGCAGATAGAAAGAAAGAGTGAGAAAGGTACCATTGTGACGGAGCAGGGCTTGGGCGCGCAGGTCAGAGCCGCTCCAAGATGTGCTGGGGAGGAATGGAGGAAAGAGAAGAGATTGATCTTATATAGGTGGCTGGGTTTGAAACCCTAATTTGAATTTTTCTTGGGTTGATGTATAGTATTGTTGGGCAAGAAGCCCGGCCCATCTAATTCGTCTACTCGGACAAGAACGGACGTATCATAAAAGTGCTTCTTCAAAAGTCCCCCAATTCTTAGAGGTAATCACACTTTCCCCCCCTACAAAAAAACAAATATCATCTTATCCTCGTTATTTTCAGACGAGTGTTTGCAGCAACAGAGTCTTGTCAATCCATGGAGGTAGTTCTTCGGCCTTCATGGTTATGGAGCTCAGCTAACTTCATATCCCCTACATCCCATAACGCCATTAAAAAATATTCATCACCACCGCTTACAATTCTACCTGGAAAGTTGTCTCATTTTCCTCCTCATTTCTTCTGCAACGGCGTTTCAATCCCTCCTCACTTTTCTCTTCCCGGTGAGTTGAATTTCTAACTAAGCTTCTCTATTTTTATGTGAGATCTTTCTGGGTTTCTCTAAATTTATGCGAACACAGTATTCGGTCTGCTCCATACTTCATAATTCCGTTTGTATGGCTGTAATTACATCTTCTCCTCTGTGTGCCGAATGGGAATGGTTTTTCATTTGGTTAGTTTTTAATTCTCACTTTTTTTTCTGATAATTGATTATATCATTTGGATTTGCATAGTTTCATTTGCAACACCAGATAGCCAACTGGGTGTAGAGGCCAGTGCTGATGTACAAGAATGGCAAATGCAAGGTATATATATATATATATATATTAACATTCATACAAAATAACATTGGTTTTGTCATTGTCCTTTGATTTCTTGCAATATTTGTGTTTAGTAAACTCTTGAAAGAATTGTAAATGGTGTCACAAAATGCTCGGTTGGTCCTGTGGACAGATTTCTATTCATTAAGGAGAGATGTAAAGACGACCGCAGAGCGTGTAGAAGAGATTAGAGCCTCTGTGGGTTTGCAACAACTGGAAAAAGAGGTTGCAGATTTAGAACAGAAAGCATCGGATGAATCTTTTTGGGATGATCGGTCTAAGGCGCAAGAGGTTCTCTTGGCCCTAACCGACGTGAAGGATAAGATAAAGTTGCTAACTGAATTCCAAACTCAAGTCTGTAAAACAACCGGAAAATTTGTTTATAATCAAATTTCATATCATGTTTATCATTTTGAAATTCGAGTGTTTGTGTTTGAACTAGATTATGATACTTTCAATGTACAATATTGCAGATTGAAGACGCAGAAACTATAGTGAAGCTGACAGAGGAGATGGATTCTGCAGATACCGGACTTCTTGAAGAGGCTGCTAATACCATTAAAGAGTTGAACAAGGCACTGGATCGGTTTGAGTTGACACAACTTCTTTCCGGTCCCTACGATAAAGAAGGTGCTGTTATCTCTATCTCAGCTGGTGCCGGCGGTACTGATGCACAGGTAACTAGTTTTTTTTTTTCTTCCTAATTTGCCTCTCTATTGTGACAGTTTTTCTAGAAGGCATTAGAATAAACATTTTAAGGTTTCTTCGGTTAAATCTTTGATAACTCTTCCAGTGCAGGATTGGGCTGACATGCTTCTAAGGATGTATGTGAGATGGGGAGAGAAGCACAGCTATAAGACAAGAGTGGTAGAGAAATCCTTAGGAGAAGAAGCCGGAATAAAATCTGCCACAATAGAAGTTGAAGGCCGTTATGCTTATGGATATATTTCCGGAGAAAAAGGAACACATAGGATAGTTAGACAGTCTCCCTTCAACTCCAAAGGTCTTAGACAGGTACCCCATAAATCTCTCCCCATGAGATATAAGTCTTTAAATTGTTCTTGTTTTGGTAATAATAATGATAAGTTTTGTATTCAGACAAGCTTTTCGGGTGTTGAAGTGATGCCTCTTCTTCCAGAAGAGTCATTGAATGTTGAATTGCCGGAAGAGGATCTGGAAATAAGTTTTTCAAGGGCAGGTGGGAAAGGAGGTCAGAATGTGAACAAGGTTGAAACTGCAGTTCGGATTACCCACATCCCAACTGGAGTTACCGTTCGCTGCACAGGTATATTCACCCTTCATTACATTATTTTTGTGGTGGAAATAATCGGGCATTAAATGAAAATAGTGTCTTGTCTGAACTCCTAAATGCAGAAGAGAGGTCACAACTGGCAAACAAGATAAAGGCACTAAGCCGCTTGAAGGCGAAGCTGTTAGTGATTGCAGAGGAGCAAAGAGCTTCAGAAATCAAACAGATAAGAGGAGATAAGGTTAAGGCGGAGTGGGGCCAGCAGATTAGGAACTATGTTTTCCATCCGTACAAACTTGTGAAAGATGTGAGGACAGGGTTTGAGACATCAGATATTACTTCTGTAATGGATGGTGAATTGGAGTCCTTCATCAAAGCTTACTTGAAATACAAGTACAACATGTCTGTTTCTACCAGTGAGGTTTAGATAAATGCTAACAAATTTTTTTTTTTTTTTTTTCACCGTTTTTCTTTTAGTGTATAATGGATTATTGTAGATGGATACAAAATGTTGGTAAATGTCATTTTGCTAGCAGAAACAGAGCAGTACACAATTAAGGAGAGTGAGTTACATGATATAAGTTGTTTTTTCAAGATCAGCTTCTAGTTCGCTTGCCCCTTAATATACGCTAAGTTGCCTTCTTTTTCCCAAACAACAAGCTCAATGAATAAGTGTTGCCCTTCTGTGCAGCAGCTTCTACTCGATTCCGACCAACCTTCAAATATAATGGTTGCAATTGGTTAAATTAACTTGTGTTGATAGGCTAATCTTACAGAAAAAATAAAAATCAAAGACTAAATGATTTACCTTGTCCATGAGCCAGTAGCCGATGGTTGGCATATACTGCACTAAATACATGACGGCAAGTACAGGCTGCAAAAGAGATGAGGAAGGAAATATAAGAATTCAATTTCGCTCCGAAAAAACATTAAGGAGCAAAAAAACTTTAAGGCAGGAGATATAGAGGTTCTGTAAGAAGTCTTGTGAGTTGTGGATGCGGTCAAAGGTTATTTCGATGTGAGGTGAATTTCAAGCAAGTAATACTTTAAGATAGATTATCCATCTGATACAGCTTATATACCTGATTTGATATCCATACTTCTTTAAGACCGTGACTAGCAGCGATGATTGTAAGCTCTGCACACTTTTCTGATGTAAGACGCTTCTGCACATCGTTACAAGAGGTTGAATTTAATAATCCCGAATTCCCAAGCAAGAAAAATTTCCTATACTTACATTTCAAAATCTAAGGACAGGAAATCACCTCTAAAGAACCTTTCTTTTCTACGGATTTTGAACCAGAACCATTTGAAGTTTGTATCGGTCCAGGACAAATCACAGTCACTTTAATTCCATTAGTATAAAGCTGCCATAAGAAATGACAATAACACAAATTTATTTCTTTATTTTAAATCAAACAAGTAATGCTAAATAATAACGCTAGAAAGAAGTGGCATTTATACCTCAGAGCGCAAGGAGTGAAAGTACCCATTTAGTGCAAATTTGGAGGCCGAATATACAGCCTGACCTGGTGCAGGGGTCTTTCCTGCAGCGCTGCTCATCTGCATATGTTGTGTGATCAAACGAGGTATGATAAAGATTTGAAGAAACAGAGTTTAGAAAGAAAGTGTCAGAAAAGATATTATACAATGATAATCAAAGAAATCCTTTTTAATTATATTCCACGTACGACAACAAAATGACCTCTTCCCCGCTTTAGCATGAAAGGTGCAAGAAATCGTGTGAGAGATATAGTCCCCAGAACATTTACATCAAATGTTGCCTTTTCCAAAAGAAAGAAGAGACATTGCACAGTTAGTATCACATACGAAATCAGTAGTGTAACTCTGCCCTAATAACTAACTCAATCATCGATTATTCAAATTCTTCGAAGCAGAGGAGTGTAATATTAGTATTCTGTGTTGGCAAGTTTTATACCTTTAGACCTTCCTCAGATACATCCAAAGCTGAAGTTTTCTGTCAAGATAAAGACTGATAAGTAAACGGATTAATAACTGGGTAGATAAGCAGAGAAAATGACAAAGATTAAAGCAGAAGTCATTTCCATCAGCAAATAAAAATGTAATAACAAATATTAACATCCAGAAGACATCTATATATATATATATAGAACCATTGATTTGTTGATATAAGTTGAAATGATCAAACAAACATATAAGAGAAAAATCGACTCACGGGACGCTCAAAAGCAGCGTTATGGATCATATAGTCAACACCAGCACCAGGAAAAAGGGATTCTGCTTTTTCTACAGCCTCCTGAAGATAATTTTCACCAGATGTCAAATCCAGAGGTAAAATCTTCACCCCACCAGGTGCATGTTTACCTGAAAAAAAATAATAAATAAATAAATAATTGAAGAATAAAATTTACCACGGCCCAGAAGTCTTGGATTCAGTTTTTAGAAAGGCAAAGTAAGCAAACCAGAGAGCTGATTCTTGACTCGCTCCAAATCAGTTTCACTCCGTGCAGAAATAATGAGCTTGGCCCCTAAAGATGCAAGTTGTTTAGCAAGAACCTCCCCTGCAACCACAAGTTAATATTAAAGATGAGAAAAATGACTCAAAAACCGAATCAACTACCTGTTTTACACACTTAACAAGAAGGGAAAGAAACACTACTTGTTTAACTAAAGATTTAACAATGAAGCCTAGATTTAGTCAACAAGCAAACCAAACAAACCAAACTTGTTGGCAACTTGAATGCCTGACTCTGTAAGGACTAAAGTCAATGCCTTTGAATCCGTAGTCAAGCCAAAGCCTATTTTTGAATTGATTCAACAAATGAACTGAGCTTGAGTCGTAAATAGATTCATGAATCAAATAATGTCCGGTTCATCAGTATATTTGTATACATGGCAGCTTATGCTTAGGTCAAGGTGGAAGATCTAGGTAAGCAAGATAAACTAAAAATCAGCTTAACCTCGTTATTATTCAAACAATCCAGACTTGATCAGGCTCAGTAAGGGCATAAGGTAGGCTCAAGCCTCAAGCTCGATCAAAACATGGCAACTCCTATGCTCCATTAGCTGCACTGTCTAAGAAACTAGGAAACTAGTTTTATATACTACTACTACTCTGTACTTAGCAGGTGTAACTGCAATTTAGGCACCAATTTCTGGTCATATCCAACTATTACAATAAAAGAAACCAAGTCTCATGAAAAGTAATTTGTATCCTCGTATTCAGTCATTCCATTCAGATTTATGAAGGTACTGACTGAATCAACAAGAGATATAAAGTCTCCCTCTTTCTAAATGCCGATTATTATACCAAGCTATCTACTTAAAAAAACATGGTCTCATTGTAAACAGCAATAGGATTTATGCAGTTCACCGGGATACAAAATGTTAAAAACAGACTCGTTGTAAACATCAAATAGATTCAAATGAGACAATTTCCTGTCTACTGATAAAGTAGTGAGAAAATTTCAAAAAGTTCCAAAGTCTAAGAATCGCATACCGATTCCACGGCTAGCACCAGTAATCCAAATAACCTGAAGCAAGATGATGACCAAATTAAGATCAGCGGGGAATGAAAACAATTGACAGAAGAAGCAAAACAACACAGGAATTGCCCCATTACCTTATCTTCAATCTCCTCGTGCTTCACATGCCTTTTCGACATTAAAGTGAAATCACCTTGCGAATTGAAAGTGAAAATTATTCAGAAAGAGCTCAGAGTTTCAAATTTGAAAGCCAAACAGGAATTCAAAAACGATGAAGAAACGTATTCATGGAACGAGATTATGATTTTGGATAATTACCATAAGCAGTAGCGAATCTGTATAGCAGAAATAGAAAGAGGAAGAGAGAGAGCAAAGAGAAGACCAGCAGCAGCATGTTTCGCTCTCACAGGATGGACAATGGAAATGCTACTCAGACTCGAAGAGAAAAACAGATTAAACGTACGACATGACTATCTAAACGACGTCGTCTTACATCTGAAACGACATGTGGCTCAATTGATAAATTTCGACGTGGTTAAAAATCACACTACCATTTTCGGGAAAGAGAGAGATTTCAGTTTGCAATGGCGGCTAGTAATGCTCTGCTAAAATACCTCAGAGTTCACGTAAAATCCGTGCCTCGGAACTCAAACGGTACCATCTACGCTCTCTCGTTCAATGGGATTCGGCGCCAATTCTTTTCCGAGGAGGTGAGAGGATCTATCCTCGACAAGTCGGAGGTCTCCGACCGTGTAATCTCAGTCGTGAAGAACTTCCAGAAAGTTGATCCCTCTAAGGTATAACAAAAACTGAAAATTTGCTACTGCTATTCTCTAGATACATTTGTGGGCTGACAGTTCATACAAATTTCAGATTTCATTTCTCTGCATTGCTATAATGTTGTGAACGATGTAATCTTCTGTCTCAATGTTGGGTGGTTTACTGTGGCCTTTGATAGTTTGTAGTGAGACTGTTGAATGTTCATGATCAAACTTAATGTGGTCCTGCTTGATATTAGTTCTGTTCATGATTATCATGTTCCTGGATTAAGGTGATGGGTTAGTAATTCTTACAAAATTTTATGTTTCTGCAATAAACTATGTTCTAAACCATGTTCTCCTAGGTTGCATCTCGTTGCAGTTGATTTCTTATTGCTTGTCTTTTCAAAGCTTTCATCCATGTCCCCTTGACTGAGGTGCTTTCGTTTACCGCTCTCATCTTTTTCTTTTTTCTGGTTCCACTCTTTATTTAACCAATTATGTATATAAGAAAGCTGGCGTTTGTGGTCTTTTGTAACACATCTTTTTTTAGGGTAATGTCTAAAGAAGTTCTTTTTCATGATACTAAGTTTCTGGCTTCCGTAAGGTCATCATTTCATTTTTGATGTAAGGATAAGGAGTGTACTCATCCAAGGAGTGGTAACTGTATTAAACTTTATATTAAGCAGAGTCAAATGCTGTGATGATTTATCGGCAATGCAAATTTCAAGCACCTCCCTCATTCATGACTTGATTTATGTTTATCTAGTTTGGTTTCAGATCATTATCTATCGTGTTTACATGAAAAGCACCCTTTTTTTTTAAGTATACTTTGTGCCTGGTTACCTCTCTGATATATATTATGGTAAATCTGGAATCCTTTTGGAGAATGGAGATCCCCATCCCCTAACTGGTTGGAAACCAGAACTTTGTCTTGTTACTTATAGGTCTCTACTTTTGTCTTTTTGGGATAGAATCAGTATCTCTGAAGCTATATATGGAGGGTTGTTATCTGAGAACTAGAATATGTTGAAGAACTATACCACGTAGCTGTTTGTTATCTAAATTCAAATACTTTTTCTACCCTATCTAAAGAGGTTATATGTCACATTCATATCTGTTTCATTTACAATTGTATACTCTTAATCTGAGTTGAGACTTTTTATTGCAAGTTGTAGTCTATTCATTAATGTTTCATAATGTGTATTTGTGGAAGGTTACACCAAATGCTTATTTCCAGAACGATCTCGGATTGGATAGCTTAGATACTGTGGAGGTAGTAATGGCTCTTGAAGAAGAGTTTGGGTTCGAGATTCCTGATAATGAAGCTGACAGAATCAACTCCATTAATCTTGCCGTTGATTTCATCGCTTCTCACCCTCAAGCCAAGTAATTTGAATTCTATGACGGCTCTCTCAGCTAGAAAGTCTCTCTCATTCATCATTTCCATTTTCCATAAGAGAAAATAGTCTCTCTCACCAAATGCATTTGGACTTTCACACCTAGAGCAGGGTTGTAAGAGTGATTTTTGTGTATGAGGCAACCTTGATTATGCATGTCAATAACTAGACAGGAACATCTGGTTTGTAAAACTATTTCTTTCATTGCTTGATTTATGTTTTATCTCAATAAGAATTAGTTTAGTTATAGCACAATTGGTTCCATTTCTTAGTGAAATGAGAATAAAAGTAAGAATGAGAATGATGATTTTCTTATGTATGTTTGGTTATACATAAAATGTATAAAAAATATTGATCTTAATTTTGTTTTTAACCAAATTATACGATTGGATACTCAAAAGAGAAAATAAGATATTTAAATTTCGAAAATTATATAATGACTACAATAAAATTGAAATATCTCGTAAAAGATCGTGTATAAGTGAATGGACATTTATATTACCAAAGAGATTGGAGAAGGAATTGAAAATAATTTTTATTTTATTCAAGCAATAATTAAAAATTATTTACATTTCATGGTAAAATCCAATTAAACAATTGAATGGAATGTGAGTGCATTCTCATTCCATTTTCACTCAGAGAAATGAAACTAAACATGCCCTTATGAATAAAGTTGTGAATCAACATCTCCTCTAGATGTCTATCTAATCTACCATATATTTTATTGGATGGAGATTTAAATGAAATTAGAACTTATAATTCAATCTAAATTAAAAATGTTAAAATAGTACGAGTCGGCCCAACAAGCCCACTTAAGAGGCCCGGTTCAGGCCCAACACAGCCGGCACTAATTGTTATGTGCCAAGCCGAGTACATATAGGTGTAACTAGCTTGTTCTTGATTTTGAGTCTTGAGCAGAGCACGGTGGTCTATTTTAAAGCCCGCATTCCTCGTATAGGCCGAGATGTCACATATATAATACAAACATGCATAAACCTTGCATAAGGTATGAATGGATGAAAATTTTTCAATATTTTTTTTAAAAATATTTGCAATAAATTAAAAGGCATGTATACCTTACATGAGTTGACATGCGAGCCGGGCCACATAAAACCCATTGCCGGTCCGTTAATCAGGCCCGGACACGGTCCGCGTAAAGCCTGTGGGGGCCTTCAAAGCATATCCGGTTGTATTTTTATTTAACAGGTGTGGTATGAAACCAACCAATATAATACACAGACCGTACCGTGTTAGGCTATATTAAACAAGTCGTATGAGGCCCGTACCAACAGGTTTTGACTCCTCTAATATAAATGCATCCAAAATAAGGTAGCAACCATTCCAAGAAATGAGTCCTGGCTGACCCTCAAGAGATTGGAAAAGGGAACGTGACATGTACAAAGAAAAGGGCAGAGACTTGAACAAGTCTTTGCAAAAGACTTGAACAAGTCTTTGCAAAAGACTTGGCAATCAAATTCCACGAAAATTCCAAGTCAAACGCCCCAAGTCTTCTGAACTCCATCCAAAATTCTCTCCTTTTTCTTGTAGCACTATATTTGAAAAAGTTTGCAATCAAGTCCTTGTTAAGCTGTACCCCTTCCAATGGGTTACTCACTCTTATTCGAACCTGTCTTGTCTTGTCTTCAGTGGGGCCTTCCTATCTATGGGTCAAGGTAGGCCCCCACAGAGTCGCAAAAGACTCACTTTAATTGGGACTTGCAACGTTTCATTCGCTTCTCAGCCAAATTCCTTAAGAGTGACTCTGTTGTGCTGTGAGTGTCTAAGTGGGATTCCAAAACTTGATATAAGTAGTCGGACAGACAGACAGAAAGTTTTATTACTCAAGACTGACTGGCCATTGCTCGTCCAGAAATGGCGGAGGGGCAGTTAACATCAGTTTTAGCTCGTAAGCTAAAGCTTGAGCTTTTTCTATTACTCTCACTTTCTTTCTTGATTGATCTTTCGCTTGGTGAGATCATTTTTGAAGAGCGATTTGAAGGTGGAATCTTGTCCCTTTTTACTCCTGCTTTTTGCTTATTCTGTTTTTTTGTACTTTAACCGTCTTAGGTTGCTGAGAAACCACCCAGAAAGGAAGAGAAAGAAAAGGAGAAGCAAATAGCTCTGAATTTCATTTTCTCCTTGATTTTTTTTTTTTTAATCTGGGTTTCTTTTTGGCGCGTGGGACGTTAACACATTTTTTTTCCAGCTTGAAATAGAATTCCTTAAGTAAGGAATGGATATTTGGCTTCCAAAAAGCATTAAAATCTCTCTCTCTTTCTTCTTACTTTTCTTTCTCCCAATTATAAGAAAGTAGAAATTAGTGGAATTCATATATGATAGTGGGCATTCATAGTTATATGGAAATACTTTAGATATCCACACTGTCTTTGATCATTAATGAGTTTTCATTTGTGGTATGTTTGGCACTCAAGTTCTATACCCTCTGGTTTCCTAAAATTGTGTTTATTTGATTGTTTGTATTGGAAAAAAGATGGTTGGCAAAGCCGTTGGGTGAAGTCCGACTGGAAAAGGACCGAGGGAAAAGCTGGCTCCTTTAAGCACACGGCCGGCAAGTGGTCTGGAGATCCTGATGACAAAGGTATTCTATCATATTTCATGTCACATTTTGTATTTTTAACTCTCTCTAGTGAGAAATGGTTTCAATGAAATTTTAGCTACTTATTCAGTGCAATTTTGTTGGTTCTGTGTGAAGGCTAAAATTATTGTTTTGGTTTTTCGCAGGCATTCAGACCTCTACTGATGCTAAACATTATGCAATATCTGCAAAGATACCAGAGTTTAGCAATAAGAACAGAACATTAGTCCTTCAATACTCTATCAAGTTTGAGCAAGAAATTGAATGTGGTGGTGGTTATATTAAGCTTCTCTCCGGCTTCGTCAATCAAAAGAAATTCGGTGGGGACACTCCTTACAGGTTTCTTCTTAACCAGACTAGTTTAAAATTGATCACCTTCAAATTTAGTCAGGAAAATATATTAATTGTCCTCACTAGAAGTAGCTAGTAAACCTTTATTTATTTGTTTATTTTTTAGCTTAATGTTTGGACCGGATCTATGTGGAACACAGACGAAGAAGCTTCATGTTATACTCTCGTACCAGGGCCAAAATTACCCGATCAAGAAGGATTTGGAATGTGAAACAGACAAGTTAACTCATTTCTACACCTTTATACTTAGGCCTGATGCAAGTTACAGCATTTTCATTGATAACAGAGAGAGGGATTCTGGAAGTATGTATACTGATTGGGATATTCTTCCCCCTCGTAAACTCAAGGATACTAAATCCAAAAAGGTTTCCACTTTTAAACCTGCAAAACTCAATACATATTTACGAAGATGATTGATGATGAATCTTGTAAATGGTAATGATTCAACTTTTGGATCAAACTTTTGAAACTTTCATCTCTGTAACTTTACAGCCTGCTGACTGGGATGATAGGGAATATATTGAAGATCCTAATGACGTCAAGCCTGAGGTAGAACTTGTTATTATTCTTCTTCAAATGATGGTTTATTATGTCCTATGGATAATATCGCTTCTCGTTTTTCTCTGTCTTGGGATTGCAGGGATATGATTCGATTCCGAAAGAAATTCCTGACCCAAAAGAAAAAGAGGTTGGTGGACTGCATTATCTTAGTTATTCATTGTTTTCCTCTTGTACTTAATTAGGGCTTATCTAAAGCAAAATGCACTTTTTTTCCTTTTTTGGATCCTATTTCATCAGCCCGATAGTTGGGATGATGAAGTGGATGGTATATGGAGAGCTCCAAATATGCCAAATCCAGCATATAAAGGACCATGGAAACGCAAGGTTAAAAATTTGCCTCTCTTAAGATAATCATTCGAAGAATGAAGTTAACTTCTTTTACTAAGTTTCGTTTGAAATAGCAGAAAATCAAAAATCCAAATTATAAAGGGAAATGGAAGACTCCGTGGATCGACAATCCAGGTAATATTCAACTCTATCTGTGCTCTTTAAGGCAGCTCTTGAAGTTTTGGTTTAAAAATTGCAATAAATGAAATGTTAAAGAGGATGCCATTTCTACTTGCAGAGTTTGAAGATGATCCTGACCTCTATGTTCTTAAGCCAATAAAATACGTTGGCATTGAAGTATGGCAGGTAGGGATCATCCTCTTCATAATTTGGACGTGGCCCATGCATTTCTTTCTCTGGCCTTAATAGATTTATTTGACATGAAATAATGTTTATCTTTTGAAAATTTCAGGTCAAGGCTGGTTCAGTTTACGACAATGTTTTGATTTGTGATGATACGGATTATGCTAAACAAGTCGTGGAGGAAGTGTTCTCGAATAGGGCAGTAAGTAAAAAAGACACTTCTTTGATCTTCATTAGTTGGTTCCTCCTTAGAACTGGATGGTAAAGTCACTTTCCTTAACGGATTTTCAGACAGAAAAGGAGGCTTTTGAGGAAGCAGAGAAAGTGAGAAAGGCACAAGAGGAAGAGGTCCTTTGCTTAATCCCATACCAAAAATGAACTAACTATATTTCTCTCTCTTGAAATTTTGTCCAACTTATTGAACTTTTGCCATGCAGGAAGCTCAAAGAGCTAGAGAAGAGGGTGAAAGCAGGAAACGTGAGAGGGGTCACGATCGACGATACCGAGATAGATACAAAGACAGATACAGAAAGGTTCGTTCCCACCTCCCTTTTAGGAAGTCTCATAACTCTTCAAGTGTTCTTATCTGGACAAGATTAAAAATCCGCAATGTCTCTTCATGGATCTTGTCCTCGTTAAACTGTGCTCTAGTCTGACAAGTTTTAATTGGATTTCTATCTCTGTCTATTGTTCTTACATGATTTCTACCTTTTGACCTTTGCAGGATTACATGGATGATTATCATGTGAGTACCATTAAAATATTTGTGTCATTCCCCAACTCTACTCCTAGATTACCCTCAACTGTTATTTAAAAATGCATTTCCATTTTCGGGTTCTGTTGAATTTCACAGATCGATTCTGTAACTTCGACAATGACAATTGCACTCCATCACACTTGAAAATATTGATGGGGTTCCGCCGGAATCCTAAAATCAGCCCACGGCGCCCTTACCTCACCACTCGTGGCAGTTCCTGCCACATAACCGCCTGCTGGCCCTTGTTCCGCACCTTTTTCCCCATGTCTGAAATGAACCCTTCCTGCTGACCCCCACGGCGACCCTGCTGTTCTGGAACCTTCCCCCAATTCGCCGATGAACTCTTCCCTAATCTGGCCGTCAACGCCCACGCCCTTTACAGTGCCGTCCACCACTCGTTTCCCCCTTGCAGCCTGCTCGCTGCCACTGCAGCTGCCTTGGCTGCTTTCTCAGGCAGTGTCCCCCCTACTACCCGACCATGACCACCCACAAGTTGATCAGGGTTCGATGGTGACCTAAACTGCAGCTCCGTTAGTTTTCCCAATATGGCTTCTAACGACGAATTCTACTGCGCAAATTGCTGTCACAAAGCGTTCTTCAATCGATGTTTTGATCACCATCACTTCGCTCTCCAATTTCTCCTCGAGTACCTCTACCTTCTTCGCAACCATCGATAATCGAGTGCTCTGATATCAATTTGATAAGACTCGGTCTAGATAAATATGAATAGGGCAAAACTTTCAAGCATCTTATATAATCATGCACAAACGCATATATGCTTGTGATTTTATGATATTCTGTTAAATATCTACTGAAAGGGTGAAGTTGTTTTTTGGATCTGATATGCAGGATGAGCTCTAGAAGAGGATCCTCTCATCTCTCTGCTCTGATGTGAAGGAACGAAAGTCTGCAAGTTTGTGCTTTTTTATTTTACTTCTTTTTGTGTCAGCTTCTGTATTCTGGCCTTGTAATTGAAAATATGTTCGAATGATATACCATGATTCCTTTTCATGTACTTAATTTCATCATGAGATAAATTAAGATTTTACAGTTGAACAAGTTATAAATTTCATCCTGAGTTTGACTCTGCCTTCAGGCTTTTTCATCCGATACGTTCTGTTAAAAGTTATAAATTAAGTCGAGAAAAAAAATTTACAACACGAAGTAATGCATCCGTATCTAATCAAGACACCAAGAATCCAATCTAAGAAAGCCTATGCGAGAAAGATGGAAGAACCAAGGTTATCATCTTCTTCTCACAGCCGGACTGGGCCCGCGTTGAACTGCACCTGGTTGTCCGGCGGCTGGTTCCTCTGCCATATTCATGGCTTGGGTGATGACATTCGTAACAATCAGCCCGAGAGGTATAAGATACATCCACTGATATTAATAAGAGGAAAATACAAGTAATTAGCAAAGTAAAATAAGTCGGATTTGTAAGAGTAGAATTGTTTCTAAGGGGGAGTAGGAGAGACTCACATATTTGGCCCAAAATGACTTTTCTGGTAGCACTACAATTTCGCCTTCTCCGGGCTCACCATTTAGAGTCTCTTCAACAAATACTGGAGCTCTGTGACATAAACGGAACGGCAGGTAAGTTAACAATTGAAAAAATGTATAGGACTGATTTTATCATGACATAAAGACGCATAGTAAAGGAATCAGATTATACCTTGGAGCCAGCTCGCTGTTCTTCAAAACGGTGTGGGATTTGAAAGACCACTTTGCAGGCTAACATAGAGATGACAATGCATGTCAGGTACAAGGTTATGCCCCATATAGTAATCACAGTATCAGTACACATACTCTACAAGAATCACTCTCATTCCTCAAAAGCTTAAGGCTCATAGATGGTAAGGACAGTGTGGATTTCTAAAATCTGTTTTGAGTTATTTGGTGGGTTTAAGTGCCGGAATTTTGTGATTCAAGGTAAGAACAGCACCAGAAGAAAAGGATATCGGGTATTTACAACCCAATCAGAGAACTAAGGTGAGAACTACGGTGAAGACCAAAATGATTTTCACCAAGAAAAAGACCAAAACAATATCTGTACTTACAAGTTTCAGTTGCCGGGGAAATGGGCATGCGCCTGGAGCACCATAAGTAACAGCCAAAATATTGACTCCTTCCTGCAACAAATTCAACAATAAGACGAGAAAAAAGAATTGAAATAACAAAAAGAGTAGGATTAGGAAACAAAATTTTGACAACTACCATGTGTATCACAAAGTGCTCATCCAAACCCTCACGAGGAAGACATCTCTGGAGTTCAAGAAAATGAGAAAGTCATTTTTACTATGCAAGAACATACAAACAAACATATAACTAGACGATTAAATCAAGCAAACATAGCCATTGAATGATAGAAGCCATAGAAGGTGAGTAAACTAACGGCTTTCACAGAAGAGGAAACAAATTCCCTTCCCGGAGAATTCAAAAGATCGGACGGCAGTCTTATTCGATAGAAATCGTCTCCTTGCAGCAGATTCTGCAGGAAGAGATTCAATACATCAAATAACTGAAGGATTTACTTGCAACAGAGGGAAGCAAAGAAAAAAGACAGAAAAAAAGATAAGTTTTTTACTTTATACTTCTCCTTCTCCTCGTCAGTGAATTCATTCCTCGAAAACCGCAGCTTTGTAAGTGTCTATCAGAATTAAATTATTAACAGAGTACGTCAGTTCCATCATATAAATCCCTATTCAAGTTCTTAATATTTCCTCGGCAGCCAAACAGCCCTAGAACAAAAGACCATATCACGAATCCGAATCCGAATCCGAATCGGAGCTGAAAAAGAAGGTACGAACCTGATCACCATGGATCGAAGACTTAAGACGAGCGGTGAAGGTACCGGCAGTAGTGAAATCAGAGTCTCCGAAGGCGTGCTCGAGCTGGAACTGGACCTTAGAATCCGAATCCGGATCCGAATAACGCTTCCGGGTCGTAATGGTAGTAGTCGGAGTTGGAATAGGAGAAGGGGAAGAAGGAGTGGATCGTGTGTAAGGGAGATCATGAAAAGGAATCTTCCCCCCTTCGAGACCGAATTCCTCGTCGTCGACGAGAAGCTCATCGGACTGGAAGGGTAGAGATGGAGAAAACAAGAGAATGAGAGCGAAGAAGACGGAAAAATAGTAGTAGCTTCTCCCCATCTTGCGTTTGTTGTGTTTTTACAGTCTGTCAGTCTCAATACGAACTAGCTCTTATCATGCTTAACTGAAGAAAACATTTGGGTTGGTTTAGATGGTCCACTAAGCTGCCAAGGCCTCGAACAATGATGCCTCCTCATACCAAAATGCTTTGCCCGTATATTTTCGTTTTGTGGAAAGAAACAGTTGTCTGTGGCTCCCTCTATGAATTGAGGCTTAGGAGGCATCTCTCGTGTTCACAATTCACAAGTGATTTGAGGAGCATAGCTTAAGTAGTAAGACTCTCCTCAAAGCAGACATTATTATATAGAATGAAAATGACATGAAACACTCGACTGGCTAAATATAAAAGGGCCCATCCTTAGCGGTCACGGGTGCAAAACCTTGTCTAGTTAGTTTCATCAGTCAACCTTTTTTTAAGAGGGAAACGAGAAGCTTCTTCCGTGATCGAAGGTGAAATATCACCTAAATCCCCACCCCACTGTTGTTATGGTGGTGCTTTCTTGGAGAAACTGTTGGGAATGAACCGTCGAGTCAAAGGTTTTTTAGTTGAGAACTATATTTAATTCATCCAAGGCAGATACAATGAATACGAATACGTAACATTCATATTTATAATTCATCGACCAAAGTTCGTGGAGGAATTTTTAAAAAAATATATTATTATATAAAAATAAATAAATTATTTAAAAAAAATGTTAAGAGCATATTAGGTAATTATTATTATTATTTTTAAATAATTTTTTTTATATATTATAAATAAGCGTGATAAAATATTTTTTAATTAAAAATTTAATTTAATTTATTGAATTGTTATGTCTATTTTTTATGTCTATTTTTACTTATAATAAGAAAACATAATTAAATATATTAATTAATTATTTTATATATATATTGTAATGAATAAATTTTATAGTGGCAAATGAAAATAGATGATGATGGTGCTTGGATTATTTCAAACATCAAAAAGTCAACCTATCAAAAATTTGTTTTGTTTGGTCATACTAAACAAAGTCACTTGGCCAATGAAATTGCTTTAAATATTTGTAAAATATAGTAATTAAATTAAAAAGTTAAAATACTTTTTTCTTAAACATGTTTTTAATAATATAATCAACCATAAATTTAAATTTGGTTGGACTTTTCTATTACTTCTTCTTCAAGGATGAACAAAATGACGTGGGAGAGCTAATATTTTCTTTTATTAAATAAATATATTTATTTTATTTAAATATATAAATCTAAATATTTTAATTAAATTAAGATAAATAAATAAGTAATTTTAAAATAAATTTTTTATCATTTTTTTTATATTTAAGATAAAAATAAATAAATTAGGTCGATTCGAGATGACGTCATTCAACAATAACGTTTTAAGCAGTCAATACAGACGGATTTATGCTATTTCTTCTCTTTGGCAAACCCAAAAAAAGAAAAAAAGAAAAAAAGAAAAAAAAACACGGGAATTGGACCACTCAGGTTTTCCTGCCACCCACGGCTTCTAGAAGCACTCCCTTCCATTTTCAGACCCTTCAAATTTACATCATCGCCGATGTCATCATAACTAAAAAGGATCCACCAGATGCTGCCACGTTCAATGATTTGGTGCAAGAACCACACGTGTGAGCATGTAATCAGATCTCCATATTCTTCTACCTACCATAAAATGAGCGATTCATGCAATCGTCCTCCTATAAACTCGTCGTTACAAAATCTCCAAGCAAAGCGAAGAATCCTTCTTAATCTGACGCCATGAAAATCGAGCAAACCTCCTGCCGCGACGTTCCGAGATTGAATTTCGAGAATCTCAGAGTGATCTCAGCTCTTGGGAGGGGAGCTAAGGGCGTGGTGTTTCTAGCAGAAAATATGGTTTCTGGAGAATCGGTTGCTCTGAAAGTGATTTACAGAGCTCTAATTGAGAGAAAGGATAAATCCGTCGATAATGCCAGTACTGATGAGTACAGAAGGATCTGCTTCGAGCAGCAGGTGCTACACCGTTTTGATCATCCGCTTTTACCCAAATTGCGTGGAGTTTTAGATACTGAGAAAATAATCGGTTACGCCATTGATTACTGCTCCGGTCGCGATCTGAATTCTCTCAGAAAGAGACAGACAGAGAAGATGTTCGCCGATGACGCGATTAGGTAATTGAATTGTTTCCCGCAACTTGTTTGTTTGCCGAGAAAAAAAAAGTAAGCAAGAAATTCGAATTTGAACTGATTTTATTTTCCTTTTTTTCTTTCTTTCTAATCTGATAGGTTTTATGCTGCGGAATTGATCTTGGCATTAGAGTATCTTCATAGCTTAGGGATCGTTTACAGGGATCTGAAACCAGAAAACATCATGATACAAGGAACCGGTCATATAATGCTCGTCGATTTCGATCTCTCTACAAAACTATCATTAAAATTATCTCCTAAAATTTCCAGTTCATCCAACAATAAGCCTTCCAATCCAATCAAATCTCCATCCGTCAAGAAAAAACGGTTCTCTCCATTCCGTGCGTTCTGCAACTCGGGCATATCACCCCAAGTAGACACGGTCGACTCGGGCACCAACTCCGATCGGTCAGGGTCAGACTCAGCCGAGAAATCCAACTCATTCGTCGGCACAGAGGAATACATCCCGCCCGAGATCGTTGCTGGCAACGGTCACGATTTCTCTGCGGACTGGTGGTCCCTTGGTGTAGTTCTACACGAGATGCTATATGGAACGACACCGTTTAGAGGATCAGACAGGAAGGAGACGTTTTATCGGATATTGACTAAGACGCCCGAGCTAACTGGCGAAGCGACGTCGTTACGGGACTTGATTAGAAAATTACTGGAAAAGGACCCGAAGCAGAGAATAAAACTGGAGGAGATAAAAAGACATGAATTCTTTAAAGGAATCGAATGGGATTCTGTTACGAGAATCTCCCGGCCGCCGTATATTCCTCCTGATAGTCATCGGAGTGAGATGGATGAGGGTATTTATGGAAATAAGAAAATAGATGTGGAATTATTTGTTGAGGAGATTTTTGGAGATAGTACTGATCATCAGCTTGAAGGTAAGGATTCCGGTAAGGATGATCAGAAGGCGTGGGTCAAAGAAGTTCACCTTCAACCTTACGAATTTTGTATATTCTAATTCATTTAGGTTATAGAAAGAATGAGCATACTAATTTATTTTTTTTTTGACCAAAAGTAAGTATAGCAATTAGAAACTACTGTAAAACCTCATATTTTAGTCTCAAAAGTTGGTTTTCTTTTGAAATATTTTATGGATTTGGTCTAAGAAAATAAAATGTGTTTGAAAAAGTAGCATGAAAGTTTTCTTAGGCGTGTCTTTCTAAAGTTGGAAATTGTGTTCATCTCTTGCTGGAAATAGAGACTACAAAACTTTTAAAAATAACTTTGAACCACAAAAACTTACCAGGCACCCCCAAGTGCGGTAGCATCTCTCGAGCACCAGAAATCATACCATAAGTTTCCATGCTATATAAAGAGCTAAAAACAATGAAAAGCTTTCACATCCTGCATCTTCCCTCTTTATAAAGTAAATGAAGAAGCTCATACCAGAACATACATGCATATATTATTGGTATGAATAAAAGAAAATGAAAGCAAGCCTTCAAAACATTTGGTGCACCAAACGGTAGTACTATTCCATTTCAATTGGAAAATGCAGTAGGATATTTTGGGGATAATATGAGTAACCAAGGGGGTAGTAGTTACATTACTATTCATGAGCACTTCTGCGATTTCATCTATATATAACTTGAAGTTCTTTCATCACGAAAGAAATACATTTTAAGAGTATGGATCTATATATAATTGCTACAGTGTTGTTGCCTCCTAATCGATATTGATAATATTTAGAGGTGTCAAAACAGTTGTTCCAGATCGAATTGGACTAAAACGGTCCGGTTCAATTTTGATAAATAATATTCGAAATCAGTCCGAAATCTATTAAAATTATTTATAGGTTCGGCTGAACTCAAAATGGGGCTAGGAAAAATTGATGGAGGGTTAAAAATTATTATAGGAGGAAGTTAGATAAAAGAAAGAAAAAAAGTATGAGAATTAACATTTTTTAAATAAAAATTGAAATTAAAAGACACCCGCAGACTGCCCGAACCGGATTCAAATAGCGGGCGGGCTGGCTGGGTTGGCCCGATCTAACCAAATATATATGGATTTATGTGTGGATCCAGCCCACATGTATGGACCGGATCTATCACAACTCGTTATAAACGGATCTAATCCGGGCCAAAATTACAGGCCGAGGCCGATTCAATGAGCCCGACCCATTTTAACTCCTATTAATATTTGTATTGCCGAAAGAGGGAACATTATTTGTTTTCTCATCGTTTTCTTCATGCTTTCTAGATCTACTCTGCAAGTCCTTTTCCTGTCCAAACAGGTAAGAATCCCGGGTCTGCTACTCTACATATCAGGTACCGATCACCACTTCTTTTTTATTTCTAGCATAACATACATTTGATGATCGTTACTGAAGTCAAATTTTATGTTAGATACCTCAAATTTCAATAAGAATCACTCCAACAATCATATTTTAGGATATTTTTGAAATATGATAAGTTAATTTGAGGTAAGAAAATAAACAGAAGATAACCCATCCATATGGAACCAGCCTTCACTTTCTCCTCCCGAAATAAGCGGGACAAGTTGTCTGAATTTTAATTTTTTTAATTTTGTTTATTAATTTCTGTATGATTACAAATCGCAAATGGGGGTTTTTTTTTTTCTCCAGATTCAATGATGGTTTCTGCTCACTGGTTTTGATTGTAAAACAAGTAACACCTTCCCCTTCATCTCACTTTTTCTTTCATAACAACATTGATCTCTTCCTCTACTGATTTTCTTGTAATCTTACTAGCATAAGCAAATCACTTGAACATGGAAACAAAAGGCCAAATTGTAGCTGTGGTCAGTGATGCTAACGAGAAGGGTGAAGCTTCCATGCCAACTACGTCAAAAGTGAGAAATACAATTGGGGTTGGTGCTTCCTCTGGTGGCAAAGTCTCAGCTGGAGCGGTCAACGTCAAGTTTGAAAACATAAATGTTCATGGCGCTCTCTATGTCCAAGGCTCTCATACTGATCATGGAGTAGGGGGCAAAACAACTCCTCAAGAGTACGTGACTGCAACTGTTAAGGATTATGAATCTTTTGAATCGAGAGATAAGAATATGACTGAAGTCATGGAAGCACTGAAGGACCCTAATATCAGCGTCATTGGAGTTCACGGCATGCCTGGCGTGGGTAAGACCATGCTGGTAAGGAAAATAATGGAACGAGCAAGGGCAGAAAGGTTATTTTCCGAGATGGTTATGGTAACTGTGACCCAAAACCCGGATCACCGGAACATCCAATCACAGATTGCTGACAGGATGGGTCTGGAATTCACTGAGGGAAGTCTGGAGGGAAGAGCAGATAAACTACATGACAGGCTATATGGTAAGGAGATCCTCCTTGTTCTAGATGATATTTGGGATGAACTTAATTTGGAAAAGGTAGGAATACCTTCAACAGGCCATCAAAGTGAACTTAAGGTTCTTATTACGAGTCGATATGGACATGTGCTATCTAAAATGAACGCTGACAAGATCGTTGCGATGGAGCTTTTGACGGATGATGAATCCTGGAGATTTTTCACCAAGATAGTGGGTGAAGCAATGACTAAAGCTCCTTACATGGAACGGATCGGGAGAGATATAGTAAAGGAGTGTGCTAGATTGCCGATTGCACTTGCTATAGTAGCAAAGATGTTGAAGAATAAAGAAGAAGCCATTTGGAGAGTTTCTTTGGACGCACTAACAAATCCTGCAGAGGATGAGCTTCAAGAAGTCAACAAAAAAGTATATCATCCCATTAAGGTGAGTTATGGTATCTTGCAAAAAGAAGCTCAAGACTTGTTCTTGCTTTGCAGCGTGTTTCCTGAAGATTATGATATCCACATGGAAGAGTTGTTCATGTATGGTAAAGGTATGGGGTTACCACTTTCAAAAGGTACTAAAGGTACTCTGGCTAGGGGAAGATACGCGGTAGCTAAATTGGTTGATGATCTTAAAAGTGCTTGTTTACTGTTGGAATCAGATAGGGATGGTCGTCTTGTGAAAATGCACGATGTTGTACGGGATGTTGCCATAAGCATTGCATCTAAAGAAAAAGGAAGGCATCTACTGAGTTATGGGCATGGATTGAAGGCGTGGCCAGCCAGAGACACTTGTGGGAGTTATACTGCTGTTTTTATGGATTGCGGAAATTATGAACCGGTCCTACCCAAAAAGTTGAAACTTCCAAATCTCGAGATCTTACTCCTGAGAGGATCCTACTTAGAAATTGAAGTTTCAGATACTTTTCTTGAAGATATGAAAGTGCTGAAAGTTTTGCACCTAGAGAACATGCATATTTCATCGCCATTCAGTTCCTTGACGAACCTTCAAACATTAGGTCTACAAAATTGCAGATTGGAGGATGTGAGCATAGTTGGAGAACTAAAGAATCTCGAAATCCTCAGCTTTAAGGGATCTGACATCAAAGAGTTATCTAGTGTTTTAAGCCAGTTGACGCAACTTAAGATGTTAGACTTGACTAATTGCTCTCAGCTCAAGGTGATTCTGCCTAACTTGATTTCAAGTTTGTCAAATCTAGAAGAGTTGTATATGGAGAACAGTTTTGTTGGATGGGAGGGAGAAGGCATTAACAGGCAAAGAAAGAACGCTAGTCTTTCTGAGCTTATTGGTTTACCACTAACTGCTCTATATATATGTATACCGGATGCAAATATTGTGCCAGAATATTTGTTTTCAAGAGAGTTAAACAAATATAGAATTGTAATAGGGAGCGAATGGTTCGAAAGCAAATCTACATATGGGGCTCAAAGAGCGCTTGAAGTGAAGGCGAATTCAACCATTATTTCGGAAGATGGGGTCATGCTTTTAGTACAGAAATCCGAAGAGCTCTTGTTAACAAAAATAGTGGCTTCAGAGAACATTCTTTCTGTACTAGGCTGTAATACAAGTTTAAAGAAGCTCTATATTGAAGATTGTGAAGTAGCAGTTAACAGTGTGATAGCACCTTCTTCATCCCAAGAGAGGTTACGGCCACTATTTGATGAAAAGGTATGCTCAAATAACTTCTCTTTCTTGGCCAAAAAAAAAAAAAAAAGAAAAAAACTTGTCTTTTATTTATTTATTTTTGGGCATTTTGAGAGCATCTAATACCACAAAGTTGCATTTGTTATCGATTTAACTTGTATGAAATTTTACAGGTTATCTTACTTAGCTTGGAGACACTGGAAATTATGAATACAAACAAGTTTGATATCTTATTGAGTAAATGGCAGCTCCCTAATACATTCTCCATGCTTTGCAAGATAAAAATTGTTGCCTGCAACAACCTTAAGAGGGTGTTCCCTTCAAACATGTGGAGCGTGATTCAGAACCTAGAGGTATTGGTGATAGAACAGTGCGAGTTACTGGAAGAGATATTTGCCCCGTTTGGAGCTGAAGAAAAAGCCAGTGATATTATATTCACCAAATTGAAAGGTTTAGTTTTGGTGGATCTGCCAAAATTAAAGAAAGTGTTGAGCAAGGAAGATGGATTGGAAGCAACAATTATACACTTTGTGTTCCCTGAATTAACACGTTTGCATCTTAGAATGTTGCCATGTCTCGAAGCTTTGTGTGCAGGAATACACACTTCGGAATGGCCGTCATTGGAAGAGCTGGTTATGGATAGTTGTGGAAAATTAATTAGTTTTGCTTCAGAAATCTTGAGAGTTGTATCAAGTGGGAAGGATTATCTTGACATTCAAAGTGACTTACCTCTCTTCTTAATGAAAAAGGTACGGATTCAAGTACATGACTAATTTCTATCATAGATTCTATAACTTTGGTACGGATTCAAGTATATTTTGGTAGCATTTGTGATATGTCTGGTTAGATGTCCAATAGATTCTATAACTTCCATGGATCATTTTTTTGTTCTTGCATCATTTATTCAGGTTGTTTTCCCTATCTTAAGATATTTGAGTGTGGGATCCAGAATAATCATTAAGGACTTAGAGCATGGCTGTTTTCCAAAGGAGTGGTTTCCGAAACTTACGACTTTAATATTGGAGGTTGCTTCTGATGATTATAATCCTATAACAACACTTCCGTCTACAATTTTCGAAAACATCCCCAATCTCACAACCTTGCATTTGGACAGTTGCAAATGGCATGATATTAAGCTTGGTAATTTACCAGGCCTCAAAATCTTTTATGTGAACCTCCATGCTCAGAATATAAACTTCACTGATTTACCAAAGATTGTGAGCTTGTATTTGAAAAAAAGCAACTGGCAGAATATGCATGTTGGTAATCTACGTGAGCTCAAGAGTTTGGATTTGGAAAACTGCCAATGGGAGAATATGGACGTTGTTAATTTACCAGAGCTCAAGAGGTTGGATTTGGAAAACTGCCAGTGGGAGAATATGGACGTTGTTAATTTACCAGAGATCAAGAGCTTGGATTTGAAAAACTGCCAATGGGAGAATATGGACGTTGTTAATTTACCAGAGCTCAAGAGCTTGGATTTGGAAAACTGCCAATGGAAGAATATGGACGTTGCTAATTTACCAGAGCTCAAGAGCTTGGATTTGGAAAACTGCCAATGGGAGAATATGCACATTGTTAATTTACCAGATCTCAAGAGGTTGGACTTGGAAAACTGCCAAAGGCAGAATATGGACGTTGCTAATTTACCAGAGCTCAGGAGCTTGGGTTTGGAAAACTGCCGATGGGAGAATATGCACGTTGTTAATTTACCAGAGCTCAAGAGCTTGGATTTGAAAAACTGCCGATGGGAGAATATGCACGTTGTTAATTTACGAGATCTCAAGAGGTTGGATTTGGAAAACTGCCAATGGCAGAATATGGACGTTGCTAATTTACCAGAGCTCAAGAGCTTGGATTGGGAAAACTGCCAATGGAAGAATTTGTACGTTGCTAATTTACCAGAGCTCAAGAGGTTGGATTTGGAAAACTGCCAATGGAAGAATATGGATGTTGTTAATTTACCAGAGCTCAAGAGCAACGATTTGGAAAACTGCCAAAGGCAGAATATGAACGTTGCTAATTTACCAGAGCTCAAGAGCTTGGGTTTGGAAGACTGCCAATGGGAGAATATGCACGTTGGTAATTTACCAGAGCTCAAGAGCTTGGATTTGAAAAACTGCCAATGGGAGAATATGGATGTTGCTAATTTACCAGAGCTCAAGAGCTTGGATTGGGAAAACTGCCAATGGAAGAATTTGTACGTTGCTAATTTACCAGAGCTCAAGAGCTTGGGTTTGGAAAACTGCCAATATCAGAATATGCACGTTGCTAATTTACCAGAGCTCAAGAGGTTGGATTTGGAAAACTGCCGAGGGAAGAATATGGACGTTGTTAATTTACCAGAGCTCAAGAGCTTGAATTTGGAAAACTGCCAATATGAGAATATTGACGTTGCTGATTTCCTAAGGTTGGATTCAGAAGAGCGGGTTATGCAGGTAAAAATATTGTTTACTTGATTGATCATGCTATATTTTTATCCCTAACTGAAATGTAGGACTAAAGAACTTTCAAGAATCTCATTCCATGTTTGTAGCAAGCACAAGTGACGAGCATTCGACGTTCTGATTAATTACATGTTTTGATTAACCGTGGTGTTTTTAATATCTGTGTTACTGATTAATTGTTAATGTCGTTATCCAGAGCTTGCCAGAAGACCATAGTGATCTTGGTGAGGATGAAACCGGAGGTATTATGCCTTCTTCAAGCATGTTCGTCAGTAATATAATCCTCCCTTTTTTTTCGATCTTTTGCAGATGTGTCTGGTAAATGGGCAAAGTACTAATTAGTAAAAGGACATTTTTAAGAGATGTGAATTCAAATGATTTCAAGCATACATTATATTAAAAAGAGGAGTTTTCCCTAGCATTGACTGTGACTTCTATTTGCAATGTATGGTCAGTATGAGTTTCTATTGTATGTGGTCACGACATCTCCTCTACTATTTTTCTGTTTGTTTTTAATTCTAGCCATCTTTATCCAAGTTGAAGCTGCTGATTTTGCTACTGTTGTTTTGAATCAATGGATCATCTTTTCAACACGTTGCGTCTTGCTTCTAAATTTCTGTCTTATGGCTAAAGATATACTTGATAGAACCATTCTAATCTAATGAATTTTTGTTGGTGTGGGTAGAATTGGCACGATGTGAAAGGGTACAAGCTAAAAGAAGACAAAAATGGATTTGGGACTCAGTTGCTGCTGCACTAACTTTAGGCACTGCCGCCTTAGCTTGGTCCTACTCTAGCCGGCTCCGTCAGCTGGTTCAGAAAAATAAAAATTTCTAGTTCATGCTTCTTGGTTTATTTTTTGGCAAAAATGAAAAAGGAGGAGAGATGAATCGCTTTTAAGTAATGGTAAGCCAAAAACAAATTTTACACTTTTAACCCAAAAATTCTAAATTTAATCCAAAATAGATTATACCCACTCACCTTCCTCTTAAAATTTATTTATTATTATTATAATATAATCAAATTTATATTTATAAGATAATATCTTATTCATTTCAAATATGAAGTATCGATAAAAAAATTTCAATCTGAACAAAATCATCATCAATCAACCATTTGCAAATTCCTGAGTACGATGCTCGATTGTTCAACGAAAGACTTAGAATTGGTTCAAAACAACAATAGCAAAATCAGTAGCTTCAATCAACCATTTGCTTTTCCTTGTTTCATTCTGTGCCGAAACCACAGTAAAAGGCACAAGGGCGTAACTGAAGAAAAAGGGACCAAAAACATAATAAAAGGAAACCAGAGGACAAAATTCAAATAAGTACTGAACTTATATGAGCATGAGTACTAGATTTTCCCATTTTCAAATCTCTGTTTCTAATCGAATTTAGAAGTTTGGTGTACACAGGACAGGAAAATCTAGTGTCAGTGTCATCTCCAATCTCTATTTGAGTAAAATTGAAACAATATGCTGCCTGGTAGCCAAGAAATAGAGTAGAGCTATTCTCAGCTAAAGCTCAATCAATGCCATTCTCTTAACTGATCTTATCACCTAAAAGATGAAAATAAATATTCACATACATTCGTACATGAAATCTCTACCATAGCAAGTATTAGTACTATTAATACTTAACAACCTACCTTACAGCGTATACTTTTCGAGGCGCGGATAGGAAATCAATGACTGACAAGCAGCAGAAGGGAGCTGTTCGAGGATTTATTTTACAATCAAGCTATCATTTTCTGTTCTTGAAAATCACTTCATTTGTCAATCCTGAGGTTGTTAAAAAGATGACCAAGTTCAGGTCTTGCATCAATCCATGATGTAAATTCCATCTCGTCCGCATTATTACAATAGAGGTATGACCTGAACGTGATCAGAAGAAAATACCGCCTGCAGATTTGAAAGACAAAAAGTGGACTTTTTAAAATCTGAAAGCTTGTTTGATACATATTTCAGCAAAGAAGAATTAATTAAACAAGTAAGATAGCAACATTTTGTGAATAAGGCATATATATATGAACTGACCTCAAAGCTTTAATACCCATGTCCATAAGGTAGGCCCGACGTTCATCATCCTCATCAGGGAGCTTTTTTAGTTCCTTACTGTAGTAAAGGATATCATCTCGTAAATTCCCTGCACCCTCACACCTTCAAAGCAGATAAAAGGCTCAGCATTATAAAAATGAGTGGTGTTTTAAGTTCATGTTGATAGAGTAGAAGTTATCACAAAGGGATGAATTATTGCATACCTTTCAATGACAAGATCAACATCTGATTTACTCTTAGGCCCATGTATAAGGACTCTCGTTAGGCTTAGTATGTCTCGGTAATCACCCATCCTCAGTGCGTCATCAGGTGCTCGTGAAGACAAATGATTGTCTTCATCTGCATGAGGCAATTCTGTTCTTGATCTTACCAAGTCTTTTGGAACCTTAGAGGAGAAGCTTGGGTCTGTACTTAGTCTTATACATATAACTGCCATGGCATATGCAACTCCTCCAAAACCAGTGTGTGATACGAAAAGGTAACATCCTGCAGAGCTAAAGATTGGAAGTTTTATATTAAACAGATCCTCTAGTGATCGAATCGAACATAATATTGTTTTTCAAATAATCCAAATCCATAAATTTTAGATCACATCACTATCAAAACTGAGAAAATCTTAGATGAATCTAGTTTCATGTGGGCCATACATCCATCTCAACAGTACACATCAGGACAGTACGAGATAGACAATAAAGTGAATTTGATGTGATGTTGTTCATCTAAATTTCTCATTCAAAAGTATGTTAGTTGAAAGTACTTACTCATCTTTCCGATATTGGATTGCATCAACATCCGAAGCTAATGCATCTCTCTCTCTAGTCAAGGGTATCCTCTTATATGTAATATAGTAACCCTCCTCTTTCAGAGCAGCGTACACTTCAGAAGGTGTCTTAACATCATCTGGAAAGACATTTTCCCAGTACCCTATAACACTGGATTGATTCCGTGCTGGGCTGTACTCCTCATGGTGTATAAGTATTCGACCACCAGATTGTCTTATCTCTGATAAGATATCTTCTTTCAATCTGGATTCCAAGTGTTCCACCTAAATGTGACCACATTTACAGAATGTTGGAATTTTTTTTTAATTATGTGCATAAAATAATAAGAATGTATCCGTGGTAACAACTAACCGCTGAGCCGGTAATTCCCACTTGTTTGAGTGTATCGAAAGGCTTATTAAGCTCTCTGAGGACAAAGGGTGTGCCATTTATGTAAACTACCGCCTCTTCTCTAAGATCGGTTATTATCACATTCCGAGCAGCACATTCATCTGATTCTGTCCTGGCACCCAAGTATGCTAGCATCTCTTGAGCACCAGAAATTGTAGGAGTTGCCATGCTATATATCGGACACCCTTCAACCTAAAAGAGCCATGGACATAAAAGGCTTACAAATCCTACATCTCACCTCTTTAAAGTAACAGAAGAAGTTCATACCAGAATACTCATGCATATTTATTGGTATGAATAAAAAAAAATACGAAAGCGCACCTTGAAAACATTTGGTGCACCACGAATCTGTATATAACTTGAAGTTCTTTGACCAGGAAAGAAATACATTTTAAGTATGGATCCTTTCCCCAAAACAGAACCACTACGGGCCTTCACAATAGCCTCCATAACAGCATCTCCATGTTGGGATTCATGTGGCGTTCTCAGTGCCTCCTGTGATCCAAATCAACATACTCTTCAGCTGTGTTTTTTGTATCACATAGATTAAGAGACCCAAAAATAAAAAAAATAAAAAGAACAGAAAAAGGGGACCCTTAATTAGAAATAAAAGATGGGTTACATGAACGGTAAAGAATTGTCCTGGCCTCAATCTTATGCTCCATTTCATGGCTTGCACCTCTGGTCTCCGATGCAACCAATTCTTAAATGTCATACCAGTTTCTCCTCGTCTGCATACATCATCGGATGCTTCGCTTCCAAGATATGCAGCAAAAGCAATTAAGCGGAAGTAACGCTCCAAATACTCAGCACCTCGGTTCAATGCAACCCTCCTCACTCTGGGTTCAACATGTTGTTGATTGAATACTTTTCTGTACTGCAAAACAGCTTGGCGGATGTTCTGCAGTGCAGAGCATCTATCAATAACAGCATCCAAAGCCTCTCGGCATTCCACGCCATTATCAAATAGTCTTGTTATCTTCCACAACAGTAGGATGTCGTCTATGCCAAATGCACGACCTTGTTCCTTTTCAGTTCTTTCATCAGTAGAAGTGGATGTTGATGGCACAACACTACCTCCACCTTCTTCACCACTTGAGAAGCCGCCATCCCCATCTTCATGGGTGATGTTGTCAAGCATAATTTTAAAAGGTCTTCCATAATCAATTCGCAGTTTTAGGAGGCAAGCGATTACCGTTCCAGTGGTTGTTCTTCCTCTACCCATCTGAGGACATCAATAATGCATTTAGTGGGAGCAAAGAAAGTGGAGAAAATTATGAATATGGAAAATCATTAAAACAGAAAGTTCAATGCATTGATGACTATCTTTGTAAAAATGTACAGAAAAATTCAGTATAAAGTAAACTTTAACCTGGCAATTGAAAACGAAAGCAGTGTCCTTGGAAGCAGAAGCAATATTCAATGCCAATGTATCAAAGTCGGAACTTTTGGGAGCTTTACCATCAGTAATTGGAACACGTGCATACCTGATGGGAAAGCCTGAATCAGACTCCAAGCTTTTGAAAACTTCAAGTGGGGTCTGAATTGCATTAGAGTTGACATGTTCCCATGCATCAAATATTTGCCCATCATCTGTTTCATGAATAACCATTATTGCACCCCCATAGTGTTCAGCTTCTCTTAAGATATCTTCTTTTAGCCGGGCCTCCATTCTCTCCACTCTCTCACAATCAATTCCCTAAACACATATATGTCAGAGTTGTAACATCAATAATGTGTGATACCACACAAAAAGGTGTGCTTCAATCCAGAACTGATTGTGACTGCGCTCCTACTACATTAATGTAATCGATCCAAAGTACTATGGACTCTTCCCCAAATCCAGAACTTAGTCATAGAGTATAAAAACAAGTTCAATTGGGTGCGATTTACGTTTCTTGAAATTCTGATGGCCACTTTATAAGATCTTTCAAAAGATAGTTGAATCTTCTATCTACTTTTAATCAAAAATCGTAGAACCAAATGCATACAATTTTACAAAATACACACCCACAGAAGAGCAGAATGAAAATATAGGTTAGATTTGTACCTATCAAGTCTTGAAATTGTCAAGCAGCTCACTTTCATAATCATAATCTTAGAAGCACTAATGAGCATTGATGATACAACTGTATTACTAAATACAGTGAGATGCACCCTCCCCCATCCTCTATATGAAATCTACAATCACATTTCATGAAATTAGAAATTTTACCGTGTATTCCAGCATATTTTTGTATGGCCTTTCAACCTCACGTAGAACGAATGGTTTTCCGTTGATATAAATGACAGGTTCTTCCCTCATATTGTGCCAGAAAACTGGACAATCACCTTCAGATCTTCGAACTCTCCTAATGACAGAAAGAATTCCATCAATGGTAGGATTGGCTACTCCATAAACAGGAAAACCAGGGACTTCTCTAAAATTAGGTGCGCCCTCTACTCTTTCAGGTAAATTTGGGTTTTGACAACCAGGACAGTGGTCACTTTTTAAGACAGTTTGCCTCCCAAGAACCTCCCCATTTCTCAAGGCAGCAACTACACCCATCTCAAATGGTCGTCCATCCACAGATTCAGCAATCTTCATCATGGAAGGCTTCAAACTTGCATATCCAAGTGCACCCATTGGATCCCTCCTAAGCAACCTATAAGCAAAGCCAAGGTTTAATTTAGTTATCCCATATAAGGGCTAATCAGAGATGCCATATGAGTTCTTGGATTTAGATCTTAGAAGATAATAATAAAAGAATGGTGGACTATAACAGTGTCTGAGAATGAGCATACACTTATTTTAATGGGTTGAAAATGTTCCTGGTGCCTCTTTCTAGAAAATAGATGCTAAGCCACACCAAAGTTTGCATTTAAAAATTGGAAAAGGTGAAGTTAGAAACGCTGTATCAAACTGCAAACCTAGTATCAAACGGCAACACTTCAAAAGATCATCGAGATAAATGAACAACCAATAATATCCTTTTCCATTTTACAGACTCCACGAATTATCAAATCTCTAAATCAAGCTAAGCCTTCAACAAGTTCAGGAGATTAATTAATACAGACACATTTCACTGCACGATATTTAAACATGTCAATCATTTTAGTCACTGACATAGGAATATCATAATGAAATAAAGTTTGATAATGCAGACAACCTTGTCCAAGGCCATGTTTATCTCGTGAATTCTTTGAAGTCAATGACATACTTGAAATTCTAGATATGCATGCATATATACAGATTTTACTTTTACCTGCGGAGAATGCTATACAATTCGGGCCTGTCTTTCATCCAATCAGCAAAACTGCAATGGAAAAAGGAACTGGAACATAGAACCGATCTATCGGAATGAATATACACAGCAAAGCATATAAGAAAGTAGTATCTTTCCAAGTACTCCACAAAAAATGATAGTGATGCCTCCCTCTTCATCTCATCAGGCTGCCGCAGAATACTATTGCGATAAGTGCCAATTGCTTCCCGCAAGTTCTATAGTCCATCCCAAAGAAATAGACGTGAAATATACAATAGAGAATCAATGAAAAAAGATGTTGTAGTTACCAAACAAGAAGACAATGTGGTAATAATATTTACAAAAAAAAAATACAATTAAAATTTACAAAAAAAAAGCCACTACTAAGATGGTATCGCAGAATCAATTAACATTAGAGACCCACACCTGCATGGAGGCACACTTGTCTATGACTTGGTCCACCTGTCTTTTGCCTTCAACACCACCCTGAGTGAAGTTTCCAATACAATCAAATCAAAACATGTGCTAGAATAGTCAATCATTAATAATGAGGTCATATCAAATACCTCTAATACTCGAATCAAGCTTCTTATGACACCATATTCTCCTCTACGAACTGCCTCTTCTGAGTTTGGCAAATTTTCAGTGACATTGGCACAAGAGTCCGAGATTTTTCCTATGGAATTGGTCCTCGGGATACCTGTTAAATGTAAAGACATCATCCAACATCATAAAATGGTATTGGCAAATGTATCAAATTAATACATGAATAAATTGATGAAAAGCATAAGTTAAGAGGAGAGTAAAATCTTATGAGTGAAGCAAAAGGGTAAATCATTTTTTGGATCCTAGTAGTACTTTTCCCTGGCCAAAATTTAAAAATACAATACTTGCAAGGAAAAACAAGTACAGAAGGTGAGAGGATTACCAGAAGCTCCTATTCGATTCAGATAAATCAAAGTAGCAATCACCATTCCTGTGGTAGTTCGTCCACGCCCCATTTGACAATTAAAAATTATCTCCGTGTTTATGTCAGCTTGAGAAATTTTATGAACCTGTACACAAGAAAAGAGTAGATGACACATCCATCAAGCAGTGCATTTTAAAGACAACATGATTCCCTATGTTCCATTTACATTTTTCTTAAGATTCTATTACCCTCGGAATAAGGCAGTTCCTTCTTTTTCTCCATGACTGGCGTCTTATGTTGAATATATTTATGTGCCAGAGTGGGACACCTTATTATACACCCATGCAGATGCTCGTAACAATACAATCACACAGCCCAAAATGCCAAACTGTCTTTCATACATTTTAAATCTTGAACACAGTCTTGAGTATATTTTGATTATCTAGCTTTAAAGGGTATTATGGGATACCAAGTCAAATAATGTCTTAGAGGGGCAAACGTAATTTTAGTAACCAGAGCTGATCGAACCATAATTTTTGGATAAATTCTGGGGTCCAACTATCCTACTACTAAAATTGTCACAAATAAAGAATTACGATGTTATCTAAATTTCTATGTCCTATGAAATGTAGTCACTCAAGCAACTTGCAAATGCCTATTTTTCATATTTCTAATCAGCTCTACATCATTGAAAATTGTAAGCAACAGAATGTTGCAGGACTTCAGATTGTAATCGTAGAAAATACAGTCTATAGTAATTTCTACCTTAAAAGGCAGTACCTACCAAAATATCAAAATCCAGCTCCTTAGGTGATTTTTCATCAGTTATTGGAACACGCTCATAGTCAACAAGGTACCCTTCTGTTTGAAACTCTTGATATACCTGTAACAGAAAGACAACTTTGAGAAATTTCTAAAATACGAACGAACTAGTCTAATTTTTCTCAATTCTAATTCTTATACCTCTAGGGGCGATTTCACTGAATCATGGGACACTGGTTTCCATTGGTCCACCATCTGACCATCTGGAAGTTCATCAGTTACAAGGATTTTATTTCCATATCTGACAAGTCAGATGTGCAAAAGAAGAAATTGCTATCATGTAAGGCATTACAAACAATTTATAAAGAAAACTAGTACGGTACAATGGTAGAAGAAGATGATACCTAGAAGCTTCTATTAGAATATCTTCTCTCAGTCGATCTTCCATTTGTTCAACCCTAGCCCTGTTGATTCCCTAATTTAATATAAAAATAAAAATCAATTTGAAACAAAAATAGAAGAAAGCTTCATAATTTTAGCAAGTTGACACCTCTATGAATCACAAGGGTCCAACTGAGAGGGGAAAACCTTCCAAATCCTCCCAGCTTAAACCTAAACACCAATTCTTCATATGATCTGTTAAACTACAGAACATCCAACATAATAATCAACCCAACAGTTGGATCCCGGATACTCAAAATGAACAATGTACTTCGGAAAATGTAAAGTGTAAAAAGTTGAAGACAGTTTTTAGTTAAAAGGTTGGTATCAATTTTACTTGATAACATACCGTATACTCAAGATTCAAGAATGGTCTCTCCACCTCTCGCAAAACAAATGGGCGTCCGTTGATGTACACCACCTGCTCCAAAGTAGGAGGCAAAATAGTTTAAGCGGTATGAACATCCACAAATGGCAGTCACGGGATGTCGAAATAAGTTTCAGAAACATGCAACATTTCAATTGAGACTTTGAAATAACTCACGTAGGTTTTTGCTAACATTTCACTGATTTAGATGCATGCTAGTGATGACTCTAGGAACTCTTCTTTATAGCAATCTAAGCTCTAGTCTCCATATGATCAATGGTCAAGATCTATTATATAGAATGTGCAAGATATTGTTGAGAAACACCAGATAGCATATCTCCACTCCCGCAAGTCAAATGGGAATAGAAACACTAGAGATTCAGTTCTTCCAGTCTTTATGATAACAATTGTCAGGACCATCACCACCCACAGTTACAAAGTGAACGTCGTCTTCATTTTCACTTAGTAGTTTGATTCAGAATTAAAAGGAAGGATAAGTTAATGCTTCAAAGTAATACCCCAAAAAGAAAATACCAAGGGCGAGAAAGAAGAGCATAAAGCGTGATTTGCAGTACCTCATATTAGGTCATCTATTAGAAGGAAATCTTTTCGGTTTTCTCTTCTAATCTTTTCACAGTATCCCTATGTAAGCTAGATTGCCATAGTTACAATGAAAGAATTCATACTTCATCGTGGTAAGAATCACAAAACTTAGTAGTTTGCAAGTTGATCACTTGATCATGATTCAGTAGTTTCTTTCTTCTTTTTTTTTAAATCTCACTCAAGCATTGAAAAAACTCAAACAAAAAATTTAGCTGTTGGTCAAACTTCACTGTTATTTGTTCAACATTTATCTTCTTATAGACTTATATTGTCCTAAATTAAAAATTCACATACTAACTGTCAGTTCATAGACCCACGTTGGTTGTTGTTTATTGCAGCATAACTTGCACAAGCTTCAACCAAAACAAAGCAATATTAAAGAAAATGAAAAATGTTATAAGGTCACAGATGGATTTACCGGTTCCTCACGCAGGTTGATCCAAAGGATTTTTGTCTGCTTTCGATCTTTTCCTCCACCGATGTGATTAAGAACGTTACAAATTCCATCAATTGTAGGAATAGCAACACCATGGACATGCAATGAGTTGGCCTAACAATAAAAGAGGAATGAATAATAAACTAAATACATGAAAAGATCAAAGATGAAAACCATGAAAGATAGCTGTCCATAATACAAAGTCAATGTCATGTACAATTTAGTTTTGCACTTTGTGCTCCTACATTCAAAACATTCTCAAAGACACATAAGAGAATTTGTAACAGAAGAGATGGTTAAGGTCTTCGGTCATTTTCTAACAGAGTTTTTCAAACAATTGGTAGTTTAACATGGTATTAGAGGAGAAGGTTTTTGGCTAAATCCTCAACATCGATTCATATCTTATTAATTCTCTGATGTTGTTTAAGAAGCATTTTCTGTGTGGCTTATAGATTTTAGTCTATGTTTGCAAAAGCATGATATATACGTTTATTCCTACAATGGGATACATCTAACTTCTAGGCATATATGCTATTTCTAGTCTCTACTTTGTTATTCCTATCATATTTGTTCGGCTATTTGTATTTTGTCAACTGAGACCAATCATCAATAAGGGAAAACACCCAACAGCAAAGAAAAAGAAGAATGAAATATAGTAAAACCTGACGATAATTAGGAGCACCATCAATTTGAGGTAACAATCGCTTATTCTGACACCCAGGGAAGTGGTCACTCTTTAAAATCGTCCTCTTGCCCAAAACCGATCCTCCTCTTTGCTTCATCACCTGCTCTGGTTCCTTTGTTATTGATGTCATGGCTGTCTCCTCCTTCAAAAAGTCTATCCAGTCAAGCCAACTAAACGCGTGTGCCGGATTGCAGATTCTCTCGAACTTCCCTCTAATTTGCGTTTCTCTTCCTCGCTTCTCTTCTCCAATCAATAGCTGGAACTAAGGAATGAAGCTGCGGATCGCACGACCGCAAACGCAACAGTTGAAAATTTAGCGCGCCTTACAGTTTGGAGTGTGTGGATTTAAGACAAAAGAGAATCGATAGATGATAGAGGATGACGATGGTAATGACTGGCCGTGCTGAAATCCAGACTTCCAGAGGCCATAAAACAAAAACAAAACAAAAACAAAACAAAAAACAAAAAAAGTAAGGAAGATGCAGCGTAGTGCTAGTGAAACTGTCCAGAGGTGAATGCCCGAAGAAAGAAGGTAGTGACGCCGCGCCGAAGTTCGCGACGGAGACGATGACGGAGGTGGCCGCAATGGAGATTTGAGATTCTTACAAAATTTGCGAATTTCAGAAATGTTTACCCATGTTTTGTGTGGTTATTGGTTAAGGTGCTCTCATTGTTTGCTCCTCATGTATATATATATATATAATAATAATAATATAACGGACCGACAGCTGAGATGGCTCGAATAAATGAAAAAGGAACGGGAGCATATACTATTTAAATGTATAAGGTTTCTGATTCTGACTACGGCCCAAAACAATAACTCCTGGGCCAGGCCCAATTTCAGCAAAATGAAAATGAAAACAAAAGCCCACACGACAATGAAAATACTTCCCTAGTAGTATAAAGTCTTTCTTAATGAACTACACGTATTTCATATTCTAACCCCCTAAGGGCAAAATCCATTCTCAAAGTTAGAGGTATACACGAAATTTCGGTCACTTCATATTCGGTCAAAACCCAGATCAATTATCTATTCATTATGAATTACATTTTCTCAACTCAAAAAATTTGGTTGTGTGGTGAATAAGTCATAATAAACTACATATGACTATAATCCATAGTTCATACGCAAAATTCGATCATTTCATGTCCGATTAGAAGCCTGATCAATTATTTATTAATTATGGATTATAGTTAAATCGATAAGTATCGAGTTCTCTATTTATAAGTTTATTTAAATTTCATTTAATTATTTGATTAAATATTTATCAAATATACTAACTATTTAATTTAATGTAAGTAATTTTCTCTTCGTCCGGTTATTTTCAGGTGATTGAAAATTTTCACCCAATCTTATTGGATAGTTCAGAATTTTATGTATAAAATTTTTAAAACATAAAAATTAATTTTTTTGGTAATTAATTCTATTAATATTTTTTTTTATTTTTTTTTATTTTTTAAAAAGGGTAAATAATTCACACTAAAAATATACAAAATGATTTTTTTTTAATTAGATAAATAATTTTTTATAATTATCACATAAAATATTTTTAAAAAACTAAAATTTTAAAATATATTGCCAATTGGGTTTTAGCCAAACAGACTCAATCGCTCGAAAGTTCAAACAATGAAACAATGCAAGTTCATTCTCAATAACAAACATTAAAAATACATAGAAGCCCCCAAAATTTAAATAATTAACAAAATCACCCCCACCCCATCAAAAACCCATCTCAAAACTCCATATCGTTAGCTTCCAAACCTGATTTGGATTCCCCATTTTACTCCAATTTCACATCCAAAGTTCCACAAACCATCTTGAAATTAATCCTCAACCGCTCCATCACCTTTTGGACCTACTCGATTTTCCGGTCAAGAATCGTGTATTTCTCAACCAACTCCTCCATCTGTTTCAGAACCCTCTGGACCCGGTTTGATAATCGGGTCGGATCTATTCCGATGCCAGAGTTCCAGATGTCGACACAGCCCTTGTAAATTCCTAATTCATCTCCGACCTCAAAGCCCGTTTTCAGGCCTACTTGTTTGGCATCTTCATTGCCGGAGATTAAACCGTCCCCGTAGCCCTCCTCGTACCCTTCCTTCAAATGGGTGTCTTCTAGATTCACAGATAAATCGAATATGTCTTCCATTGAAGAACAAACGAACAATTTTACAAAAACAGAAATGAATTTTTTATATTTTATATATTATTCTGGAAGAAGAGGAGGATAAATGATCCGGATTTATCAGTTGGGCCGGAAATGTCAATTGGCCGGGTCGGGAGGCAACGCTTGTCGTTTCATCAACAACTCGTAAACAGCCGGATTCCCCGACCACCCAAAAAAAAAGAACTAAAAACTAAAATTATGTAAAACAGAGAGAGAGAGAGAGAAGCAGCTCTTGAGATCCTCCTCCTCTACGTCTGTGAGCTTTTTCTCTTACAATCTTAAAAATTATCGAAAAACGATAGCCTCCAGATTCTATCTCCTCTCTCTCTCTCTATGGGTCCCCCACCTCTTCTTCCTCCATCGCTAAATTGGAACACCTATCTTCACGTTCTGACCCTATCAATCCTCGTCCTGACCTTCCCCTTCAAGGCGGCTTCAGACCCATCAACAATCTACGACTACCTCCAGCTCCATGGCCTCCCCATAGGCCTACTTCCAAAGGGCATAACGAAATTCTCCATTAACACGACGACGGGTCAATTCGAGGTCTTTCTCGACCAACCCTGCAACGCTAAGTTCGAGAACCAAGTCCACTACGATTTCAACGTTAAGGGCCGGCTTAGCTTTGGGCGGATCGGGGAATTATCCGGTGTTTCCGCTCAGGAGCTCTTCCTGTGGTTCCCTGTAAAGGGTATACGTGTCGATGTGCCCAGCTCTGGTTTGATTTATTTCGATGTGGGTGTCGTAGACAAGCAATTCTCTCTTTCTCTGTTTGAGTCTCCGCCTGATTGCACGGCGGCCGAGCCGGTTGATCTGATGCTTGTAGATGGTGGAGAGCCTGGGGTGTGGAAGGTGCCTTCTAGGTCTAAGGTACCCATTTTCAGCTGCTAATTTTTCTAAATTTATTGCTTTTAACATCTTTTGCAATGGTATAAGTGTCTTGAATATGACATGATAATGTTATTCGTAAAATATGTTGAATTAAGACAATTTTCTGGACCATAAGCGTCTTGAATTTGAAATAGGAAGGCAAGGTTGATGGTTGGGTTTTTATTATATTCCATTTTCAATTTTTTGTGCTGTTCTAGAATTAATTTGGTGATTTTGTTGTTTATCGATGCTGAATAATTCATATAATTTTAGCATATGCCGGGTTCTCAATTTGGCAACAGGGGAGTTTGAAGGTTTTCGCTAACATCTTTTTGTTTTTTTTTTTTCATTTAAATGCTTGTTTTGGGTTAAAACTAGTCCGAAGTTTCTCATATTGGTTGCTAATTGATTGCAGAGTAAATCACAAATTCTAGAGAATGGAGGTGGTAAAAGAAGTGAACTACGTGCTGCTTCTTAGATAATGAAGGAAGAGAAATTTGATCAAGTTCACGTATATGAATCAACCTGTGGGTTCTTCCTTTTACTGTACAGTCTTTTCAACCTGACGCGCTGTCTTGTTGGGGCAAAATTCAATGGTTATGGTAAAGAGGTGGGGACTTACATCGAGCTTTTTATATATCATTCATGTCGAGGGCAAGACCGCTTCAGGTTAGGTTGGTTAATTTCGGTTAGTAAGTGTATGTTTAGATTTTGAAAATTTGTTTGTTGCTATCATATTACATAATAATCTACTTGCAATTGTTTGAGAATGTTGTATTCAGTTTCTGTAAATGGTTTCTGGTTTGGGTTGGTCTACTTTCGGCTGCTTATCGTGAAGATTTTCTTTGGTCTGTTTGTTGTTTCGAATAATTATGATAGAATATGGCTTTTGAGTTCAGCATTGTGGTTGTATAATATGGTTAAACTAGCATTCGTTCAAGACAATGTGTTTACTGTGTTGTTATCCATTAGCGCTTAGAGAGTGCCTAGAGCTTTTGAAAACACTGGTAATAGAGAGATGTTCTAAACTGCATTTGTAATTGAGCCACATTTGTCTGTTCAACACGACGTCGTTACGAGTAAAGAAATCATCCCGATTTAAGGCAATGAAGTGTTGTTTGTTTACTATTGAAGATTGGAGTACTTTTTGGGTTGCTTTCTTGAAGGGAAAGGCACTTGTAACTTGTAAGAAAGGCATATTAGGACCATTGAACAGTTGTGTTAAGAAGTAAAGTGTAAGAAAATGAACTTTACTATTAGGTTTAAGGGATAATATATGCAAGTGATTATCTTGTACGTATATGATATGCTTAGTGTTACAATCCCATTTATCAGACGAAATGTCAGTCCAATTGAAATCTCTCATATAAAGAATTATTTCTTCATAGTGATGCATAATGAATCCAATTTGTTTCGAGATTAACTCACGATTCTATTAAATTAACACAAAATTCTTCTGTAAAAATTTCATTTCACAAGAGAAGAGTTTGAGTTTTGGTTACACAAACGCATCTTATATCAAATCAACCAGCTACATCCATGACTCATGAGAGAGAGAGAGATAGGTGAGGGAGGTTAGTAACATTCCTATTTCTTCTATTTTACAATGATAAAATCCCTCATTTCCCAGCACAAGGAGTGAAGGAAACCAACATTTGCAACAACTACTGATGCTAGAAGGCTATCTCCAAAAACGGAGGAAGAGTGAACTCTTTTGGCGTGGGGATGTTATTGACAGATCGACCTCCATTACTACTGGGTTGTCACACTCTTAGCAAGATTCCGAGGCTGGTCCACGTTAAAGCCCCTAAGAACAGTGAGATGGTACGCCAGTAACTGCAACCGCAAAGAAACAAAGTGAACCATTCACAAGTCAGTTTATCAAACTTATCAAATAGATGGGCCCTGCAAGGATGAAAATATGGAAGGGCCTCGATGCAATGAAAATGAACTCACACCTCGACAGAAATGGTATTGATGATTAGGAAATACCTGCAATGGAACTATGTTAACTACAGGCTGTAGACAATCCTCAAGCTGTGGAACTTCGATTACTCTACAAGATTCCCCTGGACAAACAGATGCAGCATCACCTTTCGAACACATCACGATTAGGCGACCTTTACGGGCATGAAGTTGTTGGATAACTGACTGCTGCTTGCTGTTCAAACATAGAGAATGTCAAAGTCCGAATAAGAAGCTGAGGTGATGGATATATATGCCTGTTGAAAACAAAAACTGACCTGAAGCAAGCATCACGAGTAGCAATGACAAAAATGGGGAGAGTTTCATCAACTAAAGCCAAGGGACCATGTTTCATTTCACCAGCAAGTATTCCTTCACTGTGCATGAGTGCCACTTCCTTCACTTTCAGAGCACCTTCTAGAGCTGTTGCATAGTTATATCCTCTACCGAAAACAAGCAGTGACTGCTCAGCAATCAATAGTTCTGCTAGCTCTTTCATTTCCTGATCAAGTGTCAACACCTCTCTGACTTTGTCTGCGTTTATAAAAGATATAAGATGCATTAATTTTTCTCTGTTTGCAATTTTTCTACAAATTTCTGCTTCTTGCAACCACACAACTTACTTGGCAAGTCAAGTAGACCATCTATTATAGCCTCTCTTTTTGCAAGATTAGAAATTGCATCTCCTCCAATAGCTAGTGCCACCATGGCCATCACAACTATTTGACTTGTGTATGCCTGTCAGTGGCAATGATATCGTTGTAAAGAAACCCATATGAAATTGACACAGAAAAATAAATTAATATTCAATGCAACAAATCATTACCTTAGTACTTGCCACACCAATCTCACAACCTGCATTTATATGAACCCCACAGTGGGTCTTCCTGGCTATAGCACTGCCAACTGTGTTTGTTATGCCTACACATAATGCACCATTTTCCAAGGCATATTCAAGTGCTTGTAAAGTATCTGCAGTTTCACCCGATTGACTCACAAAAATAGCTGTATCTTCTCTGTATATTGGTCCCTGCCGATCCAAGAGATCACTGGCTATTTCCATAGTAACAGGGACACCTACATTTTCATATGATACAGAAAAAGAAACAGATAAGTACACAACCAAGGTCCTAAAGGCTAAAACCATAAGAACCAAATTACAGTCCAATAGACATACCAGATAGTTCTTCCAGGATGGGTCTTGCAGCTAAAGCGGCATTATAGCTCGTGCCACATCCAATGAAAACAATTCGTCTGCTTCGCCTGATTGTTTTAAGGTGATCTTTTAACCCACCCAAAAGAACGCTTTTGGGTTTGCTAGAGCTTCCGCGTATGAGCCGCCCCCTCATTGTAGTTTTCAGAGACTGAGGTTGTTCATGAATTTCCTTTTGCATGTAATGGTCGTATTTTCCTTTATTTATTTGTTCAACTTCCATCTCAAGAACAGATAAAGCACGTTGCACTGATGATGGTCTGGAAAGGGAACCACCAAGTTGTCCCTTCCCATGTTCAAACTTCAAAATAGAGACGCTTCCATCCTATAAAGCATTCACCTACTAAATCCGCTGATGTTTACAGATAAAAGAGCTAGCACTAAGAATAAGAAAATCAACAGAATGCAAAGGAGGAAGAACAATATCTAGCACCTTAAGATGAACCACTTCACCATCCTCAATTTCCAAGACTTTTCTTGTGTGTTCAACTACAGCATTGGGATCACTTGATAAGAAAAGTTCTTTTGGTTGGCCATTCTTTGATAGTAATTCATCATTGAATGCTGATCCCTTGTTAGTATTTTCAGCTAACTCCTGATATATAAGAACAAAAAAAAAGGACCCTATCACACCCATATTACTTTCTCATCTAAAATGCGCACCATGACCATGTTATACCAGAGCCAATAGAAATAATAAAACCACTAGAAACCAAACAAATAAAAAAGAAAGAAGTCTTGTAGGTGAGTTGCTCGCCTAAATACTTGACTGTTACTCAGATTGGTTATTAGAATTTACAGGATTCAACTTTTACGTACTTTAACTCCAAGGATCAATGGACTACCACGTTTGCAGGCAATCAACTCATTTGGATAATGACTGCTTTTGAAAATAAGGGCATAGGCTCCTTCAAGATGCCTCATAACTTCAAGGACAACTTGACTAAATGTGACAGTTTGCTCACCTGAAAAAAAAAATTGATATAATAGTCAGCTGTAACATTCTTAATTTCAGTCCAAAGTCTAATGCAGAAGAAAGTATTTTTATTAGTCAAAACTAAATTCACTTTTTCTAAACAAAAATGGTTCTTAATCCTCAACCAAAACAATTTAGAAACTAGTAAGTCTAGTATTATACAGTTAAACTTTGTAGCAACAAGCTATAAGCAATTACCATGTTTCTGAATTATCAGTATTACTCACTAGGGCCAAGCTTATGATGGCACTGGTTATGATCGTTTTTTATGAAGATGATATCAATAAAAATGAATTGTTTCCAAACTTTTTCAAACAATGAGTGATATCAGACTTGGTCACACAAAGTATTACCTGCTTCATTTGCTTTGTCAAAAACGAACTTTGCAAGTTTAGGAATTACTTCTGTGTCTGTTTCAGACTCAAAGATGAAACCATGCCGGGCTAAAGTTTCCTTTAAGACCTGAAGAGGTAACATCATGAAGAGTTCAGGGGGAAAAAAAAAACCCAAGGAAACAGATATTGATGGTTATGTCGTTTAAAATAATGCATTGCAAAAGTAAATGGAATTCGAAGGACATCAGAAGCCCCCGGTACCCACCCCCCATGCCCCTAAAAGGCACCTTAAAATTAATTGAACCGTTCCTAAATTCTCGTCTGCATCAGGCCATGATTATTACCCTATTGGCAGAACATTAATCATGCCAACAACACAAACATCAATAATACAACAAACTAATCATAATTATAGAAACTTCTACTAAAAATAAAGAGGGAAGAGAAGATGAAGAAACAGTATCACTGTAATCTTAAAGCATACCTCATAATTAGTAATAACACCATTGTGGACGACCAAGAATTCATTTCCATCACCAGAAGTATGAGGATGACTATTCCTTGGAGCTGGCTCTCCATGTGTTGCCCATCGGGTATGTGCTATTCCAGCATGAATGGAGAAGGATTCCTCCAAATTTAAATCTGTTTCTACAACCTCTGCAAATCATATAAATGAGGTTAACTCCACTTCCAATTCACACTTGATATCAAACTTCATATTGGCTTTGAAGAACCCTTCACAATAATTTATATGAAAACGAATGTATAAAAGCTTCATCATCAAGAAACAGGACGGACACGAAGTACTTGATAGCAATCATGCCAGAACTCATATAATCATGGGGAGAGTATCTATTTAATCAACTATTGGCTTGTTCTCTATTTCTTTTTACAAGGTAAGACTCAAAGAACTATTGAACAAAGGGTTCATGTAAATTCATCTCAATGCATTTGAGAAGATATATAAAGTTGGTATTACCAACAAAGGAGATTCTCACTCACGCAATGGCAAATGAAAAGTATCAATTTTGCAGATGCAATACTTAATTGAACACTCCAAACAACTAAATTCCAATATAGGACTCGATTACTTGAGTTCCTTTATCATTAGTACCATCAGAAAATCTCATGCGATGGACTCAAATTGCTTGCTTACTTACACAAGAAAAGCCGCTGATATAATTTTTTTTTTCCCCCTTCATGATTGAATCGTAGATGGATGAGGTGTAAAGGATTCAAGTGCTACCTAAACTTTTTGCCGTACGAGCAAGACTGATAGCAACATTACTCAGTTGTACATGGTTTTAGTTTGAAATTTTGAAAAAGTGCAGTTACGTCTTGTACTTGTGTTACAAGGTAGATTAAGAGAAGGGCATAACATTGTTGGACCTCCTTTTTGTGTATAAAAAATATGAAAGGACCCAACTCAATCAAGTATACGAACGCATCCCTCTAAGCACAGTATAATAAGGATTCTGTGACTTCGTTAAGAGTCTAAGCTTTTACATAAAAGGCCTCCCTTTTTTTTTTTGTTGCCCTTTTTCGGGAAAAAAGAAATCGAAGGTAGGTGAAGAGCAGGCTGGCATGGTCCGGAATAACATCAAAACAGGATAGAAAATCAAAACAGCATTGGATATACATTAATATATGATCAAAAGAATAGGGTTGCTAATCACTAACGTTTAATTCAGAAACACTAAATCAAACCCAAAAGCTCGATCCAACATTAAAAATGAAAAAATAAATTTCGGCAAATGATACAGAGAGATTACAAGAAAATGAAATACCTTCATAGACGGATTTGACGAGGGATTCGATATTGCCGGCCTGGCGAAAGACAAGGGGAGGAGGAGGAAGGGGATTTAGAGAGAGAGAATAAGTGATGGAATCGCTGAGGTTGTTTGGATCGAGGTTGTTTGGATCAGAAGAAAGCTGGGAAAATGAAGAGGGAGAAGAGGAATCAATGGAAATTCCGGCGGAATCATAGCCTCTGTACTCCAAACGGCGGAGGCCATTGAACAAGACCTGCAAAATGTAACTCCGGTCCCTCTTCACATTGAAATTCAAATACGCAAATATCCCACACATTGCTCTTTCTCTTCTTCCCTCTGGTTTTTCCAAAAAGCTACAAACTTTCTCGCGTCTCTCTTTCTCTCTGCTCGCTCTTCTTCTGTTGCGAACGAATTGAGAGTGGGAGGGAAGAAGGAGCCAAATTTGACCCTCTGACTTTTTCGGTTTTAATAAACGAGTTTTCATTCAAGGGGTATATATGTCTTTTCCTTCCGCGTCAGAGCTGATGTTGTGGCATGTGGGAGTTGGTGGGATGTTCGGGCCCTGTACGGTCGAACCTGTTAAGGATGAGGTTTGATAGTTAATTAGAGGGAAGTGAAAGGGTAGTTAAGTCACTTTTCTGTCTTTTCTAGATTGCAGTCACAGATTGCGGTTACTTTTACAGGGTCTTATTCTATTTCTTTTGTTGCATGCCGGAAAGTATGCCCAGACGCCGGCGGGACGTTTCCTTTTCTTCTCTTTTCTTTTTCTTTATTTTCTTTATTGTTGTTAAAAACATGTTTAAATTAAGAGTGAATTAAGGAATATATATATTTTTTTTTATTTATTTATTTAGATTCATCGAATAGGAGTTTATTTCGGACAGCCATGTTACCAAGTCCACTAGTTCATAATGCCAAGTTCAATGTTCAACAATGGCAGCCTAATTCAATAATGGGAGGTGTTAAATTCGTAATGACATTCTTGATGGTAACAAGTTCAAATTCTTACGTATACTTTCAAACATTAAAAGAAAATTAAGAGGGGATAATATATTAGAGTTTGGGAAGCGGAAGAAGCCATTTGTTTCCGTTGATGAAAGTCATGCTCAAGAAAGCATTAGCTTCTTCATCGGACATTTTTCTTGCATAATGTGTGTGTTTATTAGAGCTTGCTCCTGGTCCCGAACACTTGTACTCTCCATAATATGCAGTTCCGGCATGCTTGTTACTCGACCATCCTTGGGTGTTGATAAGGCTTCCCATGTATGTATATGCAAATACCACTCTTGGTCTCTCCTTCCAGTCTCTTCCCAAGTAGGTATCTCCACTTCCGATTATCTTGCAAAACGTGAATGCGAATCCACTATCGTCGTCTACATTTTCCCTCGCTTGTGCCGTGATAACTCCCATACCATTTGCTACCGATTTTATGGTTGTATTCAGGTACAAAGACTTTCCGTTCCCAAAAATGAAATCAACGGTGCCCTCGATATGACAATCTCGGAAGAAATGTCTTCCCTTATCATCACATAAGGTGTCTTGAAACCCTATGAATTTGCAATTATGAAATGCAGCCTTGTCACCTGATATCCTCATTGCCACTGCTTGGGCTCCCACCCTCTTCCCATCCGGCATCGGTGCTGAGTTCTACATTGCATATGTTTTTCATATTACTAAATGGTTAGCCGCAAAATATTTCTACATAAAGAAAATCTGTATACATAATACGTAGTATGAGAAAATCAAGAACAAAAAATAATAATAATAAAAAATTGAAGAGTAAAGAGCAGAAACGCACCACAAAAGCGATATTGACAGCGACAAAGAAGTCCGACTCGACGGCCACTGTGGCGCTATTAACTGTCCCGTACTTATATGCAGTACCATCAAAGGATATGATGGGCATGTTGCCGTTCTCTCCATATAACGTCACAAATGGCTTACATCTATCTATTGTTATCTTCTCTCGATACTCTCCACCCTCTATCCAAATCACAACTCGGTTTGTATTTTCACATGGAATGCTGTTGATGGCATCCTGGATAGTCTTAAAGCCCCCCCTTCCATCTTTCATCACCCTCACTATCTTAACATGTTCTTCTGCCATTGTCAGTCGCTCGTCTTGCACATTCCTTTTTGCACCGGGAGGGAGTTTCGGGTCGTCGAGCCCCTCACGGTGCTGTCTCATGTTGCGAGCAATCCACTCGTTTAGCTTTGATGAATCTGAAGGGATCGTATTGCCGGTCCCCGATACATGGACTGACGGTGAGATTATCATGACTAGCATTGTGATCAAAGGCAGCAACATGATGAATTGACAGGTAGCCATACCAACCTTCGCAATTAATTGTTTATAAAAGATGAGGTGGGGTGTATGGAGTTATGAATGTGTGTGAGAACAATGTTTATAGAGAGGGTTATGGTTATAATAGAAGAAACGACAACACAGAAAGTATAAGTTATGTTTGTGGATTTGTTATAAAAGGTGCTGGTGCCAGCATTGTAATTAGTTTAGTTACCAACTGAAGGATTTTGTTCCAATGGTTTTTTTTTTTTTTTTTTTTTTTTTTTTTTTCTTTTTAGAGTTCAAACCATTAAATTCGTTCTTATAATAATAAAAAATTATTTATTTACGGATTTTCGTAAAATATATTATATAATTAAATTATAACTTAATAAATTAACAATTGTGTAAATTTAAATATATTATTAAAATTTTAATACGAGTTATATTAAGTATTTTAAAAGTTATGAATATCATATATATCTTCATTATCATATAAAATACTCTTTTTTCCAATTTTTTGAATTTGCAGAGGGACGAGAGAGAGAGAGGAGAGAGTTGTTCGTCAATAAGGGATGAAAATCGAGAGATAACTAGAGAGAGAGATGAGCAGATGGGGAGAGAGAGCTCGTGATTTTGGGTGAAATCTGAAAAATATGGTGGAATCCTAAGCTCACGATGTTTGATCACGAAGGAGGAAGAAGCTCATTTACCTGCTATCCTTTAAGCCATACATATAGGAGAGGAAACAAAATGAAGAACTCAGAAAAATAGTTGCCGCCTAAATCATGCAACTCCTCTCACATTCACTTAAAGTGCTAGTGCACAAAAGAAATCTCCACCCTCAGATCCTGGACAGCCATGTTTACCAAGTCCACTGGCTCACTTAATAGCTCATAATGCTAAGTTCAATGTTCAACAATGGCAGCCTAATCAAATAGTGGGATATTGTCGAGAATATATTTGACTTATATTTTAAAGAAATATTTAGAAAATTAATATATAAGATAGGTAGATTAATTTATCTTATTGTTAATTGGTTTCGAGATGAAAAATTAGATTTCAACAAATATATTACGTTAGACTTGTAATTAAGTTATTTTGATCTAGAATCGTAGAAAGTAGACTTTGCTGTTTATGCTTAATCTTGTATTTTGGGCGTAAATATTGTCTCATGTAATGACATTCTTAATGGAAACAAGTTTAAAATGTTTACGTACTTCAAACTATAACAGAAAACTAAGAGAGGATATTAGAGTTTGGGAACCGGAAGAAGCCATTTGTTTCCGTTGATGAAAGTCATGCTCAAGAAAGCATTAGCTTCTTCATCGGACATTTTTCTTGCATAATGTGTGCGTTTATTAGAGCTTGCTCCCGGTCCCGAACACTTGTACTCTCCAAAATATGCGGTTCCAGCGTTGTTGTTATTCAACCATCCTTGAGTGTTGATAAGGCTTCCCATGTATGTATAAGCAAATACCACTCTTGATCTCTCCTTCCAAGCTCTCCCTAAGTAGGTATCTCTGCTTCCGATTATCTTGCAAAATGCGAATGCGAATCCACTATCATCATCTACCTTTACCCTCGCTTGTGCCGTGATAACTCCCATCCCGTTTGCTACTGATTTTATGGTTGTATTCAAGTATAAAGACTTTCCGTTCCCAAAAATGAAATCAACAGTGCCCTCAATGTAACAATCTCGGAAGAAATGTCTTCCCTTATCATCGCACAAGGTGTCTTGAAACCCTATGAATTTGCAGTTATGAAATGCAGACTTATCGCCTGATATCCTCATTGCCACTGCTTGGGCTCCCACCCTTTTCCCATCCGGCATTGGTGCCGAGTTCTACATTGCATATATTTCTCATATTACTAAATGGTTAGAAGCAAAATATTTATACATAAAGAAAATCTGTATACATAATACGTAGTATGAGAAAATCAAGAAAACAAATTGAAGATAAAAGAGCGGAAACGCACCACAAAGGCGATATTGACGGCGACAAAGTAGTCCGACTCAACAGCCACGGTGGCGCTATACACTGTCCCGTACTTATATGCAGTACCATCAAAGGATATGATGGGCATGTTGCCGTTCTCTCCATATAACGTCACAAATGGCTTACATCTATCTATTGTTATCTTCTCTCGATACTCCCCACCAGCTATGCAAATCACAACCCGGTTTGTATTTCCACATGGAATGCTGTCGATGGCATCCTTAATAGTCTTAAAGTCCCCCCTTCCATCTTTCCTCACCCTCACTATCTTAACATGTTCCTCTGCCGTCAGTCGCTCGTCTTGCTCATTCCTTTTTGCACCGGGAGGGAGTTTCGGGTCGTCGAGCCCCTCACGGTGCTGTCTCATGTTGCGAGCAATCCACTCATTTAGCTTCGATGAATCTGAAGGGATTATATTGGCGGTTCCCGATACAAGGACTGCCAGTGAGATGATCGTGACTAGCATTGCGATCAAAGGCAGCAACATGATGAATTGACAGGAAACCATGCCAACCTTCGCAATTAATTGTTTGTAAAAGATGAGGCGGAGTGTAAAAGGGATTGAAATGTATGAAATATTGACTCCAAAATTTATTATAGTACTGAAAGGTGTATTTATACATTGGAAAGATAAGTATTAAGTGATAAGATAATATGGAAAGAGTATTTGCAGCAGATTTGTAGCTAATAATTTACAGAAATCATGCTATCATAATTCTTTCATTGATGATCCCTTCGATCTCTCCTGTGATTGTTGCTGTGTTGGCTTGGATGGTGGGTCAACTGTATCGAGTTATGAATGTGTGAGAACAAATGTGTATGTAGATAGAGGGTTATGGTTAGAATAGAAGAAACTACAGCACAGAAAGTATAAGTTATGTTTGTGGATTCAAATATATATTTTTAAAATCTTAATACGAATTATCAAGTATTATCCTTTTATTTATATATAATATTGAATTTTTAAAAAATAATAGAAATAGATTTTTGTCAACCACATCTTTAGTTTATCATGAATGTGGTTGTCAATTAGTCATATCATGTCTTTCATACATCATATAATATTGAAAAACAGTAAGAAGTAAAGGGTAAACAAATTTAGATTTAGATCTTGTTTTAAAAATATTAATCATTACCATAGTGAAAAGGGTCTATGTTTCTAAGTTTAATCAGACAGAATGAGTTTAGTAACTATAATCAATATCTTAATCTAATGCAGTTGACCCATTAAGATATTGGATCTACCAAAAGTACAAAACGAAGTCGTTCGTAAAGATGTAATTGATTTCAATAGTGTAATTACAACAATCCTAAATAAATAAAATTAAAAAAAAAAAACGAATTGACCCACATAAAATCTATTTATTGCTGTAATATTTTCTTGGAACCGAACTGAACTGAAACAGGTAACAACCGTAACCGTGTTGTTTCGGCGCCAAGTCAAAATACGATGCAATGGATGAGAAAATATGTTACGAAGAGAAGGTTGGAAAGATATAGAAAGAGACGTGAAGGAAAAAAAAAAGTACCCATCCTGATTTTGCTTAACAAAAAAGTACACATCCTGAGAGAGAGAGAGAGAATACAACAACAAAAGTTGACGTTTTTTCTCATGTTTCTTGCATTTTAGTAAATTGATATATAGATTTATCGTTTTGCCGTTGAAAACGCGCATATCCCTTGCTTTCTCCTCCCCCTCTTCGTATTCTTCTTCTTCTTCTTCTTCTTCTCCTCCCCCTCATCCTCTCTTCAATGCTTTTCCCACCACCTCTGCCCAACTAAATCTTCCTCGAAAAGGTCATGAAAATTCCATCAAATCCACATTCCAAAATCGATAAAAACACCTCAAAAACTTCAAATCCGAGTGATTTTGCCTTCTGGGTTTTTGCTCTAGCCTCTGTTTAAAGTCGTTTTATTGAGAGGGTCATGACCATGATAGATCTTACACGATTTGTAGTAGTGGGTCTGTTGCTTTTCTCGAATTTGTTAACCGGGTCTTGCAACTTGGTTTTCCAAGTAGAGCATAAGTTCAAGGGGCATGAGAAGTCTTTGAGTTCATTGAAAGCTCATGATATGCACCGCCATGGTAGACTCCTCTCTGCTATCGATCTCGAACTGGGTGGAAATGGGCAGCCTTCACAAACTGGGTTCGTATTATTTTCTTTTGCTTTTTGGTAACTGAACTCATTTCTGTTGATTCTGTTTTGTTAATTTTTTCATTGCTGGTGTAATTTGTAGCGCTATTTGAGATATAATATAATTGTCTTTGGTACTTGGATCGAAGCTGCTGTATAGTACTTGATTTATGTTGGGGCGACTAGTAATTGGTTCGGTTCAGGCTGATTCTATTTTTAGTTCATCATACCTACCTATCTTTTCAGTTTTTCTATTTTTGGGTTTATTTGATTTGATGCCATACGGTCATGATTGACCTTTTTTTGTACATTGACTTCCTCATTTCATCTCCTTACTGTATTTTTGTTTCTCCTTAACTCATTTGTCTAACTGCTTATAAATTGAGAGTTATGCTGGCTTGCCACATTGTTTTTGGTCCAAGTTTTCGAATTTCGTCATCAACTCTACATTAGCTTTTATCCCAAGATTATTGATTTGTATGGTTAATTGGTCTAGGCTTTACTTTGCTAAAATTGGACTTGGGACTCCTCCAAAGGACTATTATGTGCAAGTAGATACCGGAAGTGACATTCTATGGGTGAATTGTGGAGGCTGTGAAAACTGCCCTAGGAAAAGTGATCTTGGCGTATGTACTTCTCTTCTACTTTTAGAATTTGCTAATTCATGGATCATATTAAGTTTCACAAAGCTTTGTTGACAACGTTGAAAATATGAATATCTCATATCATAATGATTCATTGTAATTCGACTACAGATAGAATTGACACTATTCGATCCAAAGAGCTCAAGCACTTCAAGCTTGGTTACTTGTGATCAAACTTTTTGCATGTCGACATATAGTGGTCCAATTCCCGGATGCAAGCCCAACTTGGAATGCCAGTATAAAGTTATGTATGGAGATGGAAGCTCAACTTCTGGATATTTCGTGAAGGATTATGTACAGCTTGATAAAGTGACTGGAAACCTTCAAACTATAGCAACAAATGGGAGTGTAATTTTTGGGTTGGTTGCATTTCTATTTATTCCTTATTGTTTGTATGATTAGCATTGTTTTGAACATTACCATTAGGATGCTAAAGTCTGGGTTTCTGAAGATAAATAGCAAAGACAAATGGCCGTCATTCTAAATTCTGTTGCGTGTAATAGGAACTTAGAAAGATAACATTCTATTGTTCTAGATAGCTTTATACGCAGCTTTATATCTGTAGATAGCTTTAGAGGTTCTCCATCTTTAATCTGATCTAGAATTTCATTCATCTTTATTTGCTATCTTATGTATTTAATTCTAATTTGCCTTATGCTGACAATAGGTGTGGAGATCAACAAGATGGGCAGTTAAAAAGTTCAGCAGAAGCACTTGACGGGATACTTGGTTTCGGACAAGCAAATTCATCCATGATTTCGCAGCTAGCTTCTTCTGGAAAAGTGAAAAAGATTTTTTCACACTGCTTGGATGTTACAAATGGAGGTGGGATTTTTGCCATTGGAGAGGTGGTGCACCCAGTAGTGAATAAGACAACTCCATTGGTTCAGTACCAGTAAGTACAAAAAAAAGGGAGTTTCGTCATCAATGGTTTAAGCTTTTTATTTCTTCATTTGTTTCAGTTTTTAATTTAATTTATCGGTTTCTGTAGGTCACATTACAACGTTGTTCTGACGGATATTGAGGTCGGTAATAGCATTCTAAATCTACCCTCTGATGTATTTGACACAGATTACCAGAGAGGAACAATAATTGACAGTGGTACAACACTGGCTTATCTTCCTGAGGCTGTTTATGACCCACTAACAAATAAGGTAAAATGATTTTCTTTGGAATTTCATTCATATTTTGCAGTATGTGTTTCAACAACCTGAGGTAGTACTTTTTGTTACAATAGATTTTAGAAGAGCAGCCAGGATTGAGTTTACATACTGTTGAGAACCAGTTCAATTGCTTTCAGTATACTGACAAGTAAGAAGTTAATATCTCTGCCTGAATAATTTAATTGTTGCCAATAAGAAAAGCTTTTACTCTACTATAAATGTGTCGTGCTATCGTAAACATGATGATTTGATTAGCTCATATGGTGTTAACGCTTTGAAGAGAGATGTCTTAGTGCTAATCACTTCGATAAATTCTTGCAGTGTCGATGATGCATTTCCAACAGTGACATTCTATTTTCAAGGTTCCTTAAAACTGACCGTTTATCCTCATGAGTATTTGTTCCAGATTCGTGTAAGTAAAAGGCGTTTTAAAAAAGTTTTATTTTTCCATGCTTTATTTTGAATCATTTTTATACGCAGTGGTGAGACTCTTGTGCTGGGCTTCCTTATTTTTAGCTATCTTGCGAATGTGGTTATGTTTATGTTCAAATTTTAAACTGATAAATCTTTTGTATGAAATTTTGCAGCAAAATGTTTGGTGCATCGGTTGGCAGAACAGTGGCACACAGACTAAGGATGGGAGATACACCACTCTTTTGGGAGGTATAAATCATAGATCATGTCTAAGTGAATAATGTATTAAGTAGCCTGGCTTCATTTTTACGTACTCGACATAGTGAATGCAAGTTGTTAAGTCGATCTTAACTTAAGAATAATGATAAATGTGCATTTGGCTAAACGCCTGAAACTGAAGTTTAGGCAAACAGTATTCTGGTTGGACTGTAGAGTAAACCGGAATATAACCTGGTTGTTTTGAAATTGCAGATTTGGTGCTTCAAAACAAGCTAGTTCTCTATAACCTGGAAGATCAGACAATCGGGTGGACCCCATACAATTGTGAGTATCTTTTGTAGTAGCATTATCAACTGTGGAGATATAATGTCAAAACTTATAAATATTCTTATACATCTCTAAATTCTCGAACAAAGATGGGTTTTTCATATTGCATTATGGTTTGCTTTTGTAGGCTCTTCAAGCATCCAGGTGAGAGATGATAGCTCCAAAGCAGTATATACAGTTGGAGCTTATAATCTTTCTTCCGGGTCGAGCCTAATAACGGGAAGAACCCTAACATTCTTGCTACTGATATTCGCTTTGCTGCACAGTTATACGAATTAGATTGTTCACATATTAGCACAACATTCATTAAATTTGTTGTACTAAAAAAAAAATCTTTCTTTCTTTTTCAATGAAAAATGTGTGAATTTGTTGTAATAAGCTTCTTCTGATTTGGGGATTTGTGAAATTCAAATCAATTTTTAAATTTTTTTTTTTTTATGCATAAACTTGTTAGTTACTGAAATTATGATTACGACATAAGAAATAACAAAATCACAGACCAAAAGTGCAGTATACATATATAATTACAAGACTCAAAATGTATTACAGCAACTTTTGTATCATAAACCAGCTACAATTACATACAAATTATGTAGTGTATGGATTGTCAGAAATGCAATCTCTTACAAGGTTGTTCTCAAGATTTGTACAATCAGATAAATGACTGCAAAAAACAGAGCAATTTGGTATGCATCTCTTTGAAACCCATCATTTCTTTGAAAAAACTACCAGAAAAGAAGAAGAAGAAATGTCAATTGAGAAACAAAAGAAGAAGCTTACCAAAAGCAATAATCAAAAGAGAAACTATAACCTTAGTAGGATCACCGGAACGGTCCGGATAAATCTCCAGGTTCTCCTTTTCGGTCGAAAAACAACTCGCCAAACTCTTGAAAAAGTCAAACAAGTCCTTTCCGCTCTCTTTGGTAGCGAAAATCTGACGGGATGTCCAGAAAAATGCTTGAGCAATTGCTGATGAAGCGGATAAATCCCATGATTCCTCGTGTTCAATAATCTGACCACTGATCTGGTTTAGAGTGAATTGGGAATTGACTCTAATGATCAGATCCCCTCCTATTTCTGCTATAGGAGATTTCGGCTTCCCCTTGATCGTCCATTTGATATTCAAAACACTAGTTGACAACATCACCATTTCTTGCACTGTCTGACTTAACATGAAGATTCGTAAGAAAAAGAAAACCTATTATTAAAAGAGCAAGAAGATGTGTTTGTGAATGGCGATATCGTAAAGATATGTGCATTGATGGATAAACATGGTGAGAGTTAGAAGAAACTGGCCTAACAATATGATCAAACTTGTTCACTATAAACTCTGGTTTCTATTTGAAAATAGGGAAAGAGTAGTGGAAAACCTTACCACCGAGGGCTTGTCTAATGCACTAGTTGCCCATAGAAGCCTCTTATACTTGTCGCGCCCTGTAAAACTTCTCACCGGATCCTGCAATCAGCAATAAGGGGGAAAAAAAAAAGTCATGATTTTGAGGGTCAGTTTGCCTCATATGTTTACAACCGGATTTCTGAAACTGGATCGTTAGTATTAGATTAAATTAGAATTGAGGTAACATAATTTGTTAAGAGTTTAGACGTGTACTAATCTAAATCCAAATGGGATTTTTAAAATGGTTAAGCAAATTTGGCCTAAGTTATATGATATGATCACATTACATGTACAAATTTAAATCATAGCACTTATTATTCTTTGGACCTTGTATTTGACAGAAACTGCAAATGTCCCTAGAGCACGATTCCCTTCCCGGAGCTCCAAGATATCACGGGCTCGTTGTCGAGGCGTGGACTCAACCATGGGGCTGCTAATGCACTCGAACTCATTACAAAGCTCGCCAAAATCGATCCCATCCACCATCTTATCTGCATCTGATTTTTCATTGCTCGGCTCAGAAGAAGGCACCTCTGTTGTTCTATTAGAAGATTCATTTCTAACTGCAAAGTCAATGCCCCAAGCATAACCTTTATGAGTATGGTCTATAAATAAAACAGTAATAACCATAAAGTAAAAACAGTAAAAAAAACCTCTCAGTAAAAATGACCGGTTGGGCCGGGTTTGGGGAGTCAAGGTCAAAGGATGCGAGGAGGTGAAGACCAGTTTAGTACGGTGGCTTCCACCTTGGAAAGCGGTGGCCGCGGTGGCCGCGGCCACAGAAGAGGAAACAGAGGCAGTAGTAGTAGTACTCATGATCTGTCTTCACCATTTCTTTTTTGTTGATAAGCCCACGTTCTTGTGGTTTGTTTGAATTACAACCTCTAGAACTCCTTTCCTTTTTCTTTTTTCCTTTTTTAAATTTTTTCCTTGGCTCCTGTTTTGGCGCACCAATGTTCAATATTGTTTATGGATAAGGAAACAACTAGGCAAGTGTGCTAGAGGCTTGACGAGCCATAACGATTGAGTGATTCTGAACTCAGAACAGATTCCTATTACCACCTAGTGACTAATTATAGATTACATCACATCTCCTATGTAAGGTGATCAACACAAGCACAACTCCTAGCACACACACAGTTATAGAAGCTGCATTATAGCAAACCTATCTACACAAATCATGTCCGTAAGCTTCCCGATTCCGCCATCCGGCTCATTTCACCTATTTACCACCATTCTCTTTGTTCTCCTGATCATGGTGATAAACTGGAAGAGATCATCCAAAGTCATAATATGTCATTCATTAATGAACCTACCACCTGGACCACCCACACTGCCGATTATAGGGAACTGCACCAATTGGCCGGTTCAGTCGCACATTCCGGGTAGGAAGTCTTGCCAAAATTTCCGGTCCCATTATAGGGTCTAGCCATAGTTATATCATCACCTGAATTAGCCAAGCAAGTGTTGAAGACACATGAGATGGCTTTCGCAGAGTGGCCTATTGTTTACACTGTTGATACTAGGGACCCTGGCTATACAAGCATGGTTTGTCTCCTTATGGTAAGTTTTGGAGACAAATGCGAAAATGAGGTTGCGGAGTTGAGCGAATCCATTTCCATGTCGTCCGAGTGACACCATCCTGTTAACTCGAGCCAGAAGTCACTTTGCCTAACAAATACCATAACTTCCAAGGCGACATTCAGAACAAAGTGTAGATATCAAGATGAGTTCATATCAATATTGCTTGAACTAGTAAGGCTTACAGGAGGGCTAAGCTTTCCTGATTTGTTCCTGTCACTTCAATTTCTTTGTTTCTTTACGAGGACAAAGCAGAATGTGCAAAAAACGCATCAAAAGATTGATGCGATCCTCAATGCTATCATTGTCGATCATAGAAAGAAACGAGATCACAATGTGACAGACGAGCTGTGCGGAGAAAAGGGAGATGATTTAGTAGATGTTCTCTTGAAACTTAAAGAGACAGAGCTAGGATTTAGTCTGTCAGACAATAACATCAAAGCTGTGATCATGGTATGCGTGTACATACATGGTTATTGAATAACTAATAGATATGAGTCTTATCAAACTAGATAAACCTTTCTTTTGCAGGACATATTTGCGGAAGTAACCGAGACTACATCGACTGCAATAGAATGGGTAATGTCAGCACTGATAAAACACCCTATGGTTATGAAAAAGGCACAAGACGAGGTAAGACAAGTCCTTATAGGAAAAGCAAAGATCGAAGAAACTGACGTAAAAAAACTAGAATACTTGAAGTTGGTGATTAAAGAATCTTTAAGACTATATCCAACTGGAAGCTTACTCCCAAGGGCTCCAAGGCAAAAATGTAAGATAAGCGGGTATGATATACCAACTGATGCAAAGATACTAGTCAATATTTGGGCATTAGGGAGAGATCCAGAGTATTGGAGTGAGGCCGACAAATTTATGTCGAGAAATTTTACGGGTGCTCCATCGATTATCAAAAAAAGAATTTGAATTCATTCCGTTCGGTTCCGGTCGGAGATCTTGTCCGGGTTTGACTTTTGCAGAAGCAAATGTTGAGATTGCTCTTGCTCAATTGTTGTATCACTTTGACCGGACACTTCCTGATGGGGCTAGTCCGGAAGAGCATGATAAGGAGAAAACATGACTTGTGGCTCAGTGCTACCCCTTACACTCCATATGGAGAGAATCCTTGAAACTAGGAAGACCATGGTAGCATGCAGTGCTGTCGCTGCTACCTTCAGTCAATTTGTGCTTCTATACTATCCTCTCTCGTCTTGCAATAATGTGTTAAAATATAACAAGACTTGTTTGCAATAAATTTAAATTCTATTGTATGTTTCGATTCTTTAGAAACAAATGACGGTCAAATGTTCAAAATAAAAAAGCGTAGGAATCCAATAGTAATTTACCGGAATAAATAATAATTAAAAACCACCCCAATTCAAGAGTACAACGCAACATAGATTATTCAAAGCAACATAGATTATTGGTTACATCAACGAGCAGAAGTTCAGGAAATGGAGACTCGTGAGGAGTAAAACAAAGCCAAATTAGGTTGAAGATTGCAGCATCATGGGCTGCGCTGCATTCACTTATTCCTCTTCTTCTGCCTCCTCCAACCACTTAATAAATGGCTCCAGGGCCTTAACAAAGTTTTGCCTGAAAAGTATTACCCCTTGATAATTAAAAACTCGGACAGTCGGACACTTGTAACAATGGTCAATTCCGAAAAAAAATAGAAAAAGAAACAGGGGAGGTAATTGCTTGATATGTTAAATGATAGGGAGATGGACCCATGTACCTGCCCTTAGGGTTAGTTCCTTTATGGAACCAGTGAAGGATAGTATCCTCTGCAAGGACATCCTGGTCATAGAGGGACCTCACGATTTCGGGAAAGAGTTTCATGAGCTTAGCATCCTCGTAGCATTGCATCTGAACTTTGTACATCAGCTCCAGCTCGAGTATTCCATTCGTGCAGAATGTATTCAACAGTTCTGCCCATGTTTTCACCTACATTCATCGTGAAAAAAGATGTCACCACCATTGTCGTAGAGAACATTTAGCACAATCAATCACTCTGTTGGTCCATGATGATCAACAAAGACATATGTCCAACATATACCTGACGAAGAGCTGAATTAGCATTTTGTTGCTGGTTCTTTCCAGACCACTGAACAGCCTCCATTAAGACATCCCACAAAATTCGCACAACCTCTATATCAGGTAATTTAGCATCCTTCACACGTTGCTTCACAGTTTCTATGACTTCAGAGATGTCAGTTTCTTCTGCTATTTGGGTTGTTAGGGCAGATTTCATTTCTTTAAGTTTCACCTCAAATATTTTCTTCTCATTGTATTCAACCAAGGTCGCCAGCCCTTCCTTGCTGAAGTTTAACAGTGGTAGTATTAGATAAGAATGTACATTACAAATCGATAGCAAGTATATCTAGTGCAATATTTTGCAAGAAGAAGCACTTCATGGAAATCTTATTTATAAAAGAAACTATGAAAAATAGAAGCTTATCGAGAAAAACCTAAAAAGCAACAGAATATGACATTTGTGAGTTTAAGAAATTCGAATATAACTTATTGAACTTTTGTTTAAAATAAAATCAAATAAATAAGTCCTCATGATAGAAGGTAAACACTTACGTGAAATGCTCAGAGAAACCCTCTGCAGAACGCTTTGCCGAGGGCAAGAAATCCAGAAGATTGTCCTCCACTTTGCCTCGCTTCAGAATCGAAATCAGATCATCAAGACTATTATCAATCAGATACTCCTTGAAGAAGTCAGTTATAAATGAAAGGACTAGCCCCTTGGCCACAAGATTGTCCTTAAGCAGTGGCTGGAACACGGTCTCTGGTGGCAGGCCAGATAGTTTCTGTGAGAATGCAAGTGCCGTGAAAATTGCAAGCTTCTTCCTCTCATTTTCCTCAAAAAGTTCCAATGACTGAAGGAATCTCCGCATAACATTTTCGAGATTCTTGATGAGAAATGGCCTCCGCCTCAAAACTTTCTGTACGTAGATAATAGATGGTAAAATGGCTTCCCGTTTAGGTTCGCAATCTATTATAGAGTATGGGTGGCGCTCGCCCTCATCGTGTTTTGTTGTTCCTGGCTGTGTACGGCTCCCAATGAAAACAACCTGCATTTCGAGAATAGATTAAAACTCCTTCCGAGGGAAAGGAATATAGAAGAGTGGAAAAGTTGTTGAAGTCACTGAAATTTTAAAAAGAAATAACTATTGCTATGATGCATATATAATATATATAGTGCACATAACAGAAATTGGGAAAACTAAATGTACACACATAAATCCCTCGATATGAAGATCTCTTCCAACTTCTTTTTTCAATTAATGCTGTTCATGGGAATGGAGCAGTTGAATGTCAAATACACAAAGAAAATAAGAATATTCATTCAAGTTTGGGTATGAAGTTGAAAGGGGAAAAACAGTGAGGAAGCTGTCAGGTCTCCCCAAATTTCACATTTCTGACAACCGATCCCATACGACGTTAAGAGAAGTTAACAGCTCGATGCAAAATAATTCCCCAAAAACATAGGTATACCTAGCATACCTTTAGGAAAAACAATAAAAAATGCACAAGAAGCGTATTAAGATTTCATACAATCACAAAGCTTACCTCAAAGAAGGTGTCACCGTATCTTGAGAAGTTAAGCTCTGAAGACTCAATGCTCTTCGCAATAAGTTCCTGTGTGTAGAAAATAAATATGATCAACTCAAATCTTTCCTCATGCACATCAGGTAAGGTTCTCAATATCCATAAACAATTACCAGATCACCAGCATTATCCAAGTAAATCTGGACCACTGCATCCGAAAAAGCTGCAGGGTCCAGAGGAGCTGCAATATTCCGTTTGCGGGTCTTAATCCGCGTGCCACTGTTAATAACAGATAAATCAGGCGTGAATTCACTTATTAAAAAGAAAAATATAGACACTAGAGAATTATCATATCAAGGTATAAGTGCAACAGTTCCTATAGAATGCAAATGAAAATTGAAGTTGTTTGTTATACTTGAACACAATAATCACTCTGTTATCTTCATGCTATTCGGAGCAGAAATCATTCTAATAATTTTTGAGTTACCACCAATTGTTCAAAAAATAAAAAGTTTATAGGACTCACCCGAGTGAGGGTCTCTCCTTTGAGCTGCAGGTGCAAAGAAAAAATGATTAAGAAAGGAAAAGCGAAAACAACGGCAAATTAAGATGGATCTTAGCTGGAATCATGATCTTAACAGTGGATCAAATGATAGAAAAAACAAAATATAATAAGGGAGACAAGTAGACAACTAAACAAGCAAAAATGATGTCTTTTTATCGTCCAACTTGCGAACCCATGTCCTGAAAATCAAAATACGGCTCAAGGAAAAATATTTACCACTATTTTGAATTACAAAATAGAAAACTAAACAGGAAAAAAGAAAAGAAATGAGAAAAGGTCGACACTCTTTTCCAAAAGCATGTGAGAAATCAAGAACCCAGAGCGTCTGATTCAAGTAAATAACTATTTTCACTTAGAATTAACTTCCCAAACGGTTGGATCCGAGATTATAATTCGTTTATACCAGACCTAAAAAGAAATCATTTTCATATTGTTTCTGGATTCTGAAAAAAACCTTACAAACGAAAATCCATTATACTAAAATTATTAGAAACTTCCTAACACAAAAAAACTGGACATGAAATCATGAAAGATCGAAAAATTTTATTCAGCTCAAGTGGCAAAAACACTGATCTATGAACCGAAATAGATAACCAGCGAATCAGAAAGCAAAGTGAAAAAGAAAGGGATCAGAGAGGAAGAAAGGTCACCTCATAAACCAGGACGAGGATGAATCGGCGAGGCTTTGACTCTACGATACTCTCTGCAATTGGAGTTTCGCGATTAGAGAGATAGAAGAAGAAGAAGAAGAACAGGAGAGTGAAAGAGAAAGCAGACGGCAAATATATTTATTTAATGGGGGACCAAAATGCAAATTACGAAACATAGAGACATGAAATGAATCAAAACAAACGAGCAAATCCAACCGATATCAGACCCGCTAAACAGTTGAGTTAATAGTATAGACGTGTCAAGTAGTGTGATTTGTGAATAATAACTCAACTTTTTTTATTTATTTATAAATATTTAATTAAATAAAAATCATATCGAAGGGCAGTTTGGTCCAACAACTTATTCAGATAAAAATCATATCCTTATTTTAGATATATTGAATAATCATCCTCAAAAAATAATTATAATATGCCCCTCGCCCTCTCCTCGCCAATCCTCTCATTTCCAAGCTCGCTGCAAGAGCATCCCTGTCTTTTCACTCTGCTAAGAACAACGACATGGCGGACGCACCTGATGCAGGCATGGACGCCGTCCAGCGACGCCTCATGTTTGAGGACGAGTGAGATTTTTATTACTTTTTCAGATTTTGATTCGTTTTATTTTATTTTATTTTATTTTATTTCTGCTACTTCTTATTGTGCCGCGTTTGGTTGCTGATAAGGAATGTAAATCTTTCTATATTCTCATGAAAAAGTTAAGAAAGAGGCATATGAGGTGTAATGAAAATGAAAAAAAAAAACAAATCGAAGTGTTTCACTAAGCTGGGATAAGAATTTGAATTAGGCTCTTACTACTGTTTTTCTTCATAGTTTTGCTATGATGAGATGAAGTGTTTGATCCGATCAGAGAGCTCCTATGGTCGGTCAAGATTGAAACTTGGATTGCATGATTAAACAGAGAATTGAAGCTCACTGGTCAACATATGTATGCATTGTTATTAAGAGAGAATTCAAAATTATGTTCTTCTAATTGATCCGGTTGGTGTTTTTGGAGCAGGTGCATCTTAGTGGACGAGAATGATAATGTTGTTGGTCACGAATCCAAATACAATTGTAAGTAAAGTTATCTTCTTCACACCCACTTAGGGGGCCAATCTGTTTTGATAGAAAGAACGTATTTCGGTATGTGAAATTGCTTCCGTGACTTTCAAGTTTCGACATAAAATCGTATAGACTAGTTTAATTTTGCTTGGTTTCTTCTTGGTGTTGGCCTGTTTTTCCTTGTTTATTACAATTTTGTAATAATACAATTCTGCAGGTCACTTGATGGAAAATATAGAGTCTAAGAACTTGCTGCATAGAGCTTTCAGTGTGTTTCTCTTCAACACAAAATATGAGTTGCTTCTTCAGGTATGTGGTCTTGATCAGATGTTTGGCATGCATAAACACAGTCCAGGTAGTAGGGAAATTTTAGTATATATATCATTGCAAGCTTCATTCATACAGCAGGAAAGAAAAATAGATAAGGTTGAGACTGAAAATTAGTTACAAACGGAATATCATAGAAATGAATGACCTCAACTTACAAATCAGACTCATAACAAGTTAATTGTCCGTAAATTTGTACGATTGATAAGGGAAACAAAGGTTATTATTACTTATTAGAATAGAGTTGTCATATTCTAAAGCTTCTCTTCCGTATGTTCTCTATGTAGCAACGCTCTGCCACAAAGGTCACATTTCCTCTCGTTTGGACTAACACTTGTTGCAGCCACCCGCTATACAGGGAATCTGAGCTTATTCATGAGAATGCCCTTGGTGTGTACATATATGACTAATAATTTTTTTTTTTTTTCACAATTATTAAGAAACCAATTAATTGCATCTCTCTTACATTAGTAATTTCTTTTCTTAATGAGCACCTAGGGGTGAGGAATGCTGCACAAAGGAAGCTTTTGGATGAACTTGGTATTCCTGCGGAAGATGTGCCAGTTGATCAGTTCACCCCTCTTGGCCGTATCCTCTACAAGGCACCTTCAGATGGCAAGTGGGGAGAGCACGAACGTAAGTACTGTAACGTTATCTCTTCATGCTGCAATTCATTGTGAAGTCTATTTTGGGTCTGTTTGATGTGAAATATTTAGTTAAGCAACCACAGTTTCTCGAAAATTGATGCGAGGCACATTTGGATAAGCATTTTCTTTGGGAGTTTGGCCCATATTTCAGTTTGGACTCGTTTAATCTTATCCTAGATTCAAGTTGGGGTCACAAAATCTAATTAAAAGCACTATGTTAGGGTCTAAACTCGAGCTCTTACCTAAATTTCAGATGTACCGATTCCAATAATAAAGAAGGAAACTATGAAATTCATCCGACCTATTCATCAACATTAGATAGTATTACTAAACTCAAAGTGTATGTACTTTCTTACCGTTTCCTTGTTAGCCCAGCTGATAATTTTTTATTTCTTTTGAAAATTGGATCAATATATATGTATCAAAAGCCAGGGGTTTTACCTATCTCCTCCTGCAGTTAAAATTGAACAATTCTTCATCTTTCAACTGCCCAGTTTGATCATTATACATGTTAAACTTGTTCTTCCCCTCCTTACTTGCAGTTGACTATCTCCTCTTCACTATCCGGGACGTTAAAGTGAATCCGAACCCAGACGAAGTTGCTGCCATCAAGTATGTGAATCAGGAGCAATTGAAAGAGCTGTTGAGGAAAGCAGATGCTGGAGAGGAAGGCATAAAACTCTCCCCTTGGTTCAGACTCGTTGTGGACAATTTCTTGTTCAAGTGGTGGGACCAGGTTGAGAAGGGAACCCTTGAGCAAGCTGCCGATATGAAAACCATTCACAAGCTGACTTAATGGAAAACGTTTGGTTGCAGCAGGTCTCTGCGACGACCCTCTGCTACTTGCCAAAAGACGAATAATGGGAATCTTTTTTAGTGAACTGCTTCTGTCCGTTTGTAAACTTGATTCGCATCAAAAATTCCATTACCTAAACGCGTTTGTGCATTTCAAATGTGGGTTACATTGACTGTTAAAAGAAATATATATCATATAATATAATATAAAATTAATTATATATATATATATATATATACACACACACATATGCTTTGGATTTTCTCTGAAAATATTTTTTACAATGAATTTCCTATATCATTATCATCATCAACAGCGGCTGCTTAATCATGATTCACTTTCGTTACTATTCTCTACGTTTCTATACTACTTTCTCCCCACTATATTTAGTATTGTTCTTTCCTCTCTCGATTGCACTTTCTTTGTATTTGGAATTTTGTGGGGTTGTTTTTATGTTTACTGCAAAGACAATGAACGATTTATATTTACAGGTCGTCAGAGTTCAAAGGCTTTTACATAGAGGGGGATTGGTGTGGCATCATCATGCAGGGCTTCTTCCTATCGTTAAGGAAGTTGCTGAAATGCTCTTTTGCCGAGGTGTGATCAAGGTAAAGTTGTCTGCTCAATTGCAGATGCGGAGGCTTCGGACAAAAAAGATATGCTCTGAAACCAATCCATATGGCTCATCAACGATTTAACATATTTCATGCTTATACATCGTCAAACATCTGCTCGGGTAATCATCATTTTAGTTTTCTTTGTCAAATCTTTTGCTTATTGATTCATATCATACTTCTAACTTCTAAGAATCTAAGAATCCAAGGGGTAAAACCAGATTATTCCGCTTTACGTGAGATTTGTTTAGTTATCTAGAAACTAGAAGTATGTTTTTATTAAATCTAAAGTTATTGGAATGAGCACTTGGTTTTGTATACTATGGTGAAAATGGAATTTCATACGCACGTGTTAAAATCTAAGTGTGTATATATATATATATATATATATATCTCCGACATGGGACATTTGATTTTTATGAAAATCTAAGGATAAACATAATTATTTCACACGCGTTTTTACACATTCCACCCCTCTAATCTGAATCTCATCATTTTCGTTTGTTTCGCGCACACAGAGGGGGGCCCAATCCTTCTCTCTCAGTATCTCTATCTATCTATATCTCTGTTCGTCTCTCTATTTCTTCTCTCTCCCTCTCTCTCTACAGCTTGCACTGCATCTCTTGATTCATAGAGCTTGGTCTGGCCGAATCGATTCAGCACTCAACTGCAGGTAAATAGTAACAGTTAGATTATTCTTCCTTGCCCTGGATCGAACTTCTCTTACGCTCTGTTTTTTTTTTCCCTGATAAAACTTTGATCTTTTTTTTTTTTTCCCTTTTTCTGGAAATTAAGAATCTGTACTTAATTTACGTCTAAATTGTGTTTTGGGGGAATTTGGGTCTTTTTCTAGTTTATTATATATATATATATACTTTTTTTTTTTCTTTTTCATTTCTCGATTTTTCTTTTTCTCGGATTCCAAACGGATGAAGGATTTCAGGTAAGAATTACTTGGTTTTTCTGTATATCTAATCAATTATCGGTTTGGATTTTGGATCTGTCCAAGAGACTGAGTAAAATAGATTGTTATTATATGCCATTTTGTTGAGCTTATTCGCCATCTCCCTAATTATCTGATCAATTAATTGTAACAATTTAGTCAATTTTCTAAATTCTCTTCCTCTCATCCATGGTCCGGTTTGTGTGTGTATATATATCAGTTACATACTTGTATAAAAGGTTTCTATTAATTCTTGTGTATATGATTAACTATAAAGGATAGGAGCGATCTAAATCTGCAGTAATTATTTTGCTGGATCAATTATTTTGCTTCAATGGTGAAAATTAGCTACTACTTCAATCCTGTGTGTATTTGCCGACAGATATATATCCCAGTCCTTCAATGGATATACTTGGATATACTTGGATACTTCTGTAGTCTTCCAAGGGATAGTGTGTGTGGTAATCCTAATAAGTCCTAACCAAGTCTTTACCTGTTTAACTAATTATGATCCCGTCTAAACTGAAGGGGCTAGAAACAGATGGCCTTGGTTACAACAGCAGAAGTTTGTGATGCTAACCCACAGCTCATAGTAAGCGGAGACCTTAGAGCGCTCGAGCCAATCTTCCAAATCTACGGTCGACGCCAAGTCTTCTCCGGACCGGTAGTTACACTCAAAGTATTTGAAGACAATGTCTTGGTCCGAGAATTTCTCGAGGAAAAGGGTAATGGAAGAGTTCTAGTGGTTGATGGGGGTGGAAGTAAGAGATGTGCAATTTTGGGGGGTAATCCTGTAGTGCAGGCTCAGAATAACGGGTGGGCCGGCATAGTAGTGAACGGCTGCATTAGAGACGTCGATGAAATCAACGGCTGTGATATCGGGGTTAGAGCCCTTGCTTCTCATCCGGTTAAAGCGAATAAGAGAGGGTTAGGAGATAGACATGTTCCGGTCAATGTTGCGGGGACAAGGATCATGGATGGGGAGTGGCTTTATGCTGATACTGATGGGATTCTGGTTTCTCGAACTGAACTGTCGGCTTGAAGGGAAAAAAAAAGAGAGATTGTGCCTTGTGATTCTTGAAGGGTACGTAGTAATTAAGTTTTTGGATGATGTTAATTACAATTAAATATTCTACTTGTTTACTCAACTTATGTAATGATTCTCTTTACACTGTTCTAAATCAACATGGCTGTTTCTGGTAATATTCTAATTAATTGACAAAACCATGCTCTGCAATGTTTGTATAACAAGGTAAGAAATGTAAGAAAAGGGGTACTATGGTTTTCTTTTTTTTCCACTTCCTGTTTCATAATGTAAATAATCAGATTTGGATTGGCTCAACCTCAACGATTCGGACCGATTCAGATTTATCATTGAGATTGAATTCAAATCTCATATCGATTAATGTTTTACTTATAAGACATGACCTTGTCTCTACAATTTCAAACAAAAGATCAGCATCAATTTAGGAGTCTTAATTGCATGGAGGACACGTGTTTTATCAATTATCATAGGTTGCTAACTAGCTCTTAGACTTGGGAAGCAAGACGTTTATGTCAGATAGTAAGTCAGCCCATAAGAGAGCTTCCTCTCCTGCTTAGTCAACGCTTTTCATGCATCAAGTAACAATTGACATCTAGACGAAATATTGATATAACCCTTCTCCAAATAAGTCTTCAACGCCATACACTTGTATAGTGACGACGAGAATTTGATCTCGTATCTAATATTTTGACACGACACGGCATATCAAGCGAAATGTATCTTATCAATCAACCAAATATGGTTAGGCATGCAGTTAAACCCTTGTATAAAGAAGACACGATCGAAACCAAAAAACATACCTTTCACATCAAAAGATCCTCCTCTAAACTCTTCTTCTTTCTTCTTCATATTTTGTTGTAAAACCATGATCAAAGGAAGAGACATTGTTGATGTAATATGAGCAATAGTGCCCTTATACATAACCATGATCTTAGCTTATTTCTCGGTCAAGTTTTGGAAAATATTCACCCCTGATCAATGCTCAGGCATAAGCAGCTTTGTCCGAACCTTTGCCATTCCACTACTCTCATTCAAAATCATCTCCTCCAACAATCTCTACACCGTAAACCTCAAGCTCTTCTTTGCCGACACTCTCCAAAAGCTCTTACTCTTGTCCTCGCTCTTCCTCTGGCAAACCGTCTGCAGAAGGAGCAGCACAACTGGCCTCGATTGGACTATCACTTTCTTCTCACTTTCCTCCCTCCCAAACACTCTCATCATAGGGGTTCCACTCCTCAAATCGATGTATGGAGTTGAATCAGCAAACCTCATTGTCCAAACCGTTGTTTTCCAAAGTGTGATTTGGATAACTGTTATGCTCGTGCTTTTGGAATATAGAGGGGCTAAGCTTCTCGTCACGGAGAGGTTCCGCGACAATGCAGGGGACATCGCTTCTTTCAGTGTCGACTCCGATGTTGTTTCGCTTAACGGGATCGATTCATTGCAAGTTGATTCTTGTAATGATCAAGATGGGAAGTTTCATGTTGTAGTAAGAAAATCAGTAAAAAATGATAATTTTAGTAATAGGACTAGTAGTATGATCAGTACTGCTACACCTAGAGTGTCGAATTTAACTGGAGCGGAGATTTACTCGGTGAGATCTTCATTGGATCGTCGGCTATCTTCGTCTCGGTGTTCGAGTTTTAATTTGGCAGATTTCTGTTTGTGTGAAAATAATCTAGGGGCTTATTATACACCTAGAATTTCAACTGTTGATCATGAGGAGATGGTTAAGTTTGGGAAGAAGAGATCAAAGGACGGATTGGTGGTGCCGATTAGTAAGGATTTGGTTCATATGTTTGCTTGGAATATCTCAAATGATAACAACAACATTAATAACAACATGGCATCTTCTTCTACTACTGATTTCGGAGTTAAAATTGATAGTTCCAACAAATCTCCTGCTCCTGTTGATCAAGATGAAGTAACCTCTTCAAAAGGTTGATTGATAACTTTTGGTGATCTGTAACACTACAATACAACACAACATCCTTGATTATCGTATGCTGTCTTAATTAGTTAGCACTCTAGTTTTATGAAAACTAGTTTATTGATGGACAGTTTTTTAACATGATGAAGAAATGGAGCAAGAAGAAGATGGAAAGAACGTGAAGAAGCAGCAGCAGCAGCAGGAGGAGATGCCTCCAGCAAATGTGATGGCCAAACTCATTCTTCTAATGCTTTGCATGAAACTCATAAGAAACCTTAACACCTACTCAAGCCTCTTAGGCCTTGCCTGGTCTCTCATATCATTCAAGTATACATACAAATATACTCAAATCTTTTTATTTATTTATTTTTTGAGAATCTTTTTTGCATAAATCTTATAATTGTGGTATTATTCTATAATAATCCGATAAATAAAATCATCATATTTTAAAATAGTGTAGTATCATAAGTATGATCGTTATGAAAAAATTACTAGATGATTATATGTGTTAATGATTGATATTTAATTTTAATCGATCTCAACCGTAAATCTAGATCAATCTAGATCAACTTATAAATCTGAATCCATCAGATTCATATATCTAAATCGAATCCAAATCTTTGATTATTAGGTGGCACATCAAAATTCCTTCAATGGTAGACAGATCAATATCGATGGTAGCAAATACGGGTCTGGCTCTCTCTATGTTCAGTCTGGGTTTTTTCATGGCCTTACAGCCAAAATTGATAGCATGCAAGAAATCAGAGGCAGTAATGGCACTCGTTGCTCGGTTCGTGGTGGGCCCATTAGTCATGGCTGCAACCTCTACTGCCCTTGGTCTACGTGGCTTTGCTTTGCATACCGCTATCATTCAGGTTAATCAATTAGTGAACTTAGTTACAGCACATAATCCTCATTAATCAAAGCACATAATTCTCATTAGTCTCAACTTAGTATTAATAACCAGGCTGCCCTTCCACAAGCCGTAGTGAGCTTCGTATTTGCCAAGGAGTATGATCTTCATGCAAACATAGTTAGCACTTCGTGAGTCACGTGATTATCTCTTATTGCTTTATGTTAAATAATAAATATTGTTGTAATTAAATGAGATCAAGACTTGAAACACGTAACAGATGCGTTTTCCAAAAAATGATATTTTCACCCTCCCAGATTGCTTTAGGTTACTGTGAAAATAGTTTTCGGGATATGACAAGCTTTTACAAAAGATCACAAGCAACAGTGAAATTTTGTTATGGAATATATTCGGTTTCTGACAGTACAAAAACTGAGAAGAAGATTGGTTTTTATTTAGTTCTCTTCAGGTTTCTATTATTTATAGGCAAATTTTGGCACATGTTCGTAAAACAGTATACTGTTTTACAAACAGTCACACTTCTTTGTTTAAAACAGTTTAACTGCTTTAACAGTCAGATATTTGAATTCCTGAAAATGTTTAAGTAACCGTTTTAACTGTCAAACGTTTAAGTAGTCGATCAACCACCGCACGTGGCGGTTGGCCGCCACGGGCCGCCACGTCGCAAAAGTGCCAAGTGCGTCTAATAAGCGCCAAAAGCGCCTCACGCCTCACGCTCACGCCACGCGCGGGCATGTCTCAGCCAAACCCCAATACTTATTTATTATTACAAATATTTACTATTTGCAATTACTTATAAATGCTTGAAAATGTTTCGCCCTTTCCAATATTAGATGCATTTAATTGCATTTATTAAATATTTTTTGAGCTTTGAATCTTTAATTCATTTCATTTTAGCCAAAGAAAAAAGTCCAACAAATACTACATGTCGGTCTGATTATATATATTTTTTCCTTTTCTTTTTATCAGAATTGCCGTTGGAATGGCGATTTCATTGCCCATCGTACTGCTCTATTATGTCCTTATAGCGCTCTAACTTCATCGGAAAAAAATATATTTGGATTCGGTTTAAATCCGTACGATGGTCTTGGTCCACGTGGTTTAGACAGTATTTATATCCAACAAATATATATATATATATATAAAGTGTTAATATTAAATTAATAGCTTAATATAAAAATAAAAATAAAAATAATTATTATATTTATTTCATTATTATTATGTAACGAATGAAAGGAGGTAATTTTATTATATGATTTATCACAAATTTATCTCATCAATATAAAGTCTATACATATAAGTTAACAGAAACTAAACAAATTAAACTGATAATAAGAATGCTCGCTTTGCCGCGTCACCTCAAACGCCGTTTCTACTCCATCTCTTCTCCCCATATTCGTCCTCTTAGAGAAACTCAAAGCACTGCCTTTACACGTCCCGTTGATTCCAACTCATGCACGTTGTTTATCAAATCATGCAGCAGAAATCTCAAATCCTTGAAATCAGTTCACGCTTCTATGCTCAAATCGGAGCTTCAACTAAACATCTTCTTCTGCACCAACCTCATTGCTCAGTACTTCTCCCTTGGCTCCGTCTCTTATGCCTGTACGCTCTTCTGTTCCTTGCAGTCCTTAGATGTTTTCCTGTGGAACGTTATGCTTCGTGGGTTTGTCAACAATGGGTCCTACCGCAAGTGTATGGATTTCTATGACCAAATGCTGGAACAGGGTATCCGACCGGATAACTTCACCTTCCCTTTTATTCTCAAGGCGTGCGGGTTTGTCCGTGATTTTGAGTTTGGTGCTAAGGTTCATAACGATGTACTGGAGTTTGGGTATGAATCTGATGTTTTTGTTGGCAATTCACTTGTTTCAACGTATGGGAAATGTGAACGTTGGGATATTGCACGAAAGGTGTTTGATGATATGCACGAGAGAAATGTGGTTTCTTGGAGCTCTGTTATTGGTGCTTATGCGCAAAATGGGAAGTACGAAGAAGGAGTGTTGTTGTTTTTACGGATGTTGAATGAAGGGTTAAGGCCGAATAGGGGTACTGTGTTGAATGTAATGGCTTGTGTTTATACAGAGAGCGAGGCTGATTATGTATGGAGAGTGATTAGTGACAATGAGCTTAGTTTTGATAGGTCTGTACAAAATGCGGCCATGGTGATGTATGCTAGGTGTGGAAAAATTGATATTGCTCGGAAATTCTTTCATGGGATTCTAAACAGGGATTTGCTGTGTTGGGCTTCAATGATTGAAGCTTATGTGGGAGCTAACCAGCCTCTAAAAGCATTGGAGCTTTTTAGAGAGATGATATTAAGGAGAATTTTTCCAGATTATGTTGTTCTTTTGAGTGTTATTAGTGCTTGTTCAAGCTTAGCATCTTTACATCAAGCATGTTTCATTCATGGACTTATTATAAAAAGCTCCTTGAAGAACTGTACAGAACTTGAAACTGCTATAGTTGATCTGTACGTAAAATGTGGAAATTTGTTATATGCTAGGAGAGTTTTTGATAATATGCATGAAAGAAATGTAATATCATGGAGTATCATGATTTCAGGGTATGGGATCCATGGCAATGGTAGGGAAGCACTTGGTCTCTTTAACCAGATGAAGAAGGGCAGAATCAAGCCTGACCATATTGCATTTGTATCAGTATTAGCAGCTTGTAGCCATGGTGGATTAATTGCAGAAGGATGGGAATGCTTCAACTCCATGATTAAAGATTTTAACCTAACGCCAAGAATAGAGCATTATGCATGCATGGTTGACCTCTTGGGTCGAGCAGGGAGACTAGATGAAGCTTTTGATTTTATTACGAGAATGCCAGTAATGCCTAATTCTGCTGTTTGGGGGGCACTTCTGGGAGCATGTAAAATTCATTTAAACGTTGAAATGGCAGAAGTTGCTATAAAACATTTATTTGAGCTGGATGGAGAAAACCCAGGTCGATACGTTCTCTTATCGAATATTTATTCATCCACTTTCAAAAGAACAGCAGCTGCTGGGCTTAGAGATATGATGAGACGAAGAGGGGTAAGGAAAACTGCTGGCCATTCGATTGTAGAGGTTACGAACAGGATTTATACATTTGTGGCAGGGGATAGATCTCATCCAGAAAGTGATTCGATCTACACAGAGTTGGATAAATTGGTAATTATGATTCGGCATCAAGGGTACGTAGTGCCAGATTTGAAATTTGAAATGCATGACATGGAGGAAGAGATTTAAGAAAACATGCCTTTCATTCAAAGTGGAGAAGAAGCAGTAAAAGCATATAGCTCGTGGGATTGTCATATGGCCACCAAATTGTTCTAGTTTTACTACTCCTTAGAACAATATGGCTGCTAAAAGTGGGTTCAATGCACTAGAGATCAGGACGAATACCACGAGGTTAACACCATGAGCCCCTTTGATTTCCACCATGTAAGCTTTCTTACTCTAGAGATTTCATGTATATTTTATTTCTTCTGTCCGAGCACACTTTTTCTTCATACTTATAATTTCATATCATGAATTTTTATAGGGTTAGAGATGAAGTTCCTCCTGCATTCTTTTCAGGTTCTAGAAAACAGGACAGGTACATGATGCTAAGTGTAAATCTCTTACCAATTTACATACCTTTTAGTCCCAAGTTCTGCCTCATGACTTGATTTAAGCATGAAAAAGAGAGAAGAGGCTGATGATCAGTTTGTATTCATTTGATCAATTGATTTCTTTATATTCTCAGGGAGAGTTGTTAATATCAAACTATCAACTATCAAGCAACGATCTCATGTATCAAAGCAGGTCTAGTCAGGCTCGTTGATTTATTCATATATATTCATATATATATATATATATACTATTTATTTTAAGTTGGTTTGATAATTAGAATAGGATAGGCAATAAAAACATTAGTGTAAGAACTAAGAAAGCTGTAAATCTTAATTATTAGGTATAAAATAGATTTAACGATTATAAATAAATTTAGGAAAATATTTATAATAGAGATCATGAATTTGATACGATCCATATAATTTGGATCTTTAATTCAATGTACCTTAAAATCCAACAATACCAATACCAATCCAATCCATAGGACCGAATCTAAATGATAATCTAAAGTACCAATCAAATATGTCTCTTATATAACCAGATAAAATCTTATTTACTTATAAAAAGACAAAAGGAAAAAGGGTAATCTTGACCGGTCCAATTCTAAAACAAAACAATAGGCGCTTTGTCACATTCTCTTACATGTGGGAAACCTATTAAATCATACCAATAATAATAATAATTAATAATAATTAATAATTATTTGATTATCTTTGTTAAGTAAGATCTAACCAAAATCCGTAAAATTCTCACTCTTGGATTTGATTTTTGTATATAAATATATCAAAAACAAATTTAGCAAATTGCCCTCCTTATCTTTCTCTAATCTTCTTATAATCACAATCACATAATTACTTTCCCTTTTTTCTCTTAAAAATAGAATTAATTGTTTTACTAATTTGAAATTAGATATTAATAATCGGAAATTTTAGTAAAAGGAATTATTACGGTTAAAACAGACAACCAATATCTACATCTCATTCTTAAATTCTTTTCCTTCTTTTTCTAACACCAAAATACGAGAAACTCTCTCCCTCTCTCTCTCTCTCTCTCTCTCTCTCTGTAAGCAAATCACTCCTGAAACAGAATCCGAAACGTTTCTCTGGTCTTCTTCTTCTCACTCCCCCCTCTCTCTATCTCTCTTCAGTCACAGTAATGCTGAAAATCTTCCCTTCCTGTCTCCTCACTCTCTGTCTATCTTTCTTTCTTCAATGATACACTAGTTTCAGCACCATTTCTTTCTCGCTTGGAGCTGAAGCTTTCCCCCAAATTAACCCAATCCTTTATGAGCCATGAAAACACATTTCAAAATTTTCCCAAGCTCTGTTTTTTTTCTTCTTCTGTGAGCTGCAATAAATCAATGGAAGAGGAGAAGATTGAGGATCATGAACAGGTCCTGGAAGGTGGGATATGGAGTTCGTGTTCGGTGGTGGGTAAGAGTGGAGGCGGAAGCTTTGTAGAGAGAAGGGCAGCTAAGTTTGGAAGTGGGTTCAATGCGCCTAGGATCAATACGCCCAGGTTTCGAACCACTAGCCCTTTGGTCTCACCTGCCGCTCGTTCTCCTCGTCTTACTATTCCACCTGGTATTAGCCCCACTGCCTTGCTTGATTCGCCTCTCATGCTCCCTAATACACAGGTACCTCTCTCTCTCTCTGGCTTTTTAGTTTGAGGATGTTTTTTTTTTTTTTTAATAATGAACTGAAGAGGTCTATGTATATGATGTCGGGAAGTCGAATTAGACAAATCAGACATGATATGATATTGTGATGCATGAGTTTTTAATTTGTTATCAGTTGTCAGAAAGATCTCAAGCGATTTAGGAAACGACTTGAAGATTCTGATGTAATCAATTGTTTTGCATATCTTGCCTTTTACCTCTTATTTATTTGGATGGTTTATTCAGGGTCTTCCATCTCCTACAACTGGAACTTTTTGTATCCCTTTAAATGATCAAAGCTCGATCCGAAATTCTCTGCTGCTTGAAGATGAATATAAGGGTAGTCCTGTAGATGGTTCATCCTTCGGATTGAAGCCTCCTGATGAGCACAGTTTCACTCCTGGATTTTCTGGTTCTCAAAATCAGGTAAAACTTATTCTTAAAACTATTACTAATGTACATTTTCCTCTAAATATTTAATTCTTCTACCATGTCTTAATAATGATGCCGCTTACATTGTATTAGAAATTACATATAATCTTCAGAATAACTTCTCGAATGGAGATGAATTTCTTTTATTCGTATATACACACTAGAATGAGTAAGCCAGGTTGTATATAGAATTTAAAGCCGTTTTTCATGTCTTAATGTAATTTATTGATTGTTTAGTAAAAGTTACACTTCAATTTTTCGTAGGATGTTCTTGATATTGATTATCAGGATCTTATATCAAAGCAACCACCTGTCGACTTTGAATTCTCTGTTCAATGTCAAGAAGCTACCGTGATAAACAGTGGAGGAGATTCATATACTGATATTAACAACTTCAACAACGTGATTATAAATACTACTACTAAACCAGATGAAGTTCAAGCGCATATTCTTAATCAAGCTTCTAATCAAACATCTCTGCCCAATGAATCCATTCAAGCTGAGGATAATGAACCACATCATCATCAACCCGATCAAAGCTTGTACCCAGCATCATTAGGACTAACAAGGAATTCAGAAGATGGATATAACTGGAGAAAATACGGACAAAAACAAGTAAAAGGAAGTGAATATCCTAGAAGCTACTATAAATGTACACATCAAAATTGCCAAGTGAAGAAGAAAGTGGAAAGATCCCCTGATGGTCAAATAACTGAAATCATATACAAAGGTGCCCACAATCATGCAAAACCACACCCATGTCGCGGGGCCCCATTCGGATCAACGTTTCCATCTGACCAGGCTTCAGAGGTGGGTGAAGGAAGTAGGACCTATGTCAAAGCGGAAGGTGGGCCCTTCTGGATGAGTATTCAATCCGATTTGAGGGGTGATGGGTTGGAAAGGGGGACCCCCTCGGCTTCTGTTGTAACTGATGTATCTGATCCGTTATCAACCGCTCGAGGGAAATCTGTTGGGTTGTTTGGATTGGTTCAAACTCCTGAGCTTTCTTCTACTGTTGCTAGTCATGAAGATGATGATGATGATGGGGCCACTCAGGGAAGTGTATCGTTCAGTGATGATGCTGATGATGTAGAATCTGAATCAAAAAGAAGGTATTAGACTATTAGTTCGCGTTTTTCTTGGCGGAGTCCTGATTTGCCAATTTAACTTTAATTCAATAATCATGGAGTCCATAAGACAATTTTGAGTCCTTTTTTCATCCCTGTTTATTCTTCAAGCCTTAACTGACATGAATACCCATAAATTCATTCTTCTGTGTTCATATCTGATTCCAGGCGGATGGAGACCTGTCTGATTGAAACAAATTTGGTGTCTAGATCTATCAGAGAACCAAGAGTTGTTGTCCAAATAGAGACTGAAATAGACATTCTTGATGATGGTTACCGCTGGAGAAAGTATGGGCAAAAAATCGTCAAAGGGAACCCTAATCCTAGGTAACACATGTGCATTTTGGTTACTCGTCTTTAGTGTATAAGTTGGTTTCATAGATTATATTTGTTTTCCTGGCTCACTCACTTACAGGAGCTACTACAAATGCACGAGTCCTGGATGTTTAGTTAGAAAGCACGTAGAGCGGGCCCCACACGATCTCAAATTTGTGATCACAACATATGAAGGAAAACACAACCATGAGGTGCCTGCTGCTAGAAACAGCAACCAAATAAATTCAAGTGGCAATGGTGATAATGCCCCTTCTGCTGTTTCCTGTCAGTCATCCGTGACCTTACCTAGAAGCTTTACCATTCCTTTGCCCGATCAAAGCCACCTTCCTGACCCCACAACTTATTTCAAACGTAAACCTGAATTTAGCGATGAGTATTTGAGATCAGGTTTTATCGGGAGTTTTAGTAATGACATGAAAATGGGGACTCCATTCATGTTTCAAATGAAGCTTCCTTCCTTGCAGAGTACTCAGTCTTATGGCTCATTTGGAATAAATTCGGGTTCTTTGGCACCGGGGATTTGGGATTTTCCTGTTTCTCTGCCGTCAAATCATCTTCCAATGCGAAATTATTCAGCAGCTGGATATAATTTTAACAGTGGAATATCAATGGCTCAGATGCAGCCGTCTATGCCTGTGCAGCAGATGAGGGAGATGAATGAGGTCAGGTATCTAAAGCCCAAACAAGAACAGAATGATGATAGTGTTTATGATGCTTGTTCATCAACGGTGGGGTATCAACAAATCATGGGAAAGTTTCCCTAGAAATTAAATTTTGTTTGTTCGTTTGTTTATTTGTTCACAGAGTCGAGCAGTGTAGGAGGACTCATGTCTCTCCTAGCTGTTTCTCAAGTTTGTCATCAGAGTGGCTTTTGCCATGTTTCCGCTTTATATTCCTATACAAAATTGCATACCATGTATGTTGAACCACAGGCTGATAATATTAATCCAGTTTTCCTTTTATACCCGATCAAACCCACATACGGTTGGGAGTCAATCATTAACTTTCGGACACGTTATCTATTACGTGTAAGAATCGATTATCTTAAATGGTGTAGAGGAATCCACAGCTCAACAAGTCAACTATTTTCCACAACACAGGTTGTTTAACTAACAACACCAAAGATAAACATGAAATTCTAGAAGAGACATTCAATTGACTGACAGTTTTGGACAAGAAAAATGCGAATGACTGATCAAAGAGATAATTGAACTCTGATACTAGGCTTCTAGTCTAAGACTTACAATCAAATCGCACTTTCATTATTAAAAGCTATGAAGAGATGCGTTTTTCGACATTTTTATTGTTTTGAGAATTTGAACTTAGCAGCATAAAATGAACAGAGCAAACCCTGCATGAGAATAATCTCAACAATAAAACTGGTAAGAGCATATTTACCATGGCCGAAAATGAAAAGCGGGATTCTAAACATTCTATGATCTATATGCATAAGACTTCTCATGGAAATTACAACACACTTAGAAAAAAACCATGCTAGATAAAAGGCCAAATAGAATGCGTAGAAATACAAATTTTAAGAAATACAAATTTTAAGAAATCTAATGGCAATACCAGCCTGCAATTAGTAACAAGAGAAATTCTGATACACTCCCAATTGTATGCAGTTACTTACTTGAGAGGGGAACTCATGTAGGAGAAAGGATAGAAAAAACCTTTCTTTTTGGGTGTTTCTCATTCTTACATGTCCTGGTCGCAAGGGTCAAGAGTATGTCACTCTGTGCTCTTCTCAAGATAACAATGTATAGCTAAGAGAAAATCTGAACCGTTTGGGTTTGGTCGGTTTAGATTGGTGGCGGGGTTACTGCTCATCCCTAGCCCAAATCAAAGAAAAAACAAAGACAAAAACAAAAACAAAACAAAAATAAACCAAAGAAAAATTGCAGCAGCTATGCTATCCATACTAGCAAACGATCAAATGATGCACATAACTTTAGCTGATATTTCCATGATCAAATAAGTCTTATGTTTCATCATCATAATCAAAGTGCAAAGCAATAATTTGTCCACATATCTGTAATCTAAGACAGAAAAGTTATTCTACCCAAGAGATGATACATATCGTGGTACTTTTGACCAATCCCTCTAACCCTGCACAACTAAACCAGAATAAAAGCATATGATCAAGAACAAGCCCGATAGTTTTTCATAAGGTTGGCTAGAACACAATCGCCACACCACCATTATTGCCATCTTCTTCTTTGATGTACATTCGATTAAGTTGAAAATAAAAGTAGCCTTAGCCCCATATAAAAACATTGAAATTTAGCTAAAAAACCCCTTCCATACCCATTACCATTGCCACCATAAATATAACACCAAATGACCAGAAAATATATCGACTGATACGTAGCATCAAATACCCATAAAAATCGCGCCTTTTTTTTGTTTTTATTTCACTTCTTGATGCTACCTCTTATGCCGGGCTTGGGCTTGGTAGATGATGTCTCAGGAAGACTAGCATGACGATTCACAATCTTATCCTCCTCAAAGGGGATCTTAGGGTGCTTAGCGTCGTGATGGATCTGCATCGACTTGACGTCCGGCACGGTGGTCTTGCAGTGGGGACACTCGTACTTAGCGTGGCCGCCCTTTTCTTGACCGGTCCTGTCAGCTAGTCCCGCCTTGCCTCCTCCTCTGTTGGTCGTGGCGGCGTCGATCTTCGACGCTATCTCTTTCGCCGTGTGCTTCTTCGGCTTCGCCTTGCCGGTCATGGTGTTGATCGCGATTTGGATTCTGATCGAATCCCTAAAGAGAGAAGAGTGATGATGACTGGGGACAAAACCAGGGGAGGGGAGGGGCGGGGCGGGGCGGGGCGGGAGGATATGATATTTATAGCGGGCTGTTTGGTGGGAAAAAGGTAACGAATCACGCGACCATGACCTATCTGAAAATATCATTTTGTACCCTTAGGTTTTATAAATTAATAAACGACCTATATAGTGTACTAATTTATTTTCATCAACATCAGGGGTGGAAACGTTAATTAACTGTAATATGTGGATGGATCTTCTCTTCTTCTTCCTACTCCTAAATTTCCCTTTTTTATTTTTCTGTGGAGAGAAAAAAGAATCAGAACTCTTGGACCTGTTTCTCTCTCTAAAATATAGGAAGGACACTTTTCTTGCTTTCTCTCTCCTAAAAAAAAATGTAACTTCCTTTCTTTTGCGGATTCTATTAAAAGTATTGTTCGCGGTATCTCTCTGCTTCGAAGGGGGAAGAATTGCTTCACCGGCAGCTGAGGAGACTTGACTGTGGAGGCTTTGGAATGGGAATCCCGGTCACGTTTGCCGAAGTTACGGCGGAGGCGTGCTGGTGATGAGGACGATACTAATCTGCGATGAATTTCGACGGCATAATTTCAATGTCCTTGGTTACTGAGTCGGAGGGACTCTCACCGTCGTTGAGCGAAGGTACGGTTTAATAAATTTTCGTTCTCTCTTAATCTGTTGATGTTTTCCTATGAAATGCAATTGATTTTGTTGATTTCCTTACATTTTGGGTTTTGAATTGAATTGCCCATTTTCACCTTCCTGAACGTGGATTTGATCTATTGCCAGAATCTATTTTGGAAAATGGTCTTAATTATAAATTTGTTTCACCTCTATACTCATAGTTGCTTGCTTTCTTTTTGTGATTAACAAGTTGTTTTGTTCTACTCCCCGGAGACGAAATTTTGCTACAATGTCTTATGTAAAGTGCAATTTACGTGTTCTCAAATTTGATTTGACAAAGGCTGAACTTGGCACTTAAAGATTGACTTTGTGATTTCAGAATTTGAACTTGAGATTCTAGTTCTTAAAGATCTGAATGAAATCTTATGGAAGCACAAATGCAGAAAACATTTATTGAGCCTTTAATTTTATACCATACGTACGTATATTTGATATATCTGTATGTATCAATATATGGTATATCTGTATGTATCGAAGTATTAATTATATATCCTTATGACCTTTTGTTTTCGGAAAACTAGATGCTTTACTTTCTATTGAAAAGTTTTTTAGGGGTTCTTGTGAATCGAGGAGTGGAAGGGAAGAAAAGACAAGCTTCTTTAAACCCAGCTCCTTTATTTCATAAGATGTAGTTTAGCCGCCACCGGGGTAATGCATGCCGAAAATGATGGATCTTCTTATTTGTAGAGCATGCGGGATTTTCTTTGCTAGAATTTTTATTTCTGTACTTTATTGCTTCTAATGAGGGAATGAATATATCTCTAAGGGGTCAAGGAGTATAATTACAGAACGTGAACAATGGAGTTATTTCCCTCTCTTGCTTTACAATCTTCTCTCTAATCGTTGTTAGTCACTGAATGTTATTTCAGATGCACTGTGGCAAATGAACTTGAGAGCAAGTGAAACAATGGAATCTGGTCAATATCCTGAACATCCTGGAGAGCCAGATTGTTCTTATTACATTAGAACAGGCTTGTGTAGATTTGGAGTGACATGTCGATTTAATCATCCGCATGATAGAAAGCTGGTATGGACTGTAGCATAATTTTCTGATTATTTTCTGACTTAAAGGTATGTATGGTTGGTAATAAGATGATACCAATGTGTTCTTATGGAAATTTTAGGAATTTCCATTTTGAAAACTTAGTTATAATTTCATTTCCTTTGATAGCATTTGAAAACTTAGTTATATTCTTATAAATATTTTTCCTTTATAATTGTCGAGCACCATTATCTTATTAATATGTTTGTAGATTCAACTTGATTTGTCTTTTCCCGATAAGAGGATTTAGGAACTTTTTTTTATCATAAACTCATGAATATACACAAAGGTAAGAAATGAGGCTGATTAGTTACTGATTTTGAGGGACTAACTCTCAAGGACACAAATATGCTTCTTGTGCAAGTTACTTCTTTACTGGCTCCTCGATATCGGAAACTTAACTGAACTCTATCTAAATTTCAGGCTATTGCCACTGCAAGGATGAAGGGGGAGTACCCAGAAAGGACTGGACAGCCAGAATGTCAGGCATGTATTTGTTATTCTAAGAATCATTGCTTGCTAACAATGGTTCTTTGTCTTCTGACATGTTTTTTTTCTTAACAAATTGTCTGCTAGGTTTGTACTGTTTTAGTTCTATCTATTCAGATCCTATAACCTCGGCGTTTATAACATAATTATTGCCCTTTTGTTTTTAAATAACATGAAAACACATACTGCGGTCTGTATAGTAAAGAGTTATTGGTTCAGTTGGACTGTCAAGATCGAATACCAATAAAGATTCATGTGCTATACTAACCAGTTTAGATCAGTTATTCTTCTTGTAGAAGTATACCATCTTTGAATTTGTCTGTCACTCTTGATTTTGAAACTGAACTTCTTTTTTGATGCTCTACAGTACTATCTGAAGACAGGTGCATGCAAGTTTGGACCAACATGCAAGTTTCATCATCCTAGGGAAAGAGCCGGGATTGCCTTGAATATTTTAGGTTACCCACTTCGCAAGGTTCAGTCTACTAGTTTTATTTAACTATTTTAAGTGGGATTGAAAATGGGATATTGGGGAAAAAGTCAGCGAAGTTGCAGTTGAACTAAAAACAGGGGAGGGGGTGGAAGAACTAAAAGTAGATTTAGATTAATGAATTTTATCCTTACTAAAATAAGCTAGTGTACATTATAAAAGATGGATAACTTCTGCTGGGGACTCCATCAGAAATTCATAAGATGACAGAGAAGGAGATACAGGGAATATAAGAACATTCATGTAAAACAGGATCTGGTTCAGTTTGTGTAAAATCCATAACAAAATTACAGGTCTTGTCATTCTGTCCAGCATTGCAAATTTCTCATCACATATCTGAGATGGAAGGTTGTGTCCAAGTCTTAAATGTTGAATGATAATTTTTCCTATTTTTCTCTATACTTTTCGTCACCCTATAGAATGAAGCTGAATGTGCATATTATTCAAGAACCGGACAGTGCAAGTTTGGAAGCACATGTAAATTCCACCATCCTCAACCAACTAATATGACGGTCTCACTTCATGGATCTCCTGCTTTCCCAGCTGTCCAATCACCATCTACATCTGATCAGCATTCATATCATGGAGGACCGTCTTTTATTCCTAGCCAAAGGTGGCAAGGTTCTTCTAGTTATGCTCCCCTAGTCATTCCTCAAGGAATAGTGTCAGTTCCAGGTTGGAATGCTTACAGTGTAAGTCCTCTGACCTTATGTAAGCTAGGGTGGGTCTTTGTTTTGTGTTTTAGAAAAATGATTGTTATTTCAGGGCCAGCTAGGATCGGTGCCATCTTCAGAACAAACAGGAGGAAACAGTCAGATTTATGGAACTTCAAACCAGAGTGAATTGGCAAATCCACCTCAAGCAGCTCTATCTCCGTTCCCCTCTGGCTCTGTCCCTGTAGGCTTTTACACATTACAGAGAGAGAATGTATTTCCTGAAAGACCAGGCCAGCCAGAATGTCAGTTCTACATGAAAACTGGAGATTGCAAATTTGGTGCAGTTTGTCGTTTCCATCATCCAAGAGACAGAGTAGTTCCTCCTCCAGATTGCATATTGAGTCCCCTTGGCCTTCCTTTACGCCCGGTCAGTTATGTTCTTGAATTTTATATATATATATTTTTTTAACAAATGTTTGAGACTAATCAACGTGATACTCGTAATTTTGATCAACAGGGAGAGCCCTTATGCATCTTCTATTCACGATATGGAATCTGCAAATTTGGCCCAAGCTGCAAATTTGACCACCCAATGGGAATATTCACACATGATCTATCTGCGTCATCCTCAGCCGATGACTTGGTCCCTGTTTTTTTGAGTTCATCATCTGGAGCTACTGCCTTAAATTTTTCAAATGAGGCTCTGGTTGAAGCAGTCGCTGTAAAGACAAGACAGCTTTCACTCTCTGAGACTAGACAGATGCCTTCTGATGAGGACAATATCGATAATACAGAGAGCTGAAACCGGCCCGAATAAAAGAAAGGGAAAGTTCATACTCCTTGAAGGTTAAAAACAAAGTGTTATCTGTATCTATATTCATTTTACCATAGAGTTCAGTTTGACTGATTCAGATCTCCGGAATCTTTATATTTATCGATTTGTATATTAATCTGCATAATACTGTTACTTTTGGTTAAAACACAGAAAACAAATGTGAACAGTTCCAATTATTTACTAAAATTCTCAGTTTGGAGTTTTGGTTGTCCCTTAAATTTTTGAATATTAAAAATGTTACATCATATAAGATTAAGCCCCTCTCGAGAGTGGAACTATTTTTCTGAATCGATTTCAATCGTATATATCAGTTTTATACCGGTATGTTATAACTCTTTCAAGCACCTCTACTGAAGTAAAGACTCCAAACGGAAGAAGAGTGCCTCTGCCTCATGATGTCCGCCACAGTGCTCAATTCTCTCTCACATTACTCCTGTTTCTAGGCAATACACTTACTTACCTACAATAACGCAACTCCAACTCCAACTCCAACCTCAACTTCAACTTCAACTCATGTGAGTACTTACTTTAAAATATGATCAATTCTCTATTTTAAATGTTGTAACAGTTTTCTTATTAATAGATTAAACTTATTTCCGAACCACATCAGTCTTTTATTTTTATTTTTTTTATTGCTGTGGGTGGGTAGTAACTTGAGACGTATCATGATTTATGACATTTGGTGATTGTCATGAAGAGCTCATTGACCTATAGTTTTTCGTAGGGAGAATGTGTAACAATAGAGAGAATGATGATCTGACTGAGATTGTTAATTAACTTCAATCGATCGTCTAAACAGTTGTTAATCAACTGCAATCGCTCATCTGAATGAATTTCTCTCTGTACTTCAGAAAATTGAATAGAAGATGCATGGCGCGCAGTCGAAAATGCAACCTAAGTTTGTTAAAAATGGAGAAAGAAGAAAGAAGTTGAAATCACAATCTTCATGCAATGATATTGACAGAAGGGATAGTTCATTTTAGTCAGAAAGGATTTCTTTCATTTCTGTAAGAACTCTCAAACAAACTACTTAGCAATATAGTCGAACGAAACCCGATCAAGCTTTGTTTCTTTTCTTTCTATACAGATTATTAGCATTTACATAGAAGAATAATTTGTATGGTAGAATCTATCTGTTAGACCCATTATTATTATTATTATTATGAGGCTATTTTAGTAATTGACTGGTTAGTAGTATAAATAGGAATTGTATGGTTAGGGTTTAGGGAGGAATTGATTTTGGAGAGTAAGGACTCTTAAGGAGAGACGGTCTACCTCTCGAATAGTAGACCAATCTATGTTATTTTGGCTATTGCATAATAAAGATTAGCCCTAATTCTATATCTCTAGATCGGGTCCTATCAAATTGGTATCAGAGCACTCAATCGATAATGGCTGCGAAGAAGGTAGAGGCACTTGAGGAGAAATTGGAGAGCGAAGTATCGGCGATTAAGACAACGATCGAAGAACGCTTCTCGACCGTGCAACAACAATTTTCGTCGTTGGAAGCTATGTTGGTGAAACTGACCGAAATGCAAGTTCGGTTATTGCCAAACCCTAATCAACCTACGGGCGGTCAGGTAGTAGGGGAAAGCGAGGGAGAAGGCAGCCAGGGCTGTCGTGCAGGAGGCGAGCAGGCTGCAGGGGGAGAATTGACGGTAGGCTGCGCCATGGGGGGCGCGGGTGTGGAAGGTCAGGTTAGAGGTGCCTTTGGGGGTGACCCGAGTAGCAAGTTGAAGGCGGCGTCGCCACAGTGGGGGCCGGCCGAAAGGGGTCAATTCCGACCAAGGGAAAATTGGACAGAATTCGTTGATTGGTCTAGGGGTGGAACCGTCGCTAGCAGCGGGGTAAGGACGCCAAGGGCAGATTTTAGGATTCCGGCGGAACCCCCTTGGGTGGGGCAAGGGCAATATGCAGCAGGGCAAGACAGAATGTGGGCTGACCCATAGATTCGCAAGCTGAAAATGCCGATCTATGAAGGCGATAATGCAACCGCATGGGTATATAGGGTGGAAAGATACTTCGCGGTTAATGGGCTGTCCAAGGAGGAAAAGTTACAGGCAGCGGACCTCTGTTTGGAGGGACCGGCGTTGTCATGGTTCCAATGGTGCAAGCATCGCCAACCCATTGGGTCATGGGCTGAATTCAAGCAACGGGTAATGGTGAGGTTTCGGACCTCGCAAGATGGGGACTTGTACGAGCAGTTTTTGGCCCTTCGTCAAGAGAGGACAATTTTGGAATATCGGGAGAAATTTGAGTTGCTTTCGGGCCTATTAACCGGTGTCTTGTCGGAGGTCTTAGAGGGGAATTTTCTAAAGGGGTTGAAGTCGGAAATTCGGGCAACATTGAGGTTGCTTCGGCCACAAGGATTGGGGGAATACATGGACTTGGCATTACAAGTGGAGGAGAAGAAAAATGCCAAAAAAGCAGTAAAAAACAGCACTGGCAGTATGGTTACAAAAGGCTATTCCAGAAACTATAACGCTCGGACTCAAACCGTCACCGTTGGTAAGGAGGCTTCGGGAGAGTGGAGAGCCGGAAACAGCCCGGAGGGGAGTTTCAAGAGGTTGACGGAGACCAAGTTGGTGAATAAAAAAGCTAAGGGGTTGTGTTTTCGTTGCGACGGGAAATTCACGCCTGGGCATCGTTGTAAGGAGAGGAGGCTCCAGGTGTTAATGGTCGATGATGAGGTAGAAACGGATGAGGAGAGGCAGGAGGAACTAGTGCATCACCATCTAGACTCCCGATTTCCGGACCATCCACATCGTACCACAGTTTCCCGATTTCCACCTTGAGGACAAGGTGTCTCGTTGGAAGGGGAGTAATGCTAGACCCGTCATTATTATTAGTAGTAGTATTATTATTAGTATTATTATTATTAGGCTATTTTAGTAATTGGCTGGTTAGTAATATAAATAGGAATAGTATGGTTAGGGTTTAGGGAAGAATTGATTTTTGAGAATAAAAACTCTTAGGGAGAGACGATCTACCTCTCGAATAGTAGACCAATCTATGTTATTTTGTCTATTGCATAATAAAGATTAGCTCTAATTCTATATCTCTAGATCGGGTCCTATCACTATCACACAACACATGAGAGGCAACAATTTGAAGGCAACTGTACTATGCAGTAGAAGCTGTCTTCCACTCCTGTTCTTGTTTTCATTGCTTATATACCTGATCCGCTGATCGGTCGCTATAAAGGTCCATTAGATGACGTAGTTTAAACTCATAGTACATACTTGTTCTTTGATTTCGGCTGTGGATATGGATCACTCCAACAATCATCCTCTTTCACGGATTTTCTCCATCTCTTTCTGAAGATCTCCAATTCAATGTAGGATCGCCTCCTCACCTTCATTAGAGAGAAAAAGGAGATGAAATTATTAAAAACTGTATTAATATAATTAATTGAAATACATGGTGAGGTGGGACCGGCTTTAGTATAATCGGTTCCTAAGGCTCAATCAAAAAATTAAGCATTTAGTATCGAAAATTCAAAAGACTCGAGACTTACATCAGCCCTGTGATCCTTAGCATGAGACTCTGATGATGCCTGCAGCAGGAAAACCGAGAGATTAAGAACTGTGATGCGGAAAACAGACAAACCATTTAAACTGTAAATTCAAATTTTCAGAAAGTCACTTGCTTTTTTCAGTTAGTTCCTTTCAAAATCGATAACTAATCATTATGCATTAATCTCGAGTGAATTATTTATTGCCAAAGGATGATCATTGTTTGTTTTACTTCCAACCTCGTTCTTATCTAGACCTCCGAGAGTGGGGAGACCATAATGGATCACATACTCGGAATCTACAACACCAACATTTTTCGTTCGATCGCCCTACATAACAAGAACATCATGAAACATAAACTTAATCGAATACATATACAAGACAAGAAGATATTAGACAGCTTGCCTGAGCGCAATAACCGAGCTGCATATCTAAGCCCCAGGCATGGACCAAGTCATTCTGCATAATTATTATAAATGGATCAAAGTTAATACCCTTATATAGGGAGAGAGAGAGAGTCCCAGAGAAGGATTGTGCACTTAAACTATAGTAGAGAATCATCAAACTACACCAATCTGTCTAGAAACATCCTCAAATTAGTTGAAAGAAAACCTGACGAGGCTGGTATCTTGGGTTTTATTTTGGACCAGTTTAGAGTTTTAGCATGCTATTCAAGATGAAGAGCGGTATTGAATTATACCAATTGATCATAATTTGTTAGGTATGTTAAGTTACCAATTATCCTAAAAATTTAAACTGGTATGAAACGAGCCCAATTTTGTAATCTATTATTGAGATTCTTAACATTTCTCGTCACGGGCAAGTCTATGACAATGTGGCCTTGCACGAGCAAAAAAAAAGCTCAAGAAGTATATCATATTAAAAAATATCAAAAGGAGGAACATCCTTGATTTGAACTTAAGACTTTAGCTCTGATACCACATTAAGTTAACGATAATCCTAAAAGTTCGAATTAATATAAATCGAGCTCAACTATATTATCTATCATTGAGACTCTTAACAAAGTAGACCATGCTTGTGCATGATAGCATTATGAACATCATAAAAGGTCTTAACATCCTAATCATATAACCAATTACCTGGATCATGTACCAAGCACAACGCCATGCGGCTCTAGAGAAAACGGGGCCATCATCTCTACCCACCTTTAATACCGAACATAAAAACGAAATAAGTACATAATTTCGCATAGTATGCACAAGTAAATGGGATCCTTTTGTTGGTATGTAAAATTTTACCCGGTGCATGGGGGAGATATGCTACTGGCATCACAGCCTTGACCACCATTATTAGGCCTGTAAATCCTTCTGCAAGGGAAAGTGAACCGGCCAAAATTATACACAAGATTAAGATTAAGATATCACTTGAAGCCTTCTATCTAAGAGGATGAGGTTGTACTCTAAAAACAATCACAAATTGTTACTAACAAAAATGGTGGTGGGAAGAACCTGTGAACTGTTGATCTCCTCCCACGTGCGGTAATTTGATGATGCATTTCCGAGTCGTGAGCATCAAGTGCTGGTTGAGATATCTCAAGCCCTTCACTTTTAATGATCGAAACATACCTGCAGGAAGAATCTGTCAAGTAAATATGTTTTGATTTTTCCTCTCTTCTTCCTTTAAATGAAATATAATTAGTATACTTTTTGGGCGAGAAATTGTTGATTCCAAGGTCCTCGTCCCAGAGAAAAATGTAACTGTATTCTGCGATTATATCAGGATGTAAGAACCGCTTTGCAAACCACCTGTTAATTATAAAACACAGTTTCAGATAAAAACATAACTAGACTAAATATCAACTTTTGCAATGACCAAAAAAAAAGCATTGGAAGTGTGGCAGACTGAAACAGTTTACCATTTTGTTTGATTTAATGCAGATACATGGATGACACGCTTACTCCATTCGAAATCATTCCATTCACCAACGATGCCATCATAATGGAAAAGCATCACAGCAAAATCACCTGAAAGAAACTGCAATATGAGGCATTTTTAGTACAATTACTTGATAGGCCTCAATGTTTAAACTTGAAGCCTATAGATGTAGACAGATTAAGTCATATACCTTCGTCACCATTTTATCGACAAGATCTTTTTGCTTTGTTCCAACAGCCATCGCGAGCAAGTTTGTTGACAAATTACCATGATCCTGCCCAGACACAATCCAAAATTAGGAGATAAAAATGGTCATATTAAGGCTTTAAAGAGAGTAACAAATAACTTGTGATAGGATAGCGAATTTCTGACTCGTTACCTGAGTAAACTTCTTGGGAGTGCCCCATAATGGTCTCATTACCAAGTCGGACGTTCCGGAAATAATACCTTTAGGCAATGCTTTGCTTCCATAAGGCCGGCATCGATCCTAAAACATATAAACAAATACGAGAGTTTAAACAAATCAAACATTTAATGTAAGTTCATAGAGTTTGTATGGATGGATAAGAAAAGAAACAAACCTCACATTTGTCGGCTTTTGTATTAAAAAAACCATCGGCCAATCCCCATCTCAAGACATTCTGAACAACAGGGCAGAAAAGGATATACAGTAAGCAGATAATTCTGATTTTGAACAATGTATGTTGTTGGATATTGAAGTGACAAGATGCATGTTTATATACATACATACCTTGCTGTTATCTGGTGCTATAAATGCACAGCCTATGAAGAACACTAGACACAGAAATGAAGCTGTGGAAAATAAAAGGGTACAACAAAGAAATGATCTCCTACTTTTAGGATCTAAAATTGAGGATTCCTGACAAGAAAATGGAAGTAGAAAAAGATGGTAAGAGCCAAAACTCTTAAATGGATAATTTCAAGGCGGAAAAAACAATGAAGTATAATCCATACCCGGAATTTCAAAATGCGGCTCATCGAAACAATCTTCAAAGTTCAAATCTCTCCTATAGTCATACACAGACACAAAATTTACATACATACATACAAACATACATACATACATACATGTATTTTCACAAAACACACTAAAAACCAATTACACTAAACTCTAAAAAAAAAAGAAGAAGGGAGAAACAGAGAAGAGGCAGAGCAAGAGAGCAACTTACACAACAGGTTAGCTTCATATGCCATGAAACTCCAGAAAATCCACAAGGAAACAAGCCAAAATCAGACGGAAGAAGAAGAAGAAGAAGGAAAATAAAAAAACGTTATAAAGAGTGGGAAGAGCAGAAAAGCAAAACAGGGGGGATGGAAATGAAAACGTAGAGAAGAAGGTAAGTAGCGTATTAGAAGGGGAGGGAAAAGAAAGAAGAGCCGTTTTTTACTTTTAAGAAAGAAAACAAGTAGTTGTAGTAAGAGCAGAGGAATCTAAAAATCTTGAACTATGAGGACAAGTCAGACCACCGCCTCTCTGTCTCTGTCTCTGTCTCCCTTACTCTCATATGTACGTATGTACGTATGTACGTATGTACGTATGTATGTATGTATGTATGTAGTAGACGGTTGATATAGATGTAAAATACGTAGATATTTTTGTAAAATTTATACAATAACAATGACGAGGCGGAAAATAAATGGTCCACCTCAATTATTGAATGCACATCATGGGACCCACCACATGAGGTCATCGGATTGGTGATGTGTCTCTCTTAAGAAATGTTAAACGAGAAACTTTAGTGTATTTAACAGATTTGATTAATCTCTCGGATTGACTTTTTCTAAAGGTTTAAACTTTATAGTATATATCCATTTGATATCAGTTCTGAATGCTATAAAATAAGGGGGAGGAATCACTTTCAATTTGAAGAGGTAGATATCCAATATCCAATATCCAATACCCAATACCCAATATCCAATACCCAATACCCAATATCCAATATCCAAATCTTAGAATAAGGTGATCCTATGAATAAGATCATAAACTTCTATTTTGACCCATCAGAAGAGTTTGAATACTGAACAGCCCACTAGCAGCTCCACCCGACATGTCGTTAGTTTCTTTCTTTGTGTGCCCGTTACAGGTGATCCTATGAATAAGATCATAAACTTCTATTTTGACCCATCAGAAGAGTTTGAATACTGAACAGCCCACTAGCAGCTCCGCCCGACATGTCGTTAGTTTCTTTCTTTGTGTGCCCGTTACAGATTTTGGTGCCTTTAATTTCTGAAACCGCGATTTGGAAATAATTACAGCTAATTACTTTCCGTTAATTTCTTATGAATTAGGGATTAATTGGGGACGCTTGAAATAGGAAGGCACAGGGTGAATGGCATATCACTAATCAAGGAAAAAATATTTTAACATTGATGACATTGTTATCCCAATTTTAACAGCTTTGCCGTAAATAACTTGTAAACAGCTAACAATGTCGGACGCCGTTTTATATGTATCTATCTATATATATATATATATATATACATGTTATGAACATTGCATGAGGCGACTAGTTTGTGCCGTAATTGAGTTTTCAACGATGAAGTTGCTTACGTTTTCTCTCTTATTGCTTCTTTCTTTTGCTACTGCTGATCCTTCTTCTTCCCAGGAGAATGAAAACGAGAATGCTTTCGCTTCAATCGAGTCTTCCAGTTTGAGAAACCACCGCTCGTTGATGGACTTCGTTTCATTTATGAGGGGACTGTCGGGGCAAAAGGAAAGGAAAAGGAAGGAGCCTCATACAATTCCAACGTCACGGGAACTTGGGTTCGTGGTCCCAAGTGACCTGAATCGTCAACTGTCTCGTGAAAGTCTTCCTGTAAAGGAATCAAAGAGAAAAGTTCCGACCGGTCCGAATCCCGAGCAACCTCCAGAAAGTCCTCCAGTAAGGGACTCGAAGAGAAAAGTTCCGTCCGGTCCAAATCCCGAGCAATCTCCAGAAAGTCCTCCAATAGGGGACTCAAAGAGAAAAGTTCCGTCCGGTCCGAATCCCGAGCAACCTCCAGTAAGGGACTCAAAGAGAAAAGTTCCGACAGGTCCGAATCCCGAGCAACCTCCAGAAAGTCCTCCAGTAAGGGACTCGAAGAGAAAAGTTCCGTTCGGTCCAAATCCCGAGCAATCTCCAGAAAGTCCTCCAATAGGGGACTCAAAGAGAAAAGTTCCGTCCGGTCCGAATCCCGAGCAACCTCCAGTAAGGGACTCAAAGAGAAAAGTTCCGACAGGTCCGAATCCCGAGCAACCTCCAGAAAGTCCTCCAGTAAGGGACTCGAAGAGAAAAGTTCCGTCCGGTCCAAATCCCGAGCAATCTCCAGAAAGTCCTCCAATAGGGGACTCAAAGAGAAAAGTTCCGTCCGGTCCGAATCCCGAGCAACCTCCAGTAAGGGACTCAAAGAGAAAAGTTCCGACAGGTCCGAATCCCGAGCAATCTCCAGAAAGTCCTCCAATAAGTGACTCGAAGAGAAAAGTTCCGACCGGTCCGAATCCCGAGCAATCTCCAGAAAGTTCTCCAATAAGAGACTCGAAGAGAAAAGTTCCGACCGGTCCGAATCCCGAGCAATCTCCAGAAAGTCCTCCAGTAAAGAGAAAAGTTCCTACTCACCCCATTCGATATTTGGTCTAATAGTGCAGCTTGTCTTCGTGGATTGGGAACAAAGAGAGCGAAAGTTCCTTCTCCAAGAGATGAGAGAGAAGTAGAGAAGGAAAACGAATTCCGTTATTCTATTATTATAAATAAATTATTAATAATTGCATCGTAGTTATACTATGCAAATTTAACTAGTCGTAATCACATGAAAGTCCTTCACGTATTGATGTTTACAATGGCACACTAAACATTTTAGTCGTTTGCAATTACAACAAAATCTTTGTGGTCTACACATACCTCATTAGTATTTAGTGTGTTCCTCAGATACAGTTTTTCATGCTTCTTCTATCTTCAATAGAACAAAACAAAACACAACAATTAATTAAGGAGGTATAGAAAGCATCCTTCAATACCAACCAGAGCTTCATGCTTCCCTTTCGGCTTTCTCTATGACGACAATATTTTAAAAACAGCAATCACGTCCACTTCCTTAACGGTTGATAATCGATGTGCCACCACAATTGTCCGATGCATCTTGAACTAGTCATTTGAAACAAATTAAATCTGATTGGTTATTTATGAACATAAAACGGGGGATTAAGAATACGAAACCGGGGATGAAAACACAAATCTTTATTTCCGTCGGCTTTCTTCGAGTGAAGGAAATCCCAAATTGAGTCAAGCTCGATCTTTTCTAGATTACACAATGAATAGAATTACAATCGACTTTTCTATTAATTCTATAATTGATTCTAACTGTTTAGAAATCTGAGACTAACAAACTAACAGTTTAACAAACAAATAGTTCGCTAAGCCCATCTCTTCCGCCATCCTACTACTGTGTCGATGAACTTAAGGGGTTTGTTATTTCAATGACCCTAAAAATGCATTGTCTTTTTATATTCCAATTAGATTTTGTGGGCCTAAACTGACATTGAAGCATACTAGTCCTACTAGCTCTAACCTGTTGTAAGCCAGAAATGAATTCATGGGCATTTTGCCAATTTAGAAGCGGCTGCAATTTCACCCTCTCTCATATGCCTATATTGGCCCGGATAATTTCGATAACCAAATCGTGTCGGTAACCAATATCGGTTCTTGGCTGACAGTACCCATCTGGCTGTCTTACCCACATTAGTTGAAACTTTTGAATTTCGATTGCTTCAAGAGTAACTTGACCTGAATCCGGATCGTAAAACCTCTGCAACAATGCGATTTCAGTTGATTTTGCACGAACGCTTTCTCCAACAAGAACAAATGTCTGAAAGAAAAGTTTGTTAAGAGATATAAATATACATCTTTGATCTTTGTTTGTAATGCTGAAAGAATAATTTTACTAAATTATTACTATCTTACATTGCCAGAAAGAAAAAAGAAAAAAAATTAAAAAAAAAGAAACAAGTCAGAAGGATTTGATTCTCCTTCTGGTTTATGTTCTCAGAGACAAACATATAAACATAAAATTTGGCTCACAAAATATATTTAAATACAATAATTAAACATTTAAAAAAAAAAATTGTCTTAAACATGAAATCGATGTCCTCTACACAAGAAACGAGGTATTACATATCATACACTGGCCCCTAAACACGAAGTTGAAGCACTCATGTAAAGTGCAACTGAAGAACCATAAACCCCATCCTTGATGTTTATCAAAGTCTCATGCTTTCCTTTCTCCACTATTGTCCCGTTCTTAACAACCGCAATAACATCTGCATTCTAGATCGTTGATAATCTATGAGCCACCACAATTGTTGTCCGATTCACCATGACTTTGTCTAATGCATCTTGAACTACCTTTTCCGATTCGGCATCAAGTGCACTCGTAGCCTCGTCTAGTAGAAGTACTTTTGTACTCTTCACTATAGCTCATGCTATGGCCACTCTTTGCTTCTGCCTGCCCGGCATTTGGGTCCCACGTTCCTCTACAATAATATTATAACCCTGCATAACTTTCCCCATTTAGAAACATTAATCATCAATCAGTGTTGGTAATCATTTAGTGCTTGATTGAAAAGAGAAATAAGAGTTCTTTTTCCTAACCTGTGGTAAGCTGTTAATGAACTTGTGAGCATTGGCCAATTCAGATGCAGCCAATATTTCTGCTTCTGTTGCATTTCCTTCTTTTCCACAAGTGATGTTAGAACAGATACTTTCATTGAATAAAACTAGTTCTTGACTGAAAAATCCCATTTGTTTGAAGAAGGTGAAACCACTTCCTAATAAAGAGTGATCAGAGTTGACTTTTTGTGTTAATTGAATTTTGGCATTGAATACCATTCCTAAGATTGAAGGAGGTTAAAACAATTTTTTTGGAAGAAGAATCAACTCAATTGGATTTGAATTGATCAAGTTATGACCTAATCTAGGATATGTTATTTTTGAAGATTTTATTGCTTGATTAGCAAGGCAACTCAACAAATTTGAATTTAATCAGATCCAAATTTGATTCCAGCAAGTTTAGAAGTTCATTTCTAGTGTGTTTTCTAGTGTGTTGGAGGTGTTGGTGGAGCAATTCCATCATTAGATGAGTTTTTTTGTCAAAATTGATAATTTGTCCACTTGGTTGTTATAAGTTAAGAGTGCATATATGAATTTATCAATTTTTGTCTAAAGCAACTAGTTTTATTGTTTCTTAAGTAGTTTAAGTCTCAATTAATATTTGTAAGCATGTTTTAGATATTTAGCTTCATTTTTAATTGTTATTTAGTCAATCACTTTTCAATTAATACAATTAAGCTTTAGTTTTTTTAATAATTTGATATTCCATTTTTTCTGATTCTGCTTATCAGTTCTATTTTTCTACTATAGAATCTATTTTTGCTAGTTTTTTAGTTCATTCTAACTCAAACCAACTTCAATCTTTAATTTCTCTAACACCATGTTAGACCCGTCATTATTATTATTATTATTATTATGAGGCTATTTTAATAATTGGTTGGTTAGTAGTATAAATAGTAGTAGTATGGTTAGGGTTTAGGGAGGAATTGATTTTGGAGAGTAAGAACTCTTAGGAAGAGACGGTCTACCTCTCAAATAGTAGACCAACCTATGTTATTTTGGTTATTGCATAATAGAGATTATCCCTAATTTCATATCTCTAGATCGAGTCCTATCAAATTGGTATCAGAGCACTCGATCATCGATGGCTGCGAAGAAGGTAGAGGCACTCGAGGAGAAATTGGAGAGCGAAGTGGTGGCGATCAAAACATCGATCGAAAAACGCTTCGCGACAATACAGCAATAGTTTGCGCAACATAATTCGTCGTTGGAAGCCATATTGGGAAAACTGACGGAGCTGCAGTTTAGGTCACCATCAAACCCTGACCAACGTGTGGGTGGTCATGGCTGGGCAGCAGGGGACACCGTCGGAGAAGGCAGCCAAGGCAGCTGCAGTGGCGGCAAGCAGGCTGCAAGGGGGAAACGAGCGGTGGACGACATAGTAGAGGGCGCGGGCGTCGACGACAAGGTTAGGGAAGAGTTCAGTGGTGAATTAGGGGAAGGTTACGGAACGACAGCGCTGCCGTGGGGGTCAGCCGGAAGGGTTCAATTTGGACACAGGGAAAAAGGTGCGAAACAAGGGCCAACATGCGGTTATGTGGCAGGAACCGCCGCGAGTGTTGAGGTAAGGGCGCCGTGGGCTGATTTTAGGGTTCCGGCGGAACCCCCATGGGCAAGCCAAGGGCAGTACGCGAGCACACCGGGCAGAATGGGTGTTGATCAACATATTCATAAATTGAAGATGCCTATCTTCGAAGGCGAGGATGTGGCGGCATGGGTTTATAGGGTGGAAAGGTACTTTGAGGTTAATGGATTATCGGAAGGGGAAAAACGGCAGGCAGTCGATCTATGTTTGGAGGGGTCGGCGTTGTCATGGTTTCAATGGTGTGGGCACCGCCAACCTATGGGGTCATGGATAGATTTTAAACAAAGGGGGATGGTAAGGTTTCAGACTTCGCACGATGGAGAGTTATATGAACAGTTCCTGGCACTCCGCCAAGAGGGGACAGTGTGGGAATACGCGAGAAGTTCGAGTTGCTTTCCGGGCCATTAACGGGCTTCCCTCCGGAAATCTTGGAGGGAAATTTTTTAAAGGGGTTAAAGCCGGAAATTCGAACAGCATTGAGGTTATTATGGCCCAAGGGACTAGAGGAGTATATGGACTTGGCTGTACAAGTGGAGGAGAAGAAAAATGCAAAAAAACAGCAAAGGAGCAGCCATGGCAGTTTTGTTCATAAAGGGTATTCCGAGACTCATAGCTCTCGGACGCAAACTGTCACTATCGGTAAGGAGGTGCCGGAAGAGAGGAGAGCAGGGTACCGTCCGGAAGGGAGTTTCAAAAGGTTAATGGAGATAGAGATCTCAGACAAAAAAGCCAAAGGGTTGTGTTTTCGTTGTGATGAGAAATTTTCGCCCGGGCATCGTTGTAAGGATAGGAGGCTCCAAGTGTTAATGGTCGATGATGAGGATGATGATATGGTGGAACCGGGGGAGGAGAGGGAGGAAGAATTGGTGCATCACCATCTAGACCACTGGTTTCCAGACCATCCGCATCGTACTGCAGTTTCCCGATTTCCACCTTGAGGACAAGGTGTCTCGTTGGGAGGGGAGTAATAATTGAGGGTCTAACATTACTGTTAGACCCTCGATTATTAAGACTTATGTTAGGCGGAATATAACCTAATATAATCGTTATTCTTATGTTATAGTTATTATTATTATTAGTGAAGGCTATTTTAGTAATTAGTGATTAGTAGGTTAATTAGCAGTTCTTGATTAGGGTTAGGGCATTGAGAATTTTGGAGAGTAGGAACTCTTAGGGAGAGACGGTCTACCTCTCGAATTGTAGACCAATCTATGTTCTTTTGATTATTTCGGTTATTGAAGAATAAAGTTTAGTCATATTCGTAATTATCTAGACTGGGTCCTATCAAATTGGTATCAGAGCACTCGATCGACAATGGCTGCGAAGAAGGTAGAGGCACTTGAGGAGAAATCAGAGAGCGAAGTATCGGCGATTAAGACAATGATCGAAGAACACTTCTCGACCGTGCAATAACAGTTTTCATCGCTGGAATCTATGTTGATGAAACTGACTGAGATGCAAGTTCGGTCATTGCCAAACCCTGATCAACCTACAGGCGGTCGGGCAGTAAGGGAAATCGAGGGAGAAGGCAGCCAGGGCTGACACGCAGGAGGCGAGCAAGCTGCAGGGGAGAATCGAGGGCAGGCTGCGCCATGGGGGGCGCGGGTGTGGAAGGTCAGGTTAGAGGCGCCTTTGGGCGTGACCCGAATAGCGGGTTGAAGGCGGCGGCGCCACAGTGGGGGCCGGCCGAAAGGTGTCAATTCCGACCAAGGGAAAACTGGACAGAATTCGCTGATTGGTCTAGGGGTAGAACCGCCGCTAGCGGCGGGGTAAGGACGCCAATGGCAGATTTTAGGGTTCCGGCGGAACCCCCTTGGACAGGGCAAGGGCAGTATGCGGCGGGGTAGGGTAGAATATGGGCTAACCCGTAGATTTGCAAGCTGAAAATGCTGATCTTTGAAGGCGAGAACGCAACCGCATGGGTATATAGGGTGGAAAGATACTTCGCGGTTAACGGGTTGTCCGAGGAGGAAAAATTACAGGTAGCGGGCCTCTGTTTGGAGGGACCGACATTGTCATGGTTCCAATGGTACGAGCATCACCAACCCATTAGGTCGTGGGCTGAATTCAAGCAACGGGTAAGGGTGAGGTTTCGGACCTCGCAAGATGGGGACTTGTACGAGCAGTTTTTGGCCCTTCATCAAGAGTGGATAGTTTTGGAATATCGGGAGAAATTTGATTGCTTTCGGGCCCATTAACAGGTGTTTTGCCGAAGGTCTTAGAGGGGAATTTTCTAAAGGGGTTGAAGCCGAAAATTTGGGCAGCATTGAGATTGCTTTGACCACAAGGATTGGGGGAATACATAGACTTGGCATTATAAGTGGAGGAGAAGAAATATGCCAAAAAAGCAGTAAAAAACAGCACTAGCAGTATGGTTACAAAAGGCTATTTCGGGAACTATAATGCCCGGACTCAAACCGTCACCGTTGGTAAAGAGGCTTCAGGAGAGAGGAGAGCCGGAAATTGCCCAGAGGGAAGTTTCAAGAGGTTGACGAAAACCGAGTTGGCGACTAAAAGAGCTAAGGGATTGTGTTTTTGTTGCGACGATAAATTTACTCCCGGGCACCGTTGTAAGGAGAGGAGGCTCCATGTGTTAATGGTCGATGATGAGGATGATGATGAGGTAGAAACGGACGAGGAGAGGGAGGAGGATTCAGTGCATCACCACCTAGACTTGGCGGAAGTGTCGCTTAACTCGGTGGTTGGATTTACTCCCTAACACATTATGAAGCTAAAAGGGGAAATTGGGGGGTAAAGCGTAGTGGTTCTTATTGATAGTGGGGCCACCCACAATTTCATCTCCAACCGAGTGATTCTAAACTTAGGCTTCGAATTGACAGATACGGGCAGCCACATAATAACTCTGGGCACGGGTACTATGGTACGGAGTGCGGGAACCTGCAAGAACCTACGATTAGTGATGCAAAGGTTGGAAGTCATTGACAACTTCTTGCCTTTAGACCTGGGCAGTTCGGATGTGATTCTGGGAATGAAATGGTTGAGTTCAATGGGCGAAATGACAGTAAACTGGAAGCTATTAAAAATGAAGTTTCGGAGCAGAGGGAAGACCGTGAGGCTAGAAGGGGATCCGAGTCTGTGTAAGACTCTAGTAGCCTTGAAAACGATACTGCAGACCATTGAGCGTGAAGGACAAGGGTTCCTTATCGAGGTGAATCCGCAGATTGGTGGGGATCCGAAGGTGGGCAGCGAGGTTGAAAAGGCTGCGTAGGAGGTTGTGGACAGATTTGGCGATGTTTTCAGGATGCCCGAAGGGCTGCCCCCAAAAAGGGATCACGAGCATGCTATAGTGTTGAAAGAGGAGGTTTCACCGATTAGTGTGCAGCCTTATCATTACCCGCAAACGTAGAAGGATGAGATCGAGAGATTGGTGCACGAAATGTTAGAAGCCAGAATTATACAACCCAGTATGAGCTCATTCTCTAGCCCCGTTTTGTTGGTTAAGAAGAAAGACGGAAGTTGGCGGTTTTGTGTGGATTACTGAGCCTTGAACAAAGGGACCGTACCGGATAAATTTCCTATTCCGGTCATTGATGAACTGTTAGATGAGTTACATGGAGCTAGCGTGTTCTCCAAATTAGATTTGAATTCGGGGTATCACCAAATTCGAATGCGGTGGGAAGATACAGCCAAGACCGCTTTTCAGACTCACACGGGACATTATGAGTTTCTCGTGATGCCTTTTGGCCTCACCAACCCCCCGACAACGTTTCAGTCACTCATGAACAAGGTATTTCAGCCGCACTTGAGGGAGTTTGTGCTCGTCTTCTTTGACGACATCTTGATCTATAGCCGTTCTACCAAGGAGCATTTGGACCATTTGGTGGTCGTGTTGACGGAATTACAGGGTCAACAAATATATGCGAATGCGAAGAAGTGTACTTTCGGGCAAACTGGTGTTGAGTATTTGGGTCACATTGTTTCTGGTGAGGGGGTTTCGGTGGATCGAGCCAAGGTTACGGCAATATTAGATTGGCTGACACCGAGGACACTCAAGGAGTTGAGGGGATTTTTAGGTTTGACCGGATATTACAAGAAATTCGTCAAGGGGTATGGCATGATAGTGTGGCCATTAACGAATCAACTCAAAAAAGATAATTTCTGTTGGGGTGAATTGGCAACTAAGGCTTTCGAAGAATTAAAGCAAGCAATGGCTAGTGTTCCGGTTCTTGCATTGCCGAACTTCACCGCGACTTTCGTCGTGGAAACCGATGCCTCCGGCTATGGATTAGGGGCTGTCCTCATGCAAAATCAGCGATCGATAGCATATTTCAATCAGGTTTTGACAGCGCGCGCCCGCCTTAAGTCTGTTTATGAACGGGAGCTCATGGCTATTGTGTTTGCGATCCAAAAATGGAGACCGTATCTGTTGGGACGGAGGTTTGTAGTCCGCACGGCTCAGAGAAGCTTGAAATACCTGTTGGAACAACGCATGGTTGCCGAGGATCATCAACGCTAGCTGTCTAAACTGTTGGGCAATGATTTTGAGATACGATATCGTCTGGGATAGGACAATAAGGCTGCAGATGTGCTGTCTAGGTGCGTAGATGGACCTCAATTAGCTGCAATATCGATTCCTCAGGTATTAGATGTCACGGACCTTGAGTCGGAAGCGACGGCGGATTCTGATTTACGCAAGATTAGAGAGGCGGTTCAACGGGGTGATGATGGGTATCCCGACTACACGGTTGTGGGGGGGGGGGGGCAGCTTCGTTACCAAGGGCACATCGTGATTTTGAAATCGTCGGTACACATACCGCGAATGTTACAAGAGTTCTATGGTAGTGCAATCGGGGGACACTCGGGGGTATTAAAAACTTATAAGCGCTTGGCGGCGGAATTGTATTGGGGGGGTATGAAGAAAGATGAGGAGCGTTTCGTGGCAGGTTGTGAAGTTTGCCAATGAAACAAGTATGCGGCTATGTCCCCGGCGGGATTACTCCAACCTCTACCGCAGCCCCAAAAGGTAAGGGAGGAAGTGAGTATGGACTTTATTGACGGGTTACCGAGATCGGAAGGCTATACCGTCATTTTGGTGGTAGTTGACCATCTTAGCAAGTATGCACATTTTGTGCCGCTTAGGCACCTGTACACAGCTTTGACCGTAGCCACGACTTTCATGAGAGATATCATCCGCCTACACCGGGTGCCAGAGGCCATTGTGTCCGATCGCGACAAAGTTTTTTTGAGCCAATTTTGGAAGGAACTGTTTCGGTTACAATGGACGGCGTTGAAGCAGAGTTCCGCCTATCACCCCCAAATGGATGGTCAGACTGAAGTTGTTAATCACTGTTTGGAGACGTACTTGCGGTGTTTCGTGTCGGATACCCATCGACTTTGGGCTAAGTGGTTGGCATGGGCCGAGTATTGGTACAACACATCCTTTCACACGGCCTCGCAGACCACTCCATTTCGCATCCTTTACGGGCGAGATCCGCCTCTATTGATCTGTTATGGACATAGCACCACCTCGGTCTCACAGGTGGAGCAATATTTAGAGGCACGGGATGATTATTTAGAGGAGTTAAAGGGGCACTTAGCGAAGGCTCAGCGACAGATGAAATTGGAGGCCAATAAGCATTGGGGGGGAGGTTCATTTTGGAGTGGGAGATTGGGTTTTCTTGAAGCTTAGGCCATACCGGCAGAAATCCGTAGCGAGGAGGCGGAATGAGAAATTATTAGCACGCTATTTCAGGCCTTACGAAGTGGCTACGCGGATTGGGGCAGTAACCTATCTGCTTGCGTTACCGACCACGGCATCGATTAATCTGGTTTTCCATGTATCTCAGCTCCGCAAGGCGATTGGAACTCACGTGGCCTCTCCGACACTTCCACCGAATTTGATAGCAGATATAGAGGTGGTGTTGGAACCGGAGGAGCTATGTGGGGTTAGGCAAGGGGCGATGGGACCGAAAGCTTCATTGGATGTGTTGATTAAGTGGAAAGATATGCCGCTCCACGATGCCACATGGGAAACATACTCTTCCATCACACAACAGTTTCTAGATTTTCACCTTAAGGACAAGGTGTCTCATTGAGAGGGGAGTAATGTTAGACCCTCGATTATTAAGACTTATGTTAGGCGGAATAGAACCTAATATAATCGTTATTATTATGTTATAGTTATTATTATTATTAGTGAGGGCTATTTTAGTAATTAGTGATTAGTAGGTTAATTACCAGTTATTGATTAAGGTTAGGGCATTGAGAATTTTGGAGAGTATGAACTCTTAGGGAGAGACGGTCTACCTCTCGAATCGTAGACTAATCTATATTCTTTTGATTGTTTCGGTTATTGAAGAATAAAGTTTAGTCCTATTCGTAATTATCTAGACCGAGGCCTATCACATTTGTCGCCTCAACCATTTGATGTTGAAATTTTGGATCTGAACTCTGTCAAGTGTTAAATGACTGGAATCTGGATCGTAAAATCTCTGCAATAAGGAGATCATAGTGGATTTTCCGCTTCCACTTTCTCCAACGAGGGCTACTGTCTGTAAGAAACTTAAAAAATCAAAGTGTTATAACCCTTTTCTTATTTGAAGGATATTATGAAATTAGTTAAGCTTAAGTTAGTAGTACCTTGCCAGAATGTATAGCCAAGCTGAGGCCTTTAAAGATCTGAACATCTAGTCTAGACGGGTATCTAAAGCTTACATGTTGAAGCTTGATTTCTCCCTTGACATCATCTAATGTCTCCCCAGAATCGTCACTTGGGTCGATCTTTGATTTGCGGTGGAGCATTGCAAATATGGAAGCAGTTGCATCCTTGGCCTTAGAAGAATCAGGAGCAAGGGAGCTCGATTGAGAAATCGCCATAGCATCCATTGTCAAAGCAAAGAAGACCTGCCCAGAATAAACAATACATTTCTTATAAGGTAATGAAGATAAGTTGTGTCAAGGAGTCTAGCTGATCAAGAGGTTTTCTGAAAGATGCAGTTAATTACCTGGAAAACGTCAGTGAAAGTTGTTGTTCCATTATCGACAAGTTAGGCCCCGTCATAGAAGATAGCTGCATAAACTGAAAACAACATAAAGAAAGATACCCCAAATCCCATGCCACTTATCAGGCCTTAAGATTAAACAATTTTTTGAGTTTTTTTCTAAATTTTTCCAAAGTCCCCTTAAGATCAAAAGCTCCGATATCATGTTGGACTTTTGAGGAATCAAAGAGCAAAACTAGATCTGAAAAATGGCATTACTTCACTTGAAGCTTAATGTAGTATTTAAAGAGAAACTTACAAGGCTATTACATGGTGGATAAAGTGAAAAACCAGCAAGGAAACTACTAAGGCTAAACCTGCTGCAGAAATCCAGAAGTAAACTTGTCCACTTAAGCAAGTTATAAAGAGAAGATTAATCAAAAGGCCATGCCTAAGTAGTACAACAGGGCATGGATAAAATAGAACTAAAGATACTCTAACTCCATGCTCTTCACCATCACATGAGAAGACCCAAAAAAACAGTTGATTTCACGTGGAAATAACATTCATGAAACTCAAATTTCAACAATAACATTACCAGGGTTAGAAACCGGCCTTTGAAAAATGGTATTACAAAGGCCGCGAAGAACGATAATATGAGCTGCAGAAATTTTCCAAGGACAAACCAAACAAAGGGTACAAAGATTTATATCATGCATATAGAATCAGTAATTAAAAAAAAAAAGGGTAAGCTTACGAAAATTTCGAACTTAAGATTTGTGTACCTTCTCCCCCATTGCATCTTGTATGAGAACAGTATCTCTGGACATTCTTTCGATAATTTCTCCAGTGTTTGTTTCCTTATCAAAGAAGGCGATTTCTTGTCTTAATATAGTTCTTAAATACAAACCACTTATCCTTGCTGCTTCTCTTCCCTGTAACAACAACAAGCAACCTCTGGCAGACAGCATAACAAAGGTAAGATTCACTTTGAGAGCACAATGAAACTTGTAGCAATATAATAGAAAATAGTTGGAGATTACTTACTGAGGAACGTTGCAATACCGCACAGCCAAGTAAACAAACTTTAAGGAAACCTAATTTTTTATTTTTCTTTTCAGAGACAAGTAGTACCATACTGCATTTTGCAATATATGTTGAAGAGGTTGATGAAATCCTTAGAAGCATATATCTACCATAGAAACTTCATGAACAATATCCTTCTGGTTTTGGATATTTCTGAAAGTATCAGTTAGTTGTCCGAAAACTATTGTCATGATGGGTAGGCATAACTCATTTCCAATGGAACCAATTATGCCAACAATTATAAGCAAAATATCAGTAGAATCAGAAAAAGAGAAGAGCTTGTAAAAGGCAACAATTTTTTCCTTTTCATCATTCCCTATGCTCTTGTTACAACTACTGCTTGTATCTTTTTGATGCTCATCCACTTCTACTGACTCATATCTCTTTGATTTATTTCTATTGAAGCCATTATGACCTGAAGCCATAGCTAAGCTCTCTACTTCAATCAAATATTCGTCAAAATTAAAGTTCAGCATTTATAGAGCTTTAAAATTGCAACCGCAGCACACAATTTCCGAATCTTATGCATTAATCAAGTGAGAAACTTAGTTATCAAATTTTAGAGTCAAATTATTTCTTTCGAGATTTTTAGGTGAGAAAATAATTGAATTCTAAAAATTTAATATGATATTAGAGACAGATTCGGTAAATGTATCAATACTCTATTTTATAAAATATTTTTTATGCATTGTGCCACTTATTGAACTTTTGAAATGATCAGCTCGTAAGTAAGATAAGTGTTAGAATTGTCTCACATTACTTAGGGAGAAAATATTTGGTTGTTTCATAACTAAATAGTTTCTTTTTCCTCTATAATACTTTTTAGAGAAAGAAATAATTTGACTCTAAGAATTTAATACTAATAGCACTTGTGGCATGGATCAGAAGCTAGAAAAAACAATAATATTGGCGATGGATTAAAATAAACAAAATTGTGTTCCATGCAAAACTTATGTCCGGAAAGCATGATCTTAAGAAGAAAGAAAAAAAGAGTCGGAAGGATCTGATTCTTCTTCTAGTTTATGTTCTAAGAGACAAAAATATAAACGAAAATCTTGGCTCCCAAAATCTGTAAGTACAAATATAATTAAACTGAGAAAAAAAAAAAGAATCAAAATTGTCTCAACTCTTAAACATGAATTTGAATTTCATCTACTAAAAAACAAGAGGTATTACATATCATACACTGAGCCCAAAAAACAGAAACATCACATGCATCGAATAGTGAAAATTGAAGAAGTGTCTTCATGAAGTTGAAGCACTCATGTGAAGTGCAACTAAAGAAGCATAAACCCCATCCTTGATGTTTATCAAAGTCTCATGCTTTCCTTTCTCTACTATTCTCCCGTTCTTAACAACCGCAATAACATCCGCATTCTTGATCGTAGATAATCTATGTGCCACTACGACCGTTGTCCGATTCACCATGACTTTGTCTAATGCATCTTGAACTACCCTTTCCGATTCGGCATCAAGTGCACTTGTAGCCTCGTCTAGTAGAAGTACTTTTGGACTCTTCACTATAGCTCGTGCTATGGCCACTCTTTGCTTCTGTCCCCCTGACAATTGGGTCCCACGTTCCCCTACAATAGTATCATAACCCTGAAAAAATTTCCCGTTTTAGAAACATTAATCATCAATGACTGTTAGTAATCACTAATTGCTTGATTGAAAACAGAAGTAAGAGTTTTTTTTCCTAACCTGTTGTAAGCCGCTAATGAACTTGTGGGCATTGGCCAATTCGGATGCAGCCAATATTTCTGCTTCTGTTGCATTTCCTTCTTTTCCATAAGCGATGTTAGAACGGATACTTTCATTGAACAAAACTGGTTCTTGACTGACAAGTCCCATTTGTCGCCTCAACCATTTGATGTTGAACTTCTGGATCTCAACTCCGTCAAGTGTTATATGACCGGAATCCGGATCGTAAAATCTTTGCAACAAGGAGATCACAGTGGATTTTCCACTTCCACTTTCTCCAACAAGAGCTACTGTCTGTAAGAAAAATAAAATAAAATGAAAGTGTTATAGCCCTTTTCTAATTTGAAGGATATTATGAAAATAGTTAATCTCAAGTTTAGTAGTACCTTGCCAGAATGAATAGCCAAGTTGAGGTCTTTAAAGATCTGAACATCTGGTCTAGACGGGTATCTAAAGCTTACATGTCTAAGCTCTATTTCTCCCTTGACATCATCTAATGTCTCCCCAGAATCATCACTCGAGTCAATCTTCGATTTACGATCGATCATTGCAAATATTGAAGCAGTTGCTTCCTTGGCCTTGGAAGAATCAGGAGCAAGGGAGCTCGATTGAGAAATTGTCAGTGCGGCCATTGTCAAAGCGAAGAAGACCTGCCCGAAAAAAAAAAATTGCATTTCTTATAAGGTAATTGAAGTCTTGTAGGTAAGTTGTCTCAAGGACTCTAACTGATCAAGAGGTTTTCTGAGAGATGTAGTTAATTACCCGGAAAACGTTGGCGAAAGTTGTTGTTCCATTGTCAACAAGTCGGGCCCCAGCATAGAAGGTAGCTGCATAAACTGAAAACAACATAAAGAAAGATACCCCAAATCCCGTGCCACTTATCAGGCCTTGCCTTATCCCTGTTCTCGTAGGACCTTCGCATTTCTTTTTGTATAACTCCATCACCTTTTCTTCAGCACAGAATGATGCAACTGTCCTTATACTCCCCACAGCATCATTAGCAACCTGACTAGCCTCTTCATACATCATCTGCAATAGTTCTTACATACTTTTAAACTCGTCCATGGCTTTTCAAACTGGTATTTAGATAAATAGAAGTTTTCCTAAGCGTTCTCAAAATCTCGTTTGAGTATATTCCAACACTAAAACTTCAGTTTCAGAAATGCAGTTCTAAAACAGTTAATTAAGATAGGCAGACCTAAATTAACAGATTTTTTTGTCAGTTAAATGATTTTAGACCATACCTTTGCATCTGCGCTAAATCCTTTCATGAATCTCATTTGGACGTAACCATTGAGTCCAAGAAGCGGAAACATAACAAGAACAATCAAAGCGAGCTGCCAACTTGAAGCAAAGGCAATAACCAAACCAGCAGTTACTGAAGAAAGATTTTCGACGATTTGAGAAAGAGCATCCCCAACTAGGGCCCGCACGGTTGCTGCATTAGTTGAGAGCCTGGCACCGATTGAACCACTAGAATTCTCCGCCTCATCAAACCATCCAACCTCCATGTTAACCACCTTCTCGAAACAAATCAATCTGATCCGTCGGATCAACTTGTTTCCTGCCACAGCGAAAAAGTATGACCTGGTTGGAACCGCCACGAAAGATACCACTCCAAGGACCATGAAAATAAGTGCCCAAAACTTTGAATCCTTTCTAAGCTCGTGAGGTGGCTCATAAAATGTTTTGATTACATTTGAAAGAATTAAACCAAAAATAGGAAATATAGCACCGTTCACAATTGCGGCTAAACATCCAACTAGAAGGACTGGAATCTCTGGCTTGTTGAGATATGCAAGACGACGAAGCGGAACTTTTGTAGATCCTTGTTTGGATTTCAGAGATAGTTTCTCTTCTGCCACTTCAATATCTGGTGCAACTACCCCTGTGGGTAAACCAAACGAAACCGAGAAGGATTTCCGGCTGCTATTTCCACGCCCAGATGAACCCCGACTTATGGAACGATGTAATGATGACATCCTTTTACTAGAGTTTCTAAGAGATTCCGAGGTGATTTCTTGTTTCTTTTGATCAGATGAAGATTCTTGTAACACACTCTCAACTTCTTGTAACCGAATCAGTTGAGAGTAAGCTCCTTCGGGATCTCTAAGTAGGTCCACATGTGATCCTAATCAATTTATAAAACATATTAATGTGGGTAGATAAACAATTTTTTTAATGGTATGGGTTGATTAAAGTTTTACCTTTTTCGACCATTTTTCCTTTATGAATGACAGCAATCAAATCTGCATTTCTCACTGTGCTCAAACGATGAGCTACAATCACAGTTGTCCGGTTGACCATAATCCTGTCCAGCGCTTCTTGCACTACATGCTCGGATTCTGCATCAAGTGCGCTTGTTGCTTCATCTAGAAGTAGTATTCTAGGGTCTTTCAAAATGGCTCTAGCTATGGCTATTCTCTGCTTCTGACCTCCAGATAGCTGTGTTCCATGCTCTCCAACCAAGGTATCTAGGCCCTATATTTAAACAAAGCTAAGCAAACAATATTTTTCTTATACAAAAGATGAAAATACCTGTAATGTTAAGGAGTTAAAACCTGAGGGAGCTTATCGATGAATTTTGAAGCATTTGCAAGCTCAGTAGCAGATTTGATCTCTTCATTTGTAGCACCATCTTTTCCATATCCAATATTATCTCTAATGCTTGCAGCGAATAACACGGGTTCTTGGCTGACAAGCCCGATTTTGCTTCTAATCCATTTAAGTTGAAACTCTTTCAGGTTAATACCGTCAATTAGCACTTCACCGGAATGTGGATCATAGAATCTTTCAATCAAACTTATAACCGTAGATTTCCCACTTCCACTCTGTCCAACTAGAGCTGCAGTTGTTCCGCTCGGAATATGAAGAGAAAACCCATCGAAAATCTGCTCATCTGGTCTTGTTGGATAACTGAAGTAAACATCCCTTAACTCTATGCTTCCACTAATATCATCTAGTGTCTTTCCATTTGTGTCATAAGCATCAATGGTAGGCCTTCTCTTAATTGTCTCGAACATCTTATAAGCCGCTGCCCGGCCCGCGGAAAATGCACTCAAACATGGAGATGCTTGACCCAAAGACCTGAAACAAAAAGAACATTACATCAATACCCAATAAAACATTGTGCATTTTTCCTTTTTCATGTTCTTGGAAGACCATAAGAAGATCATTTTTTATTTGCAGTTGTAACATCTGCGAAAACTCTAGTTTGAGACTAACGGTCAGTTTGCCTACGAGTTCACGAAACCATGCTATAATTTAACTTAATAAATTTCAAATCTCTTAAATAAATACGTCACTTCAATTTCAATCCGTCTTATACTAAAAATCCATTTCTACAACTTTTAATGCAAACTGTCCGTAAATCCAGTTTGGACCCACAAAACTCCAGTTTGAATGCTATAAGAAAATGGTGATGACGCGCTTACATGGAACCGGTCAAGACAGCAATGATGACATTCAAAACGGTACCGCCTGTGTATCCTTTCTCAAGTATCAGTTTTCCACCGAACCATATAGCCAAAGAATAGCTGCAGAAAATTATTAACATGACTAAACCAAAACCAAATCCCAGAGCAAATCCTTCATTCACGCCTGCTTTGTAAGCATCGACGAGAAAATCCTTATACTTAGTCATAGCTTGCTTCTCCCCTGTGAATGATGCAACCTGACAGAAATTAAACACGTACATTAAGGATTCCTTTTTTGTTTTCTTTCACAATCTTTTCTTTTCTGAACTGCAAAAAGTTGAACTTTTAAACTTACAGTTCTAATTTTGATAAGAAGAATATAAAAAAAAAAAAAAAAAAATCATACAGTTCTAATTGAGCTGATTGTTTGTTCCACTAAATCGGCCGCTCTAGCATATGCAGTTTGTCCACTAGACGTCATTTTCGATATTAAGATAGACATGACAGCTCCAGCTGCCACGAGAGGAGGAATCGAGCTTAACAAGACAAGAGTTAGAAGCCATCCCTTGGTGAAAGCTATGATGAATCCTCCGAAAAAGGTCGATATAAGCTGGATAAACTTCCCGACCTGCAAAAAGAAATTAAACACCGAACATATACCGTTTAGTTAGTTAGTTAGTTAGTTAGTTCTTTTTTAACCAGAACTGAGCTTGGGCTTTTGTGAAACATTACCTTCTCTCCCATTGAATCTTGTATGAGAACAGTGTCTCCAGACATTCTCTCTATTACTTCTCCCGTGTTCGTTTCCATATCGAAAAACGTGACGTCTTGTCTCAATATTGTTTTTAGATACAAACCTCTTATTCTTGAAGCTTGTCTCTCCCCAGTAACCATCCAGCATGCCACCTCTGACAGAGAATAACATTTACAGATATGAACTTTTCTTTGATCATCTAAAAAAAGAAAGATACTGATAGCCAATATTGAAGATGTACTTACGGAGAAATGCTGCGATCCCGGCCCCCACTGCTAGGTAGACAAATTTAACACTGACCTAAAAATATTTGTAGATAACAAGTAAATAACAATCATTGCAAACTGAATTTACTTTTAATTGCAAGCTGCAAATTACCTTGGAAACGACATCAACAATTTTTGCAGTGTTCTGGTTCTGTCCGAAAGAATTAATCAACTCTCCGAACAGGATTGTCATAATCGGAAGAGCCACACCATTACCTACAGACCCTATAACTCCAACAATCATCAAGACAACATCAGTAGTGTCTGCAAATGAGAACAGTTTATGGAACGGAACGGTGTTTGGTTTCCTGTCTCCTTTTTTGTCCGATTCTTGTTGATTTCCGTTCATGGTGGGGATTTTCTCTACTTCTCCGTTTCTTTCTGATGGCTTGACATGATCCTTATTCCCGTTTCCATCCAAACCAGTTTCCATCACTATGTTTTCCACTTTTCCTTATCCTTTCCGGTTAAAGTCGCTGTGAATTTGCAACTGTATGATTGAAAACTTACATAAATAGATTGTGTTATAATGGTATTAGATACTAGCTGAGTATGAAGAAGAGGGGCTGATATGTAGAGATGTCAGCAACCAAATTAAACTAGCATCAAAACTAGCTGGTCAACCAAACTATAAACTTCAAGGTCATTTTTCTCCTTCTTTCTTCTCTCTCACAAGAAACAGTTATGGAAGATGAAGTATAAACATGAGCATTAAATGAACAAAACCCAGAAACATAAAAGCTTTATTACTGTCATTAAAAATAAAAAATAAATTGAAAAACAAAGCTTGCCTGAACTCCCAGAAAGAACCAGAAATCAGAAATGGAACATGGCCAAGACTCCCCTCCCCCCCCCAAAAAAACCCATTTAGAAGAAGAAGCCATGAAAGACCAAAAGAGTTACCTGAAAAACTGCAGAGGAGGCTTAGATGCAGTGGTCCTTTTTTCCTGCACTTCAAAGTGCTCTGTTTTTTCTTACTTCAACGAATATAATATATACTGGCTCTGTTTTTTCCCTGTTTCTTTTCCTCTGGTCCACATAAACCCAATTAATTTATTTCTTAATTACTTTACGACCACAGATTCGAATTTCTTAGTGAACAAGAAATATCCGTAGATCCAGATGAGACCAGATGGGTGTTTGAATTTTCTACTCTGTCATCATGCTTTTAATACTTTACTTCCAAGGAAAATGGAGAAGAACATGCCGCCATTTTCAACTTTTATATTTTCGACACTTTTGACTTTTCATGCAGTTGATGTAGAACGCAGATGTGGTTGGATTGGGAATACGTAATCAGCTAAACGACAAGTTCCAAACAGAAGCTCATTGCTTACGTATTTTGTAACGAATCTGGAGCATAACTTAGATATATTCTATAACTAAGATCTTTAATTTAATTTTAAAACCCGTCACAATCACAATCACATCTAATGCTATTCACATAATTGTAAAAAGATATTTTATAATCATATATTTTTATAAAAATATCACCAAGCTTACTAAGTGTAATTAAGCTTACTAATTGTAATTTACTCCAGTCATTATTATATATATATAAAAAACAAACTAAAAAGATGTGTACCTTATCATACACAATTTAAATTTCATCAATTTTGAAAAAGAGAAGCCTACATGAAGTTGAAGCACTCATGTAAAGTGAAACTAAAGAAGCATAAAACCCATCCTTGATGTTTGTCAAAGTCTCATGCTTTCCTTTCTCTACTATTCTCCCGTTCTTAACAACCGCAATAACATCCGCATTCTTGATCGTAGATAATCTATGTGCCACTACGACCGTTGTCCGATTCACCATGACTTTGTCTAATGCATCTTGAACTACCCTTTCCGATTCGGCATCAAGTGCACTTGTAGCCTCGTCTAGTCGAAGTACTTTTGGACTCTTCACTATAGCTCGTGCTATGGCCACTCTTTGCTTCTGCCTGCCCGACAATTGGGTCCCACGTTCCCCTACAATAATAATATAACCCTGCATAAATTTTCCTGTTTAGAAACATTAATCATCAACCAGTGTTGGTAATCATTAAGTGCTTTATTGAAAAGAGAAAGAAGAGTCCTTTTTCCTAACCTTTTTGTAAGCTGCTAATGAACTTGTGGGCATTGGCCAATTCGGATGCAGCCAATATTTCTGCTTCTGTTGCATTTCCTTCTTTTCCATAAGCAATGTGAGAACGAATACTTTCATTGAACAAAACCGGTTCTTGACTGACAAGTCCCATTTGTCGCCTCAACCATTTGATGTTGAACTTCTGGATCTCAACTCCGTCAAGTGTTATATGACCGGAATCCGGATCGTAAAATCTTTGCAATAAGGAGATCACAGTGGATTTTCCACTTCCACTTTCTCCGACAAGGCCTACTGTCTGTAAGAAACTTAGAAAAATCAAAGTGTTATAAACCTTTTTCTTATTTGAAGCATATTATGAAATTAGTTAAGCTTAACTTAGTAGTATCTTGCCATAATGAATATCCAGGCTAAGGTCTTTAAAGATATGAACATTTGGTGTAGACAGGTATCTAAAGCTTACATGTTGAAGCTTGATTTCTCCTTTGACATCATCTAATGTCTTCCCAGAATCATCACTTGGGTGGATCTTTGATTTGCGGTCGAGCATTGTAAATATAGAAGCAGTTGCATCCTTGGCCTTAGAAGAATCAGGAGCAAGGGAGCTTGATTGAGAAATCGCTATAGCATCCATTGTCAAAGAAAAGAAGACCTGCCCAGAATAAACAATACATTTCTTTTAAGGTAATTGAAGATAAGTTGTGTCAAGGAGTCTAGCTGAGCAAGAGGTTTTCTGAAAGATGCAGTTAATTACTAGAAAACGTCAGTGAAAGTTGTTGTTCCATTATCGACAAGTCAGGCCCCGGCATAAAAGCTAGCTGCATAAACTGAAAACAACATAAAGAAAGATACCCCAAATCCCATGCCACTTATCAGGCATGTTAGATAAATTAAAGATTGAAGTTGGTTTGAGTTAGATTGAACTAAAAAACTAGCGAAACAGGTTCTACATAAGAAAAATAGAATTGATAGCAGAAAAATAGAGAAAATAAGATAGTAAAGGATTGAAAAACTAAAACTTAATTGTATTGATTGAAAATGATTAACTAAATAACAATTATAAATTGAAACGAGCTTTAGACAACTTAGGAAACAACAAACCAGCTGCTTTAGATAAAAACTAACAAATTCATATTTGCACTCTTAACTTAGTAACCAAGTGGATAAAAGATCAATTTTGCCCAAAAATTGATCTAATGATGGAATTGCTCCACCGACACATCCAACATGCTAGAAATGAACTTCTAAACTTGCTGGAATCAAATTTGGATTGGATTGAATTCAAATTTGCTGATTTGCCTTGATGATCAAGCAACAAAATCTTCAAAAATAGTAAATCCTAGATTAGGTCATAACTTAATCAATTCTAATCCAATTGAGTTGATTATTCTTCCAACAAATTTATTTTAGCCTCCTTCAACTATAGGAATAGTGGTAAATGCCAAAATCTACTAAATACAAAAAGTCAACTTTGATAACTTTTTATTATTCATTAAAAAGTAGTTTCACCTTCTTCAAATAGCATATGCCTTATCCCTGTTCTAGTAGGACCTTCGCATTTCTTTTTTGTATAACTCCATCACCTTTTCTTCGGCCCAGAATGATGCAACTGTCCTAATACTCCCCACAGCATCATTAGCACCCTGACTAGCCTCTCTTCATACATCATCTGCAATAGTTCTTACATACTTCTAAAGCTCGAGTCCTGTTCCGATACAAATTAATAAAATCCACAAATTTTAGATAAATATGGCACATCCATTTGGATATAATCTGATACTAACAAAGGCAATGACCAAACCAGCAGTTACTGAAGAAAGATTCTCAACCAATTGAGAAAGAGTGTCCCCAGCTAAGGCCCACACAGTTGCCCCGTTAGTTGAGAGCCTTGAACCGGTTGAACTGCTAGAATTCTCCGTATCATTAAACCATCAAACCTCCATGTTAATCACCTTCTCAAAACAAATCAATCTGATCAACTTGTTTCCCAACACAGTGAAAAAGTAGGACCGAGTTGGAACCACCACGAAAGATACCACTCCAAGGAGCATGAAAATCAGCGCCCAAAACTTTGAATCCTCACTAAGCTCATGAGGTGGCTCATAAAACGTTTTTTAATACATCTGAAAGGATTAAACCAAAAACATCCAGCTAGAAGGACCGGAATCTCTGGCTTGTTGAGATATACAAGGCGATGAAGAGGAACTTTTGGAGATTCATGTTTGGATTTCTGAGATTTTCTCTCTTCTCCAATTTCAATACCTGGTTCAGCTACTCCTGTGGGTAAATCAAATGAAACTGATAAGGAATGCCGGCTGCTATTCCAAGTCCGGGATGAACCACCACTTATGGATCGATTTAATGATGACATCCTTTTACTAGAGTTTCTAAAGGATTACGAGGTGATATCTTGTTTGTTTTGATCGGATGAATATTCTTGTGACATGCTCTCAACTTCTTGTAATTGAATTAGTTGAGAGTAAGCTCCTTCGGGATCTCTAAGTCGATCCACATGTGATCCTAATCAATTCATGAGACATATCAATGTGATAGATAAACCTTTTTTTTTATATAAATGATATGGATTTTGACTTTTCTTTTACCTTTTTTTGACAATTTTTCCTTTATGAATGACAGCAATTGAATCTGCATATCTCACTGTGCTCAAACGATGAGCTACAATCACATTTTCCAGTTGACCATAATCCGGTCCAATGCCTCTTGCACTACATGCTTGGATTCTCCATCAAATGCTCTTGTTGCTTCACCTAGAAGTAGTATTCTAGGGTCTTTCAAAATGGCTCTAGCTATGGCTCTTCTCTGCTTCTGACCTCCAGATAGCTGTGTTCCATGCTCTCCAACCAAGGTATCTAGGCCCTATATTCAACCAAAGCTAAGCAAACATACAAAAGATGAAAAGACCTGTAATACTAAGGAGTCAAAACCTGAGGGAGCTTATCGATGAATTTTGAAGCATTTTCAAGCTCGGTAGCAGATTTGATCTCTTCATTTATAGCGCCATCTTTTCCATATGCGATATTATCTCTAATGCTTGCAGCGAATAACAAGGGCTCTTGGCTGACAAGGCCGATTTTTCTTCTGATCCATTTAAGTTGAACTCTTTGATGTTAATACCGTCAATTAGAACTCCACCGGAACTTCGATCATAGAATCTTTCAATCAAACTTATAACCATAGAGTTCCCACTTCCGCTCTGTTAAAGCTGCAGTTGTTCCACTCGGAATATGAAGAGAAAACCCGTCGAATATCTGCTCATCTGGTCTTGTTGGATAAGTGAAGTAAACATCCCTTAACTCTATTTTCCTACTAATATCATCTAGTATCTTTCCATTTGTGTCATAAGCATCAATTTTAGGCCTTCTCTTAATTGTCTCGAACATCTTATAAGCCGCTGCTTGGCCCCCAGTAAATGCACTCAAACATGTAGATGCTTGACCCAAAGACCTGAAACAAAAAGAAATAATAATTACATCAATTCCATGTTTGAAATAATAATAAATCTGATCTTATACTAAAAATCCAGTCCTACAACTTCTAAGGAAAACTGGCCCTAAACTCAGACCTGCAAAACTCTAGTTTAAAAGCTACGAGAAATTGGTAATGAAGCTTACATGGAACCAGTCAAGACAGCAAAAACTGTTAGAATTAAGAAGTTGGAAGAAGATGATTGTCAAGAACAGAGGAAGCAACAAGTATGCTATTGTGAAAATGCTTTCTGCGTAATGCAGCAAAAGCTTGAATACATTGAGACTTTTTGTTCATCATTACAAGGACATTAAAGCGATACGACAAATCCGAAAAGAAGCAAGCTAATAGTACAACTAATACTGATTAAAACCACTAAAGCAAGCTAAAGAAAAGGCAAGCTAAAAAGCATGTCAATGGCAGTAAAGCCATGCTGCTGAAGCAACTTTTTGGCTTATTATGGACCAATTGACCAAAAAGGATTTATCACCATCGAACCTTTTCAAAAAAAAAAAAAAAAAAAAAAAAACTGATCAAACAAGTTCACTAATGATGATTAACCATGAGCAAATTAACTTGAACTCAGAAAACAGATCTGTTGCTTGATGCAGAAGCAACAGCAGCACCCAAAAACCAGCAAGAACACCTCTGATCATAACTTGAAGTATACAGCACAAAATGAGATGAAATCAAAGCCCACAAGTCATAATTGAGATGCTGAAGCTTGATGACAACCCCAGTAAGTAATAAAAAGAAAATATTTTTACCCAAATCAAAAAGTGATCCCCTTTATTAATTCCATTGAGTAATAGAAATCTAATCAAACGACCGAAGTGGAATTGATCTTGGAGAATTCCATTTCCTGAGTTTTGGCCAGACAGTGCTAGAGATGATCTCAACTATATGTGCTATATTGGGCCATACTTAAAATTGGTCACATAATACATAGTTTTTGAGGAAAACTTCAGTTGTTTAAATTATAGTTGTAACTATCAGATTTATTAGGCCATTTGACCCACAAATTAGTATTTCATCTTTAGTTCATTACGTATAGTTAAAAAAAAAAAATAATAATAATAAATCAAAACGACATAGTTAGGATCAAAATGAAGTAATTAATCAATATATATATATATATATAACTGTTAAAATTTCATCTAGCATTACTATACATAATGTCCTATTTGTTTCTAATTTCAAATACAATCTCTTATCAATATCCTAATTAGGACTATATAACATTTATGTTCCCTTTTATCATAATCATTGTATTTTTTTCAAGATCTTATGACTGGAATGGTAAACAAAGACATGGATTATATATTACTTGACTTCATCTAGTTCTCTACAATTTCCAGTTAATCATTGCAACTGTTTCTAATAGGTTTTACTAATTCTATTACAATTTCCTTTCCAAATCATAGCAATAAAAATTGTACAGATTCAAAATCATATAACACAAATAGTAACAAAAACTCCGATTCTTCATCTTCATTAGTGTTAATAGGAAGTTATGGCATAAAAGATTAGGACATATTGGATATCCTAACATGAAAAATATATCTGAGAGTATTAGTGTCCGGTTCTTTAAATTTGACTCAATTTTAGTTAATATGGTATTTTTTTTTTTTTAATTTTAACTAATTAAATTAAATTTTATATTCGGTTCGCTATTATGTTCGATAATAATAAATAATATTAAAATATGAGAGGAGTGATAAAATATTAATTTTTTTTTATAAATAGTTTATTGTTTTGATACATGATAGTATTAATTTAATATTGAATTTTTTTAATATTAATTTATTTAATTTTCTTATTTTTGCAAGGGTCAATCAATGTACAAACTCCAAGAGTGCATAATAACCAATCAATACAGGAAGAGATAGCATCATTCCAAATATCACCCTGCAATTGAAACACACATAAGACTAATTAGCCTTAAGCCACAAGAGAAAGCAACTAAAAATGATTAACTCACGCTGTGCTAAGTACATTTGCATGTAGTCCATATTCTTTGGCAAAGATGAATGATGTAATGGATTGAGGCAATGCCGCCTACAACAACACACAAAGAAAACTAATATGTTAGCAGGTTTTACATGCATGCTTTCTTTTTTTTCTTTTGGTCTTTCCAAAAGACTTTTCCCCTTAGTTTATAACTGGATTTTCAATGTATACAAACTTCAAAAAATACAAGAAAAAAACAAGATCGAAATTACCTGAATAATAGCGATACGTAAAACCGGACCATGTAAGCCGACGGCAAAGGATGCCATGGCCATAGCGGCTGGTGCAACGATAAACCTCAATAGCATTCCGAATATGGTTAGTTTAACTCCACAGGATATCAACTTTTCTTGGAGTGCCATGAAGATACCTGCCGACAAAGAATCCATACTAATTAAGATTCTCTCTTTTAACTAAGTATCCTTTTTTTTTTTTCTGTTTTAAAAATGTGTAAATATAAAAACACTAGTAAAATTGACCGAGTTAGGTTTTAGTGAATAAAGAAACTTGCCCATAATAAACATGGCACAGCCTGTCCCAGCTCTTGACATGATTAGTATAGATCCTTCCATTATGCTTGGCATTTCAAAATGGAACCTAATGTTATTACAAGCACCAAAACTATAGTAAGTTCACTATGACGAAATTCGGGCTTTTTATTTGGAAAGTTTCTTCAATTTTTTTTTTTTGTTGTTGTAATTTTCTTCATTTTTTTTTTAGAGCATTTGACCGGCATATTAATCTTTCATCGTTACTTCGTTCAGTATGTATATCACAACAGATAATAATAATTAAAGCAAAACAAAAACAAAAAAAACGAAAAAAAACGAAAAAAACGAGAAAACAAAACGACATAATTAGGATCAAAACGAAATAGTTTATCAAATATCCATCATACCTGCTTGCCAGAGAAGCCCAAACAAGTCCAAGAACACAAGCATATATGTTAGGGTTCTTAGCTAGTTTAAACCACACAAGCTTCGTCATTGTCCGAAAAGGCAGCCTAGTTCTAGAACTACTAGTACTCATGTTACCATCATCATCAGCCTCTAAATCGGCTTCATTGCTCGGGTTCGAAGTAGGAACATCCATATTTGCTCGACGAAATTCCAAAACAAACAAGAGCATAGTGAACCACATAATACCCTGCAAAACCGATTCTTGCACGACAATATCAACCCCAAGCGGACCATACATGGATTGAATTAAGGGCGCCCCCACTACAAGAGTATTAGTAAGAGCACACAAAGAGTAGCTTGTTATAGACCAAGAATAACTCCCTTTGCTACTAAATTTAGCCCAGAGGGCGATAACGGATACCATAACGAGTTTCGATAAAGCATCAGCGGCTATGAACAAGAAGTTCATTTTGAAAGGATTGACATGAGCAGTGAACTGGAAAGTGTAGAGAGGGAGAGTGAAATAACAGACGAAACGGTTAATCACATCGCACTGATCGCTCGTGAATAAATGCCACCATTTCACAGAGCCGTAACCTAACATGAGTGCAACATAGAGGGGTGTCATTGCCACCACCACCTTATAGATATCTTCCCACCCTATCATGGTCTTAAGTAATCAATCTAATGGTTTTTCTTATCTTCTTTGTGATTTTGATTGAACACTTATGAGTGTTTCAAGTTGTTTAACAAGTATGTAAGCTATGTGGCTATTTATACTATTGATGCAATGTTAATGATACATTATTAATCATGATTCTTCCCATCTCGATCATTGAATACATGAGTGGATGGGAAGCATGATTCTTAACCTTTGAGATCTTAAAAGATGACATGACATGTTTACTTGTATATGTATAGTTATTGAGTGATTTATGATAGATCGAGTATATTAAATTTTTTTTTTATATAAAATGATTAATAACAAAAATAACAAACAAATAAAAACTATAAAATTAGTAGGAAATGAGATCCACATCCATTCTACCACCAAATTGGAAATAAGGTGTATGATTTTAATTTCTGTAATAGCAAATTTTTTGTTCTACCACTAAATTTGAAAACATAGGCCTAAAAGATTTAATTATTAAATTATAATTAATATGATATACTTTTAAATTTTAGTTAATAGTTTTTAAATATTATTCTATTAAGATAACTGCACATCAAGTCTTATATCATATTCTTTCAATCAATTAAATATTATTATGTAAATCATTTTTTTAAATTATTTTTAATAATAAAAGAGGAGAGAAGAAATATTATTAAAACAAGTTTAATTTTACTATATTGATTATTCAAATTTAAAAATTATTATAGTAAATTAAATATAATTAACTTGATATGGAGTATTTTTTATATATATAAAATTTACTAATTTATTTATATTTATTTAAAATATATAATTAATATGGAATGTTATTAGTTATGTCTAGTTTAGATCCCACTTACACGTAGATTATAACATCATATACATTTAGGTAGGTTTTGTAAGATTGATTAAAGGAAATAGGGTAAATCATAATGTGGGTTTCAACCTGTTTCTTGTCAATATAAACCCTAATTTCCAAACCCTCAATGAGAAATCCATACGTGGGACTTACAAACCCTAATTTCCAAACCCTAAAACAAATTAACCTCAAGTCCACTTAATTTATTCTTTACACCATTTTCACTTAATATGTTTTTAGTAATTTAGTCTAATCTTTCACCGTAGATTAGATTCATATATAAATAGATTCTCTCCCTTGCTCGTTATTGCCAAAAAAGAAAAAAAGAAAAAAAAAGGACGATGCATTGTTTTCTTCCTAATAAGTGGTAATGACAATGATGTATAACAATGGTGCATGCTTCTGTTTTCGATAGTGCGATGTATAGCTAAGAGCTTACTTAGAACTCCACTTACAAGTTACAACATTCCCCTTTTTGTAATTGGGTTCTTGTTTGATATAAAGTTACAATATATAGAAGGCAAAAGATCATACCACGTGACTTATACAATATGGCGGCTCTTGTTTGTTTTTTTGGGTTGATGCATTGTCTTCTTCCTATTTTCAGACAAGAACATTATGGGAACGTTTGTTCTTTCTCTTAGATTATCATTGCAACTATCGACTTCTATATGTTTAATTATATAATCTCTTTAAGCTAATTAATTATCATTTGTTTCAAAACTAAACACTCGGCATTATCATTTCGATACGATGCAAACTTCCATTTGTGTCGTTAAAATTTGTCGGGTCAAACTCCGTTATCAGTTAGTGTTTTTTTACGGATAATTAGAAGGAAAACAAATAATTTAATTATATATATATATTTTTTTTTTTTCTTTCTAAAATTCAAACAATTAAGAAATAACATATACATTTATTTGGTTTTAGAATATGATATAAGATATGTATGTGTGTTACATACTATTATGTGTTTTTATGACTATACGTTGCTTATTATAATGTAAGCAATCCACCATCCATTTTCTTAAAGGTCCACTTAAGTGGGTGCATTAATAAGTAATTGCACTTATAAGTGTGCATGACATCGTCATTGACCATGAGATTGTGCACTACTAATACTATAGTAAGGTTCTTAGCACTTGCTTAATTTAAAGTCAAACAACTCTAATCATCATACCAATATATATGTTTATTTATATATTAATTGCCAAAATTTTGAAAAATAAATCCATGCCCAAATCATGAATCTTCGGGACAAAGTTACGTGTTCATTTTTTCTTTTTATTTTTTTTTTTATCGAAGGTATTCATATTAGTTTAAACTATTTTAATTATTAATCTCTTAAATTACAGATAATAAAAAATTAATGTCTATTTTTTTTAATAACTTCAACTATGATTCTATAGGAGCTCCAAAACTGCAAAGAAACCAATCAAGACGGGAAGAGAAGCCATCATTCCAAATATCACCCTGCAATTAAGAAAAATTAACCTCAGGTCCACCTAATTTATTCTTGTTCATTCATTAGGGAAATAAAGTAATCAATAAGATCATAATTAGTAAGAAGATTGATTAACTTACGCAGTGCTAAGCACATCTGCATGTAGTCCATATTCTTTGGCAAATATGAAGGACGTAATCGACTGTGGCAATGCTGACTACAATACAACACGATAAATAAATTAATTTATGATAAAATAAGATTATAATATAATTAAACGTGTTAATAATCGAAACAACGAGTTACCAGAATGATAGCGATACGAAAAACAGAACCATGCAAGCCCACGGCGAAGCATCCGATAGCCATAGCTGCAGGTGCAGCAACAAATCTCAACAACATTCCAAATATTGCTTGCTTGACTCCACATGCTATCAACTTTTCTTGTAATGCCATGAAGATGCCTGTAAATGTAATGTTATGAGATTCAAGTTGATTATGAAGACGTTCTTGGGTGGACCTAGCTACTTCAATTATATATGGACTAGACCAATAAGAAACAGACACATGATATGTGACTAGTTTGGACAAAAAGAAAAAAACCGAATCACGGACTCACCCATAATAAACATCGCAGTGCCTGTCCCAGCTTTAGACATGATCAATATAGATCCTTCCATTATGCTAGGCATTTGAAAATGCCACCTGTTATATAATTCTAAAATCAATTCTATATGTAAATAATTGATTTGAGATTCAATATGTACATTAATAGCGGAAGAAAGGATGATATCATAATTCATAAGTACCCCTATCTTTACGTAGTGCATGAAAAATGTCATCAAAAGTTGATATTTATATCATATAGAGAGTACCTGTTTGCTAGAAGAGACCAAACAAGGGCAAGGATACAAGCAAACACGTTCGGGTTCATAAGAAGTTTAATCACAACGCGCTTCGTCAATCCCCAAACAGACGTGCCAGTACTACTATCGTTAGCAGCCTCCATATCTTCAATACTCGAGGCCGAATTAGGAACATCATTTGCTCGCCTGAATTCCAAAACGAACAATAGAATTGTGTTCCAGATTAAACCCTGCAATACTTGTTCTTGCACGACAAGATCAACTGCAAGTTGTCCATACATTGCTTGCATTAACGGCACGCCCACAACTAGAGTATTAGTAAGAGTACACAAGGAATAGCTTGTTATAGACCAAGAATAACTTCCTTTACTACTAAACCTAGCCCCCAAGGCTATTACCAAAACCGTAATAATTTTCGATATAGCATCCGCCGCTATGAACCGGAAGTTCATTTTGTAAGGATTGACGCTAACGGTGAACTCGAAAATGAAGAGAGGGAGCGTGAAATAATAGACAAATCGGTTTATCGTATCACATTGATCGCTTGAGAATATCTTCCACCATTTCACCGAGCCGTAACCTAACATGAGAGCAACATAGAGGGGTGTCATGGCCACCACCACCCTGTATACATCTTCCCAACTAATCATTATGATCGTTCTTTTTGGTTTAAATGGTTTTAATTGAACAGAGAAAGGGTTGCAATGCAAGTTTGTTGTGTTTAAGAAGTATGTGAAGTTTGGATATTTATAGCCATGCAGGGTAGCTGGAGAGACAAAAAGCCAACTTTACTTCCTTCTCCTTATTCGTTTTACTTTCTTTTTCTTGGTTTATGGAAAGAGCTAGCTAGCCAGGAATAAAGGAGAATTTGAATTATTTTATCTATAATATGGGAACCCGGGTTGGTGGGTGTTATATATATGCATGATTATACCGTGGAATATTGAAATCAAGATGACATAGTGGATTTCAGTGCGTTAGACAATTGTTTTTGTTTTCTGATGAAAAATAAGTAGAAGAGAGAAAACAAAATCAAATGTACGTATGTACAATACCGCATCCCCTATCTCCTCCTAGTTAACGTACGACGTACTTAGAGCTTGAGCCTGATTATCGGCCAAAGAGTCATCACTCATCCGCTACTACTACCTTAAGCCTTAAGCTATTCGTATATATATATATATATATATATGTATATGTATGTGTGTGTACACTCTGTCTAAATAAGATGGATGTAACACGTGCTTTAAATCAGGTACGCTTTGTTAGAGTAATGCATGCATGTATAGCCATGGCCCATGAGGTGGCCACTATATTCATTTTCTAGTTAAGGGTATGTATTTGTTTGATATGGAAAAATAACGCGTGCAAGTGGGCCTGTGGCCGCCATTATAGATGATCTTTATCTACTTCATGCCTAGAGATGGTGGACATAGCTGTTTTGGGTTAATGGATTTTGAATGCAATATATAGCAGCCTACAAATATTTTAATCATTTTTCATTTGTTTGTTCATTTGATTTGTCAGGCATATAAATATGTACGATTAAAGAGGCTGCCCTTTCGATTGGTGATCGAAGAAGTTTCCACGAGATCGAGGTTTAAGAATTCACATGTCATGAAAAGCTACAAATATTGAATCTCCATACATGAGTTTGCTTAAGAAGACCACAAAAATGAATCATAGCTGGCTAGCTACCATTAATGGTGTTTGATCAAACATGTCTCATGATGATCATTCGCCGTTGTCAAAGTCAGAAACTGATACTTATATATTATATATATATATATATACACACACATAATGAAGAACTATAAGTGGAATTAAGAATTTTCAAGAAAACTGAGATGAATAATTAAACTGAGATGTATTAGATCCACAAGTTTTGTTTTTGTTTCTCTTTCTGTGTGTGTTTATCAAGATTAGGAAGATTTGACCTACTTAATATAATGAAATTTGCATTTATATGTATAATCTAGGTTTTGACTCTAGAATTGAATGTTGACCGATCGTGTATTGTCTTTAGGTGTTGAATCTTTACTTCTAATTGAAAATAAGAACCTACATTATATGCTCTTAACTCCTACCACTACGTTCTCTCTTAATGCTTGGAGATTGATCAGATGTCTTGCTTTGCTCATTCTCTAACTCATTAAACCCAAAAAAAAAAAAAAAAACTTCTCTCCAAAAGGCAATGCTGATCATTATACATTTGTGATATCTCTACTTTTTAGTTCCACTATGATTGAAGTATATACTGGACAGAGATGTGGATTCCACTTCCATTAGTTTATGAATTCATTTCTCCATCCATCAGCCCAGCCTATGTGGTTAAGTAAGAGTTTGTCTTCACTTTTAATCGTACAAAACTGCTATGAATACTAGGGGCAATCTAGCATCATGCATGGCTTCTAATAGTACCTGTACAGACCCTACTTTTAATACTAACCGATCAGTAGCCATTTTTTCTTTTAGTTAGTGGTCGACAATCGACATCTTCGTGGTTATTACCTTAATCGCGCACTTAGTCACTATTAGTATTAGGTATCGAAGTTTAACTCAAATACATAGAGAATCTAATCCATATCAATCCACTAATTTTGTATTCGTACGAAAGAGATTTGGTTTTATATTAAAATTAAATTATTCATATTTAAAATGATTAGATATATTTTTACCGACAAAACCTAACTTAAATACTTAATTTAGGACCAACTAAATACATCTATTGTTTCTTAAAACGCAGATTAATCGACCCAGGGTCTAAATTTTAGTTGGCTTTGAGCATTGGTTTAATTAGTTCTTCGTTTGATTTGAAGTATTTTCAACTTTTTATGGCGCCAACTAGTTGCGAGTGGTACAATCTCGATCAACTGCTTTGGGCTGACAAGACAAGACAAGACAAAGCAACTTTGGCGCACCATTTCATCTTTTTCTAGATGATGGAAAAATTATGTCTTCTCATCTCTTTCCCACTTTCTACCATACAAATCTAACATTACAGCAAATAGGATCAAATTTAGTTCTTTATAAGTAGACTGATTAAAACATAGCTATAATTTTAGTACCGACAAGGTATTCGACTACAATTTTTGAAGAGGAACTTTACATGTTGATTAGTTCTTGAGACAGGATCAAAATCTATATAGAATAGTGTTTCAGACCCTTTTATAACAATAGTACTTTAGAATTTCATGGGAACAAGAAAAACTTTACAAATATAATCACTTACGAAAATGAATCTGTACCTTTATATCTTTATTTCGTTTTTTTTTTTTTTTTGCTTCTTTCATTCGGTTGTACCGCTACATGGTTAAGGGAAACTGGGAAGTAATATGAAGTACGAAAAGTACCCATCACAGTAGCCAACTCAACTGGCCAGAGAGACTGAGTATTGATTGATCGATCATGGTTTTCCAGATTCAATTGGCTCATCATCTTCTTCTGCTTTGCTCGCTAATTTGACAATATCTTCCACACGTATTTTTCCTTCTGTTACAAGAAAAATGGAGAATGTAGTTAGCCAAATCTCAAATTTTGACAAGCCCCAATCCACAAGGACCTCTGTTTAAATCCAGTATGGGAAGCAATCATTCCTAATCTAGTGGCGTGCATCAATCCGTCTTCCAAATAGTTAGCCATATGCATATCATGGAGCAGAAAATTAAAGGGAGGCATTAGAAGGAAACGGTGTGATTTCACTCACCTCTATCTTTAGAAAGGTTTCTGATAAGCTCTTGAATGCCATCCTTCCCCAAGGTATCCTTGAGGTACATGGCAGCAGACGCAACCTCCTCAGCTGTCACTTTCCCATCATAATCCCTGTGAAGCAAATATTTAAGAACCGTCACAAATTGTAACACTAAACTAGACTATTTGATATATTTTTCCAGGCAATAATTGATCGATCGTAAGAGTTTCCAACGGAAGGAAAAATAAATTCTATTAACAAAAAAGGGGCAATGGATGAGTGTTGTTCTATTACAATTACTATGATGAAGCTTTCAGCTTCAGTTAAAAAAGAGAAAAAAAATATAAAATTAAGGATCTTTAGCAATCTAAGGTTTACAGACTGAAGTAGGCCTTTATCCAATATTGCACCACTTAAACTGCTATCAGGGAAATATTAAAGAAAGAAAGGGGAAAAAAAAATCAGAAATAAAATAAGGGAGCGGAGCAAAAGGCATACCTGTCAAGCAACCGCCAGCGATCTCCAATTTCAGCATCAACATCATCAATTTCCTTTTCAAGCTTATGAAGCATAGCATCAATCTAGAATATAGACAGCCATAAATTAATGCTCTCTTCCACATCATTGAACAGATGCAGAACAATTCCAAGGAAAATAGCTAATACTTGATTGAATATTGCCATAAAGAATAAAAGTGAGATATAGACTAATAGTTATTACCCTGTCAATAAGGGCTGAGGAAACCTTGTGACCTAAAGCCTCCTCAGCAGCATGGTCGCTATCCTCCCTGGCAGCTCTATAAGCCTTCTTAGCTTCTTCTTCTCCATCAATACCCTCTTTCTCAACCATGTTATGATATATATCTATCTGAACATCGGAAAGAGAACATGAAACAAAATAAAGTCTACACCTTAATAGTTACTACTAGAAATCGCAAAGAGAAAGAGACTTTGGTATCAGTCAACAAAGGGCTGTTAAATAACTGCAAGTTGTTAAAAAAATTGAAAATGGACAGTGTAGTCCTAAAAAGAGGAAGATGTAATGACCATCACTTAAAAAAGCCAGTAATCAATATCAGTATAAGGCAAGAGGTTCAGATAATAGTTTACCTCTTTTTTGACAAGGCGTAAGAACTCCTCACGTTCCCTGCTGACTGACTGAAATGATAAAGCAAAAAAACATAAATTAAGAGTCTGAATGGTACAAACACTGACAGCCTTTATTAAACACATGTAACACCGATCCTTACAGATGCTGAAGCTAAAACAGCCAGTGCACGACTGATCTCACAGAGCTGCTCCTGTTCCTCCACGGTTTTTGGTTTTGCCTGACTTTGGGCCTCTCTAGCCATTGGACCAGTCATCTCTTCCAATGCCACATCCTTCTGACTAACAGCAGATTCTTTCATCCTGGCCAGCTCCCCTTCCTCCTTTTGTTCCTCCTCCTGTACAACCAAGTATTTAGTACCACTAACCAAAAACAAGCTGTCTATGTAGAAATATATATTCTTACACCCTTAAATTATAATAATCACAAAATGGAAGAGAAACACTTCTTTTTCACATATGATAAAGCTGATATAATACAAACTTGTTTTAATAATTTGCAAATGTCCTTGAAGGATGTAAATTAACCGCTCTAATTGAAATCTAAGAGTATGGCTTTTGGATTCAAACAATTTAAAAAAAACCCTCTTTTCTTTACAATCCATAACCTCTATATTAGTGTCTTCTTATCACAATAATGTGGATTCTATGGAAGAACTAAAGCATAAAAATATCAACCTTGATCAATTCCTCTTGCATTTCGAGGAACTCCAACTTCCTCCTCCTTTCAGAAACAGTATCCTCTGATGGCAAAGCTGTCACCCCAACAGTATCAACGACCTCATCCGGCAAAGATGAGAGTGTTGCTTGAACAGCTTCCTCGGGCCTCACCTTTCCGGACACAGAGAAGGCTCTGAATAAGGGGGGCAAAAAGGGAGATAAGATTAAAAGATGGTCTTGCTCTTGGAAAAAGTATAACAGGGGCATCATCAAGTTACCTAGAAAGAATCAAGAGGGAAGATGGTACAGAATGGTTGAGAGACAAATCCAGCCAATCACGCAGCTGCAAACAAAGATCAAAACTTACATGCCTGAATAAATAGGGAGATCTTCTTATACCTCCATGAAAACAGCAGATGCCTATAACTTAAATTTAGATAATAACTTTTCAGTGGCATCTACAAGGACGTTAAAGACCTTTTTACAGAAATCAGGTCAATTAGACAGCTTATAATGCAAGATTGTTGTTACAGGTTAGCTTCGTGATATTCTGGTAGAGTGAGCCAATTAGACTGCTTATCATATGTAAACACATTCGATACCAGTCAGCATCTTCCACAAACTAACTGATGGTTTAATCAAGAAACTGTACTCAAGATCTATCCCTGATAAATGAGATTCTTGCACCATCTTTACGATACCAGAATTATAGGATGGGAAATTTAAATGATTCTTTCCCTCCTTCTGTAAGCAATCATTCAAAATGAGTCAAAATTAAATTCTTGAATCTTGCTATAGTAGCTTACAACATAATTTAAAGAATGACTTGGTGTCACAATCCTGATAAGCTAGTGTTAATCTGTTAGCAGGAATCCTGGCAAGGCTAGCTATATCCAATGATTTATGTTGCCCATGGATAGGCACTGGGAATAATATCAACCAAGAGTATCAATTAATCAAACTTTCAAATTCAAATCCAAATCTGTCCACATAATCACTAAAGTATGAGGTTTTGTAGCACAAGAAATCTATTGATTGGAAGAGAATGACAGTTAATAAATTGAGTAGAGAACCTGTTGTCGCATTTCCTCCACTGAAAGTAAACCAAGTAAACCTCTATCTCTACAGGCCTGACGAAGTTCTGCTTCTGAAAGCGACTCTATCCCCTCAGCTTGAATCATCTTATCATCATTCTTGATCCTGCCAAACCAAAACTACTTAATATTTTCATGATGAGAAAGGATTCAACATTTTGATTATGTAAAAGGAGCACATCCTCTTCTTTATGGCATTGCTCTTTAATACCTAAATGGATACATAATCAATGTACAACTGAGGGAAGGCTTTACTCAGAGAGTTGAGGTCTAGCAGAGCCTTACAAGCGGCTCTAGAAAAGTTATGACGAAATAAACCTCAATATTGAGAATTCTGTTTCTGATATATATTCATATCATCTGTCCTTGTTTCCTATGCTACATCAGATTGATATCAAAGCAGAAGTCTGCATTCTTAAGTGCAATCTAGGATTCAACTATGGCGGTTTTCTAGTTGAATCTATGCCTCCTTCCCATACAAAATAAACATTCTTTTCTATCCATTTAGGATAGGGAAATCATCTCTCTATACTGTCAACACTTATTCAGTCATCTGTCTTTAATTTCGAATGAGCCATGAAAATGAGAGGAGAATAAGCTTATAAATCTGTAATCAAGTACAGAATCAATCTAACTGGAGCTCAATAGAAATACTAAAGTGCTGAAGCAGATCTGAAACATATGAAACAATATTTCAGCATCAACTTGTAGGGATAATAAAATCAATTATTAGAAATAAGGCAAACTACTTTTATAAAACAGATATTTTTTCCAATACTGAACATCTACATATACCCAAACAACATAATCTGAAAACACCTCAACCCTGAGTAAAACATCAAATTAGTAGATAGTGGGCGTGAAGGTATAAACAACTATAATTGTAGAACAATCAATATCTTACTCTTGAAGCCTTTTCCGAAGCATAAAACGCAAATAAGCATCGGTTCCAAATGGGGCAATTCCCATATATTTACACATGTTCACCAACCGAGGCCTGTAGATGACAACAAGATCAAACACTTCTGTCAGATAACCAAAAGGGGTTAATGAACAAGATAGAAAGTCAGAATTACAGAACAAAGAGACTTTAAATATTGAGCTAATGACCTGCTAATGTTGTCCAAAGTGAGCTCATCATTGAATAATTTGGCAAAGCCCAAGATATCCTCATTGTTAACACTGCCACCCTTCCTAACCTATTTAAGTAAAGAAACCAAATAATTTCCAAAGTGAAGGTGATGCACACAAAGTAAATCAACAACATTCATAGGGGGGGAATAGTTACTTTGGTCATAAATTCATCAAGATCTTCTGCAGTCTTTTTTAGTTCTCCACTTCTTGAGTTCTGGATTTCCTTTGCCATTTCTTTCACAGTTTCCTGAAGAAACTTCGCATATTCTATTCTTGCATTTAGCTTTCTTTTTAATGCCTCCTGCAGGTTTAAACATCATCATCAAAATAATATTTTCAATGACCAATACACTGGCAAAACGGTGTCCAGTATTCACATATGCATGCTTCTATCTGATCATATCAGAACTTAGACACACCAAAATTTCTAGCAACCCAATTCAAGAGGGGAGGCCCTGAACTCTAAGTATATATAAGACAGGATAAGCAAATAATTGTTGGCTTTGGACCTATGTTGGCACTTTTTCCAACCAGACGAGTGGGACCATACTACCGAATAAATTTTTGTAAACGATATAGCATTTGCAAATGCACACGCAATGACATCATGAGAAAAAGCAGACAGAATTCTTGGGAGCTTTTACAATAAAAAATACACATATTACAAACAATATAGCCAACAAAGTACACCATGAGGGAAAGGCCAAGAGATTAGTTAAAATACCTGTTCTTGCATCTTGTCCTGGAAGGTAGAAGGTAACATGTTGGGAAATAATTTTAGAAATACTGGCAACAAGAATTCCATGAATGGAACAATAATAAAAACTGCAACGGGAACTAGTCTGAATATATCAGCTGTGGTGCGTGTGAGTTGCTGCCTCTCTCTTCTAGAAAGACTCTTCCCATTAGTAAGTTTTAACAATAACCTTGAGCTGATCCTAACATCAGCCCAGAGGAGTTTTGTACCCAACCAATAGTGTTGCAATGTAGAGATGAATTCATCCTTCCAGTGGCGAAGCTTCTTAGCCCAGTCTTCCCTAAGTAATAAAGCATCTTATAAGTCTAAGAACTAAAAATCAAATTGACTTTCGTGATAAGAAAAAAGTTAGAAACCTGCTCATGGAAGCGATAACTCTCAAAGCAGGACCAATTCCTAGAAGCTTAGCCCACGTGCTTTTAAGAAAAGATTGAGCACTCTTTTGGGGTTCTTGCATTTGCTTAGCTTTAGCTTTTGCTTTAACTGTACTCAAACCTTCAACTGCTTGATCACATTCCTCTGGTGAAGCTTCTTTTATCTTTTTAACATCCTGTTGCTCATTTCTATCATTCCCACCACCCAACTCAGGTTGACCGGCTGCAGCTGTGGAAGAATAGTGTCGTGGTGGCGAAAACCACCTACGTTCCAAAGGGTGAACAAAGATTGCCTTTTCTCCATGACCCATGTTTGGAATTAACAAAAGGTTACACCTAAAATACTGTGTTGCTGCAGAGGCAGATAAGTCTTCCCTGGGAACTGAAGATGATGAGACTTCATTTCTACAATCATTAAATGCAGATGGAGTGCAGCCCAAACCCTCTGAATCATCAGTCTGAATTGGTCGCCTAGGCTCAAGCAATCTCTTAATGGAGCAAGAAGTTTGATTCAATGAATTGAAGAGGTGCCTGTTCCTTCGCAAGATTGCCCGTGATGCCATTATAACATCTCCGACTTTTAGCCCCTTATGTGGAAGAGAAGGGTCGCGTAAGGCACAAGGCCAGAGAGATCAGCAAGTCTGCACAAAACGACACAACCACTCCAGAGACACACTATCAAAATGGAAAGATAAAGGCTTGAATAAAAGCATAATTACACCCAAAAAAAAAAATATTTGATCAATTTTCCAAAACGATCAAAATTCAGTAAGATATGCACACAATATATAACACACCAGGCTGAAAATAAACATAAGAATACTCGGACGAACCAAATTCATTAACACATTTAACACCACCAGCTACAAAATTACAACGTAAAACCTGGTCAAAATTGCTCTCGACTCTTTCCCCAAATGTAAACGCAGCCATAGAAATGCGCTGTTTAAAAGAAAACAACAATTTCTCGCGATATAATACTGATTAACAATGTAAAGAACTCAATCATACCTAGCTTTATCAAGAGGTTGAGTTGTTGGATGATGCGTTGATGAGCAATGAAGGGGAGTAGAGAGAGATAGAAATGTGATCAAGATTGTAGTAGTAGTAGTAGTAGTAGTAGTAGTAGTAGTAGCAGTGAAAGGGAGGGAAGAGAAGAGAAGGAGACTGCGTAGGGTAAAGACTTTTAGGAGCCAAAATCAAACAGAGTAATGGCTGATGAACACTTCTTATGCTTCACAATATGCCTCTCTCCATTTCGTAGGTGTATTTTGGGCTTGTTTTTATTTGGACAGTAATGGAAGCCGACGACGACGGTCCGATGCCCTCCTGATGACGACGACCGTTTGGGCTTTTGGTCCGTTTAAGATTTGGGATTGTTGGGCTTGAGATTTTTTTTTTAAGCCCTTTTAGCATGTAGAAGAGAGATGAAGAACATGGTAAGTACATTTCTTACCAACCAAACCACCTATTTTAGTATTGGTGAGATTGATGATGCTATTAGTTTGTTTAATCATATGCTTCATATGCATTCTTGCTCTTCAATCATCCAATTTAACTGAATGTTTGAATAGAATTGGGAGATTGAAGCATGATTCAAAGAATGGATTACGGGTTTTCTGTGTTAGGAAAGACTCGACATTGATATTTTAATCAATGAATTTTGCCTCGAGGGCAAGCGGTGAGATTGTTCAATGAGATGGTGGAGAAATGATTTCATATTGATGTTTTTGGATAAAATACAATACTCGACGATCTATGTAAGTGGTCAAACTAATGTAGGTACTCAGTTAGTTAAGAAGATTGAAAGTGAGGGGTAGAGCTTGGATTGAACTTTTGTTCGAAGCAGAATCTTGGAGCTTTGTCAAGAAGTTGGCAGACAGGCCAATTGAAGCTCCTAATGTGAAACACATAGCATAGCAGAAGATGTGGTGAGGGAATGTGTAATGTGTCGGGTTGCCTACTGCACTTGCTATAGTTGGAAAGGCATTGAAAAATAGAATCGGTGAAATCTTTCTTCATGAGTTGTCTAATTCTATAAGTTGAGCTCCAAAAACAGTAAGCTGAAATCCAAGCACTGCCAACAAGCTGTTCTTTCTAAACCAGAATTTTCGGCACTAAAAGACTAAGAAAAGTACTAACACTGCAATTCTAAGAGTAAGAAAAGTACTAACAATGCAATTCTCCGAGCCTCGAGCACCAAATGTTTTGACACTGGCATGAAATATGCACAATAGACATCCTCACCTCATTTATTCAACATATGAAACAATTCAGCAACAGATGCATCAGCAGAGAATCCTTTCTCAACCATGTCCCAAACAAGTTCCATTGCCCTTGATGTGTCATGGCTATACAGTATCCGGGTATAATTGCATTATAAGTGAAACTATCAGGAGCACAACCATCATCTTCCATTCTTTTGAACAAATCATAAGCTTCATTAAGTAGCCCTTCTCTACATAGACCTTTGATCATTGTGTAATACATCCAGACATCAGGATGTAACCCTTTGAGATATGTAAAAGAGAATAGCTCTTGTGCCTCTTTGAGCCGTCCAGATTTGCACAATCCATCAATTAGGATAGTGTAGTTCACAACATCAGGCTCTTGCATTTCTTGAAACAAACTCAATGCGTTCTCAAGATGCCTGTGTTTGCATAACCCATCTAACAAGACCAAGTAATTCCTACGATTCAGAGGCTGTCCAACATCCTCCATCTCCACAAAAAGTTCTTTTGCTTCCAAAACCCTTCAGCTTAGCATAGCCCTTGAATAAGAGACGTGCAAGTGATTGTCTTAGGGAACAATGTTTTCTCACACATCTTGTTGAAGAGTTCCATGGTCCATTTATCAAGGCGCTATAGGTAAATCCATTGGGTGAACAACCGTTATTAGTCATCAAATCAAACACTTCTTGTGCATCATTAATTTCGCCTCGCAAACAATATCCATTCATCAGTGCGGTATAAGTGACAATGTTAGGCTCCATACCTTTTTGAACCATCACTTCCAAAATATGTTGACCTTGTGACACCATCCCTTCTTTGCAAAGTGCATCAATTATCATAGTAAATATTCTAACAATCAACGTCTTGACTAATATTCTTAACAATCATTTCATTCAACAACCTAGAAACCTCCTTCCATTGACCAAAGTTACATGCAGCATGAATCCATGATGTGTAAGCGATAGCATCTGGTATGATACACTTTTTCATCATTTCTGAAAAGAGTTTGCTAGCTTCAGGAACTAACCTATCCTTGCAAAGGCTGTCTATATTTATATTATATGCCACAAAATACAGCTTATGTCCTTTCCCTTTAATCTTCTTGAGAAGCCGCAGTGCTACATTAGTATGTCCTATTTTACACGAGCCATTGAGTATTACATAATAAGTAATAACATTAACTTGAAATCCTTTATCCACCGTCTCATCAAATAGCCTCCCCGCTTGACCTACTTTGCCTTGAAGACAAAGGAAGTCCATTTACTAAAGTTGTGAAAGTTGCACAAGTAGGTCGAAGGCCAAGTGTAATCACTTCAAACTAACACGGAAAATCCAGAATTGTCTCTCTTCAGATGGCAATAACAATTTATCAATATATTCATTGTATAGACATCTGGCTCTATTTGCAAGGAATCCATTTGCTTGATCATTGAAATCACAGTCGAATAATGCTTCAATCTCACAATCGCGCCAAAAAGTTTATTAAATTCGATGATAGAAGGGCGAGGATTCATATGAAGCATATGATTAAATGAAGCCAAAGCATCATCCATGTAATTGAAATGGGTAGTTTGGTGGTGCTTACTGCTAGCATAACGAATTTGAGTGTATGAATAGGGACTGAGTTCAGAGTGAGGGGTAAAGAAAGCATGCCTTCTCCGGGATGCAAAGAGAGTAACAGAAGACGCGAATCTGGAAGAAGAAGCTCTTAAAGTACTTACCCTTTTCGCCATTGGAAGCAGCTCTCGCTTGACCTAGGAGACTGCTCTTGAAACGGGAGCCGTTTTTGGCTATCAGGCACTTTCAAACCGCAGCTTACTCCCTCGTCTATTTTTATTTAAATATGTTTTATTATTTTATTAGTATTATTTTATTACAATTGTTATTGTAAATTTGTAATTACCAACAGCTGGACCGGACCGGTTCAGATACAAAGGTCATAAGAAATATTGCAGAAAGAAGGTATTCTACTACAAACAAATTGAATGTTCTTATTACTCATAGTTTTAAATAGTTCTATACTACAAGAAATTTATAGTCACTTATCCAGAAGAAAAAAATCCACAATGCCCAATCCTTCAAAAAATACAAACAAGCACTAAAAGGAACAGGAAAAGAAATTGATTCAATTTTGGACATCCTTTCCAAACCCTTCCATGGACCTATTTGCCGGAATAAAACTACTAGGATGCTTAGTCACAGCGACTAAAATCTCAGCATAACTCACAACCCCAACCAAGACATCATCACTATCATCCTCGGTAACCCAAACATGGGTGGCTCTATGAGAAAGCATCTGAGCCATCACAGCAGCCAATGAGCTTGTAACATTACAAGTCAACGGCGCACTTCTTCCCCTATACATCATACTCCGACTAACCCCAAATCCCGTGTTTGCAGGATTAAACCCAATGCTCCTACTACTAAACTTCCTCAGCCTGGATCCTACACCACCACCATTGGACAAATTGCTGCTGCTGTTGTTGTTGTTGTTATCGCTGCTGCTCGCATTTTCATTTCCAGGATGTTCCGGTCGAGATCTCGACCCAACGATATCTTCCACCCCCATAACAAACTGGCCAGCAGAAAGATTAGCCAGAGCCCAAGCTGCGGCTAGGTAGTTGCATTTCCACAATTTGGAGGAAGAGATTTCTCCGATTATTTTTCTTTGACCGTCGAATGTGTTTTCGATGATCGCAATAGCACTAGGGTCATGGGGGAGTTTCTCAGTCACTTCGATTGCTGGGGAAGAGGCGTCAAGGAGGGAGTAGTTAGGGTTGATGATCCCAAGAGTGGCTATGGTGGAGAGAGGGAGTGGGGCCAGGGCTCCGAGACAGCCAATGAGGAAGCGGATGACGTCTTCTCTTGAGAGGCAACAGAACTTGTCATGGCCTAATGATGAGGTGGAGGAGGTGGAAGTGCGGGTCGGGTTGTTAGATTCGAGGAGGAGGTTGTTATTGCTACTGCTGCTGCTGCTTGTGGTGGTAGTGATGGTGTTAGAGGAGGAGGAGAGGTTGTTGTCAAGGTTTTTGAGCCACTTTCCATTGTAGAGAATAGAGAATCGCTTGCTCATTCCTTTCCATCCTACACTCTTCCGGACAAGGAGTCGCTTCACTCCCTGCTTCATCATTTCCAGTGCGTCTATCAATCTTGCAGGAGAACCAGGAAAAGTGTTAAAAAAACACAAAAAACAAAACAAAACAAAGATTAGGATTCAATCAAAGAGAAAAAAATATCGTTAAGAGTGTTTACTGAAAATAATAGGGCAGAGTTAGATGAGGATCTAAAATCAGATAGCTCTGGTATAAGAAGGTGGGGGTATGTCTGTCAATGTGTGTCTATGGAAGTAGTGTTCATTTGATGCAGCTTTTCTACTTGTATTATGTCTAGACATTGTAAGGCGACAACAAATTGCATTTATTCACAAGGCGAGATTAGGTCGCTTTTCTTGATCTAAATATTTATTTTAGTGTTCCTAACAAGCATTAACCGTCAATACAAAGATCCTTCGCCAGATGAAACTTTTCCCTAAGATCATAGGATTCTTCCACATATCAATCATATTTAGATAAAACACAGAAACAAAGACCAATACAGAAAATATTCCAGCATAATTGAACTTCAAACAACTCTAAACGGGTCTGATGAAAAAATTTGGAGTCAATGAACCAAAACTCACCTAATCAATGAATTAATGAAATAGTTTACATCAATCATAGGTTTCCAATTATTGCTTCCACGATCAAGATTGAGACAATAAAAGCTTAAAAAAAAGGCTCAACCTTTACCTAATCAGCATTCAAACCAAATCCAATTATTAAGAAGAAGAAAAAATTGTAAGGGACTAACCTCGTTCCAGGATCAACCTGTCTCAACAAGGAGTTGTTAGGAACAACAAGCTCAGAAACAGGGGTCTTCATGGCCTTATCCTGATCCTCTAAACACTCGTTTCTTGCCAGGAAAGCTACAATATCTAACGAATTGAGAATGCCCACAAACCTCTGCTGCCTCATTTCACTCGTTTCGATCATTCCCAGATGAAATTTCCTCTTCCAAATTGGAATCCCACCTTCTGTAGATTCTCCGATCACTCTAATGGCTGTCTCCACCGACTCTGTTTCGCACAATTCTACCACCTCCGGCTTTCCCACCGTCAGATCTCCCACCACATGGTATAACAACACCGACGCCATCTGTAGTTCTCTCTGTTCAGCTGCGGAGAAAAGGAAATTGGAGAAAAATTTAGCTTTCCCCTGTTTGTTGATCGCCCCTAAATTTTCTTTCAATTATACCCCTGCGATTCGATTAGCTTGCGTCAACGTGCGATTGTTCTTCCCGGGAAATCACGATTCAAAGTTTTTAAATCGAGGAAGATGGCTGAAAATTGGTTAGAATCCCAAAATAAGAGGATCACTAAACAATGAAGAATTGAAACGAGTCCGTCCTTCTCACTCGGTTACTGCTGCGGTTTCTAATTTTCCTGGTAACCAAACAGGAATAAAGAAAATAGGAAAAATGGGTCAGGAGCTATAAGAGCGAATGGAGGAAGATGAGTAAGAGGTGAAAACTAGTAATGGGTAATCTGTATAGAATCAGAAGAAAAGAGGAAGAGCGACGATTGGCCATTGATTTAGCTCAAAACCGAAAAGAAGAAGAAGAAGAAGAAGACGATCTTCAAAGAGGTTAAGGCCCATAAAAGGAATTTTCTGCAAATTCACTGACTCTGTGTCACAACTGTCCAGAAAACTTGGCGGTAGAATTTTCGGAGAGGGAGAGGGGAAGAGGGGAAAGAGGAGACGGAACGGCGTGCGGATGAGAATGCTTGAATGAAGACAGCTCGTTAATTTATTGAGGGGAGGGAAAAGGAATATTACTAGCTACTACTTTTCTTTATTAGGAGTGAAAATGATCGGTATCCTTCACTGGTTCATGATTGATCAATTCTTTAATAATCGTGTACAAATTGTACGTTCAGGTATGGTGAGAATGCGACCTCGTTTTATGAAAAACTAAAGTTCTTATGTTTATAAATGAAAATATATAAACTTTGGCTCATATTTGTAAGAAAAATTACATGTTTTAAACAAGTAAACAGAACATTCAATAAGGTTGCTAAGATTAAGATTAATCTGTTCATACTGGCCTTTGTGGTCACATTACATAGCAAAAGATGGGTTGTGTATGAAGGGGGCCGGCACGAAATTGCATTGGGATTCCTTCTTGCATTCATCTCCCATTTAGTTTGGTAACAATTCCGACTTGTTTTACCTTTTAAGCATTTCCTTGGCTTCCAAGAATCCCCAGAAAAGAAAAGAATGTCCTCTTCATTTCTATAAATCAGTGCATGTTCTAGTATTTGATCGGACCATCCAAGCTTCCGGAAGCAAACTGAAAACGCCGGCATGGGAAAGATGTTAGACAGAAAGAGATGAGTAACAAAAGAGTGGAATAATTGCGATAGTTTTGAGTTATATGGTATAAAATACCCAATGCTTTTGTTCATTTCTGAAAACAGATAAAGCTTACACAAATAAAAAGGCATTATTATTGTTAATCAGAATCTGAAATAGTCTCGACTAATACAATGTGGCGATGCCACCCATTGCAATTTCCTCCAGTCTATCTACAACATAGCATTGCTAAAAAAGACTAAAGATGCTTTGCTTGGAAGAATAAAGATGTCTTGAAACCTATGCGGTTCAAAAAATTATTTGTCAGCTTACCTGTTGAACAATCGGATTTATTGATGTTGTAAATTCATGTGTCCGTCCTTGCCAGACAATCTTACCCTCATAGAGAAATAACAATCTACGAAATCAAACAATCTCTTCATTCAGGTCATGCTACAAACTTGAAACTCTAAAAGCACAAAGATTTTCAGACAAATATTCACCTATCAACAGCTCTGTTAATAGTACTGTGTTGGTGGGTTACTACCACATAAGATGTGATCTTGCCAGGCTTCCCTTGTGCATCATTACCTTTAACATGAACGGACCGGATTAGATCTTCAACAACAGTTGATGCTATTGGATCAAGTCCGGCCGTTGGTTCATCGTACAACAATACCTGTTCCCAGGTGTGAAATATTGGTCAGAGGGTTGGGTCAACAACTCTAAATGTCATTATTTGCATAATTACTGCTCCCATTAGGTACTAGGAGCCATTTTTCTAGCAGTTTAAACCTTTGGAACACTTAAGTAAATTAACAAAGATCTCAAATCCTGATTTCCTATGAAACTAGTGAAATCCTAGAAATATTAGTGTTTGCATATAGTACACATGCATTATTACACCAATTGCTTAACAATTTGAGACAGTAAAATTACTGCATGAAGCACAAAGAATAAAAGGTATCAAAAGAATAGAACAGGTATATAGAGGCTACCTCTGGCTCTATTTCTTCCTTTGTGGTATCATAAATGATAGACCGAGCTAAGGCGACTCGTTTCTTCATTCCACCAGACAGCTCAGATGGTAATCTATCCTCTACTCCCTGTGAAATTAAAACTTGAGCTTTGAATGAATTTAGAAAGCAAGCAATACAATGTGGGAAAGAGAATAGATAGAAGTTGGTTTCAGTGAAACAGATTTCTGAACACTGCACTGACTGAAGGAGAATCTTAAGAACCATCCTTTTATCTATGATGAAGTGGATAGAAAAGTACCACCTAGAAATCATGGAAAGTGGAGTTCTTAGACTACAGTCGCATACTGAGACTTATTTAGGTACAAGTCGGGGTGAGCAAAAAAGAACTGTACCGACCGAAATCGACCAAAACCAATAATTTTCGGTCGGTTTATTTGGTTAAGTTTCCATTTCGGTCGTTTCAGTGCAACAATCGGAACACCGATTTATTTATTTATTTATTTAATTATAATTTTAACCCTAGCTACAAATTAGTCCCAATCCTCTATCTTAGTGTTTGTTGTGGTTGTATAAGCTTGAGAACTCTTGTATAAGCAAAATAATTTACAAATTCAAATGCGATAAGTGGATTGTTTTCTGTATTTAGTACCAAAAATCGCTTGACCTGCTTTATGCTCATTTGGATATTGTTGAATTTATGATATATTTGAATATTGTTTTGATTATGATATTATGGTAAAATGACATTTTTAGTCATTATAATGCCGAATTTTCTTAAAAAATGATATTAAATGAAGATAATTCTACAAAACAAATTATTAAATAATGTAAAAATTACATACATCATAATACTAAGATATGCTCATCAATTACATATGATATAATTAAGCAGAAATGAAAAAAAAAATTAGTGTGAAAATCCGAAAAATCGACCGAAACTGACCGGTCTAATACCTGTTTGGTTTCAGTCGGTTTTTATGGCCAAATCAGTGAAAATCTGATTCAGTTATGGTTTCGGTTCGGTTTTACCGAAAACCGAAATTTTGCTCAACCCTAGGTACAAGTATAGGAAAGAGAAAATTGCAAATAACCCAATGGCTATGAACCAACATGTGAAACTCCTAGAACTTAGAAGACGCTGATTTGAGTCAACCTCCACCTACCTCTACCTCTACCTCTACCCCTGGCTAAATTAGTTTCTCTAGGCAGTAGGAATAAATATCATATATAGGCCAAAATCTGTTGGAGCACCTATTAAAACACCTTAACCGGGGAAGAAAATAAGCCCTTAAATTGCATCCATGACAATAAATAGAAAGTAGAGGTGTACCTTCAATCCAACGGCTGCCAAGTTCTCAGTCACGAGCTTGGAAATTTCGTCATCAGACATTCTTGAGTTTTCATACCTAAGCAATAAAGAAGAATGGATTCAAACTCTCTTCTTCTGATTTGGTTCAAAAATAAAGCCAATAGAAACAATACACATCCCCGTTCCTAATTAGAAAAACCATGCAAGGAAAAAAAGAAGGAAGGTAACTATACTGTCTCTTACAAAAGGAAACCGACATTTTCACGAACTGTTAAAGAATCAAAAAGTGCTGCACTTTGAAACACCTGTTGAGATGATAGTAAATAGGTGGTTAAGCATACATCAGAGCAAAAATCAGTTAAGAAACCCAAGAGTACTAAATTTGATGGGGAAAAGAATAAACTAAACATAAATTCTACCAATCCAATTCGAAGACCAGATATCTCCTCATCGCTAATCAAACCAGCTCTCTTTCGACCTCTAATGTGAACCTCTCCCTGATCGTTGATAAAATGGATAACATCTGCATTAGAGGTTCCATGGAGTAGCAAAGTAGTTAACTTATAAGTGACATCAATAAAGCACCTTGTCTGGAGCAAGAAGTCCTGCAATAATCTTCAGAACTGTAGATTTTCCAGTACCAGAAGGCCCAATAATGCCAACAGCTTCACCATGTCTAATCTATACATAGGGCAAAGGGACTATGGGCTTAGGAAGATAGGGAAAAGACTTAAAAATGAAGGCGGTGAAATCTAGATGTTTCAAAACTCCAGGCGGAGAAATCTAAAAATGCAATAAAATATAAATCACCTTGAAGCTCACACCTCTCAAAATATGCTTCTCTCCAAATGACTTGTATACATCTTTGCACTCGATGAGAACATCAGAATCATCCTCTGGCTCCCAAACCGGACTTAACACCTCTGATTTATACGAGTCCTGGCAGTAATATTTATAATTCCGATTACTTAAAGGAAAAAAAAAGGGTAAACCAATGTATATGTTAAAAAGTAAATGAGAGATTCAAAATCGGAGTCAGATCATCATCGAGGCAACAGAGGAACAAAAAACGGTGCAGCCATTTTCATCAAATGCAGAGAAGCTCACCGAATATTTGGCCATATTTTAGAGAAATGGAAAATTAAAGCTCATATTGATTTTCGGAGCCAAAAATTCGATGCATTTAGTTGAGTGTTTGAAACTCCAGAAAACCCAGTTCGAGTGGATGCAACTGATTTGAAACTCCACTTTAATCTAAAAAAAGTCAGTTTGAATGCAGAAAACTCCAGTTCGTCACAAACGTTAAAAGCAAATGCACACTTACATCAGTGAAGACAACAGTAGAATCTATAGTTCAAACAAATTTCAATCGACGATACTGCTAGATTTCAATAATTACAGAAAACGAAGTATGAAGGATTTACATCGAATTTCATGATAGGGGATCCATCGCTGGTCAAGTTCTGAGGAGGCGCCATACGAGCACAAACAATCTTTCTGTGCTCGGAATTCCTATAAAAATTCGAATCGCTCGTCCTTGTCCTCGAAAATCTAAACTTAACTGACCCGGAAGAGCGATTGGATATGGTTAAAGGAAACGGCGACGAACCGGACAATGAAACCATGCTTTTCGACATAATTCCAGCTCGGGAAGAAAGGTTTCGAAGTGGTTTCAATTTCTGGGGTATTAAATATTGGGGAATTAGAAGCAGACCCAGATCAAATTATCGAACGAGAAAAGAACCCAATTGAAAAATCCTAGAATGGAAGGTGAGTCAGAAATGGGTTTTCTAAGCGAGTGTAGAAATAAGAGCAAGAGAAGAATCGATGGGTAGGAAATGTTTTCATGTATTAAACGTGAAGAGTATGGCGCATTGACTTTTGAAAAGGGCGGCGGCTACACGGTTAGATTGCTTTGTAACGGAGGATTCGTGGAGCTTTGGCCTTCTTCTTCTTCTTCTTCGATCCTTGGATTGACGGGGTGAAAACTGAAAAGCAGAATCAGGCTTTGCCAGATTAGAGAAAGGCTAACTACACGTGCTTTTGCAGTCTATTTTATTTTATTATTTTATTTATTTATTTATGAGAGAATTTGTAAATGTAAGTCCCAAAAATATTCTACTTGACATTCAACCCAAAAGATTTATCTATAAAAAAATAGCCTTTCAAATTTATTATGTTGACTTTTACAATAAAAAAAGAAAAGGAAACTTATACATTAGCCGATAGAAAAAAATCGCTCACCTTCGCTCCCTCCATTTTCACTGAGTATTGTGATTGTTATTCATCTTCATCTTCTGCTTCTTTCTTTAATCTTCAAATCCTTCGTCTTGTTGATTTTCGTCCGACAAAGCTTATTTCCAAAATGAATCCGAGACAATGAAGTTGAAAAATGGTTCAAACAAAAAACTCAAAACATTTCAGAGTTAAAAGAAGCGGCTGAGGGGGAGTCTCCAAAAAAAGCAACGACATCCACCAAACGACAAAAGATTTCATCGAAATCAACGAGGTAAGCAAATTTACACCACCACATATACATCTCAAATCTAAGAAAACTAGGGTTTTTTGTCGAAATTAAGTATTTTTTATGTTTATTGGGCTGAAATATGTGTAATTGACTAAATAATCTAAATTTAGAATGAAATGTGGGTGAAATTGAGTAAGAAATGGAGTGTACATGAAGTTTCCGATAGTTGAACTCTGTATCTCAAAAACATCGAAGTCTCTGTACTCAATGGTCATTACCCGATAGGTATGTTCAGGGCCATCATGCATTGACCATCGAATACAAGGACTAGATCTCTTTGATTCTTTTGGTTTTTTATTTGTTCTCTATTTTTGGATTGTCTTTATTAATCTCTATTTTTGGATTATGGTTTGTTCAATTTAGGAAATAGAACATGTTTGTGATGACCTTACACGCATCCTTGAAGACGATAATTTATATAATGCCCGAAAAACGTTTGTATCGAAGTAGGAAGCGGTTGTTACTAATATCAAGTTAAGCCTCAACCCTAACCAGTTGAGGGTGTTTAGGAGGAGTTGCTTGGGACACTTCATTTATTCAAAAGTCTATCTCAACAACTGTGGTCACGTTGTTAACAATTTCATTGTTCGACGAGCATAGTGCCTGAAGAAGAATGAGCTTTTGTTTATTGTTGGAGGGAAGTTTATGCACCTTGGTCTAAGGGAGTGGACTCTGATGATGGGGATAAAGTATGACGCTTATCCATCTAATGAAGAATACAATTGGTTAACACAATCTGACTAACTGTATAAGAAGTATTTTGGTGAAAAAAATTTATGTGCTACGGTGCTAGCCGAGATGTTCAGGAAAAAAAAAGGGTGAGGCAGGCTAAGTCAGGATCGCTCTTGTCTATTTCATCAAGGCAATCTTGTATGCTCAAGATATGAAAATACATGTACGTAAGTCTACGTTCGCCCTTGTAGGAGACCTGGCAAATTTCAATAGCTATCTTTGGGGGAGACTTTGAAACAAACAAATGCTAAAGTCGTTGAATTAAAATATTATGGAGAAGGCTATTTACAATCGAGCATAGGATTCTGAGCAAGAAGAACCATACATCTGTATAAGTTTTCTGCTTGCTTTTCAGGTAATTATATTTAAATGGTATTTTTTAAATTTCCTCTTACCCTTATGATATTATGTTTAACCTATCAATTATCCATTTGATTATAATTGTGCAGGTTTGAGCTTACGAATCAATTTCATATCTTGGATCTTGTGTTGGAATTTAGTTAAAGGGTAATAAGATTCCTTAAATTTTGAATTGGAAATTGAATGAGCCGTTGGTGCCACATAGGAGTGTTGCAAAGTGGTTAGGAACCATGAGTATAAGTAAAGCTATAATTCAAAATATAAAATAATCAATTGCATTTCGTTCATGTTGTGCATAATTTAAATGGACTTTCCTTTTATAGGTTGTTGTCCGTGGAATATTAAAACCAACAAGAGAGGAAGGGGAACAAGAATACATGCTGGACCTAGAACCCTTTTCTAATGAGGAAGACGAGGTTGTAAAATGTTTTATGTTAGAATTGGATGAGGCTGAGGAAGAAGAGGAAATGTTATTGGGCGGGATAAATGAAAAAGAAGCAGGGAAAGAAAATGAAGAAGATTAAGAGGCAAGAAAATATATAGTTAGAAGACGGGGAAAGGATCATAGTGGGAACTGTAACTTGAGGGCATTAGTTGAGTAGATTGTTAGTGCTTCTGAGCAAAAGATGATGAAAAAGATGGAGGAGCTCAGTCATAAGCTGGACAGGACTCTGAATGAGCTAAAAGATGCAAAAGGTGATACATCGAGTGTAGGGAACTTTCTCTTGTATTCGCCGCCGCCATTCCCACTATCCACTACATCACTTGCTAGCTCTAGAAAAACCTATCATCCATCTCTGCTACCACAGCCTGCCACATCGGGTGTAGGGAATTCACTACAAATGGTAGTCCCCGAGCAAAAACCAGAGGCATATCAGACCTATGCATGATGGGTTAAATCATCTGCTCATCCTTACAGTTGCAATTCAACCAGGAAGCGGAGGTGTGAATCAGTTCACCTTCTAGACATGGATCCCTTATCATCGCATGCCGAGGCGACAATCTATTGTGAGATAGTTATTTGGAAACCCTCAATTATATATCCAAGTGCGGAAACATATGTCATTCTGATTACCATTGATGATACATAAACATATGTCACACCTCTCGTAATCGTGCATGAGCCCGGACGGGGCCAGAGAATGAAGTTATGTTCCCGTTATCTCTTTTCATAGTGCCTAAGCATAAACAAAAATTTATCTGACACATAAGTTTCCATTTCGACTTGACCTTTTACTATTTATGTTCATTACCTTCTTTAACATTCACTATATTTATGTTCATTTTCTCTTACAAGAATGAAGTCATAGGATTTCAATGCCAGAAATACGAGCAAGCATTTTTTGAAAGAATACTTAAACATGCAGGATGGCTAGGTAGTTTCGTAAGTCTTTGTTTATCGCTTAAGTGATACAAATGGCATGTGTTAACTAATAAATTATATTAGAATTAAAATTGCTAACCTTTTTTTCCCTATTTTTTGTTGCAGCATATTGATGAGTACACGTTTTTACTCCGTATGAGACTTAAGAGGTTCAATGATGTGCTTGATCAATCTTCCACCTTCATCAATCATGTGTTCCCTCTATTTATGAAAAAAGTATTGGGATAACACTTTCAGGCATTTAAGGAATGACAAAAGGGCATATCATGTTTTTCCTTAGGTGTTATTGATTCGGGAATATGTGGAAGGATCGAAGCTTGTCGGTGGAGTTGGATTCAAGTGCATGGATTGGCTTTACATTCCTTTCAACAATTTAGCCATCAATTGGTATACATTGATCATAGATATACCGAAGAAGAAAATGACAATTCTACACTTGTCTTCTACACAAAATGTTTTTCATTTTTTTAAATTAAAAAAATATTTTTGGAAAACGTGTCCAAGCAGACTCTTAACATTTAAGGTCAAAGGTTAGACATTTATAAACAAATGTTATACATTTATGATCGAAGACCTTTAGGGTGAAAGGTTAAACATTTAAACATTGAAACGATTTAACTTTCATCAATAAGTTAAACCTTTCATAAAGGTCGATAGGTACCCATCGAGGCCCTGAAGATTTAAAATTGATTCTATACAACTCTCTATGACCAAAGGTCGATGGTCGATGACACCCCATCGAGACTATCAAGATTTAAAACTGAGTATGTACTACTCTTTGTGACCAAAGGTCGATCATCAGTGGGTCTCATTGGGGCTGTCGAGATTTGACCCCAAGTCTGTACAACTCTCTGTGACCAAAGATCGATTGTTGATGGGTCCCTATCAAGGTTGTTAAGATTTAACTATGAGTCTGTACAACTTTCTATGAGATGGTTGATGGGTCCCTATTGAGGGTATCAAGATTTGAAATTTATTATCATACTCAATGGTAAAAAAAACCCAAAAGGATAAATATATATATGGAAGTTTGATTACATCAATAAGGTTACATGATCAGAAACTTCCAATACAAAAATATCATTAAAATCATCTAGATTACATGAATCATAGAATCTATATGTTGTTAATTACATCCAAACAAAAAGAGTATTGCATCAAATCAGCAAGTCAAACCACATCATGCTACAATTGGATTCCGACATACTGCCTTTTTATGTTTAAGATGTCCACACTTGCCACACTTGTTTCTATTTCGGAGTTGTTCCCCCCTTAAAGGTATACATTTTTTTTCGGCCTCCCACTTTGTTTGCGCATGATAGGGAGTATAACTTAATGGACATAATAGGGAAATCTTAGTCATCAGCATAAGGAATAGGATAAATCAAGTATGCATCTGCTTACCTCCAATTCAATGTCGTGAAATACTCCGAACATAACGTGTGTGGTGCAACACTCCGATAACTCATTGCTACACTGACATAAGTGTACAATAGTGGGGTGCTTGTATTATTTGTTGTGTATTTCTGATTGTAGAATCAAGTTATCATCATCTTTCTAATACTATCGAGCAATGGTATAATTGGAGGATCTCTATGCACATCCTTAAACAAAGCATTAAGAGACTTTAAGCTATTATTATTCATTATATCGTATTGATCACCATTGAAATGAGCTTTCAATCAATGTTGAAATCCAATGGACTCTAGATAGGATGCCACGACGGAATGTCTTAATCTAATGTCATTGAAATATGTGTTGAAATCTCGAACTTTACATGTTTTTACTGGTTTGTAGAATAGATCGAGGATCTCATCACACTTAAATTTGGCCTTGATTATTTTCCCGATATGCCATATGCATTCACCGTATTTTGCATTCGGGTAGACACTTTGTATACCGTTGTTAATACTCCTTACCCGATTCGAAACAAAAACCAAATCTGCAGCGTATGGAATCACATAATCAAACCCTTTAGCCGAGTCAAGAACCAACTACATGATGCATCATTCTTTGAATCGACTATAGCCTAAGCAATTTGATAAAGATGGTTGGTACCATTCTGAGGGGTGGCAAACAAGAGCGTGCCTTTATATTTGTCCTTCAAAAAGGTTTCATCAATCCCAATAACCTTTCTAAAAAAACTAAACCCATTTATTGTTGCTCCAAAAGCCATGAAATAATAAACAAATTTGTGGTTCACATCCATCTTAAGTGAAACCACATAATCTAGATTAAGCATTTTTATCATGCTTGAATAAAGCGGTAAATTTTGGTAACTTTCGTCGGCTATATCCCGAATAAGATCATCTACGATATATCCTGATTTATATGCATTCTAATAACTAATTTCTATCCCAAGCTCATTACGTAGATTATTAATGAGCATTCGATCTTTAGGAGTCTCATTACATTCTCGGTACATATCCCTCACATGAAGTTCAATCGTAAATTCCAATGCATGTTAGTGATTGCACACCCTATATTTCATATTACAAGTGTGTCGATTTTGATAGGCTCAAATTTGAAAAAATGATGAATTCTTCCTACCCATAGCACGGATCCGCCACTTGCAATTTTGATCTATACATACAATAATAAATATAATCTTGTTTAATTATTAACCTTAAACTCATAATTCTGTTGAATTGCATGCATATGTAGACTTTCCTTTAGTTCCCTCTTCGAGTAAAATATTGTTTAATATAAAACTCTCCTCTGCTTAATTGAGAAATAACAACCAGAACCAAGATGCTTTTAATGCATGCGAAGGGTAGAGAAGTAGTGGGGGCAATAACCGAGGGGATACTAATTCAGAAATATCCTATTCGTTTATATTTATAGGATGTAGTGATAGTGGTATACCTTATGATAACTGCAACACTTCTTAGTCAATAGGTACGTGATCTTTTATTATAGGTTAAAGTGTCGGTCAGTTGATAATGATAAATTCTTGGTAAATTATCTTAATCGGATAAAGTATTGGTTAAATTCTCTATAAAGCTTACTGTCATAAACAATTCATCCTTGTAACCTATATTATCAAGATTGGCTTCATTGTGAGCTTCATCATTATCACCACCCTCAAAATAATCTACATGCACATTCTCTTCATACTCATCATCAAGATTCTCTTCATCATCAATATCGACATCATCATCACCATCCACATCAAAATCCTCGTCCATATCACAATCATAATCATAATAGTCCACATAATTTTCAAGATTATTACATGTAGGAAAGTTACTCATGCGATCCTCATCATTATTATTAATAAGATCCGGCATGTCTCTCCTAGAACGCTCATCATCATTATCAATAACATAATCGAGCATGACTCTTCTAGAAAGATCATCATCTTTATTGGTAACAGGATGGGGTATGTCTCTACTGAAAAAATAATCAAGATTAGGAATGGTTGGTAATATACAACTCTCTTTCTCATGTGTATCTCCTTAAGTCTTCGGAATCAACTTCATGTACTGAGAAGATTTCTCATCTTGTGTTTTGTAAGTGGCACAAAAATCCTTTCACGTTTGTGACGTTTCTTATGTATAGCGGGGAATATACCATTTTACTAAATGGCTTGTATGATACCACTTCTAATAGATGAGTATATATGATATTAAATCCGATCGAAACTTCAGTTGTTCCATCCATCCTATTTTCACGCTAATACAACGACTTTACTTTCTCCCATCGGTTGAAATTCTTCTTCCATTCTCTATCGAGACATATGATTATGAAAAAAATGTTATTCTATACAATAAAAAAGAAAAAAAAATCCAAATAAGTCAATTTAATTGTAAAGAGAAAAAAAATGCAAAATTTCATATTGTTGGTCAATGGACTTCTACAACTTGAACTCAGATTTTTTGAATCATTAATAGACTTTAAATCTCTTTATTTTTTATTTTTTCAGAACAAAATGAAAGTTCGGTATAAAGATAAAGTCATGTTTATAATATAATTCAACATTAATGTGTGATACATGAATGAAGAAGTTCGAACTTACATACTCTCTTTCAAATGGAGGCTGAAGGGTGAAAATAGGAGCCAGAGCTTGCAAATGGCAGCCTAAGAACGGATAATGAGTAATGGAGAAGTGATATCAGATTGGAAAAATGATTTTTGAGATTTCTAGACCACCGTAAGAAGTAGGGGCTGATGCCGTGCGTGGGAAGGAAGAAGAAGGAGTGAAGGATACTATTTTTATTTCTGCAACAAGGGTATTATGGTCATTTAATGTTTTATTATATTTTTTTAAAATCAAAATATATTAGGAGGCCATTGTTTCAAGAAAGAAGTTTGTTAGGCTAAATTTTTCAGGTTTTTCTTCTTCAGAGGCTCATTAATCAAGGGACCCTTTATTTATTTTCTAAAACAAAATTATTTATTTATTTATTTATTTTTAATTATTATGCATTTCTATTGCATTTTACAAATAAAAATAAGATAGTTTTTATTATTTCTATTTTTAGTTAGATTTGGTCTATCTATAAACCGATCAAGGACAATTATTAATGTTAACTCCAAATATCTCGTCACCAATCATATCTGATCTATATGCAATTATGATCATTTGATTTATGGTAAATCTAAGTATATCTCATAATTTTGTTTTATTTTTTAGTTTCACTTATAAAAATATGGCAAAGACAGGAAATTTCAACATTACAACTTAATACAGTTGGTTGGTAAAATATGAACATCTAAAATGCTTGACTGCCCATATCAACACAAAATTTCACCACTACAGCTTAACGCAGTTAGTTGGTGAATTAGGAGCATCTAATTGACAGCCCATATTGATGTGTTGATTGTTGTTCGAACCCAGCTGCTCGTCGCCCGAGTGTGTGACTTAGGAATTTTGGTATTCTATAGAAACCTACAAAATGATGTAATACGTAATACAGAAAATGAAAGCATAACAACTCTTTTGACTAGTCAATGGCTTCAACAAGTCTTGATGTTTGTGAAATTGGACTAGATATATATATATATATATATTTTATTCGTCTGTCTGATGTTATACGTTTGATTCTTTTGTACATGAAGCAAGTCAATCGGTTTGCGTTTACTGGGTCAAGATTAAGAAAGTACTAGGAAACCTGCTTGCTAATTGACTACAAATTTCTAGTCTCCCTCTCTCTCTCTCTCTCTCTCTCTCTCTCTGAGGTTCCATTGATCTTGGTTCTTCAGGCACGATGATCAACTGTTTTAGAGCAAAATGGGATGCTGTCCAAGAGGGGGAATTTTTAATGAGAAATAAAAGCATGCTATCAGAGAAACTCACTATCTTCACCGGCAATGACCGAGACAATCCTATCAAAATGTTCACTGCAAAAGAGCTGATGAAGGCAACAAACAACTACGACATGGATCGATGCTTTGTTTATGATTGTTTTAAGATATACAAAGGTAAACTACGAGGCATCACTGTTTCTGTTAAAACATATCACGAATCAGATCTTTTCGACATGGACAAGCTTTTGAATGATATTGTCATCGGATCAAAAATGAGCGCACACAAAAATGCGCTCAAATTCTTAGGATGTTGCTTAGAAACTGAAATCCCAATCCTAGTATATGAATATGTAGGCAATGAGTTGCTTTCCTTTATTTTCCCTCATCTAAGGAGAAAAAAAACTAGACCATTATCATGGAATCATAGGTTAGGAATTGCAAAGGGAGTAGCTGATGTCGTTGCATATTTGCACAATGCATTTTCCAAGCCGGTTGTTCATCGTGATGTCAGATGCGGCACAATTCTTTTGGATAAGAATTATGTTCCCAAACTGATCGATTTCTCACTCGGTATTTTGATTTGCAAGGGTGAGGAGAAAACAGAGACGATATGTGGCAGAAATGAGTGCTTTGATCCTGATTATGGAGCTACAGGTCGTTTAAGCGAGAAGGTTGATGTATACTATTTTGGTGTTCTTATGCTTGCTCTTTTGACTGGTAAGAAGGTTAATTATGCAGATCGTTTCAATTCTAATGCGTATGTTTATCTACCGGACCATGTCTTGCATTGTAGCGATATTAATCGAGTTGGTGAAATCGTAGATCCTGTGATTTCGGGAGAAGGAATTGAGACAGATCGATTACAAGCCTTCGCAACTCTTGCCCTTAGTTGCCTTAAAAGGGACCAACATGATAGGCCGGCAATTACTGAGATTGTAGAACAACTGGGGAAAATTTGAGTTTATGCATATAGTCTACCCTGCAGTTAACTTCATATACTATTGGCAGAATATGCTCAATTTCGCTCGAAACTATAATATCGGTTTAGGAATTGTATGCAAGATGTGATATTAGTGTTGTTTTACCACAAGGGGAACAAGGGCATGATAAACAACCTTGTTCCTGTCAAATATATGATCTAGTACTGATATTTTCCATTTCTGCGAAGATACTTTTCAACCAAACGACACTATACCAACACTAAACTAAGAATCTCAAATACAATTTCATCAGAGATTACAGAATATGTAAACTTCAAGCTAACAAAAGCTATTTCGTGTCTAATCCGATTCCCAAATCTCATCATCCATTGAGTCCATCCAAGGGTTTGCGAAACAGAATTGTTTTTGGCTGCCGGTTCATAGTGTTTGGAGTGAATGTCAGAAGCTCACAAACGGTTTGATGCAGTAAAAACTCAAACATCATTTCTTAATGATAATTAGCAGCCTAATTTTGAAGCTCGGTTAATAAATAAGCTGAGTTTGAGCCTGCCGAAGCCCGACCATATTAAGCTCTTGAGCCGACTCATTCAAAGGCTCCTGAACATAATTGGTGAGGCAGCTTCATTTTTTTAATATATATATTAAATCTTAAAAAACAATATTCTTCAATGCTACAATTGATTTTTCTAGTTCCTGTTCAAACAATATTAACATACACCCAAGAACAAAATAACAAAACAAAACTTTTGACAGGAGCACATCAGCTACACGAATTAAGGAGAGTAAACTAAAAAACAAACAAAAGATATTACAGATAATGGAATATAAAGTGTACATGCAGCTCACAGGTTGGAGAAACTAGCCACCAGAAAGAATGAATACCAACTTTAATTTTCAATTAACTTTTGTGTTTTACATATCTTTTCTCTTGGGTCTTGGATTATGTATTGTCTGGAGTATGATCGCAAAGTGGTTAGGAACCATGAGTATAAGTAAAGCTATAATTCAAAATATAAATAATCAATTGCATTTCGTTCATGTTGTGCATAATTTAAATGGACTTTCCTTTTATAGGTTGTTGTCCGTGGAATATTAAAACTAACAAGAGAGGAAGGGGAACAATAATACATGGACCTAGAACCCTTTTCTAATGAGGAAGACGAGGTTGTAAAATGTTTTACGTTAGAACTAGATGAGGCTGAGGAAGAAGAGGAAATGTTATTGGGCGGGATAAATGAAAAAGAAGCAGGGAAAGAAAATGAAGAAGATTAAGAGGCAAGAAAATATATAGTTAGAAGACGGGGAAAGGATCATAGTGGGGACCGTAACTTGAGGGCATTAATTGAGTAGATTGTTAGTGCTTCTGAGCAAAAGATGATGAAAAAGATGGAGGAGCTTAGTCATAAGCTGGACAGGACTCTGAATGAGCTAAAAGATGCAAAAGGTGATACATCAAGTGTAGGGAACTTTCTCTTGTATTCGCCGCCGCCATTCCCACTATCCACTGCATCACTTGCTAGCTCTAGAAAAACCTATCATCCATCTCTGCTACCACAGCCTGCCACATCGGGTGTAGGGAATTCACTACAAATGGTAGTCCCCGAGCAAAAACCAGAGGCATATTAGACCTATGCATGATGGGTTAAATCATCTGCTCATCCTTACAGTTGCAATTCAACCAGGAAGCGGAGGTGTGAATCAGTTCACCTTCTAGACATGGATCCCTTATCATCGCATGCCGAGGCGACAATCTATTGTGACATAGTTATTTGGAAACCCTTAATTGTATATCCTGGTGCGGAAACATATGTCATTCTGATTACCATTGATGATACATAGACATATGTCACACCTCCCGTAATCGTGCATGAGCTCGGACGGGGCCAGAGGATGAAGTTATGTTCCCGTTATCTCTTTTCATAGTGCCTAAGCATAAACAAAAATTTATCTGACACATAAGTTTCCATTTTGACTTGACCTTTTACTATTTATGTTCATTACCTTCTTTAACATTCACTATATTTATGTTCATTTTCTCTTACAAGAATGAAGTCATAGGATTTCAATGCCAGAAATACGAGCAAGCATTTTTTGAAAGAATACTTAAACATGCAGGATGGCTAGGTAGTTTCGTAAGTCTTTGTTTATCGCTTAAGTGATACAAATGGCATGTGTTAACTAATAAATTATATTAGAATTAAAATCGCTAACCTTTTTTTTCCCTATTTTTTGTTGCAGCATATTGATGAGTACACGTTTTTACTCCATATGAGACTTAAGAGGTTCAATGATGTGCTTGATCAATCTTCCACCTTCATCAATCATGTGTTCCCTCTATTTATGAAAAAAATATTGGGATAACACTTTCAGGCATTTAAGGAATGACAAAAGGGCATATCATGTTTTTCCTTAGGTGTTATTGATTCGGGAATATGTGGAAGGATCGAAGCTCGTCGGGGGAGTTGGATTCAAGTGCATGGATTGGCTTTACATTCCTTTCAACAATTTAGCCATCAATTGGTATACATTGATCATAGATATACAGAAGAAGAAAATGACAATTCTACACTTGTCTTCTACACAAAATGTTTTTCATTTTTTTAAATTAAAAAAATATTTTTGGAAAACGTGTCCAAGCAGACTCTTAACATTTAAGGTCAAAGGTTAGACATTTATAAACAAATGTTATACATTTATGATCGAAGACCTTTAGGGTGAAAGGTTAAACATTTAAACATTGAAACGATTTAACTTTCATCAATAAGTTAAACATTTCATAAAGGTCGATAGGTACCCATCGAGGCCTTGAAGATTTAAAATTGATTCTATACAACTCTCTATGACCAAAGGTCGATGGTCGATGACACCCCATCGAGGCTATCAAGATTTAAAACTGAGTATGTACTACTCTTTGTGACCAAAGGTCGATCATCAATGGGTCTCATTGGGGCTGTCGAGATTCGACCCCAAGTCTGTACAACTCTCTGTGACCAAAGATCGATTGTTGATGGGTCCCTATCAAGGTTGTCAAGATTTAACTATGAGTCTGTACAACTTTCTATGAGATGGTTGATGGGTCCCTATTGAGGGTATCGAGATTTGAAATTTATTATCATACTCAATAGTAAAAAAAACCCAAAAGGATAAATATATATATGGAAGTTTGATTACATCAATAAGGTTACATGATCAGAAACTTCCAATACAAAAATATCATTAAAATCATCTAGATTACATGAATCATAGAATCTATATGTTGTTAATTACATCCAAACAAAAAGAGTATTGCATCAAATCAGCAAGTCAAACCACATCATGCTACAATTGGGTTCCGACATATTGCCTTTTTATGTTCAAGATGCCCACACTTGCCACACTTGTTTCTATTTCGGAGTTGTTCCCCCCTTAAAGGTATACATTTTTTTTCGGCCTCCCACTTTGTTTGCGCATGATAGGGGGTATAACTTAATGGACATAATAGGAAAATCTTAGTCATCAGCATAAGGAATAGGATAAATCAAGTATGCATCTGCTTACCTCCAATTCAATGTCGTGAAATACTCCGAACATAACGTGTGTGGTGCAACACTCCGATAACTCATTGCTACACTGACATAAGTGTACAATAGTGGGGTGCTTGTATTATTTGTTGTGTATTTCTGATTGTAGAATCAAGTTATCATCATCTTTCTAATACTATCGAGCAATGGTATAATTGGAGGATCTCTATGCACATCCTTAAACAAAGCATTAAGAGACTTTAAGCTATTATTATTCATTATATCGTATTGATCACTATTGAAATGAGCTTTCAATCAATGTTGAAATCCAATGGACTCTAGATAGGATGCCACGACGGAATGTCTTAATCTAATGTCGTTGAAATATGTGTTGAAATCTCGAACTTTTCATGTTTTTATTGGCCTGTAGAATAGATCGAGGATCTCATCACACTTAAATTTGGCCTTGATTATTTTCCCGATATGCCATATGCATTCACCGTATTTTGCATTCGGGTAGACACTTTGTATACCGTTGTTAATACTCCTTACCCGATTCGATACAAAAACCAAATCTGCAGCGTATGGAATCACATAATCAAACCCTTTAGCCGAGTCAAGAACCAACTACATGATGCATCATTCTTTGAATCGACTATAGCCCAAGCAATTCGATAAAGATGGTTGGTACCGTTCTGAGGGGTGGCAAACAAGAGCGTGCCTTTATATTTGTCCTTCAAAAAGGTTCCATCAATCCCAATAACCTTTCTAAAAAAACTAAACCCATTTATTGTTGCTCCAAAGGCCATGAAATAATAAACAAATTTGTGGTTCACATCCATCTTAAGTGAAACCACATAATCCAGATTAAGCATTTTCATCATGCTTGAATAAAGCGGTAAATTTTGGTAACCTTCGTCGGCTATATCCCGAATAAGATCATCTACGATATATCCTGATTTATATGCATTCTAATAACTAATTTCTATCCCAAGCTCATTACGTAGATTATTAATGAGCATTCGATCTTTAGGAGTCTCATTACATTCTCGGTACATATCCCTCACATGAAGTTCAATCGTAAATTCCAATGCATGTTAGTGATTGCACACCCTATATTTCATATTACAAGTGTGTTGATTTTGATAGGTTCAAATTTGAAAAAATGATGAATTCTTCCTTCCCATAGCACGGATCCGCCACTTGCAATTTTGATCTATACAGACAATAATAAATATAATATTGTTTAATTATTAACCTTAAACTCATAATTCCGTTGAATTGCATGCATATGTAGACTTTCCTTTAGTTCCCTCTTCGAGTAAAATATTGTTTAATATAAAACTCCCCTCTGCTTGATTGAGAAATAACAACCGGAACCAAGATGCTTTTAATGCATGCAAACGGTGGAGAAGTAGTGGGGGCAATAACCGAGGGGATACTAATTCAGAAATATCCTCTTCTTTTATATTTATAGGATGTAGTGATAGTGGTATACCTTATGATAACTGCAACACTTCTTAGTCAATAGGTACGTGATCTTTTATTATAGGTTAAAGTGTCGGTCAGTTGATAATGATAAATTCTTGGTAAATTATCTTAATCGGATAAAGTATTGGTTAAATTCTCTATAAAGCTTACTGTCATAAACAATTCATCCATGTAACCTATATTATCAAGATTGGCTTCATTGTGAGCTTCATCATTATCACCACCCTCAAAATAATCTAGATGCACATTCTCTTCATACTCATCATCAAGATTCTCTTCATCATCAATATCGACATCAAAATCCTCGTCCATATCACAATCATAATCATAGTAGTCCACATAATTTTCAAGATTATTACATGTAGGAAAGTTACTCATGTGATCCTCATCATTATTATTAATAAGATCCGGCATGTCTCTCCTAGAACGCTCATCATCATTATCAATAACATAATCGAGCATGACTCTTCTAGAAAGATCATCATCTTTATTGGTAACAGGATGGGGTATGTCTCTATTGAAAAAATAATCAAGATTAGGAATGATTGGTAATATACGACTCTCTTTCTCATGTGTATCTCCTTAAGTCTTCGGAATCAACTTCATGTACTGAGAAGATTTCTCATCTTGTGTTTTGTAGGTGGCACAAAAATCCTTTCACGTTTGTGACGTTTCTTATGTATAGCGGGGAATATACCATTTTACTAAATGGCTTGTATGATACCACTTCTAATAGATGAGTATATATGATATTAAATCCGATCGAAACTTCAGTTATTCCATCCATCCTATTTTCATGCTAATACAACGACTTTACTTTCTCCCATCGGTTGAAATTCTTCTTCCATTCTCTATCGAGACATATGATTATGAAAAAAATGTTATTCTATACAATAAAAAAGAAAAAAAAAATCCAGATAAGTCAATTTAATTGTAAAGAGAAAAAAAATGCAAAATTTCATATTGTTGGTCAATGGACTTCTACAACTTGAACTCAGATTTTTTGAATCATTAATAGACTTTAAATCTCTTTATTTTTTATTTTTTATTTTTTCAGAACAAAATGAAAGTTCGGTATAAAGATAAAGTCATGTTTATAATATAATTCAACATTAATGTGTGATACATGAATGAAGAAGTTCAAACTTACATACCCTCTTTCAAATGGAAGCTGAAGGTTGAAAATAGGAGCCAGAGCTTGCAAATGGCAGCCTAAGAACGGATAATGAGTTATGAAGAAGTGAAATCAGATTGGAAAAATGATTTTTGAGATTTCTAGACCACCGCAAGAAGTAGGGGCTGATGCCGTGCGTGGGAAGGAAGAAGAAGGAGTGAAGGATACTATTTTTATTTCTGCAACAAGGGTATTATGGTCATTTAATGTTTTATTATATTTTTTTAAATTCAAAATATATTAGGAGGCCATTGTTTCAAGAAAGAAGTTTGTTAGGCTAAATTTTTCAGGTTTTTCTTCTTCAGAGGCTCATTAATCAAGGGACCCTTTATTTATTTTCTAAAACAAAATTATTTATTTATTTATTTTTAATTATTATGCATTTCTATTGCATTTTACAAATAAAAATAAGATAGTTTTTATTATTTCTATTTTTAGTTAGATTTGGTCTATCTATAAACCGATCAAGCACAATTATTAATGTTAACTCCAAATATCACGTCACCAATCATATCTGATCAATATGCAATTATGATCATTTGATTTATGGTAAATCTAAGTGTATCTCATAATTTTGTTTTATTTTTTAGTTTCACTTATAAAAATATGGCAATGACAGGAAATTTCAACATTACAACTTAATACAGTTGGTTGGTAAAATATGAACATCTAAAATGCTTGACTGCCCATATCAACACAAAATTTCACCACTACAGCTTAACGCAGTTAGTTGGTGAATTAGGAGCATCTAATTGACAGCCCATATTAATGTGTTGATTGTTGTTCGAACCCAGCTGCTCGTCGCCCGAGTGTGTGACTTAGGAATTTTGGTATTCTATAGAAATCTACAAAATGATGTAATACGTAATACAGAAAATGAAAGCATAACAACTCTTTTAACTAGTCAATGGCTTCAACAAGTCTTGATGTTTGTGAAATTGGACTAGATATATATATATATTTTATTCGTCTGTCTGATGTTATACGTTTGATTCTTTTGTACATGAAGCAAGTCAATCGGTTTGCGTTTACTGGGTCAAGATTAAGAAAGTACTAGGAAACCTGCTTGCTAATTGACTACAAACAAATTTCTAGTCTCCCTCTCTCTCTCTCTCTCTCTCTCTATCTGAGGTTCCATTGATCTTGGTTCTTCAGGCACGATGATCAACTGTTTTAGAGCAAAATGGGATGCTGTCCAAGAGGGGGAATTTTTAATGAGAAATAAAAGCATGCTATCAGAGAAACTCACTATCTTCACCGGCAATGACCGAGACAATCCTATCAAAATGTTCACTGCAAAAGAGCTGATGAAGGCAACAAACAACTACGACATGGATCGATGCTTTGTTTATGATTGTTTTAAGATATACAAAGGTAAACTACGAGGCATCACTGTTTCTGTTAAAACATATCACGAATCAGATCTTTTCGACATGGACAAGCTTTTGAATGATATTGTCATCGGATCAAAAATGAGCGCACACAAAAATGCGCTCAAATTCTTAGGATGTTGCTTAGAAACTGAAATCCCAATCCTAGTATATGAATATGTAGGCAATGAGTTGCTTTCCTTTATTTTCCCTCATCTAAGGAGAAAAAAAACTAGACCATTATCATGGAATCATAGGTTAGGAATTGCAAAGGGAGTAGCTGATGTCGTTGCATATTTGCACAATGCATTTTCCAAGCCGGTTGTTCATCGTGATGTCAGATGCGGCACAATTCTTTTGGATAAGAATTATGTTCCCAAACTGATCGATTTCTCACTCGGTATTTTGATTTGCAAGGGTGAGGAGAAAACAGAGACGATATGTGGCAGAAATGAGTGCTTTGATCCTGATTATGGAGCTACAGGTCGTTTAAGCGAGAAGGTTGATGTATACTATTTTGGTGTTCTTATGCTTGCTCTTTTGACTGGTAAGAAGGTTAATTATGCAGATCGTTTCAATTCTAATGCGTATGTTTATCTACCGGACCATGTCTTGCATTGTAGCGATATTAATCGAGTTGGTGAAATCGTAGATCCTGTGATTTCGGGAGAAGGAATTGAGACAGATCGATTACAAGCCTTCGCAACTCTTGCCCTTAGTTGCCTTAAAAGGGACCAACATGATAGGCCGGCAATTACTGAGATTGTAGAACAACTGGGGAAAATTTGAGTTTATGCATATAGTCTACCCTGCAGTTAACTTCATATACTATTGGCAGAATATGCTCAATTTCGCTCGAAACTATAATATCGGTTTAGGAATTGTATGCAAGATGTGATATTAGTGTTGTTTTACCACAAGGGGAACAAGGGCATGATAAACAACCTTGTTCCTGTCAAATATATGATCTAGTACTGATATTTTCCATTTCTGCGAAGATACTTTTCAACCAAACGACACTATACCAACACTAAACTAAGAATCTCAAATACAATTTCATCAGAGATTACAGAATATGTAAACTTCAAGCTAACAAAAGCTATTTCGTGTCTAATCCGATTCCCAAATCTCATCATCCATTGAGTCCATCCAAGGGTTTGCGAAACAGAATTGTTTTTGGCTGCCGGTTCATAGTGTTTGGAGTGAATGTCAGAAGCTCACAAACGGTTTGATGCAGTAAAAACTCAAACATCATTTCTTAATGATAATTAGCAGCCTAATTTTGAAGCTCGGTTAATAAATAAGCTGAGTTTGAGCCTGCCGAAGCCCGACCATATTAAGCTCTTGAGCCGACTCATTCAAAGGCTCCTGAACATAATTGGTGAGGCAGCTTCATTTTTTTAATATATATATTAAATCTTAAAAAACAATATTCTTCAATGCTACAATTGATTTTTCTAGTTCCTGTTCAAACAATATTAACATACACCCAAGAACAAAATAACAAAACAAAACTTTTGACAGGAGCACATCAGCTACACGAATTAAGGAGAGTAAACTAAAAAACAAACAAAAGATATTACAGATAATGGAATATAAAGTGTACATGCAGCTCACAGGTTGGAGAAACTAGCCACCAGAAAGAATGAATACCAACTTTAATTTTCAATTAACTTTTGTGTTTTACATATCTTTTCTCTTGGGTCTTGGATTATGTATTGTCTGGAGTATGATCGCAAAGTGGTTAGGAACCATGAGTATAAGTAAAGCTATAATTCAAAATATAAAATAATCAATTGCATTTCGTTCATGTTGTGCATAATTTAAATGGACTTTCCTTTTATAGGTTGTTGTCCGTGGAATATTAAAACTAACAAGAGAGGAAGGGGAACAATAATACATGCTGGACCTAGAACCCTTTTCTAATGAGGAAGACGAGGTTGTAAAATGTTTTACGTTAGAATTGGATGAGGCTGAGGAAGAAGAGGAAATGTTATTGGGCGGGATAAATGAAAAAGAAGCAGGGAAAGAAAATGAAGAAGATTAAGAGGCAAGAAAATATATAGTTAGAAGACGGGGAAAGGATCATAGTGGGGACCGTAACTTGAGGGCATTAATTGAGTAGATTGTTAGTGCTTCTGAGCAAAAGATGATGAAAAAGATGGAGGAGCTTAGTCATAAGCTGGACAGGACTCTGAATGAGCTAAAAGATGCAAAAGGTGATACATCAAGTGTAGGGAACTTTCTCTTGTATTCGCCGCCGCCATTCCCACTATCCACTGCATCACTTGCTAGCTCTAGAAAAACCTATCATCCATCTCTGCTACCACAGCCTGCCACATCGGGTGTAGGGAATTCACTACAAATGGTAGTCCCCGAGCAAAAACCAGAGGCATATTAGACCTATGCATGATGGGTTAAATCATCTGCTCATCCTTACAGTTGCAATTCAACCAGGAAGCGGAGGTGTGAATCAGTTCACCTTCTAGACATGGATCCCTTATCATCGCATGCCGAGGCGACAATCTATTGTGACATAGTTATTTGGAAACCCTTAATTGTATATCCTGGTGCGGAAACATATGTCATTCTGATTACCATTGATAATACATAGACATATGTCACACCTCCCGTAATCGTGCATGAGCCCGGACGGGGCTAGAGGATGAAGTTATGTTCCCGTTATCTCTTTTCATAGTGCCTAAGCATAAACAAAAATTTATCTGACACATAAGTTTCCATTTTGACTTGACCTTTTACTATTTATGTTCATTACCTTCTTTAACATTCACTATATTTATGTTCATTTTCTCTTACAAGAATGAAGTTATAGGATTTCAATGCCAGAAATACGAGCAAGCATTTTTTGAAAGAATACTTAAACATGCAGGATGGCTAGGTAGTTTCGTAAGTCTTTGTTTATCGCTTAAGTGATACAAATGGCATGTGTTAACTAATAAATTATATTAGAATTAAAATCGCTAACCTTTTTTTTCCCTATTTTTTCTTGCAGCATATTGATGAGTACACGTTTTTACTCCATATGAGACTTAAGAGGTTCAATGATGTGCTTGATCAATCTTCCACCTTCATCAATCATGTGTTCCCTCTATTTATGAAAAAAATATTGGGATAACACTTTCAGGCATTTAAGGAATGACAAAAGGGCATATCATGTTTTTCCTTAGGTGTTATTGATTCGGGAATATGTGGAAGGATCGAAGCTCGTTGGGGGAGTTGGATTCAAGTGCATGGATTGGCTTTACATTCCTTTCAACAATTTAGCCATCAATTGGTATACATTGATCATAGATATACAGAAGAAGAAAATGACAATTCTACACTTGTCTTCTACACAAAATGTTTTTCATTTTTTTAAATTAAAAAAATATTTTTGGAAAACGTGTCCAAGCAGACTCTTAACATTTAAGGTCAAAGGTTAGACATTTATAAACAAATGTTATACATTTATGATCGAAGACCTTTAGGGTGAAAGGTTAAACATTTAAACATTGAAACGATTTAACTTTCATCAATAAGTTAAACATTTCATAAAGGTCGATAGGTACCCATCGAGGCCTTGAAGATTTAAAATTGATTCTATACAACTCTCTATGACCAAAGGTCGATGGTCGATGACACCCCATCGAGGCTATCAAGATTTAAAACTGAGTATGTACTACTCTTTGTGACCAAAGGTCGATCATCAATGGGTCTCATTGGGGCTGTCGAGATTCGACCCCAAGTCTGTACAACTCTCTGTGACCAAAGATCGATTGTTGATGGGTCCCTATCAAGGTTGTCAAGATTTAACTATGAGTCTGTACAACTTTCTATGAGATGGTTGATGGGTCCCTATTGAGGGTATCGAGATTTGAAATTTATTATCATACTCAATAGTAAAAAAAACCCAAAAGGATAAATATATATATGGAAGTTTGATTACATCAATAAGGTTACATGATCAGAAACTTCCAATACAAAAATATCATTAAAATCATCTAGATTACATGAATCATAGAATCTATATGTTGTTAATTACATCCAAACAAAAAGAGTATTGCATCAAATCAGCAAGTCAAACCACATCATGCTACAATTGGGTTCCGACATATTGCCTTTTTATGTTCAAGATGCCCACACTTGCCACACTTGTTTCTATTTCGGAGTTGTTCCCCCCTTAAAGGTATACATTTTTTTTCGGCCTCCCACTTTGTTTGCGCATGATAGGGGGTATAACTTAATGGACATAATAGGAAAATCTTAGTCATCAGCATAAGGAATAGGATAAATCAAGTATGCATCTGCTTACCTCCAATTCAATGTCGTGAAATACTCCGAACATAACGTGTGTGGTGCAACACTCCGATAACTCATTGCTACACTGACATAAGTGTACAATAGTGGGGTGCTTGTATTATTTGTTGTGTATTTCTGATTGTAGAATCAAGTTATCATCATCTTTCTAATACTATTGAGCAATGGTATAATTGGAGGATCTCTATGCACATCCTTAAACAAAGCATTAAGAGACTTTAAGCTATTATTATTCATTATATCGTATTGATCACTATTGAAATGAGCTTTCAATCAATGTTGAAATCCAATGGACTCTAGATAGGATGCCACGACGGAATGTCTTAATCTAATGTCGTTGAAATATGTGTTGAAATCTCGAACTTTTCATGTTTTTATTGGCCTGTAGAATAGATCGAGGATCTCATCACACTTAAATTTGGCCTTGATTATTTTCCCGATATGCCATATGCATTCACCGTATTTTGCATTCGGGTAGACACTTTGTATACTGTTGTTAATACTCCTTACCCGATTCGATACAAAAACCAAATCTGCAGCGTATGGAATCACATAATCAAACCCTTTAGCCGAGTCAAGAACCAACTACATGATGCATCATTCTTTGAATCGACTATAGCCCAAGCAATTCGATAAAGATGGTTGGTACCGTTCTGAGGGGTGGCAAACAAGAGCGTGCCTTTATATTTGTCCTTCAAAAAGGTTCCATCAATCCCAATAACCTTTCTAAAAAAACTAAACCCATTTATTGTTGCTCCAAAGGCCATGAAATAATAAACAAATTTGTGGTTCACATCCATCTTAAGTGAAACCACATAATCCAGATTAAGCATTTTCATCATGCTTGAATAAAGCGGTAAATTTTGGTAACCTTCGTCGGCTATATCCCGAATAAGATCATCTACGATATATCCTGATTTATATGCATTCTAATAACTAATTTCTATCCCAAGCTCATTACGTAGATTATTAATGAGCATTCGATCTTTAGGAGTCTCATTACATTCTCGGTACATATCCCTCACATGAAGTTCAATCGTAAATTCCAATGCATGTTAGTGATTGCACACCCTATATTTCATATTACAAGTGTGTTGATTTTGATAGGTTCAAATTTGAAAAAATGATGAATTCTTCCTTCCCATAGCACGGATCCGCCACTTGCAATTTTGATCTATACAGACAATAATAAATATAATATTGTTTAATTATTAACCTTAAACTCATAATTCCGTTGAATTGCATGCATATGTAGACTTTCCTTTAGTTCCCTCTTCGAGTAAAATATTGTTTAATATAAAACTCCCCTCTGCTTGATTGAGAAATAACAACCGGAACCAAGATGCTTTTAATGCATGCAAACGGTGGAGAAGTAGTGGGGGCAATAACCGAGGGGATACTAATTCAGAAATATCCTCTTCTTTTATATTTATAGGATGTAGTGATAGTGGTATACCTTATGATAACTGCAACACTTCTTAGTCAATAGGTACGTGATCTTTTATTATAGGTTAAAGTGTCGGTCAGTTGATAATGATAAATTCTTGGTAAATTATCTTAATCGGATAAAGTATTGGTTAAATTCTCTATAAAGCTTACTGTCATAAACAATTCATCCATGTAACCTATATTATCAAGATTGGCTTCATTGTGAGCTTCATCATTATCACCACCCTCAAAATAATCTAGATGCACATTCTCTTCATACTCATCATCAAGATTCTCTTCATCATCAATATCGACATCAAAATCCTCGTCCATATCACAATCATAATCATAGTAGTCCACATAATTTTCAAGATTATTACATGTAGGAAAGTTACTCATGTGATCCTCATCATTATTATTAATAAGATCCGGCATGTCTCTCCTAGAACGCTCATCATCATTATCAATAACATAATCGAGCATGACTCTTCTAGAAAGATCATCATCTTTATTGGTAACAGGATGGGGTATGTCTCTATTGAAAAAATAATCAAGATTAGGAATGATTGGTAATATACGACTCTCTTTCTCATGTGTATCTCCTTAAGTCTTCGGAATCAACTTCATGTACTGAGAAGATTTCTCATCTTGTGTTTTGTAGGTGGCACAAAAATCCTTTCACGTTTGTGACGTTTCTTATGTATAGCGGGGAATATACCATTTTACTAAATGGCTTGTATGATACCACTTCTAATAGATGAGTATATATGATATTAAATCCGATCGAAACTTCAGTTATTCCATCCATCCTATTTTCATGCTAATACAACGACTTTACTTTCTCCCATCGGTTGAAATTCTTCTTCCATTCTCTATCGAGACATATGATTATGAAAAAAATGTTATTCTATACAATAAAAAAGAAAAAAAAAATCCAGATAAGTCAATTTAATTGTAAAGAGAAAAAAAATGCAAAATTTCATATTGTTGGTCAATGGACTTCTACAACTTGAACTCAGATTTTTTGAATCATTAATAGACTTTAAATCTCTTTATTTTTTATTTTTTATTTTTTCAGAACAAAATGAAAGTTCGGTATAAAGATAAAGTCATGTTTATAATATAATTCAACATTAATGTGTGATACATGAATGAAGAAGTTCAAACTTACATACCCTCTTTCAAATGGAAGCTGAAGGTTGAAAATAGGAGCCAGAGCTTGCAAATGGCAGCCTAAGAACGGATAATGAGTTATGAAGAAGTGAAATCAGATTGGAAAAATGATTTTTGAGATTTCTAGACCACCGCAAGAAGTAGGGGCTGATGCCGTGCGTGGGAAGGAAGAAGAAGGAGTGAAGGATACTATTTTTATTTCTGCAACAAGGGTATTATGGTCATTTAATGTTTTATTATATTTTTTTAAATTCAAAATATATTAGGAGGCCATTGTTTCAAGAAAGAAGTTTGTTAGGCTAAATTTTTCAGGTTTTTCTTCTTCAGAGGCTCATTAATCAAGGGACCCTTTATTTATTTTCTAAAACAAAATTATTTATTTATTTATTTTTAATTATTATGCATTTCTATTGCATTTTACAAATAAAAATAAGATAGTTTTTATTATTTCTATTTTTAGTTAGATTTGGTCTATCTATAAACCGATCAAGCACAATTATTAATGTTAACTCCAAATATCACGTCACCAATCATATCTGATCAATATGCAATTATGATCATTTGATTTATGGTAAATCTAAGTGTATCTCATAATTTTGTTTTATTTTTTAGTTTCACTTATAAAAATATGGCAATGACAGGAAATTTCAACATTACAACTTAATATAGTTGGTTGGTAAAATATGAACATCTAAAATGCTTGACTGCCCATATCAACACAAAATTTCACCACTACAGCTTAACGCAGTTAGTTGGTGAATTAGGAGCATCTAATTGACAGCCCATATTAATGTGTTGATTGTTGTTCGAACCCAGCTGCTCGTCGCCCGAGTGTGTGACTTAGGAATTTTGGTATTCTATAGAAATCTACAAAATGATGTAATACGTAATACAGAAAATGAAAGCATAACAACTCTTTTAACTAGTCAATGGCTTCAACAAGTCTTGATGTTTGTGAAATTGGACTAGATATATATATATATATATATTTTATTCGTCTGTCTGATGTTATACGTTTGATTCTTTTGTACATGAAGCAAGTCAATCGGTTTGCGTTTACTGGGTCAAGATTAAGAAAGTACTAGGAAACCTGCTTGCTAATTGACTACAAATTTCTAGTCTCCCTCTCTCTCTCTCTCTCTCTCTCTCTCTGAGGTTCCATTGATCTTGGTTCTTCAGGCACGATGATCAACTGTTTTAGAGCAAAATGGGATGCTGTCCAAGAGGGGGAATTTTTAATGAGAAATAAAAGCATGCTATCAGAGAAACTCACTATCTTCACCGGCAATGACCGAGACAATCCTATCAAAATGTTCACTGCAAAAGAGCTGATGAAGGCAACAAACAACTACGACATGGATCGATGCTTTGTTTATGATTGTTTTAAGATATACAAAGGTAAACTACGAGGCATCACTGTTTCTGTTAAAACATATCACGAATCAGATCTTTTCGACATGGACAAGCTTTTGAATGATATTGTCATCGGATCAAAAATGAGCGCACACAAAAATGCGCTCAAATTCTTAGGATGTTGCTTAGAAACTGAAATCCCAATCCTAGTATATGAATATGTAGGCAATGAGTTGCTTTCCTTTATTTTCCCTCATCTAAGGAGAAAAAAAACTAGACCATTATCATGGAATCATAGGTTAGGAATTGCAAAGGGAGTAGCTGATGTCGTTGCATATTTGCACAATGCATTTTCCAAGCCGGTTGTTCATCGTGATGTCAGATGCGGCACAATTCTTTTGGATAAGAATTATGTTCCCAAACTGATCGATTTCTCACTCGGTATTTTGATTTGCAAGGGTGAGGAGAAAACAGAGACGATATGTGGCAGAAATGAGTGCTTTGATCCTGATTATGGAGCTACAGGTCGTTTAAGCGAGAAGGTTGATGTATACTATTTTGGTGTTCTTATGCTTGCTCTTTTGACTGGTAAGAAGGTTAATTATGCAGATCGTTTCAATTCTAATGCGTATGTTTATCTACCGGACCATGTCTTGCATTGTAGCGATATTAATCGAGTTGGTGAAATCGTAGATCCTGTGATTTCGGGAGAAGGAATTGAGACAGATCGATTACAAGCCTTCGCAACTCTTGCCCTTAGTTGCCTTAAAAGGGACCAACATGATAGGCCGGCAATTACTGAGATTGTAGAACAACTGGGGAAAATTTGAGTTTATGCATATAGTCTACCCTGCAGTTAACTTCATATACTATTGGCAGAATATGCTCAATTTCGCTCGAAACTATAATATCGGTTTAGGAATTGTATGCAAGATGTGATATTAGTGTTGTTTTACCACAAGGGGAACAAGGGCATGATAAACAACCTTGTTCCTGTCAAATATATGATCTAGTACTGATATTTTCCATTTCTGCGAAGATACTTTTCAACCAAACGACACTATACCAACACTAAACTAAGAATCTCAAATACAATTTCATCAGAGATTACAGAATATGTAAACTTCAAGCTAACAAAAGCTATTTCGTGTCTAATCCGATTCCCAAATCTCATCATCCATTGAGTCCATCCAAGGGTTTGCGAAACAGAATTGTTTTTGGCTGCCGGTTCATAGTGTTTGGAGTGAATGTCAGAAGCTCACAAACGGTTTGATGCAGTAAAAACTCAAACATCATTTCTTAATGATAATTAGCAGCCTAATTTTGAAGCTCGGTTAATAAATAAGCTGAGTTTGAGCCTGCCGAAGCCCGACCATATTAAGCTCTTGAGCCGACTCATTCAAAGGCTCCTGAACATAATTGGTGAGGCAGCTTCATTTTTTTAATATATATATTAAATCTTAAAAAACAATATTCTTCAATGCTACAATTGATTTTTCTAGTTCCTGTTCAAACAATATTAACATACACCCAAGAACAAAATAACAAAACAAAACTTTTGACAGGAGCACATCAGCTACACGAATTAAGGAGAGTAAACTAAAAAACAAACAAAAGATATTACAGATAATGGAATATAAAGTGTACATGCAGCTCACAGGTTGGAGAAACTAGCCACCAGAAAGAATGAATACCAACTTTAATTTTCAATTAACTTTTGTGTTTTACATATCTTTTCTCTTGGGTCTTGGATTATGTATTGTCTGGAGTATGATCGCAAAGTGGTTAGGAACCATGAGTATAAGTAAAGCTATAATTCAAAATATAAATAATCAATTGCATTTCGTTCATGTTGTGCATAATTTAAATGGACTTTCCTTTTATAGGTTGTTGTCCGTGGAATATTAAAACTAACAAGAGAGGAAGGGGAACAATAATACATGGACCTAGAACCCTTTTCTAATGAGGAAGACGAGGTTGTAAAATGTTTTACGTTAGAACTAGATGAGGCTGAGGAAGAAGAGGAAATGTTATTGGGCGGGATAAATGAAAAAGAAGCAGGGAAAGAAAATGAAGAAGATTAAGAGGCAAGAAAATATATAGTTAGAAGACGGGGAAAGGATCATAGTGGGGACCGTAACTTGAGGGCATTAATTGAGTAGATTGTTAGTGCTTCTGAGCAAAAGATGATGAAAAAGATGGAGGAGCTTAGTCATAAGCTGGACAGGACTCTGAATGAGCTAAAAGATGCAAAAGGTGATACATCAAGTGTAGGGAACTTTCTCTTGTATTCGCCGCCGCCATTCCCACTATCCACTGCATCACTTGCTAGCTCTAGAAAAACCTATCATCCATCTCTGCTACCACAGCCTGCCACATCGGGTGTAGGGAATTCACTACAAATGGTAGTCCCCGAGCAAAAACCAGAGGCATATTAGACCTATGCATGATGGGTTAAATCATCTGCTCATCCTTACAGTTGCAATTCAACCAGGAAGCGGAGGTGTGAATCAGTTCACCTTCTAGACATGGATCCCTTATCATCGCATGCCGAGGCGACAATCTATTGTGACATAGTTATTTGGAAACCCTTAATTGTATATCCTGGTGCGGAAACATATGTCATTCTGATTACCATTGATGATACATAGACATATGTCACACCTCCCGTAATCGTGCATGAGCTCGGACGGGGCCAGAGGATGAAGTTATGTTCCCGTTATCTCTTTTCATAGTGCCTAAGCATAAACAAAAATTTATCTGACACATAAGTTTCCATTTTGACTTGACCTTTTACTATTTATGTTCATTACCTTCTTTAACATTCACTATATTTATGTTCATTTTCTCTTACAAGAATGAAGTCATAGGATTTCAATGCCAGAAATACGAGCAAGCATTTTTTGAAAGAATACTTAAACATGCAGGATGGCTAGGTAGTTTCGTAAGTCTTTGTTTATCGCTTAAGTGATACAAATGGCATGTGTTAACTAATAAATTATATTAGAATTAAAATCGCTAACCTTTTTTTTCCCTATTTTTTGTTGCAGCATATTGATGAGTACACGTTTTTACTCCATATGAGACTTAAGAGGTTCAATGATGTGCTTGATCAATCTTCCACCTTCATCAATCATGTGTTCCCTCTATTTATGAAAAAAATATTGGGATAACACTTTCAGGCATTTAAGGAATGACAAAAGGGCATATCATGTTTTTCCTTAGGTGTTATTGATTCGGGAATATGTGGAAGGATCGAAGCTCGTCGGGGGAGTTGGATTCAAGTGCATGGATTGGCTTTACATTCCTTTCAACAATTTAGCCATCAATTGGTATACATTGATCATAGATATACAGAAGAAGAAAATGACAATTCTACACTTGTCTTCTACACAAAATGTTTTTCATTTTTTTAAATTAAAAAAATATTTTTGGAAAACGTGTCCAAGCAGACTCTTAACATTTAAGGTCAAAGGTTAGACATTTATAAACAAATGTTATACATTTATGATCGAAGACCTTTAGGGTGAAAGGTTAAACATTTAAACATTGAAACGATTTAACTTTCATCAATAAGTTAAACATTTCATAAAGGTCGATAGGTACCCATCGAGGCCTTGAAGATTTAAAATTGATTCTATACAACTCTCTATGACCAAAGGTCGATGGTCGATGACACCCCATCGAGGCTATCAAGATTTAAAACTGAGTATGTACTACTCTTTGTGACCAAAGGTCGATCATCAATGGGTCTCATTGGGGCTGTCGAGATTCGACCCCAAGTCTGTACAACTCTCTGTGACCAAAGATCGATTGTTGATGGGTCCCTATCAAGGTTGTCAAGATTTAACTATGAGTCTGTACAACTTTCTATGAGATGGTTGATGGGTCCCTATTGAGGGTATCGAGATTTGAAATTTATTATCATACTCAATAGTAAAAAAAACCCAAAAGGATAAATATATATATGGAAGTTTGATTACATCAATAAGGTTACATGATCAGAAACTTCCAATACAAAAATATCATTAAAATCATCTAGATTACATGAATCATAGAATCTATATGTTGTTAATTACATCCAAACAAAAAGAGTATTGCATCAAATCAGCAAGTCAAACCACATCATGCTACAATTGGGTTCCGACATATTGCCTTTTTATGTTCAAGATGCCCACACTTGCCACACTTGTTTCTATTTCGGAGTTGTTCCCCCCTTAAAGGTATACATTTTTTTTCGGCCTCCCACTTTGTTTGCGCATGATAGGGGGTATAACTTAATGGACATAATAGGAAAATCTTAGTCATCAGCATAAGGAATAGGATAAATCAAGTATGCATCTGCTTACCTCCAATTCAATGTCGTGAAATACTCCGAACATAACGTGTGTGGTGCAACACTCCGATAACTCATTGCTACACTGACATAAGTGTACAATAGTGGGGTGCTTGTATTATTTGTTGTGTATTTCTGATTGTAGAATCAAGTTATCATCATCTTTCTAATACTATCGAGCAATGGTATAATTGGAGGATCTCTATGCACATCCTTAAACAAAGCATTAAGAGACTTTAAGCTATTATTATTCATTATATCGTATTGATCACTATTGAAATGAGCTTTCAATCAATGTTGAAATCCAATGGACTCTAGATAGGATGCCACGACGGAATGTCTTAATCTAATGTCGTTGAAATATGTGTTGAAATCTCGAACTTTTCATGTTTTTATTGGCCTGTAGAATAGATCGAGGATCTCATCACACTTAAATTTGGCCTTGATTATTTTCCCGATATGCCATATGCATTCACCGTATTTTGCATTCGGGTAGACACTTTGTATACCGTTGTTAATACTCCTTACCCGATTCGATACAAAAACCAAATCTGCAGCGTATGGAATCACATAATCAAACCCTTTAGCCGAGTCAAGAACCAACTACATGATGCATCATTCTTTGAATCGACTATAGCCCAAGCAATTCGATAAAGATGGTTGGTACCGTTCTGAGGGGTGGCAAACAAGAGCGTGCCTTTATATTTGTCCTTCAAAAAGGTTCCATCAATCCCAATAACCTTTCTAAAAAAACTAAACCCATTTATTGTTGCTCCAAAGGCCATGAAATAATAAACAAATTTGTGGTTCACATCCATCTTAAGTGAAACCACATAATCCAGATTAAGCATTTTCATCATGCTTGAATAAAGCGGTAAATTTTGGTAACCTTCGTCGGCTATATCCCGAATAAGATCATCTACGATATATCCTGATTTATATGCATTCTAATAACTAATTTCTATCCCAAGCTCATTACGTAGATTATTAATGAGCATTCGATCTTTAGGAGTCTCATTACATTCTCGGTACATATCCCTCACATGAAGTTCAATCGTAAATTCCAATGCATGTTAGTGATTGCACACCCTATATTTCATATTACAAGTGTGTTGATTTTGATAGGTTCAAATTTGAAAAAATGATGAATTCTTCCTTCCCATAGCACGGATCCGCCACTTGCAATTTTGATCTATACAGACAATAATAAATATAATATTGTTTAATTATTAACCTTAAACTCATAATTCCGTTGAATTGCATGCATATGTAGACTTTCCTTTAGTTCCCTCTTCGAGTAAAATATTGTTTAATATAAAACTCCCCTCTGCTTGATTGAGAAATAACAACCGGAACCAAGATGCTTTTAATGCATGCAAACGGTGGAGAAGTAGTGGGGGCAATAACCGAGGGGATACTAATTCAGAAATATCCTCTTCTTTTATATTTATAGGATGTAGTGATAGTGGTATACCTTATGATAACTGCAACACTTCTTAGTCAATAGGTACGTGATCTTTTATTATAGGTTAAAGTGTCGGTCAGTTGATAATGATAAATTCTTGGTAAATTATCTTAATCGGATAAAGTATTGGTTAAATTCTCTATAAAGCTTACTGTCATAAACAATTCATCCATGTAACCTATATTATCAAGATTGGCTTCATTGTGAGCTTCATCATTATCACCACCCTCAAAATAATCTAGATGCACATTCTCTTCATACTCATCATCAAGATTCTCTTCATCATCAATATCGACATCAAAATCCTCGTCCATATCACAATCATAATCATAGTAGTCCACATAATTTTCAAGATTATTACATGTAGGAAAGTTACTCATGTGATCCTCATCATTATTATTAATAAGATCCGGCATGTCTCTCCTAGAACGCTCATCATCATTATCAATAACATAATCGAGCATGACTCTTCTAGAAAGATCATCATCTTTATTGGTAACAGGATGGGGTATGTCTCTATTGAAAAAATAATCAAGATTAGGAATGATTGGTAATATACGACTCTCTTTCTCATGTGTATCTCCTTAAGTCTTCGGAATCAACTTCATGTACTGAGAAGATTTCTCATCTTGTGTTTTGTAGGTGGCACAAAAATCCTTTCACGTTTGTGACGTTTCTTATGTATAGCGGGGAATATACCATTTTACTAAATGGCTTGTATGATACCACTTCTAATAGATGAGTATATATGATATTAAATCCGATCGAAACTTCAGTTATTCCATCCATCCTATTTTCATGCTAATACAACGACTTTACTTTCTCCCATCGGTTGAAATTCTTCTTCCATTCTCTATCGAGACATATGATTATGAAAAAAATGTTATTCTATACAATAAAAAAGAAAAAAAAAATCCAGATAAGTCAATTTAATTGTAAAGAGAAAAAAAATGCAAAATTTCATATTGTTGGTCAATGGACTTCTACAACTTGAACTCAGATTTTTTGAATCATTAATAGACTTTAAATCTCTTTATTTTTTATTTTTTATTTTTTCAGAACAAAATGAAAGTTCGGTATAAAGATAAAGTCATGTTTATAATATAATTCAACATTAATGTGTGATACATGAATGAAGAAGTTCAAACTTACATACCCTCTTTCAAATGGAAGCTGAAGGTTGAAAATAGGAGCCAGAGCTTGCAAATGGCAGCCTAAGAACGGATAATGAGTTATGAAGAAGTGAAATCAGATTGGAAAAATGATTTTTGAGATTTCTAGACCACCGCAAGAAGTAGGGGCTGATGCCGTGCGTGGGAAGGAAGAAGAAGGAGTGAAGGATACTATTTTTATTTCTGCAACAAGGGTATTATGGTCATTTAATGTTTTATTATATTTTTTTAAATTCAAAATATATTAGGAGGCCATTGTTTCAAGAAAGAAGTTTGTTAGGCTAAATTTTTCAGGTTTTTCTTCTTCAGAGGCTCATTAATCAAGGGACCCTTTATTTATTTTCTAAAACAAAATTATTTATTTATTTATTTTTAATTATTATGCATTTCTATTGCATTTTACAAATAAAAATAAGATAGTTTTTATTATTTCTATTTTTAGTTAGATTTGGTCTATCTATAAACCGATCAAGCACAATTATTAATGTTAACTCCAAATATCACGTCACCAATCATATCTGATCAATATGCAATTATGATCATTTGATTTATGGTAAATCTAAGTGTATCTCATAATTTTGTTTTATTTTTTAGTTTCACTTATAAAAATATGGCAATGACAGGAAATTTCAACATTACAACTTAATATAGTTGGTTGGTAAAATATGAACATCTAAAATGCTTGACTGCCCATATCAACACAAAATTTCACCACTACAGCTTAACGCAGTTAGTTGGTGAATTAGGAGCATCTAATTGACAGCCCATATTAATGTGTTGATTGTTGTTCGAACCCAGCTGCTCGTCGCCCGAGTGTGTGACTTAGGAATTTTGGTATTCTATAGAAATCTACAAAATGATGTAATACGTAATACAGAAAATGAAAGCATAACAACTCTTTTAACTAGTCAATGGCTTCAACAAGTCTTGATGTTTGTGAAATTGGACTAGATATATATATATATTTTATTCGTCTGTCTGATGTTATACGTTTGATTCTTTTGTACATGAAGCAAGTCAATCGGTTTGCGTTTACTGGGTCAAGATTAAGAAAGTACTAGGAAACCTGCTTGCTAATTGACTACAAACAAATTTCTAGTCTCCCTCTCTCTCTCTCTCTCTCTCTCTATCTGAGGTTCCATTGATCTTGGTTCTTCAGGCACGATGATCAACTGTTTTAGAGCAAAATGGGATGCTGTCCAAGAGGGGGAATTTTTAATGAGAAATAAAAGCATGCTATCAGAGAAACTCACTATCTTCACCGGCAATGACCGAGACAATCCTATCAAAATGTTCACTGCAAAAGAGCTGATGAAGGCAACAAACAACTACGACATGGATCGATGCTTTGTTTATGATTGTTTTAAGATATACAAAGGTAAACTACGAGGCATCACTGTTTCTGTTAAAACATATCACGAATCAGATCTTTTCGACATGGACAAGCTTTTGAATGATATTGTCATCGGATCAAAAATGAGCGCACACAAAAATGCGCTCAAATTCTTAGGATGTTGCTTAGAAACTGAAATCCCAATCCTAGTATATGAATATGTAGGCAATGAGTTGCTTTCCTTTATTTTCCCTCATCTAAGGAGAAAAAAAACTAGACCATTATCATGGAATCATAGGTTAGGAATTGCAAAGGGAGTAGCTGATGTCGTTGCATATTTGCACAATGCATTTTCCAAGCCGGTTGTTCATCGTGATGTCAGATGCGGCACAATTCTTTTGGATAAGAATTATGTTCCCAAACTGATCGATTTCTCACTCGGTATTTTGATTTGCAAGGGTGAGGAGAAAACAGAGACGATATGTGGCAGAAATGAGTGCTTTGATCCTGATTATGGAGCTACAGGTCGTTTAAGCGAGAAGGTTGATGTATACTATTTTGGTGTTCTTATGCTTGCTCTTTTGACTGGTAAGAAGGTTAATTATGCAGATCGTTTCAATTCTAATGCGTATGTTTATCTACCGGACCATGTCTTGCATTGTAGCGATATTAATCGAGTTGGTGAAATCGTAGATCCTGTGATTTCGGGAGAAGGAATTGAGACAGATCGATTACAAGCCTTCGCAACTCTTGCCCTTAGTTGCCTTAAAAGGGACCAACATGATAGGCCGGCAATTACTGAGATTGTAGAACAACTGGGGAAAATTTGAGTTTATGCATATAGTCTACCCTGCAGTTAACTTCATATACTATTGGCAGAATATGCTCAATTTCGCTCGAAACTATAATATCGGTTTAGGAATTGTATGCAAGATGTGATATTAGTGTTGTTTTACCACAAGGGGAACAAGGGCATGATAAACAACCTTGTTCCTGTCAAATATATGATCTAGTACTGATATTTTCCATTTCTGCGAAGATACTTTTCAACCAAACGACACTATACCAACACTAAACTAAGAATCTCAAATACAATTTCATCAGAGATTACAGAATATGTAAACTTCAAGCTAACAAAAGCTATTTCGTGTCTAATCCGATTCCCAAATCTCATCATCCATTGAGTCCATCCAAGGGTTTGCGAAACAGAATTGTTTTTGGCTGCCGGTTCATAGTGTTTGGAGTGAATGTCAGAAGCTCACAAACGGTTTGATGCAGTAAAAACTCAACATCATTTCTTAATGATAATTAGCAGCCTAATTTTGAAGCTCGGTTAATAAATAAGCTGAGTTTGAGCCTGCCGAAGCCCGACCATATTAAGCTCTTGAGCCGACTCATTCAAAGGCTCCTGAACATAATTGGTGAGGCAGCTTCATTTTTTTAATATATATATTAAATCTTAAAAAACAATATTCTTCAATGCTACAATTGATTTTTCTAGTTCCTGTTCAAACAATATTAACATACACCCAAGAACAAAATAACAAAACAAAACTTTTGACAGGAGCACATCAGCTACAAGAAATAAGGAGAGGAAACTAAAAAACAAAACAAAAGATATTACAGATAATGGAATATAAAGTGTACATGCAGCTCACAGGTTGGAGAAACTAGCCACCAGAAAGAATGAATACCAACTTTAATTTTCAATTAACTTTTGTGTTTTACATATCTTTTCTCTTGGGTCTTGGATTATGTATTGTCTGGAGTATTATCGCAAAGTGGTTAGGAACCATGAGTATAAGTAAAGCTATAATTCAAAATATAAAATAATCAATTGGCATTTTCGTTCATGTTGTGCATAATTTAAATGGGACTTTCCTTTTATAGGTTGTTGTCCGTGGAATATTAAAACTAACAAGAGAGGAAGGGGAACAATAATACATGCTGGACCTAGAACCCTTTTCTAATGAGGAAGACGAGGTTGTAAAATGTTTTTACGTTAGAATTGGATGAGGCTGAGGAAGAAGAAGGAAAATGTTATTGGGCGGGATAAATGAAAAAGGAAGCAGGGAAAGAAAATGAAGAAGATTAAGAGCAAGAAAATATATAGTTAGAAGACGGGGAAAGGATCATAGTGGGGACCGTACTTGAGGGCTTTAATTGAGTAGATTGTTAGTGCTTCTGAGCAAAAGATGATGAAAAAGATGGAGGAGCTTAGTCATAAGCTGGACAGCACTCTGAATGAGCTAAAAGATGCAAAAGGTGATACATCAAGTGTAGGGAACTTTCTCTTGTATTCGCCGCCCGCCATTCCCACTATCCACTGCATCACTTGCTAGCTTCTAGAAAACCTATCATCCATCTCTTGCTACCACAGCCTGCCACATCGGGTGAGGGGAATTCACTACAAATGGTAGTCCCGAGCAAAAACCAGAGGCATATTAGACCTATGCATGATGGGGTTAAATCATCTGCTCATCCTTACAGTTGCAATTCAACCAGGAAGCGGAGGTGTAAATAAGCTCACCTTCTAGACATGGATCCCATATCCTCGCATGCCGAGGCGACAATTCTATTGTGAGATAGTTATTTGGAAACCCCTTAATTGTATATCCTGGTGCGGAAACATATGTCATTCTGATTACCATTGATGATACATAGACATATGTCACACCTCCCGTAATCGTGCATGAGCCCGGACGGGGCTAGAGGATGAAGTTATGTTCCCGTTATCTCTTTTTCATAGTGCCTAAGCATAAACAAAAATTTATCTGACACATAAGTTTCCATTTTGACTTGACCTTTTACTATTTATGTTCATTACCTTCTTTAACATTCACTATATTTATGTTCATTTTCTCTTACAAGAATGAAGTTATAGGATTTCAATGGCAGAAATACGAGCAAGCATTTTTTGAAAGAATATTTAAACATGGAGGATGGCTAGGTAGTTTCGTAAGTCTTTGTTTTATCGCTTAAGTGATACAAATGGCATGTGTTAACTAATAAATTATATTAGAATTAAAATCGCTAACCTTTTTTTCTCACACTATTTTTTCTTGCAGCATATTGATGAGTACACGTTTTTAGCTCCATATGAGACTTAAGAGGTTCAATGATGTGCTTGATCAATCTTCCACCTTCATCAATCATGTGTTCCCTCTATTTATGAAAAAAAAAATATTGGGATAACACTTTCAGCATTTAAGGACATGACAAAAGGCATATCATGTTTTCCTTAGGTGTTATTGATTCGGGAATATGTGAAGGATCGAAGCTCGTCGGGGGAGTGGATTCAAGTGCATGGATTGGCTTTACATTCCTTTCAACAATTTAGCCATCAATTGGTATACATTGATCATAGATATACAGAAGAAGAAAATGACAATTTCTTCACTTGTCTTCTACACAAAATGTTTTCATTTTTTGTTAAATTAAAAAAAATATTTTTGGAAAACGTGTCCCAAGCAGACTCTTAACATTTAAGGTCAAAGGTTAGACATTTATAACACAAAAGTTATACATTTATGATCGAAGACCTTTAGGGTGAAAGGTTAAACATTTAAACATTGAAACGATTTAACTTTCATCAATAAGTTAAACATTTCATAAAGGTCGATAGGTACCCATCGAGGCCTTGAAGATTTAAAAATTGATTCTATACAACTCTCTATGACCAAAGGTCGATGGTCGATGACACCCCATCGAGGCTATCAAGATTTAAAACTGAGTATGTACTACTCTTTGTGACCAAAGGTCGATCATCAATGGGTCTCATTGGGGCTGTCGAGATTCGACCCCAAGTCCTGTACAACTCTCTGTGACCAAAGATCGATTGTTGATGGGTCCCTATCAAGGTTGTCAGATTTAACTTGAGTCTGTACAACTTTCTATGAGATGGTTGATGGGTCCCTATTGAGGGTATCGAGATTTGAAATTTATTATCATACTCAATAGTAAAAAAAACCCAAAAGGATAAATATATATATGGAAGTTTGATTACATCATAAGGTTACATGATCAGAAACTTCCAATACAAAAATATCATTAAAATCATCTAGATTACATGAATCATTAGAATCTATATGTTGTTAATTACATCCAAACAAAAAGAGTTTTGCATCAAATCAGCAAGTCAAACCACATCAATGCTACAATTGGGTTCCGACATATTGCCTTTTTATGTTCAAGATGCCCCACACTTGCCACACTTGTTTCTATTTCGGAGTTGTTCCCCCTTAAAGGTATACATTTTTTTTTCCGGCTCCCACTTTGTTTGCGCATGATAGGGGGTATAACTTAATGGACATAATAGGAAATCTTAGTCATCAGCATAAGGCATAGGAATAAATCAAGTATGCATCTGCTTACCTCCAATTCAATGTCGTGAAATACTCCGAACATAACGTGTGTGGTGCAACCACTCCCGATAACTCATTAGCTACACTGACATAAGTGTACAATAGTGGGGGTGCTTGTATTATTTGTTGTGTATACTTCTGATTGTAGAATCAAGTTATCATCTTCTTTCTAATACTATCGAGCAATGGTAATAATTGGGAGGATCTCTATGCACATCCTTCAACAAAGCATTAAGAGACTTTAAGCTATTATTATATCATTATATCGTATTGATCACTATTGAAATGAGCTTTCAATCAATGTTGAAATCCAATGGACTCTAGATAGGATGCCACGACGGAATGTCTTAATCTAATGTCGTTTGAAATATGTGTTGAAATCTCGAACTTTTCATGTTTTTATTGGCCTGTAAATAGATCGAGGATCTCATCACACTTAAAATTTGCCTTGATTATTTTTCCCGATAATGCCATATGCTTTCACCGTATTTTGCATTCGGGTAGACAACTTTGTATACCGTTGTAAATATACTCCTACCCGATTCGATACAAAAACCAAATCTGAAGCGTATGGAATCACATAATCAAACCCATTAAGCCGAGTCAAGAACCAACTACATGATGCATCATTCTTTGAATCGACTATAAGCCCAAGCAATTCGATAAAGATGGTTGGTACCGTTCTTTTTGAGGGGTGGCATAAACAAGAGCGTGCCTTTATATTTGCCTTCAATAAGGTCCATCAATCCAATAACCTTTCTAAAAATACTAAACCCGTTTATATGTTGCTCCAAAGGCCATGAACTAATAAACAAATTTGAGGTTCACATCCATCTTAGTGAAAATCCACATAATCCAGATTAAGCATTTTTCATCACTTGAATAAAGCGGTAAATTTTGGTAACCTTCGTCGGCTATATCCCGAATAAGATCATCTACGATATATCCTGATTTATATGCATTCTAATAACTAATTTCTATCCCAAGCTCATTACGTAGATTATTAATGAGCATTCGATCTTTAGGAGTCTCATTACATTCTCGGTACATATCCCTCACATGAAGTTCAATCGTAAATTCCAATGCATGTTAGTGATTGCACACCCTATATTTCATATTACAAGTGTGTTTGATTTTGATAGGTTCAAATTTGAAAAAATGATGAATTCTTCCTTCCCATAGCACGGATCCGCCACTTGCAATTTTGATCTATACAGACAATAATAAATATAATATTGTTTAATTATTAACCTTAAACTCATAATTCCGTTGAATTGCATGCATATGTAGACTTTCCTTTAGTTCCCTCTTCGAGTAAAATATTGTTTAATATAAAACTCCCCTCTGCTTGATTGAGAAATAACAACCGGAACCAAGATGCTTTTAATGCATGCAAACGGTGGAGAAGTAGTGGGGGCAATAACCGAGGGGATACTAATTCAGAAATATCCTCTTCTTTTATATTTATAGGATGTAGTGATAGTGGTATACCTTATGATAACTGCAACACTTCTTAGTCAATAGGTACGTGATCTTTTATTATAGGTTAAAGTGTCGGTCAGTTGATAATGATAAATTCTTGGTAAATTATCTTAATCGGATAAAGTATTGGTTAAATTCTCTATAAAGCTTACTGTCATAAACAATTCATCCATGTAACCTATATTATCAAGATTGGCTTCATTGTGAGCTTCATCATTATCACCACCCTCAAAATAATCTAGATGCACATTCTCTTCATACTCATCATCAAGATTCTCTTCATCATCAATATCGACATCAAAATCCTCGTCCATATCACAATCATAATCATAGTAGTCCACAAATTTTCAAGATTATTACATGTAGGAAAGTTACTCATGTGATCCTCATCATTATTATTAATAAGATCCGGCATGTCTCTCCTAGAACGCTCATCATCATTATCAATAACATAATCGAGCATGACTCTTCTAGAAAGATCATCATCTTTATTGGTAACAGGATGGGGTATGTCTCTATTGAAAAAATAATCAAGTTTACGGATGATTGGTAATATACGCCTCTCTTTCTCATGTGTATCTCCTTAAGTCTTCGGAATCAACTTCATGTACTGAGAAGATTTCTCATCTTGTGTTTTGTAGGTGGCACAAAAATCCTTTCACGTTTGTGACGTTTCTTATGTATAGCGGGGAATATACCATTTTACTAAATGGCTTGTATGATACCACTTCTAATAGATGAGTATATATGATATTAAATCCGATCGAAACTTCAGTTATTCCATCCATCCTATTTTCATGCTAATACAACGACTTTACTTTCTCCATCGGTTGAAATTCTTCTTCCATTCTCTATCGAGACATATGATTATGAAAAAAATGTTATTCTATACAATAAAAAAGAAAAAAAAAATCCAGATAAGTCAATTTAATTGTAAAGAGAAAAAAAATGCAAAATTTCATATTGTTGGTCAATGGACTTCTACAACTTGAACTCAGATTTTTTGAATCATTAATAGACTTTAAATCTCTTTATTTTTTATTTTTTATTTTTTCAGAACAAAATGAAAGTTCGGTATAAAGATAAAGTCAATGTTTATAATATAATTCAACATTAATGTGTGATACATGAATGAAGAAGTTCAAACTTACATACCCTCTTTCAAATGGAAGCTGAAGGTTGAAAATAGGAGCCAGAGCTTGCAAATGGCAGCCTAAGAACGGATAATGAGTTATGAAGAAGTGAAATCAGATTGGAAAAATGATTTTTGAGATTTCTAGACCACCGCAAGAAGTAGGGGCTGATGCCGTGCGTGGGAAGGAAGAAGAAGGAGTGAAGGATACTATTTTTATTTCTGCAACAAGGGTATTATGGTCATTTAATGTTTTATTATATTTTTTTAAATTCAAAATATATTAGGAGGCCATTGTTTCAAGAAAGAAGTTTGTTAGGCTAAATTTTTCAGGTTTTTCTTCTTCAGAGGCTCATTAATCAAGGGACCCTTTATTTATTTTCTAAAACAAAATTATTTATTTATTTATTTTTAATTATTATGCATTTCTATTGCATTTTACAAATAAAAATAAGATAGTTTTTATTATTTCTATTTTTAGTTAGATTTGGTCTATCTATAAACCGATCAAGCACAATTATTAATGTTAACTCCAAATATCACGTCACCAATCATATCTGATCAATATGCAATTATGATCATTTGATTTATGGTAAATCTAAGTGTATCTCATAATTTTGTTTTATTTTTTAGTTTCACTTATAAAAATATGGCAATGACAGGAATTTCAACATTACAACTTAATACAGTTGGTTGGTAAAATATGAACATCTAAAATGCTTGACTGCCCATATCAACACAAAATTTCACCACTACAGCTTAACGCAGTTAGTTGGTGAATTAGGAGCATCTAATTGACAGCCCATATTAATGTGTTGATTGTTGTTCGAACCCAGCTGCTCGTCGCCCGAGTGTGTGACTTAGGAATTTTGGTATTCTATAGAAATCTACAAAATGATGTAATACGTAATACAGAAAATGAAAGCATAACAACTCTTTTAACTAGTCAATGGCTTCAACAAGTCTTGATGTTTGTGAAATTGGACTAGATATATATATATATTTTATTCGTCTGTCTGATGTTATACGTTTGATTCTTTTGTACATGAAGCAAGTCAATCGGTTTGCGTTACTGGGTCAAGATTAAGAAAGTACTAGGAAACCTGCTTGCTAATTGACTACAAACAAATTTCTAGTCTCCCTCTCTCTCTCTCTCTCTCTCTCTATCTGAGGTTCCATTGATCTTGGTTCTTCAGGCACGATGATCAACTGTTTTAGAGCAAAATGGGATGCTGTCCAAGAGGGGAATTTTTAATGAGAAATAAAAGCATGCTATCAGAGAAACTCACTATCTTCACCGGCAATGACCGAGACAATCCTATCAAAATGTTCACTGCAAAAGAGCTGATGAAGGCAACAAACAACTACGACATGGATCGATGCTTTGTTTATGATTGTTTTAAGATATACAAAGGTAAACTACGAGGCATCACTGTTTCTGTTAAAACATATCACGAATCAGATCTTTTCGACATGGACAAGCTTTTGAATGATATTGTCATCGGATCAAAAATGAGCGCACACAAAAATGCGCTCAAATTCTTAGGATGTTGCTTAGAAACTGAAATCCCAATCCTAGTATATGAATATGTAGGCAATGAGTTGCTTTCCTTTATTTTCCCTCATCTAAGGAGAAAAAAAACTAGACCATTATCATGGAATCATAGGTTAGGAATTGCAAAGGGAGTAGCTGATGTCGTTGCATATTTGCACAATGCATTTTCCAAGCCGGTTGTTCATCGTGATGTCAGATGCGGCACAATTCTTTTGGATAAGAATTATGTTCCCAAACTGATCGATTTCTCACTCGGTATTTTGATTTGCAAGGGTGAGGAGAAAACAGAGACGATATGTGGCAGAAATGAGTGCTTTGATCCTGATTATGGAGCTACAGGTCGTTTAAGCGAGAAGGTTGATGTATACTATTTTGGTGTTCTTATGCTTGCTCTTTTGACTGGTAAGAAGGTTAATTATGCAGATCGTTTCAATTCTAATGCGTATGTTTATCTACCGGACCATGTCTTGCATTGTAGCGATATTAATCGAGTTGGTGAAATCGTAGATCCTGTGATTTCGGGAGAAGGAATTGAGACAGATCGATTACAAGCCTTCGCAACTCTTGCCCTTAGTTGCCTTAAAAGGGACCAACATGATAGGCCGGCAATTACTGAGATTGTAGAACAACTGGGGAAAATTTGAGTTTATGCATATAGTCTACCCTGCAGTTAACTTCATATACTATTGGCAGAATATGCTCAATTTCGCTCGAAACTATAATATCGGTTTAGGAATTGTATGCAAGATGTGATATTAGTGTTGTTTTACCACAAGGGGAACAAGGGCATGATAAACAACCTTGTTCCTGTCAAATATATGATCTAGTACTGATATTTTCCATTTCTGCGAAGATACTTTTCAACCAAACGACACTATACCAACACTAACTAAGAATCTCAAATACAATTTCATCAGAGATTACAGAATATGTAAACTTCAAGCTAACAAAAGCTATTTCGTGTCTAATCCGATTCCCAAATCTCATCATCCATTGAGTCCATCCAAGGGTTTGCGAAACAGAATTGTTTTTGGCTGCCGGTTCATAGTGTTTGGAGTGAATGTCAGAAGCTCACAAACGGTTTGATGCAGTAAAAACTCAAACATCATTTCTTAATGATAATTAGCAGCCTAATTTTGAAGCTCGGTTAATAAATAAGCTGAGTTTGAGCCTGCCGAAGCCCGACCATATTAAGCTCTTGAGCCGACTCATTCAAAGGCTCCTGAACATAATTGGTGAGGCAGCTCTCATTTTTTTAATATATATATAAAAATCTTAAAAAACAATATTCTTCAATGCTACAATTGATTTTCTAGTTCCTGTTCAAACAATATAACATACACCCAAGAACAAAATAACAAAACAAAACTTTTGACAGGAGCACATCAGCTACACGAATTAAGGAGAGTAAACTAAAAAACAAACAAAAGATATTACAGATAATGGAATATAAAGTGTACATGCAGCACACAGGTTGGAGACACTAGCCAACAGAAAGATTGAATACCTTCTTTACTTTTCAATTACCTTTTGTCTTTTTCCTATCTTTTCTCTTGGGTCTTGGATTATGTATTGTCTGGAGTATGATCGCAAAGTGGTTAGGAACCATGAGTATAAGTAAAGCTATAATTCAAAATATAAATAATCAATTGCATTTTCGTTCATGTTGTGCATAATTTAAATGGACTTTCCTTTTATAGGTTGTTGTCCGTGGAATATTAAAAACTAACAAGAGAGGAAGGGGAACAATAATACATGGACCTAGAACCCTTTTCTAATGAGGAAGACGAGGTTGTAAAATGTTTTACGTTAGAACTAGATGAGGCTGAGGAAGAAGAGGAAATTGTTATTGGGCGGGATAAATGAAAAAGAAGCAGGGAAAGGAAAATGAAGAAGATTAAGAGGCAAGAAAATATATAGTTAGAAGACGGGGAAAGGATCATAGTGGGGACCGTAACTTGAGGGCATTAATTGAGTAGATTGTTAGTGCTTCTGAGCAAAAGATGATGAAAAAGATGGAGGAGCTTAGTCATAAGCCTGGACAGGACTCTGAATGAGCTAAAAGATGCAAAAGGTGATACATCAAGTGTAGGGAACTTTCTCTTGTATTCGCCGCCGCCATTCCCACTATCCACTGCATCACTTGCTAGCTCTAGAAAAAACCTATCATCCATCTCTGCTACCAACAGCCTGCCACATCGGGTGTAGGGAATTCACTACAATTGGTAGTCCCCGAGCAAAAAACCAGAGGCATATTAGACCTATGCATGATGGGTTAAATCATCTGCTCATCCTTACAGTTGCAATTCAACCAGGAAGCGGAGGTGTGAATCAGTTCACCTTCTAGACATGGATCCCTTATCATCGCATGCCGAGGCGACAATCTATTGTGACATAGTTATTTGGAAACCCTTAATTGTATATCCTGGTGCGGAAACATATGTCATTCTGATTACCGATTACCATTGATGATACATAGACATATGTCACACCTCCCGTAATCGTGCATGAGCTCGGACGGGGCCAGAGGATGAAGTTATGTTCCCGTTATCTCTTTTCATAGTGCCTAAGCATAAACAAAAATTTATCTGACACATAAGTTTCCATTTTGACTTGACCTTTTACTATTTATGTTCATTACCTTCTTTAACATTCACTATATTTATGTTCATTTTCTCTTACAAGAATGAAGTCATAGGATTTCAATGCCAGAAATACGAGCAAGCATTTTTTGAAAGAATACTTAAACATGCAGGATGGCTAGGTAGTTTCGTAAGTCTTTGTTTATCGCTTAAGTGATACAAATGGCATGTGTTAACTAATAAATTATATTAGAATTAAAATCGCTAACCTTTTTTTTCCCTATTTTTTGTTGCAGCATATTGATGAGTACACGTTTTTACTCCATATGAGACTTAAGAGGTTCAATGATGTGCTTGATCAATCTTCCACCTTCATCAATCATGTGTTCCCTCTATTTATGAAAAAAATATTGGGATAACACTTTCAGGCATTTAAGGAATGACAAAAGGGCATATCATGTTTTTCCTTAGGTGTTATTGATTCGGGAATATGTGGAAGGATCGAAGCTCGTCGGGGGAGTTGGATTCAAGTGCATGGATTGGCTTTACATTCCTTTCAACAATTTAGCCATCAATTGGTATACATTGATCATAGATATACAGAAGAAGAAAATGACAATTCTACACTTGTCTTCTACACAAAATGTTTTTCATTTTTTTAAATTAAAAAAATATTTTTGGAAAACGTGTCCAAGCAGACTCTTAACATTTAAGGTCAAAGGTTAGACATTTATAAACAAATGTTATACATTTATGATCGAAGACCTTTAGGGTGAAAGGTTAAACATTTAAACATTGAAACGATTTAACTTTCATCAATAAGTTAAACATTTCATAAAGGTCGATAGGTACCCATCGAGGCCTTGAAGATTTAAAATTGATTCTATACAACTCTCTATGACCAAAGGTCGATGGTCGATGACACCCCATCGAGGCTATCAAGATTTAAAACTGAGTATGTACTACTCTTTGTGACCAAAGGTCGATCATCAATGGGTCTCATTGGGGCTGTCGAGATTCGACCCCAAGTCTGTACAACTCTCTGTGACCAAAGATCGATTGTTGATGGGTCCCTATCAAGGTTGTCAAGATTTAACTATGAGTCTGTACAACTTTCTATGAGATGGTTGATGGGTCCCTATTGAGGGTATCGAGATTTGAAATTTATTATCATACTCAATAGTAAAAAAAACCCAAAAGGATAAATATATATATGGAAGTTTGATTACATCAATAAGGTTACATGATCAGAAACTTCCAATACAAAAATATCATTAAAATCATCTAGATTACATGAATCATAGAATCTATATGTTGTTAATTACATCCAAACAAAAAGAGTATTGCATCAAATCAGCAAGTCAAACCACATCATGCTACAATTGGGTTCCGACATATTGCCTTTTTATGTTCAAGATGCCCACACTTGCCACACTTGTTTCTATTTCGGAGTTGTTCCCCCCTTAAAGGTATACATTTTTTTTCGGCCTCCCACTTTGTTTGCGCATGATAGGGGGTATAACTTAATGGACATAATAGGAAAATCTTAGTCATCAGCATAAGGAATAGGATAAATCAAGTATGCATCTGCTTACCTCCAATTCAATGTCGTGAAATACTCCGAACATAACGTGTGTGGTGCAACACTCCGATAACTCATTGCTACACTGACATAAGTGTACAATAGTGGGGTGCTTGTATTATTTGTTGTGTATTTCTGATTGTAGAATCAAGTTATCATCATCTTTCTAATACTATCGAGCAATGGTATAATTGGAGGATCTCTATGCACATCCTTAAACAAAGCATTAAGAGACTTTAAGCTATTTATTATTCATTATATCGTATTGATCACTATTGAAATGAGCTTTCAATCAATGTTGAAATCCAATGGACTCTAGATAGGATGCCACGACGGAATGTCTTAATCTAATGTCGTTGAAATATGTGTTGAAATCTCGAACTTTTCATGTTTTTATTGGCCTGTAGAATAGATCGAGGATCTCATCACACTTAAATTTGGCCTTGATTATTTTCCCGATATGCCATATGCATTCACCGTATTTTGCATTCGGGTAGACACTTTGTATACCGTTGTTAATACTCCTTACCCGATTCGATACAAAAACCAAATCTGCAGCGTATGGAATCACATAATCAAACCCTTTAGCCGAGTCAAGAACCAACTACATGATGCATCATTCTTTGAATCGACTATAGCCCAAGCAATTCGATAAAGATGGTTGGTACCGTTCTGAGGGGTGGCAAACAAGAGCGTGCCTTTATATTTGTCCTTCAAAAAGGTTCCATCAATCCCAATAACCTTTCTAAAAAAACTAAACCCATTTATTGTTGCTCCAAAGGCCATGAAATAATAAACAAATTTGTGGTTCACATCCATCTTAAGTGAAACCACATAATCCAGATTAAGCATTTTCATCATGCTTGAATAAAGCGGTAAATTTTGGTAACCTTCGTCGGCTATATCCCGAATAAGATCATCTACGATATATCCTGATTTATATGCATTCTAATAACTAATTTCTATCCCAAGCTCATTACGTAGATTATTAATGAGCATTCGATCTTTAGGAGTCTCATTACATTCTCGGTACATATCCCTCACATGAAGTTCAATCGTAAATTCCAATGCATGTTAGTGATTGCACACCCTATATTTCATATTACAAGTGTGTTGATTTTGATAGGTTCAAATTTGAAAAAATGATGAATTCTTCCTTCCCATAGCACGGATCCGCCACTTGCAATTTTGATCTATACAGACAATAATAAATATAATATTGTTTAATTATTAACCTTAAACTCATAATTCCGTTGAATTGCATGCATATGTAGACTTTCCTTTAGTTCCCTCTTCGAGTAAAATATTGTTTAATATAAAACTCCCCTCTGCTTGATTGAGAAATAACAACCGGAACCAAGATGCTTTTAATGCATGCAAACGGTGGAGAAGTAGTGGGGGCAATAACCGAGGGGATACTAATTCAGAAATATCCTCTTCTTTTATATTTATAGGATGTAGTGATAGTGGTATACCTTATGATAACTGCAACACTTCTTAGTCAATAGGTACGTGATCTTTTATTATAGGTTAAAGTGTCGGTCAGTTGATAATGATAAATTCTTGGTAAATTATCTTAATCGGATAAAGTATTGGTTAAATTCTCTATAAAGCTTACTGTCATAAACAATTCATCCATGTAACCTATATTATCAAGATTGGCTTCATTGTGAGCTTCATCATTATCACCACCCTCAAAATAATCTAGATGCACATTCTCTTCATACTCATCATCAAGATTCTCTTCATCATCAATATCGACATCAAAATCCTCGTCCATATCACAATCATAATCATAGTAGTCCACATAATTTTCAAGATTATTACATGTAGGAAAGTTACTCATGTGATCCTCATCATTATTATTAATAAGATCCGGCATGTCTCTCCTAGAACGCTCATCATCATTATCAATAACATAATCGAGCATGACTCTTCTAGAAAGATCATCATCTTTATTGGTAACAGGATGGGGTATGTCTCTATTGAAAAAATAATCAAGATTAGGAATGATTGGTAATATACGACTCTCTTTCTCATGTGTATCTCCTTAAGTCTTCGGAATCAACTTCATGTACTGAGAAGATTTCTCATCTTGTGTTTTGTAGGTGGCACAAAAATCCTTTCACGTTTGTGACGTTTCTTATGTATAGCGGGGAATATACCATTTTACTAAATGGCTTGTATGATACCACTTCTAATAGATGAGTATATATGATATTAAATCCGATCGAAACTTCAGTTATTCCATCCATCCTATTTTCATGCTAATACAACGACTTTACTTTCTCCCATCGGTTGAAATTCTTCTTCCATTCTCTATCGAGACATATGATTATGAAAAAAATGTTATTCTATACAATAAAAAAGAAAAAAAAAATCCAGATAAGTCAATTTAATTGTAAAGAGAAAAAAAATGCAAAATTTCATATTGTTGGTCAATGGACTTCTACAACTTGAACTCAGATTTTTTGAATCATTAATAGACTTTAAATCTCTTTATTTTTTATTTTTTATTTTTTCAGAACAAAATGAAAGTTCGGTATAAAGATAAAGTCATGTTTATAATATAATTCAACATTAATGTGTGATACATGAATGAAGAAGTTCAAACTTACATACCCTCTTTCAAATGGAAGCTGAAGGTTGAAAATAGGAGCCAGAGCTTGCAAATGGCAGCCTAAGAACGGATAATGAGTTATGAAGAAGTGAAATCAGATTGGAAAAATGATTTTTGAGATTTCTAGACCACCGCAAGAAGTAGGGGCTGATGCCGTGCGTGGGAAGGAAGAAGAAGGAGTGAAGGATACTATTTTTATTTCTGCAACAAGGGTATTATGGTCATTTAATGTTTTATTATATTTTTTTAAATTCAAAATATATTAGGAGGCCATTGTTTCAAGAAAGAAGTTTGTTAGGCTAAATTTTTCAGGTTTTTCTTCTTCAGAGGCTCATTAATCAAGGGACCCTTTATTTATTTTCTAAAACAAAATTATTTATTTATTTATTTTTAATTATTATGCATTTCTATTGCATTTTACAAATAAAAATAAGATAGTTTTTATTATTTCTATTTTTAGTTAGATTTGGTCTATCTATAAACCGATCAAGCACAATTATTAATGTTAACTCCAAATATCACGTCACCAATCATATCTGATCAATATGCAATTATGATCATTTGATTTATGGTAAATCTAAGTGTATCTCATAATTTTGTTTTATTTTTTAGTTTCACTTATAAAAATATGGCAATGACAGGAAATTTCAACATTACAACTTAATATAGTTGGTTGGTAAAATATGAACATCTAAAATGCTTGACTGCCCATATCAACACAAAATTTCACCACTACAGCTTAACGCAGTTAGTTGGTGAATTAGGAGCATCTAATTGACAGCCCATATTAATGTGTTGATTGTTGTTCGAACCCAGCTGCTCGTCGCCCGAGTGTGTGACTTAGGAATTTTGGTATTCTATAGAAATCTACAAAATGATGTAATACGTAATACAGAAAATGAAAGCATAACAACTCTTTTAACTAGTCAATGGCTTCAACAAGTCTTGATGTTTGTGAAATTGGACTAGATATATATATATATTTTATTCGTCTGTCTGATGTTATACGTTTGATTCTTTTGTACATGAAGCAAGTCAATCGGTTTGCGTTTACTGGGTCAAGATTAAGAAAGTACTAGGAAACCTGCTTGCTAATTGACTACAAACAAATTTCTAGTCTCCCTCTCTCTCTCTCTCTCTCTCTCTATCTGAGGTTCCATTGATCTTGGTTCTTCAGGCACGATGATCAACTGTTTTAGAGCAAAATGGGATGCTGTCCAAGAGGGGGAATTTTTAATGAGAAATAAAAGCATGCTATCAGAGAAACTCACTATCTTCACCGGCAATGACCGAGACAATCCTATCAAAATGTTCACTGCAAAAGAGCTGATGAAGGCAACAAACAACTACGACATGGATCGATGCTTTGTTTATGATTGTTTTAAGATATACAAAGGTAAACTACGAGGCATCACTGTTTCTGTTAAAACATATCACGAATCAGATCTTTTCGACATGGACAAGCTTTTGAATGATATTGTCATCGGATCAAAAATGAGCGCACACAAAAATGCGCTCAAATTCTTAGGATGTTGCTTAGAAACTGAAATCCCAATCCTAGTATATGAATATGTAGGCAATGAGTTGCTTTCCTTTATTTTCCCTCATCTAAGGAGAAAAAAAACTAGACCATTATCATGGAATCATAGGTTAGGAATTGCAAAGGGAGTAGCTGATGTCGTTGCATATTTGCACAATGCATTTTCCAAGCCGGTTGTTCATCGTGATGTCAGATGCGGCACAATTCTTTTGGATAAGAATTATGTTCCCAAACTGATCGATTTCTCACTCGGTATTTTGATTTGCAAGGGTGAGGAGAAAACAGAGACGATATGTGGCAGAAATGAGTGCTTTGATCCTGATTATGGAGCTACAGGTCGTTTAAGCGAGAAGGTTGATGTATACTATTTTGGTGTTCTTATGCTTGCTCTTTTGACTGGTAAGAAGGTTAATTATGCAGATCGTTTCAATTCTAATGCGTATGTTTATCTACCGGACCATGTCTTGCATTGTAGCGATATTAATCGAGTTGGTGAAATCGTAGATCCTGTGATTTCGGGAGAAGGAATTGAGACAGATCGATTACAAGCCTTCGCAACTCTTGCCCTTAGTTGCCTTAAAAGGGACCAACATGATAGGCCGGCAATTACTGAGATTGTAGAACAACTGGGGAAAATTTGAGTTTATGCATATAGTCTACCCTGCAGTTAACTTCATATACTATTGGCAGAATATGCTCAATTTCGCTCGAAACTATAATATCGGTTTAGGAATTGTATGCAAGATGTGATATTAGTGTTGTTTTACCACAAGGGGAACAAGGGCATGATAAACAACCTTGTTCCTGTCAAATATATGATCTAGTACTGATATTTTCCATTTCTGCGAAGATACTTTTCAACCAAACGACACTATACCAACACTAAACTAAGAATCTCAAATACAATTTCATCAGAGATTACAGAATATGTAAACTTCAAGCTAACAAAAGCTATTTCGTGTCTAATCCGATTCCCAAATCTCATCATCCATTGAGTCCATCCAAGGGTTTGCGAAACAGAATTGTTTTTGGCTGCCGGTTCATAGTGTTTGGAGTGAATGTCAGAAGCTCACAAACGGTTTGATGCAGTAAAAACTCAAACATCATTTCTTAATGATAATTAGCAGCCTAATTTTGAAGCTCGGTTAATAAATAAGCTGAGTTTGAGCCTGCCGAAGCCCGACCATATTAAGCTCTTGAGCCGACTCATTCAAAGGCTCCTGAACATAATTGGTGAGGCAGCTTCATTTTTTTAATATATATATTAAATCTTAAAAAACAATATTCTTCAATGCTACAATTGATTTTTCTAGTTCCTGTTCAAACAATATTAACATACACCCAAGAACAAAATAACAAAACAAAACTTTTGACAGGAGCACATCAGCTACACGAATTAAGGAGAGTAAACTAAAAAACAAACAAAAGATATTACAGATAATGGAATATAAAGTGTACATGCAGCTCACAGGTTGGAGAAACTAGCCACCAGAAAGAATGAATACCAACTTTAATTTTCAATTAACTTTTGTGTTTTACATATCTTTTCTCTTGGGTCTTGGATTATGTATTGTCTGGAGTATTATCGCAAAGTGGTTAGGAACCATGAGTATAAGTAAAGCTATAATTCAAAATATAAAATAATCAATTGCATTTCGTTCATGTTGTGCATAATTTAAATGGACTTTCCTTTTATAGGTTGTTGTCCGTGGAATATTAAAACTAACAAGAGAGGAAGGGGAACAATAATACATGCTGGACCTAGAACCCTTTTCTAATGAGGAAGACGAGGTTGTAAAATGTTTTACGTTAGAATTGGATGAGGCTGAGGAAGAAGAGGAAATGTTATTGGGCGGGATAAATGAAAAAGAAGCAGGGAAAGAAAATGAAGAAGATTAAGAGGCAAGAAAATATATAGTTAGAAGACGGGGAAAGGATCATAGTGGGGACCGTAACTTGAGGGCATTAATTGAGTAGATTGTTAGTGCTTCTGAGCAAAAGATGATGAAAAAGATGGAGGAGCTTAGTCATAAGCTGGACAGGACTCTGAATGAGCTAAAAGATGCAAAAGGTGATACATCAAGTGTAGGGAACTTTCTCTTGTATTCGCCGCCGCCATTCCCACTATCCACTGCATCACTTGCTAGCTCTAGAAAAACCTATCATCCATCTCTGCTACCACAGCCTGCCACATCGGGTGTAGGGAATTCACTACAAATGGTAGTCCCCGAGCAAAAACCAGAGGCATATTAGACCTATGCATGATGGGTTAAATCATCTGCTCATCCTTACAGTTGCAATTCAACCAGGAAGCGGAGGTGTGAATCAGTTCACCTTCTAGACATGGATCCCTTATCATCGCATGCCGAGGCGACAATCTATTGTGAGATAGTTATTTGGAAACCCTTAATTGTATATCCTGGTGCGGAAACATATGTCATTCTGATTACCATTGATGATACATAGACATATGTCACACCTCCCGTAATCGTGCATGAGCCCGGACGGGGCTAGAGGATGAAGTTATGTTCCCGTTATCTCTTTTCATAGTGCCTAAGCATAAACAAAAATTTATCTGACACATAAGTTTCCATTTTGACTTGACCTTTTACTATTTATGTTCATTACCTTCTTTAACATTCACTATATTTATGTTCATTTTCTCTTACAAGAATGAAGTTATAGGATTTCAATGCCAGAAATACGAGCAAGCATTTTTTGAAAGAATACTTAAACATGCAGGATGGCTAGGTAGTTTCGTAAGTCTTTGTTTATCGCTTAAGTGATACAAATGGCATGTGTTAACTAATAAATTATATTAGAATTAAAATCGCTAACCTTTTTTTTCCCTATTTTTTCTTGCAGCATATTGATGAGTACACGTTTTTACTCCATATGAGACTTAAGAGGTTCAATGATGTGCTTGATCAATCTTCCACCTTCATCAATCATGTGTTCCCTCTATTTATGAAAAAAATATTGGGATAACACTTTCAGGCATTTAAGGAATGACAAAAGGGCATATCATGTTTTTCCTTAGGTGTTATTGATTCGGGAATATGTGGAAGGATCGAAGCTCGTCGGGGGAGTTGGATTCAAGTGCATGGATTGGCTTTACATTCCTTTCAACAATTTAGCCATCAATTGGTATACATTGATCATAGATATACAGAAGAAGAAAATGACAATTCTACACTTGTCTTCTACACAAAATGTTTTTCATTTTTTTAAATTAAAAAAATATTTTTGGAAAACGTGTCCAAGCAGACTCTTAACATTTAAGGTCAAAGGTTAGACATTTATAAACAAATGTTATACATTTATGATCGAAGACCTTTAGGGTGAAAGGTTAAACATTTAAACATTGAAACGATTTAACTTTCATCAATAAGTTAAACATTTCATAAAGGTCGATAGGTACCCATCGAGGCCTTGAAGATTTAAAATTGATTCTATACAACTCTCTATGACCAAAGGTCGATGGTCGATGACACCCCATCGAGGCTATCAAGATTTAAAACTGAGTATGTACTACTCTTTGTGACCAAAGGTCGATCATCAATGGGTCTCATTGGGGCTGTCGAGATTCGACCCCAAGTCTGTACAACTCTCTGTGACCAAAGATCGATTGTTGATGGGTCCCTATCAAGGTTGTCAAGATTTAACTATGAGTCTGTACAACTTTCTATGAGATGGTTGATGGGTCCCTATTGAGGGTATCGAGATTTGAAATTTATTATCATACTCAATAGTAAAAAAAACCCAAAAGGATAAATATATATATGGAAGTTTGATTACATCAATAAGGTTACATGATCAGAAACTTCCAATACAAAAATATCATTAAAATCATCTAGATTACATGAATCATAGAATCTATATGTTGTTAATTACATCCAAACAAAAAGAGTATTGCATCAAATCAGCAAGTCAAACCACATCATGCTACAATTGGGTTCCGACATATTGCCTTTTTATGTTCAAGATGCCCACACTTGCCACACTTGTTTCTATTTCGGAGTTGTTCCCCCCTTAAAGGTATACATTTTTTTTCGGCCTCCCACTTTGTTTGCGCATGATAGGGGGTATAACTTAATGGACATAATAGGAAAATCTTAGTCATCAGCATAAGGAATAGGATAAATCAAGTATGCATCTGCTTACCTCCAATTCAATGTCGTGAAATACTCCGAACATAACGTGTGTGGTGCAACACTCCGATAACTCATTGCTACACTGACATAAGTGTACAATAGTGGGGTGCTTGTATTATTTGTTGTGTATTTCTGATTGTAGAATCAAGTTATCATCATCTTTCTAATACTATCGAGCAATGGTATAATTGGAGGATCTCTATGCACATCCTTAAACAAAGCATTAAGAGACTTTAAGCTATTATTATTCATTATATCGTATTGATCACTATTGAAATGAGCTTTCAATCAATGTTGAAATCCAATGGACTCTAGATAGGATGCCACGACGGAATGTCTTAATCTAATGTCGTTGAAATATGTGTTGAAATCTCGAACTTTTCATGTTTTTATTGGCCTGTAGAATAGATCGAGGATCTCATCACACTTAAATTTGGCCTTGATTATTTTCCCGATATGCCATATGCATTCACCGTATTTTGCATTCGGGTAGACACTTTGTATACCGTTGTTAATACTCCTTACCCGATTCGATACAAAAACCAAATCTGCAGCGTATGGAATCACATAATCAAACCCTTTAGCCGAGTCAAGAACCAACTACATGATGCATCATTCTTTGAATCGACTATAGCCCAAGCAATTCGATAAAGATGGTTGGTACCGTTCTGAGGGGTGGCAAACAAGAGCGTGCCTTTATATTTGTCCTTCAAAAAGGTTCCATCAATCCCAATAACCTTTCTAAAAAAACTAAACCCGTTTATTGTTGCTCCAAAGGCCATGAAATAATAAACAAATTTGTGGTTCACATCCATCTTAAGTGAAACCACATAATCCAGATTAAGCATTTTCATCATGCTTGAATAAAGCGGTAAATTTTGGTAACCTTCGTCGGCTATATCCCGAATAAGATCATCTACGATATATCCTGATTTATATGCATTCTAATAACTAATTTCTATCCCAAGCTCATTACGTAGATTATTAATGAGCATTCGATCTTTAGGAGTTTCATTACATTCTCGGTACATATCCCTCACATGAAGTTCAATCGTAAATTCCAATGCATGTTAGTGATTGCACACCCTATATTTCATATTACAAGTGTGTTGATTTTGATAGGTTCAAATTTGAAAAAATGATGAATTCTTCCTTCCCATAGCACGGATCCGCCACTTGCAATTTTGATCTATACAGACAATAATAAATATAATATTGTTTAATTATTAACCTTAAACTCATAATTCCGTTGAATTGCATGCATATGTAGACTTTCCTTTAGTTCCCTCTTCGAGTAAAATATTGTTTAATATAAAACTCCCCTCTGCTTGATTGAGAAATAACAACTGGAACCAAGATGCTTTTAATGCATGCAAACGGTGGAGAAGTAGTGGGGGCAATAACCGAGGGGATACTAATTCAGAAATATCCTCTTCTTTTATATTTATAGGATGTAGTGATAGTGGTATACCTTATGATAACTGCAACACTTCTTAGTCAATAGGTACGTGATCTTTTATTATAGGTTAAAGTGTCGGTCAGTTGATAATGATAAATTCTTGGTAAATTATCTTAATCGGATAAAGTATTGGTTAAATTCTCTATAAAGCTTACTGTCATAAACAATTCATCCATGTAACCTATATTATCAAGATTGGCTTCATTGTGAGCTTCATCATTATCACCACCCTCAAAATAATCTAGATGCACATTCTCTTCATACTCATCATCAAGATTCTCTTCATCATCAATATCGACATCAAAATCCTCGTCCATATCACAATCATAATCATAGTAGTCCACATAATTTTCAAGATTATTACATGTAGGAAAGTTACTCATGTGATCCTCATCATTATTATTAATAAGATCCGGCATGTCTCTCCTAGAACGCTCATCATCATTATCAATAACATAATCGAGCATGACTCTTCTAGAAAGATCATCATCTTTATTGGTAACAGGATGGGGTATGTCTCTATTGAAAAAATAATCAAGATTAGGAATGATTGGTAATATACGACTCTCTTTCTCATGTGTATCTCCTTAAGTCTTCGGAATCAACTTCATGTACTGAGAAGATTTCTCATCTTGTGTTTTGTAGGTGGCACAAAAATCCTTTCACGTTTGTGACGTTTCTTATGTATAGCGGGGAATATACCATTTTACTAAATGGCTTGTATGATACCACTTCTAATAGATGAGTATATATGATATTAAATCCGATCGAAACTTCAGTTATTCCATCCATCCTATTTTCATGCTAATACAACGACTTTACTTTCTCCCATCGGTTGAAATTCTTCTTCCATTCTCTATCGAGACATATGATTATGAAAAAAATGTTATTCTATACAATAAAAAAGAAAAAAAAAATCCAGATAAGTCAATTTAATTGTAAAGAGAAAAAAAATGCAAAATTTCATATTGTTGGTCAATGGACTTCTACAACTTGAACTCAGATTTTTTGAATCATTAATAGACTTTAAATCTCTTTATTTTTTATTTTTTATTTTTTCAGAACAAAATGAAAGTTCGGTATAAAGATAAAGTCATGTTTATAATATAATTCAACATTAATGTGTGATACATGAATGAAGAAGTTCAAACTTACATACCCTCTTTCAAATGGAAGCTGAAGGTTGAAAATAGGAGCCAGAGCTTGCAAATGGCAGCCTAAGAACGGATAATGAGTTATGAAGAAGTGAAATCAGATTGGAAAAATGATTTTTGAGATTTCTAGACCACCGCAAGAAGTAGGGGCTGATGCCGTGCGTGGGAAGGAAGAAGAAGGAGTGAAGGATACTATTTTTATTTCTGCAACAAGGGTATTATGGTCATTTAATGTTTTATTATATTTTTTTAAATTCAAAATATATTAGGAGGCCATTGTTTCAAGAAAGAAGTTTGTTAGGCTAAATTTTTCAGGTTTTTCTTCTTCAGAGGCTCATTAATCAAGGGACCCTTTATTTATTTTCTAAAACAAAATTATTTATTTATTTATTTTTAATTATTATGCATTTCTATTGCATTTTACAAATAAAAATAAGATAGTTTTTATTATTTCTATTTTTAGTTAGATTTGGTCTATCTATAAACCGATCAAGCACAATTATTAATGTTAACTCCAAATATCACGTCACCAATCATATCTGATCAATATGCAATTATGATCATTTGATTTATGGTAAATCTAAGTGTATCTCATAATTTTGTTTTATTTTTTAGTTTCACTTATAAAAATATGGCAATGACAGGAAATTTCAACATTACAACTTAATACAGTTGGTTGGTAAAATATGAACATCTAAAATGCTTGACTGCCCATATCAACACAAAATTTCACCACTACAGCTTAACGCAGTTAGTTGGTGAATTAGGAGCATCTAATTGACAGCCCATATTAATGTGTTGATTGTTGTTCGAACCCAGCTGCTCGTCGCCCGAGTGTGTGACTTAGGAATTTTGGTATTCTATAGAAATCTACAAAATGATGTAATACGTAATACAGAAAATGAAAGCATAACAACTCTTTTAACTAGTCAATGGCTTCAACAAGTCTTGATGTTTGTGAAATTGGACTAGATATATATATATATTTTATTCGTCTGTCTGATGTTATACGTTTGATTCTTTTGTACATGAAGCAAGTCAATCGGTTTGCGTTTACTGGGTCAAGATTAAGAAAGTACTAGGAAACCTGCTTGCTAATTGACTACAAACAAATTTCTAGTCTCCCTCTCTCTCTCTCTCTCTCTCTCTATCTGAGGTTCCATTGATCTTGGTTCTTCAGGCACGATGATCAACTGTTTTAGAGCAAAATGGGATGCTGTCCAAGAGGGGGAATTTTTAATGAGAAATAAAAGCATGCTATCAGAGAAACTCACTATCTTCACCGGCAATGACCGAGACAATCCTATCAAAATGTTCACTGCAAAAGAGCTGATGAAGGCAACAAACAACTACGACATGGATCGATGCTTTGTTTATGATTGTTTTAAGATATACAAAGGTAAACTACGAGGCATCACTGTTTCTGTTAAAACATATCACGAATCAGATCTTTTCGACATGGACAAGCTTTTGAATGATATTGTCATCGGATCAAAAATGAGCGCACACAAAAATGCGCTCAAATTCTTAGGATGTTGCTTAGAAACTGAAATCCCAATCCTAGTATATGAATATGTAGGCAATGAGTTGCTTTCCTTTATTTTCCCTCATCTAAGGAGAAAAAAAACTAGACCATTATCATGGAATCATAGGTTAGGAATTGCAAAGGGAGTAGCTGATGTCGTTGCATATTTGCACAATGCATTTTCCAAGCTGGTTGTTCATCGTGATGTCAGATGCGGCACAATTCTTTTGGATAAGAATTATGTTCCCAAACTGATCGATTTCTCACTCGGTATTTTGATTTGCAAGGGTGAGGAGAAAACAGAGACGATATGTGGCAGAAATGAGTGCTTTGATCCTGATTATGGAGCTACAGGTCGTTTAAGCGAGAAGGTTGATGTATACTATTTTGGTGTTCTTATGCTTGCTCTTTTGACTGGTAAGAAGGTTAATTATGCAGATCGTTTCAATTCTAATGCGTATGTTTATCTACCGGACCATGTCTTGCATTGTAGCGATATTAATCGAGTTGGTGAAATCGTAGATCCTGTGATTTCGGGAGAAGGAATTGAGACAGATCGATTACAAGCCTTCGCAACTCTTGCCCTTAGTTGCCTTAAAAGGGACCAACATGATAGGCCGGCAATTACTGAGATTGTAGAACAACTGGGGAAAATTTGAGTTTATGCATATAGTCTACCCTGCAGTTAACTTCATATACTATTGGCAGAATATGCTCAATTTCGCTCGAAACTATAATATCGGTTTAGGAATTGTATGCAAGATGTGATATTAGTGTTGTTTTACCACAAGGGGAACAAGGGCATGATAAACAACCTTGTTCCTGTCAAATATATGATCTAGTACTGATATTTTCCATTTCTGCGAAGATACTTTTCAACCAAACGACACTATACCAACACTAAACTAAGAATCTCAAATACAATTTCATCAGAGATTACAGAATATGTAAACTTCAAGCTAACAAAAGCTATTTCGTGTCTAATCCGATTCCCAAATCTCATCATCCATTGAGTCCATCCAAGGGTTTGCGAAACAGAATTGTTTTTGGCTGCCGGTTCATAGTGTTTGGAGTGAATGTCAGAAGCTCACAAACGGTTTGATGCAGTAAAAACTCAAACATCATTTCTTAATGATAATTAGCAGCCTAATTTTGAAGCTCGGTTAATAAATAAGCTGAGTTTGAGCCTGCCGAAGCCCGACCATATTAAGCTCTTGAGCCGACTCATTCAAAGGCTCCTGAACATAATTGGTGAGGCAGCTTCATTTTTTTAATATATATATTAAATCTTAAAAAACAATATTCTTCAATGCTACAATTGATTTTTCTAGTTCCTGTTCAAACAATATTAACATACACCCAAGAACAAAATAACAAAACAAAACTTTTGACAGGAGCACATCAGCTACACGAATTAAGGAGAGAGTAAACTAAAAAACAAACAAAAGATATTACAGATAATGGAATATAAAGTGTACATGCAGCTCACAGGTTGGAGAAACTAGCCACCAGAAAGAATGAATACCAACTTTAATTTTCAATTAACTTTTGTGTTTTACATATCTTTTCTCTTGGGTCTTGGATTATGTATTGTCTGGAGTATGATCGCATCACATCCCAGTAGATGATGTGCGGTTTATCCTTTGAGCGCCTAATTTAGGAGCAGTAGGTTTAGCTCCTCTTCCGCGGCCAGCAGATAAGGGCTTGACTCTTGTGGTAGGAGCAGGTGCAGCAATGGCAGCCCATGGGTCATCAGGATCAACTGTTTTCACATTCAATGGTTTTGAAACTGATTTTGGAGCAGGAGCAGCTATTGAACCCCACAGATCATCATCGTCATCTTTAGGTGCCTTTGTTACGTTTCTCAGGCTCGAACTTGAACCTGGAATAAAGTGGAGTTTCATTCATAGATGTAAGAAATAAGCGAATTAAAATGAAAATATTATCCAACAAATTTCCAACTACAAAATTCTGCAACTTGGGGAGCAGATTCTAACTATGAAGGGATGAAATTGACCTTGAGGTTTGACTTGTGAAACAGGTCGCTTTTGCGCAGCTTGGATATTTGCAAGAGCTGGAGATGGCTTGGGCTCTTCAAGGGGCTCAATGTCATCCCACCCATCCTTGTCGCTTTCATGTTCTTCATGAAGTCCGTTTTCAACTTCTCCCCAGCCATCAGTTGACGTTGGGGATGAAGGTACAGGTTGTTCCGCTAAGTCCATGCTTGAGTTTACACGTACAGGTGCTGTGATGGGAGTAATTACCACTGTAATGGGATGGGAACTCACAGAGATGTGGAATAGCAATGGATGGAATAAAGTGGACACAGCCAAAAAATAGATTTATTTTATGTAAATACCTGAACTTGAATTTGAGGCCATAGATGCTAGAGATGCATTTGAATTAACAGAAGCAAGAGGCGCTTGTTCAGCTTGCTCAGAAGGTTTGGTTTTGAGAGTCAAGGAGCTCATCGCCCATCTACAAGGTAATTATAAAATGAGGGTCGATGATAGATTCATAGACAATAAACTAGCTAACAATTACAGAATCCAAGAGAGGACACTCTTGAAATACAGAAACATTAAGGATCAAAATGCACGAACAATATATTCAAAACTTGAGGTAACTTTCTTTCCTGCCACTTAAACTTTTAATAACAAGAATGGAACACTAGCAACTAGTTATCTTGTTCCAATACTAAATTAGTAATCAACCCACCCAAGTAAGCTAGCATTTCCTGGTACTGATGAGATTCCGGAAGCACCAGCTGTATCTTCTGAATTCGTCTATAACAAACCACAAAGAAGAATATCAGCATAACAGACTCTGAAAATACAAGAAAACATGACTACTACATATATATTTTCATGAAACTCAACTACATTATAACAATGTGTACATATTGCATGCAGATGCCTTTAAGAAACCACTGCAAATTACCCCCCAGAAGGATTGTTAAACTCAGGTTTAACCAGAATTGCTATGTGCCACTCTACCACTTTTGAATAAAGCAATTAGCTTAAGTCATGGTAAAGATAGCAGGAAGCTCATGGAATAACAGGCTACTTTGAGACATTGGGCCCAGGAAAAAACAATTGGAGAAAATATTCAAAAGAATTATAAGCATTTCATAACACTACCTTCTCATAGTATTGCTTCACTATGTGCAAAAATTGATCGACTGCTTGAAATGCCTTCAATCGAACATCACTAATCAAAAGATAAATAAAATCATATGCAGTTATCATATGGAAAATGTCTCCAGCACATTGATAGGATAAATTAAGTTATGAGAACCTAGTTTGGTGAACAGCAGGGAAGGCAATAGGTGTCAAAACGGGCTGCACAGCACGGCATGGCTTGGTGGTGGCCCATGCTTGTGGCTGCTCATTTTGTCTATAGGTTGTTCAAGCACGACACGGTGACCTAATGGGCTTCCTTCCATGCCGTGCTGTGCTTGTTTGGTGGGCCTAAAATGGGCTCCAAACAGGCCCACCCCACAGGTTTTTGTTTGTTTTTTTTTTAATTGAATTTATGAATTTAAATTAAAATAATAAAACTCCAAAATAATTTTTGGGTCAAATAAAGACTTCATTGCATATTAGAGAATAACTAGATGGTACTTCTGCCAAAAAAACCGACGGAGCTTGAGGTAAAAAGAAAAAGAAAAAAAGAACCTACAATGAAGCCGTAAAATAAAAAGAAACAATAAAAATTATAAATTAAATTATGTCTATAACCTATCAACTAGGGTCTATAATCTCTAAACTGTAAGAAATAATTAATCTTCGGGCCTTGACGGGCTGGCCCACCGTGCTTAGACAGGCCAGCACGTCCTGCCCAACCGGGCTCAAACGGCAGGCCATGCCATGCCGTTGGGCCCCATCCTTTGTCCGGAAAGGACCCATTTTGACATCTCTAGAAGGCAACATCAGAAAGAACTGAATGAAATGTTTTTTCCTTTTTGTGGGCTGAAATTGAGTGAAATGTTATTGCACTATCAAAATATACTGTGCAACCTATTGATGTGCGTATGCAAAAAAGAAGGTATCAAACTTTCCATATTATGTTCAACATTTCTGCACCAAAGACCTCGTTAAAAACAAAACCTTTCCATAGTTTTTTGGTTAAATCGATTTCTTTCAGTTGTTGAGAAAAGTACAACCTTACTTCTGAGTTGTGATAACAATGTCACACTAGCTTAGAAAAGAAGGCACGTCTTTTGTTATTATTCAGCTTGACAAAAAACCTTTAAATGGATTTAAAGTTTTAAGTTTTAAGCAGTTTGCAAAATAGGTAAACTATATACAACAATATGTGAAGAATTCATAAGTAGCTAATTGGTCATTACTGTATCCTTAAAATGTAAAAACATAAAATGAGCTCAACATTAAAATTTCACCTGTCAGGGTCTATGGCAAGCACGACAATATTAGGGAGAATTCTAGTTGCAATCTCTGTGCTGTCATAATAAGCACTAGTGGCACATAAAGCCATAATGCCTGCAAGCAGATAATTTTACTAGTTGAGACAACTACAAAAGTAACTTTTCAAGGGCTTGTGAACATCCAAAACTCAGAAAAACAAGAGAGCAAGCTGTAGAAAGGCAATCATAAGCCCAGAACTGTAGCAAGACAGTGGAAAAAAGAAGCCAAAAATAAAAATTTTCACACAATAATAAGGGTATTCTTCTTATACCTGCTGCTCGAGCTGGAGAAAAGGTATCACGTAATGCACGAACGGTAAATGCGTTGATTAAAACTCTCTTTCTTGTCTGCATTATAGATTTAACTCGTGAGTGAATATTCAATCTCATAAGGAAAATTCAAGCAGAAATCTATATAGTAAAGGCATTTCATGAACCAGAACATATGTACAACAGACTGCTGTAGAATCAATGCACCCACACAACGTTTTATAAAAAGGAAAGAATGTATACATGAAATAGAGTCTAGGCACTTCTAAAAAAAATATAAAGTCATCTCAGATGCCTGAGGTTCTTACCCCTTCATTTAAGTGGTTAGCAATATTTCCAAGCAATATGGTAGTATTTGTCCGTATTGCTGCCTCTTCATCAACCTGCAACACTTACAGAAATGTCCCCGGATGGTAAATAAATATAATTATGCATTCAACTTAAGGGATTGTGTTCAAAAAATAAATGGAAGAATAGAAACTATTTAAAAAAACTGACTGTCCAAAGAAATTTTCATGATTAACATAACCAAGTGTCGTCTGAATATAGACAAATAAAGACAAGGTCACAAAATTCTTAATGTTGAATAGGCTCTTGGATAGCGGATACCTGCAACTTTGAAAGATACTTCAATAACGACCCTGAGATAGTTCTTTGGGAAAGCTGCAATGCAGATTCACACTAAGATTATAAAACTCTACTAAATAACAAAAGTGATAATTTAATATAAATACAGAAGAAGTAGAATGTTATCTACAGAGCTGATATAGTGAATTCAGAAAATCACTAGGGGCCAATTATATGGGTTCTGTTGTTTGTGGAAGGAAAAAGTAATTTTCTTCTATATCACCAAAGAAGGTTACAGTCCCCTTTTATATAGATGATAATGCTCATCTATTTTAGGGGAAAATACAGCTATCAAATAGGAAATTTATATCTACAGATTTGGTAACAAACTACCAAATCTCCTAAAATCATGGGATAAGAAAAACTGATCTGTTAGCTATAGATCTCCTTGATATTAGCCCCTAATATTGCTAACATATCTTCAAACATAAATCTCTCTATAATTCTACACTCCCCCTCAAGCTGGGCGGTAAATATTAATTAACCCCAGCTTGGAACTCAGATCATCAAACACCTTTCTCGGTAGAGCCTTGGTAAGGATGTCTGCTGTCTGAAGACATGTAAGCACGTACAACATCTTGATTATTCCTTCCTCTATCTTCTCTTTTATAAAATGTCGATCAATTTCCACATGCTTTGTTCTATCATGATGAACTGGATTTTTGGCAATGCTGATTGATTATCACAAAACATTTTCATGGGTTCTTCATCTAAAATTTTTAATTCCTTTAGTACCCTTTTTAACCAAATTCCTTCACAAATACCGTGTGCCATCGCCCGGAGTTCAGCTTCTACATTACTTCTTGACACCGCTAACTGCTTCTTACTTTTCCAAGTGACCAGATTTCCCCACACAAAAGTGCAATATCCTAAAGTTGATCTTCGGTCTTGTACTGATTCTGCCCAATCAGCATTGCTGAAAACTTCAATATCTCTTCTTTGGTTCTTTCTCCTCCTTGAGTAGGTAACCAATTCATCATTCTTTGTTGATTAAATAGTGTCCAAATTTTGAGGTGTGTCCAGATTTTGAGATGGATTGGTGGCTTGATCTTGAGTAGGAGGTTCTAGGAAGTAAGAAGACCCAAGGGAGAGATTTGAGGAGGAAGTGATTCATGATTTAGTGATGGGCAAGTTTGGTCATAATTAGGAGAGATATGAGGAGATTCTTCAATATCCCAAAACTGATATTCTAGGATAAAATTGGTCTCCCCCTAAATAACAGATTTGGGGAAATAAGGTTGTTGCTCAAAGAAGGTGACATCCATGGAGTGATAGAATTGTTTAGTGACCTGTGAGTTATATCCTTTTTAGTTGGAGAGTACCTAAGGAGAATACATTTATGAGCTCTAGGATCAAGTTTGTCCCGATGTTGTTGATGGATATGGATAAAAGTTGAACACCCGAAAACTTTGAATGGGATGGTGGAGATGAGACGAGTAGTGGGAAAAAACTAAAGGAGAATTTGACAGGGGTTTCTGGAAGTTAAGAGTCCGAGATGGCATCCTATTTATGAGTCCGAGCAGTAAGGATGCCTTCACCCTAAAAATATTTTGGTACATGGGAAGAGAACATAAGAGACCGAGCCACATCAAGAAGAGGTCGGTTTTTCCTTTCAACAATAACATTTTGCTGAGGAGTGTTAACAAAGGAACTTTGGTGAACAATACCATGGCTCATGAGATAATCACTAAGGCTTGAATTGAAATAAATACTCTTTGGCATTGTCAGTTTTCAGAATTTGAATTTTTGCTTGGAATTGTGTTTGGATCATGGTATTGAAGATCTGGTCTGCCTCATATTTTTCTTTCATGAGAAATACCCATGTGAGTCTAGTGTGATCATCAATAAATGAAATGAACCAGCAAGAACCAGTAACATTTTTTATCCTAGAAGGACCCCATATATCACTATGAATCATGGAAAAAGGTTGAGAAGCTTTTTAGGATCTGTTAGGATAAGAATTGCGAGTATGTTTAGAGAATTGATAGATTTCACATTGAAATTCATTTGGATTTTTATTATGGAATAGTGAAGGAAACAACTTCTCAAGATACAATAAATTTGGATGACCTAACCTATAGTGCCATAACATAATTGCACTATCATTATTAGACTGACTCACAGATAAAGAAGCCGGACTACTAGATACTGATTGATGAATTGATCCTTGAGGAGGATCATTAACTTCTAGAAGATAGAGCCCCGAACACATCTTAGCACTAACAATCGTCTTCCCCGAGTCCAAGACCTGAAATTCACACAGATTTGAGTCGAATTCAGTAACATAGTTGAAATCCTGAGTGAGTTTGCTAATGGACAATAAATTGCAATTTAATTTTGGTACAAATAGGACGGAATCAAGAGTGATGTTCTCTGAAATTTGAACTGTGCCTGTACCAGCCACCTCTGAGAGTGATCCATCTTGAATTTTTATAGCTTGGGGTGTAAGTTGAAAACAACTTCTTATCTCCAGTCATATGATCAGAAGCTCCTGAGTCTATAATCCATGGACTGAGCCTCTCCTTGTTAGCATTTAGAGCACTTAAAAAATTACTTTTTTGTGCCAGGGATTCGGTACCAACCATAGTGGGAGTAGGTGTAGGCAAGGATTGGCTCAACATTTTCTACAAGATATCTATCTATTCCTTGTTGAAGGGAGTTGGTTTGTGTGGAGATTGTTCATACATGGAAGCAAGGTTGCCTCGTCCTTCTTTGTCATTGGCAAACCGAGAAGGCCTCCAGTCTGCTGGTTTGCCGTGAATCTTCCAGCAGTTGTCCTTGGTGTGACCAGGACGTCGACAATGATCACACCATGGTCGCCCTTTCTTTGGTTTGTGATCATTGTTGTTGTATAGATTCCCTCTTACCACAAGTGCTGAACTCTCAGGATTTGTCACAGAATATTGAGATCCCATCATGATCTTCTTTGGACTTTCCTCTCTCCGAACTTCTGAAAAAACTTCTCGAATATTTGGCAGTGGTTTGGATCCTAAAATTCTTCCTCGTACTTCATCAAGGTTCTTATTTAATCCAATCAGAAATTTGTATATTCTTTTACGTTCAATTATTTGTCTATACCTGATTCCATCATTCGAACAGCTCCAATTGTGCTTCTCGAATAAGTCTAGCTGCTGCCAATACAGATTCAGAGTGTTGAAGTATTGAGTCACTATTAATTCTCCTTGGCGGAAGTCATGAAGAACACTTTCCACCTCGAATAATTCCGGTGTGTTCTCTTTGTTATAATATATTTCCTTGGCAGCATCCCAAATCTCCTTTGCTGTTCCATAGAGAAGAAAGTTTTCTCCAATGTCATTTGTCATGGAATTAATGAGCCATGGCATGACCATATTATTCTCAGCATTCTAAACTTTGAACTTTTCATCCGTCTTGTTTGGTTTGGCAAGTCTCCGGATAATCATCTTTGCCCTTTCCGCATATGAACATCATCACGAAATGGGACCATTGGAGATAGTTGTTCCCATTCAGTTTGTGTCCTGTAATGGGCAGGAGGTTACTATCTTTGTTGGAAGCCATGGCTTCCTGATTGGAGGTGATTTGGGAAACGGTAGCTCTTGAATCACGTTTCCCGTATTTGGTCATGTGAGGGAATTAGGGTTCAGAGATTGCTTTGATACCATGTTGTTTGTGGAAGGAAAAAGTAATTTTCTTCTCAAAGAAGGTTATAGTCCCCTTTTATATAGATGATAATGCTCATCTATTTTAGGAAAAAATACAGCTATAAAATAGGAAATTTATATCTATAGATTTGGTAACAAACTACCAAATCTCCTAAAATCATGGGATAAGAAAAACTGATCCGTTAGCTGTAGATCTCCTTGATATTATCCCCTAATATTGCTAACAGATCCTCAAACATAAATCTCTATAATTCTACAGGTTCAGGAGGCATTGATTGCCTTTTCCTTTCTTTTTCCAATAATTAATTAGAGGAAAAATGTTGTGTAATATACAAGCCAGAGAACAAAACAACAATCAGAACAGCTACCAGTAGCAGTTAAACTAATATGGAAATATCTCTTATGAAAGCTTCATCTGCACAATCAGAGGCTAGTACTCAAATCATTATCTTTGGGATTAATTTTCTTGTGACTAAATGTGTAAAATATGTATGGAATAACTTGCAAGAATTCTTTTAATGAGGCCACTTTTGTATCATAGATACTTTACATTTTCAAGAACAGCATGAAATGGAAGTAATTGATTGAAAATTCTAAACATCACTTCAACCTTAAGCTCTGGTAAAAAATGATAAACTTGTTTTCACTTTCCATTTCAAGTATATCCCACGTAAGAATTATCAAGTATAGTAAAAACAATGACTTTATACCTTAGGAGCCAGAACAAGCATGGATTTTAGAGTCAGTTCCCGGAGAAAAGCAGATGTGTCGGAGAAACCAGTAGCAACATGAGGATAAACCTAGTAAAGAAGCATTTGGAGAAATTTTAATATCCAAATATATCTAGCAGACAAAGTAGGAATTATATTTGTAACTATCTATAGTTGGTCCAATACAGTCCTATACCGATGCTAGAACCAGCCATTCTTCACCCTAGAGACATAACCCAGGACAGTTAACTACACACTTTGGTGTGTACATTTGTTTTAGTGGAATAATTAGTCTCCCCCAATAAAACATGGATTATCTTCATCATTTAGAGACAAGACAGTATACGAGTCCATACTTGCTCATCAACAATTTGGGCTGACAATGAATCTCCATATTGATCAATGTGTTGCAAGAGACCAACTCGAATAGCTCGGTCATTGGAGGCAAAAAGTTTCACAACTGTTGGTAGAACCTACACATGAAATGAAAAACTAAGCCCATGTCAAATGAAAGTACACTGAGATGTACAAATAAAAAAAGAATCAAACCATTTGAAACAAGTTTTTAACATAAACAATGAGTAACATTGAGATGCCGATAGAGTACAACCTTGGCACTGAATTCTTCAGTTGAAAGCCAAGACCCCATTTTCAGTAATGCCGTCAAAGCAGGGGCAGCAGCTGAACCAAATTCAAGGGAAGAAGCTAATAGAGGAAGTAACTGTAGAAACCGAAAAGAAAAGTAGATAATCCTTCAAGAATATCAGCTATCACAAATCTAGAGAATCTGTCTTTCTACAGTGACGCTTACATAAAAAGCTATAATTTCAGGAATCGCACCTTTTTCAGAACTATTTGGCGAGGAAGTTGTTCTGCCAGATTCGGAAGCTTGCGGAAAAAGGTATCCTTCTCAACACTGTCCTTTAAACTAAGAATTTCCATAAAATGGATCGTGTCGACCAACTTATTTTGGAAATATTCTGTCAATCCATATGTGGCAAAATTAGGTAACAAAAACAAAAAAATGAAGGATGAGAGTAAGAAAGGCAGAAGATAATATCATGGAACACACCACTATTTTCTATCAGCTTTGATGTATTCAACCTGCGGGAAGGCATGGAACTCAGAAGCCGCTGATAATCTGGAAGTAGAGACTGACAGAGAAAGGATAGAAAGATTTGCAAATGAAATGAATATCCCACAATCAAAACATTAAAAGAATTAAACAAAGAATTTAAAAAAAAAACCACCAAAACTCACAGTACCAGGTAATGTGGACTTTCACATACCCAGCACACACACATGCCAGCTAAAGTGTCTGGGTTGGAGAGAACACAAAAGACCAGAAAAATACTCAAGATGCAAAAAGGGAGTGTATGCGCAGGCATGCACTATAATCCACTATAGGGAGGATGACGTAAAAAGCACAGAAAGTTCAAGAGTTCTTATGATTAAGAGCAATAACCTTTGGAATGGAAGAGGTGTTACGCAGCTCCTCTGTTTTGCCCAATTTAACACCCGAGAAAAGTTCATAGATTAGACAGCCTATAATCAAATTCAAAAACTTAGATTGCTTTAACAATGCTATATTCAAAAACATAGATTAGACGTAATTAATGATTTGCAATCCAATATCAAGTGAAGACTTAAGAAGCTATAGAGTTCGTGTTAAACCAAAGATATAATAATACTGAGGTCTCTATATTTTCATTTCACCTTAACACATACAAATATTACATTACGTGAGTAATTTCTAAATAAATACTTATATAGTTTGATATATAAGGATGAAAGTAGGATGGACTCCTTAGTTTTCAGTAAAAGAATTGAACACAGTCATGGACTATATGAGCTCAGCAACCTAGTGGAGTAAAGCCAGTTTAACTTCAAAATCTGATGGTGCTATTGTAAAGAACATCAAAGTATATGTGCCATCTAGTATATGGGAAAATGTAAATACAACATATATATCACAGCCTCAAGAGGGTAACTTTGGGCATTGCTCCAAAAACAAAAGTATAGAAACAGTATGTTTATTTATCATTTCCATTGAAAATCTTCCTAATCTACATAAAGATTCTATCTCCGGGAATGATTAAAAGACTTACCCAACCCCCAAGAATCAATGGCCCATGGTGGAGACTTTCTCACAGCGTCCCAGTCAGATTTTGCCAATTCCATTGGCTTATACTGTGATCCAATGAGCCATGCATATTGCTGAATGAGCAAAGACGATAACAATTAGATCAAACTCATAATAGAAAGCCCTACAGGGAGGAAATCCACAGTTGAGGCACACCAGATTAAAGAAACATCTCAAAAGCAGAAGTGAAATTTTATCTATCAAAACTTCAATCCAAATGTAAATGCCATGGATATCAAAAGTCAATTTGAAATGTAATGTTTCATTCATGAATGTTGAGACTGTAATTCAAGACAAGCCTCGAGTCATTTTTGAGAAAGGTAGGATAACATGATGCGACTTGGTTGCAAGGTAGTGTGCTATATATCACAAAAATGTTTTCTTGACAAGGATTCTCATTGACAATCAATTGCTTGGATTTTTTTTATTTTATTTTTTACCAAGATTTGCTTTGACTTTGTTAACCTGCACAAGAATAGTTTCCAAGTTTCGCACAAAGTTCCAACTCAATTCATATGGTATAAAGGTATAGTATAGATCATAGAAATAATTCAAGAAAAGCAGCCCAAAGTATGATTTTAAGATATAAGAATTACCAGCATCGACCCAGTGGAGGCTTCACTATTCCCGTCAATCTCAGATAGCACATCAAAAGCATGAAGCTTCCAATCCAAAGTTGGAGTGACAACAACACTGGCCAAGCAAACATTACCATGAACCTGGAGTAATCATAGGTAGTTAGAAAGTAAACTAAGGTGTGGGGGCAAGGATCAAAGAGTGTTAGTTATGGAAAAAAATTACCCATCTAATTGGAACATTGCTTTGAGCAGAGACGTTTAAATGCAAACAAAATTATCCGGACATACTTACAAGTTTACAATCATTATTTAGGAAGCTCACAGCCTTAGCTATCTGGTGCAGTCCCCACGCATAATACTCATCCCTGTCATCAAGTGAAAGTCGTCCAATTTATATTGACATTGAAATCATCCATTAATAAGAAAACCAAACGAAATACGACTATTTTGCATGCAATATTATGTACACCCCAAGACACATGCTCCCAGATGCAGAACCAAGAATTTACATTGACAATCAAGTACCCGATCATCATATCACAAAACAATCAAATACTCCAAAATTACCTGTCTTATTCGTACTCAAGTCTACTTATGTCAAGCAAACTGATTGGACCCGCTCACTTCCTTTTATACCACCCATTTTGTCCTCCAAATCTATTTCCATAAATTCTAAGTTTACTTGCTTCTCAACACCAATACCTAATTAAGTCTAAGTTCAACAGGGCTATAATTAACCAAACTCTCCTACTGTTGCAACTTGCAAGGCAAGAGAGGTAAAAAAAAACCTAGTCATATTCGCAATGAGCAGTGATGGAATAACTAAAATTATAGGATTTACCAATGACACTAAACAAGTTAAAAAAGCTAAAGAACTGACATAATTGGGCAGGAGCAGCTATTACCTCTGTGTATCTTCTAGACCTAGTTCCTTGATTTTTTCAGAAAGCGGCATAACAGGCTCTGTTACAATATAGATTGTAACTTTTGCAGCAGAACCATCAAAAGTTTCTGCTTCAGTACTCTGAAGAAATGATAAAATATTTGGATGCCTAACCTGAGTAACAATTAAATTAACAGATAAAAATTAGTGTTTTCACATAGAGCATTATTTAACAGAATTAGCATACTTGAGGAGAAATGAGAGGTATCTAAGTCTCAGATATTGCCCTAGACTTCTATATGAAGCATGTTGAACTAAGAAATGTATGTTCTTCTACTACATACGTACTAAATTGAAGCTTTAATATTTTCACTACTGTTGTCTGTAACTGAAAAGGTAAAATAGGAGTATTTACTTAAGTTGGAGGAATTACTTGATAATTTAATCACATGAAACCCAAATAACAAAGATGGCGCAGGAAGGTTTTCTAATTTCATAAAAGGTCTAGAATTTTATACAAGAGGTTTTAAGGAGTAACTTGCATCAGATTCCTGGTCCAATTTGTGCTTCTAAGGCCATAGTATCAGGGATATGATCACAATGAATCTTTTACACTGAAAAAAACATACAGGAAAATATTTCTGGCAAATGATATTTGATTCTATCCAATATAATTAGATATAATTGGTTAAATGGCCATCAACATCTTACAGTGCGCAGCCGTTTGACACCGTTTCGGCCTGCTGCCAAATGACCATCCTGAGCATTACTTCCCGAAAGGGAAAATATAGACACTGGAGTTCCATCATCCTGAAAATTACCCATTACGACATAAACTTAAAATGGAAATGAAAGAGTAGCAGGAAGAAGTTGTAGAAGAAAGTAAAACATCAGCATGTATCTTCATAAGGTAAGAATCCAAAAATTTTGGGCATGGTCATTACTAAACATCCCTATTCACACAGCATAAACATCTTACACATGCATTATTGGGTTATTATATATCTAGGTTTGGTACTCACATGCATATAAAGGGCAACAAGGTTAAGATTCACCAATTTTAATATCCATTGATCACAGTTCATGTCCTTATCACTTCCTATAGAAAAGAAACATTCTACAAATTCAATCACCAAAGTTCCAAACGTCCATATTCATTCAAAATTCAAACAAATCCAACCCCATTTCAAAAATTCAATAGGCCAAAAGACACTAAGAAACCACGTCTAATTCAAAAACCAAACTCAAAAGAAATTACAATTCAAACAACTCCAGAATTAAGAAAATTCAGCTCATCCACACCCCTAAATCTACAAAATTAGGAGGCGGGATCAATCACGAGCACAGGATTTATAAACATCAACTTCCACAACCACTCACTTCTTCACTCTACTCCCTCTCTCTATCTCTCACGCAAATACGAGGAAGAAACAGAGTCTCAGAAATGAATACCTTAGAGGTGGCGCGAAAGTGAGTCCAAGAGCCCCAAGCAGAGGGGTAAGGATCACCGATATTGTAGGGTAGATCTTTAGGTCCCGTCCCAGATCCGCCCACCACTCCCTTCAAGAACTTGAACATTTTTCTTCTTCCACGTCTTCAATTTCTTCTTCTCTGTAAGAGAGGGATAGAGAGGGGAGAGGGGATTCAATTCGATCTGGAGCTCTCTGTGAGAGAGACAGAGACACAGAGCGATGCAGAATACGAAAGGTAAGAATTAAAAAAAAAAGAGAAAATGAAAGCGAATTCGATCTCAAATTCTCAATCGATCTTAATTCTGGGCTTCGCTGAATCGCTGCTCATAGATTTCTGCAGCCATCGCCAGATCAGGAAGACAGGAACCATATGATCCGTGCATGTTAATAGAATCTTTTATTACTTATTACATCCTTAATTTTGTTTTTGTTTAATTTTATTTTTCATTATATGTTTTTTTATTTAAGTTAATCAGATAGAGTTTTGATGTTAACCGAAATTATTTAATTGCTATTTAAAATTATATATAGTTTTATCGTATAAAATTAAAAGCATATGACGCCATGGAAATTTAATGAAAAAGCGGTAAATAACTAAATTGTCATAATTTAAAGGAGTAAAATGTAGATTTTCATAATTTAGGGGTCACTTACTACAATTTACAATTTTACCCATAGAAGAAGTCTTAATTTACATTCTAATAAAGCCCAAGCTCGACCGGCGGGTAATTTAAGATCATAGCGGGCATCTCCTTCTCGATGCCAAAAGTAAAATTATGACTAACCAACGACCTTAAGATTTATATCAATGGCTTTGATTTTGGGACGACCCGCTATCTCCTTGTTCCCCTTACCTCCAAGAAGAAGCTCCGCTACACTAAGTCTAAATCCCACAAAAATGGCACTAAATCTCAGTCAAAGTCAAACCAAGAGCTCCATATCAGCCTCTTTCACTGACACCGCTCGGAGCAGTGATAGCAGGAACACTAGAAGGCTTCCGATTCTGCTTTTCGATATCATGGATACCATTGTTCGTGACCCTTTTTATGAGGATGTTCCTGCCTTCTTCAGGTGCAAGGTTTTTTTTTTTTTTTTTTTAAATTGATTGGATGTTTCATATGTGGTTCTATCTGGTTTCATATGTGAATTTGAATTGATTGGATGTTTTCGAATTTCTAGAGTTTTAATTCTTTAGTTCAAATCTGAGTAATGGGTTAATTTTTGTTTCTTTTTCTGGATTTTGATACAAGCTCATGAATTGTGGTGAAGTGGGCATTTGTTATTTTTTAGATTGAGTTTTTGGTTCACTTTAACATCCCCATTATGTTTTCCATCAAAATAGAAAAAACTTATACGTATAAGAACAAACTATGTTAGGATAATGTTGTAGTTTCGAGGGGATAGAAGTATAAAACAAGTTTATTAGTTGAATGAAGTATGAACTATGAAGTCGTTTTTCCTTGAATCATTGGTCTGGTTTGTTCGGTATTGAAGTGTGATTCTCTCTGACTAATCTGGTTTCATACTGCTAATTTGACCTTTGTTAAGAAAGTGGTGTGCTATAATAGAATTTTAGATGATAAGTTCTACCATGTAATTGGTTCTGAAAGATCTCTGCTTGATTTCATATCGTCAATGAAGGAAGTTTTCTTGTTATGCTTGTTTTAGTGCCTTCATTTGCAGCTAGTGTGTCGTAATTATAACGAACGGTGTCCAAGTCCTATGAATTCATACATATTTTTTTTTAATGGGTTTGACTCTACTTGCTGCATGCATTTTGACAAAACTTAATTGTGTTTCCATATCATTTCATAGTTAAATTGCCTTGACATTTGATACTCAGAATGTCCATGGATGAACTGATAGAAAGCAAGCACCCAACTGCATGGGTAGAGTTTGAAAAGGGGCTGATTGATGAGGTATCCCTCTCAATTTTATGAAAGGTTGTTTATTCGAATTTAAGTTCCACGGGTCTTTGACTACTATTGAGTATTCTTGGTCCTTCTTACTGCAACTTTCTGTTTCTTTCAGGCCGAGTTGGCTAGAAAATTTTTTAAAGATGGAAGGCCTTTTGATTTGGAAGGTTGGTTGGAATTTCCTGCTCTCTCTTTTCTTTTTAGTGTATATTAACTAATAACCATTTTCTTTTCAGGCCTTAAGAACTGTATGAGAAGTGGATATTCTTATATCGAAGGTGTTGAAGAATTGCTCTGTGGATTACACAAAAACAACTACGAGATCCATGCTTTCACAAATTATCCCATCTGGTAAGGAAAAATACCATCCACTTTTCTTCCTTCATGCAGTGCAATCTCTCATTGTTTCTTGGAAAAATTCTTATGGTAGGTACAAAATGATCGAGGACAAGTTAGAAATCTCTAGATATATATCTTGGACCTTTTGCTCATGTTTAAACGGTACGTTCGACAATTTTACATGCTCTGTTGTATGATTTTAAAAAAGATGTATAAACAGTGAGTGATCGTGTTTTCTATATGTTTTAAGGGAAAAGAAAGCCAGATCCTGAATTCTACTTGGAAGTTATAAGACATCTTAAAGTTGAACCAACAAATTGCATTTTCATCGATGACAGGTTTGTTTTTTCTTTCTTCGGTCATTCATTAAATAATGAGTATTTCTATATTTAAAACTTTGCACATGGAGACAACCTAAATCAATTTGGTCTTGTATCTCTGAATTTGTGGTAAGATGTATCTCATTGCTGATTAGTGTGAACATTACAGGAAGAAAAATGTAGAGGCAGCAAACGAGGTTGGCATAGTTGGTGTACATTTCAAGAATGCTGATTTGCTGCTGCAAGATCTTTCTCTCATGGGGATTGTTATATCGTCGGATAAACATAACCCAAGCCAGGATTAACCTATCCTAGCAAAGAATACTCTCCTTGATTTATAACAGTTTGGACATTCCCATTCTTTCAATCACACTTAGCATTTTGGGGTTCTTATGTTCTTCGTTTTTTTATTTTTTTATTTTTTGGTAGCGATCTGTCCATAGTAGAATTCTAACAAATTTTAAGCCCAAGGCTTAAAATTGGTATTGCCTGCTAGAATGCTACTCCATATATTCACCCTACCCTCTTTATTTTCCCACCATTTTTGTATTGAGCTCATCTCCAATTTCTTAAAAATTAGATTGATACATATTCCTTTGAAACACTTTTGTAGGCATAGTGAAGGCAGTAGATTTTTGGGTTCCTCCGGCTTCTACAAAAAGAAAAGAACTTGAATTATAGCCACTTACCAACTTCACAGACACGGCAGAATGACATGGTGGCAATCTATAAAGATAGAGAAACAAAGTTCAGTTTCTATCACCAACAGTCGTCTGATTCATAACCATTTGGTTTCTTTCTTCCATTTACTAAAGAAGTAAAGCAATTACCATTTTCTTCTTATATGCACTACGTCACAAACAATCAATTAGAGAAACGAGTTGAGCATGTATGATGACAAAAGGAAAAAACCAAACAATGACCAAAGAAAAGTGCTTGTTGTTTTCTAATTACTTTCTCACATGGCGGCAGGTCAGGCAAGCCTGATAAGGTTGGTCCTACAGAAAGCTTTACTCTTTTTACTTTAGCCATCGTCGGTTTCCTTTTGTACCAATTAGTCAAGATTCCTTATGGATGGACATAAACAATTCCACGATGCTCTACCAACCCATCACTTTCATACTCATATGTTTTCTCTGTAATTTGTTTCTTGTAATCTCATTCTTCCATCTTTCTTTTTCTACTACTTATCATGTTCTATTTTTCTCTTTCTACGACCTCTAATTCCCAGCTGATTTTCTGGTCCGACCTATTCCTTTCATCCGAAAACCAACTGATCAGAACTCCTAAATCTTGTTCTTCGTTTCTTTTTTCTTCTCATCTTTTTGTCCCCAGTTGAGGTCAATAAAATTTCATTGATCTCTTTCAGTTTTTTTTCAGAGATCAAGATAATCGGATGGAGACAGAAATAAAAGGTAAGCAAGTCTTAGTGTCTGAAAGAACTGCGGAAACAAGGCAGACTCATGTAGTGATGGGACCAGGAGCTTCTACTCATGGTTCTGTCTTAATGAGTGGAGAGACCAGCTTGAATTATGCGACAACCATTAATAATTACGGTAATCTATATGCACCTTCTGGAATACAACAGACTGATCATGGAATAAGTGAGCGTCCAATGTCGATCAGGCCCATATCTGGGATAGATGCTGCGTCTTTTGAATCTCGGGAGACGATCTTCAACGAAATTATTGACACTGTCAAGGGCAACCAATTCAATATGATTGGAATATGGGGGATGGGAGGGATCGGCAAGACGACTCTTGCCATTAAAGTTGCACAACAAGCAAAACATCTTTTCGATGCGGTGGTGATGGCAACTATATCTCAGAATCCGAATAGGAGAGCTGTACAAGGCCAGATAGCAGACAAGCTTAAGCAGGAGAGCGATGAGGGAAGAGCAGATCGGCTGTTCCAAAACCTTCAATCTAAGAAAAATGTTCTTATAATATTGGATGATATTTGGGAGAGCTTTGACCTCTATAATATAGGAGTTCCTTTTGGATCTCAACATAAAGGTTGCAAAGTTATTCTAACTTCTCGAAATTTACAAGTTTGTAAGAACATGGTAAGTCAGAAGAACTTACCAGTTGAAATCCTTAGAGATCGCGAAGCTGCTGATCTATTTCATAGCAAGGCAGGTGATTATGGTGAGCTTCCAGAAAAGGTCCTTTTGGCGGAGCAAATAATTAAAGAATGTGGAGGATTGCCTCTTGCTATTGCAATTGTTGCAGCAGGATTGCGGGACCAAGACATATCGTATTGGAAGGACACGGCTAATCAACTAGAGACGTCTGATTTAGATAAAAAGATTTTTAATTCTGTAGAGTTGAGTATCAAGATATTACCAAAGGAAGCACGACTATTATTCTTGCTTTGTTCTCTATTCCCTGAAGATTATAATATCCTTATAGTAAAGTTATGGTTATATGGGTTGGGTTTGAATTTCTTTGAGAAAGTGGATGATGTGGAAGCGGCATTGACAAGAGTCGAAAAACTGACTTCTAGCTTGAAGTCTTCTTGCTTATTACTGGGGGGAAGATACAAGAAGGATGTCAAAATGCATGATATCGTTAGAGATGCAGCCTTAGAAATTGCATCTAAAAGTGGTCATGTGTTCCTTACAAGATTAAAAGGCGAAGAATTGTCAAAGTGGATGGCCATCTCATTTTGTCCAAATGATATTAAGAAACTTGAACTTCCACATAAATTGGATTGACCCCTACTTGAAATACTGATCTTAAATTTCTTATTCTTGAACAGTGAAAAAACCCTACCAATCCATGAAGATTTCTTTATGGGGATGAATAAGCTTACTGTTTTGGAAATAAGTGGGATGGAATTCAAGAAGCTACCACGATCTCTCAAATGTCTAGAAAATCTTCAGGTATTATGTTTCGATGATTGTGTATTAGGGGATATATCTAGTGTGGGAATGCTGAAGAAGTTAGTTGTACTTGGCATTCTTAATTCTGATCTTGAAGTTTTACCAGAAGAAGTTGGCCAATTAACAAATCTACGGGTCTTAGTTTTGAGAGCCAAAGGTAATTCTGACATCCTAGTTGAAATCGGTGCTCTTCAAAGTCTATCTAATTTAGAAGCACTTTCAATAGAAGACTTTTTTAAATGGGAGGATAAAAATGCAAGCATTGAAGAGCTAATAGTCTTGTCTCACTTGAAAATCTTGGATATTTGCATCCCGTATGTCCCATCATTGACTTCTCAACTGCCATTCGAAAACTTGTCTAGATTCCAAATATCTGTCGGTTCTAAATGTAGTAAGTTATATGATTATAATACGTCTTTACTTCTTGTGGGGTGTCATCTCTCTAACATTGGAGTCAAGAAGGTGATGAAAAAAATCGAATTTTTATCTTACAGAAAGATGTTAGGACTAGGCGATATTTTGCTTTCATCTAATTTATATGGAGGAGGAGTTTTGAAGACGCTTAAAGTTGATAGTTGCGATGAGGTGGAGTTTATCTACAGCACAAAAAATTGGGGTGTTAAATTCTCATTTCCTTCATTACGTGAATTATATCTAAGGAAGCTTAGCCACTTAAAAGAGATCTTCCATGGCAACTTTGTGACTTTCAATAACTTAACTCATTTAACAGTAGTTGAATGTCATCAACTGGTACACATCTTCACATGTACCGTAGCAAAAAGTCTTTCTCAGATCCAAACTCTCGTAGTGGGGGATTGCAACAACTTGGAAGTAATATTCCGTATTGAAGAAGAGACATTGATGGAAACTGTGGACCTCCCGCAGTTAACTAAGCTAGGTCTTCGGAAACTACCAAAGCTCAAGTGTTTAGACTCGTTCTCCATTGTGCAAGAAATGCTCTTGGGTGATCAGGTACTTCATTGACTTAGTTGATTCTATTCAATGAACACTATCATTAAAAAACAAAAAAGTAGTATTAAAAGCAGATGTTAGTTTGAGACTTCGATAAATTTCAATGCTAGTATGTTACATATTGATTTTTGCAGGTTCACTGTCCCTCTTCTGAGATGAATAAAAATTTAAAAGTTCAGAATTACGGTGGTCTGTTACAGTGCAGCATTGTGACTCTCAATAACTTAACTTACTTGAAAGTAGATGGGTGTGATCAACTACGATTCATCTTCACACACACTGCATCAAAAAGTCTTTCCAGGATCCAAACTCTTGAAATATACAGATGCGATAATTTAGAAGTAATAATATTTAGTAGTGAAGAAGTGACATCGGCAGAAGTGAACATCCCACAGTTACATACGTTAGTGCTTTCCAACCTACCAAAGCTAAAGTGTTTAGACTCACTCTCCATTGTGCAAGAAAGGCTCTCTGGTGAACGTCCCTCCTTAGAGGTGAATAAATTGAAAGAGATTTTCAGTGGGTTTCCTAAGTTGACAAGATTAACAGTTTCTAATTGTGGTAGTTTCCGAGGTATTGGACCTCATGTAACCCTACCGGATAGAATAGAAGAATTCTCACTGAAGTATGATCCTGCATGCCCTAATGAAGAGCTACAGGTTCTTGCAGCAAATCCAACATTAACGATGTTAAATTTGGGGTATTTATCAAAATTACAAAAGATTGAGTGGAATACAGAAACGGATCAAAATTTAAGAATATTTGAAATTTCTGGTTGCATGAGTCGGCCAAGTATTTTTGAAGATCATACAAATACTCTCAGATTTCCATCTTTGAGCAGTTTGTCAATGATTAACTGTCATAAGATGTTCCAATTGACTTCCCAATCCCAAGACACTCTAAAGCAAGATACCATACAACCCCTATTTGATCACAGGGTATATATATTATGTTTTGCTTTATTTTTCCGTGTTTATTTTAAAAGAGTGTTTAAATAGAATAAATAAATAAATATGTCAAAAGATTCATAAACATGAATATTTTTTATTTTTATTTTTAAATTCATAGGTTGAATTTGGCGCCTTAAAGTATTTGATGATTGATGGCTTCTACGACTTGGAACAAGTACATACGATCGAAGGGCCACCACTTTTCTTGTTCTCTCATTTAGTAAGGCTGGAATTGTGTAATCTACATAGTTTGAAGCATTTATGGTGGAATGACAATATGATCAATGATGGTACCCATGAATATTTTGGTCTTCCAAACCTCAAGTGCTTGATGATGAAGAATTGTGGTAGTTTGAGATTTGTCTTCACTCCTTGTGCAGCTAAACATATCGGACAACTAAAATATCTATATATTACAGATTGCGAGATGATGGAAGAAATAGTAGTTTCTGTTGGCATATTTCAACATATGGGGCCACACATGTAAATATATTTTAATGTGTTAGTGCTATCATATAATTAAGCCTAAATAAAGTGATCTAATTAAGAATTAAATATTAGGTTTAAGGGTATAATTGTCATAGAATTAATGCGTTGATACATTAGTGAAATTTCTATATTTGATGAGGGGCCAAATTAGAAATATCTAATACTTAAATAACCAATGGTTATTTAAAGCGGTTATGGTCCCCAAATTGTACGAAGAGAAAAATAAATAAATAAAATAAAAAAAATTCTTCTCTGCATCCCCATCAACAGAGAAAGAAGGACAATATTATTGTCGTAAGGTTCGTACCAATTTGGAAGATCACAACTCGTAAATTCACCTCCAGTAATGGATTCAGGTACGCTTCCGCTTTCTATATCTCCACTTTCTTTTGAATTTACATGGGTAGTAACAAGTGATTTTAAGATTTATTACAAATCACGTTAGATATACGATTATGCATACTCTAACAAGATATATACGATTATGCATACTCTAACAAGTGGTATCAGAGCCACCCATGACTGATTCATAAGAATTGAGGAATCATTGGAGATTTAAGTTTCAAATTTTGATCTTTTGAAGATTCTGAAATTTTGAGGTTTTGATTTTCCTATATGAAATTGGTGTACGTTGATGTTAATTATCATCCTAAACTATATTATTTCCTTAGCTAATGTTCGAACGTTAATTCAAATATTGGAAATTATTTGATAATGTAAACATTACCATTAGCATTTAATGGTAAGTTTTAATGGTTTTAGATTAAAATAATGTAGTCAATTTAACTTTTACCATTATCATTAGCATTATCGTTTAATATTGCACATTACCATTAGCACTTAATGGTAAGAGAGAGAGAGAGGCAATTGATTAAGATTTAGTTAATTTTAATAATGGCAATCAGGGTAACATTTTGAAAATACTAAATGTTTACACGTTTAGATTAAACGTTTCAATGTTAACGTTTCCTTTTTTTTTTTTTGAAGGAAAATGCTAGTGTTAATAAGGAAATATTAAATACTAATGGTGACTGTTATTTAGTAATTATTAGATTTAGTTAATTCTAATAATGACACTCTTAAGGAAAATTACAGTATGTTAATTATGAAATATTTAAACTAATATTAATGTTATTTTATTAATCAATATTAATAAGGACACATTTAATCAAACATAAACGTTATTTTCCTAAATAACTAATATTGATTAATAAATTAATTAGTTAATTTTATGAACATTTAATTAAATAAATATTCAATGAAAACATTTATGGTAAAGATAATGTATTGATATATCAGATCATTGCAAATGGTTGCAATGGTAACGTTTAATTAATGTTTAATAAAGGAATCATTGAATGCTAATGTTTAGAACATTATTCAAACGTTTAAAAATTATTAATAAGGAAAATTAAATTAAATTCAAATAATTTGGTACATCAATTATGATTTATTAAAGTTGTCTAACATTCTAAATAGGCTAATTGAAACAAGATGTCGCCAAAGTGACCTCTCTTATGGAGATTGGTTTATTGGGAATGCTTGGATGTTTGTGTGTATGTATATTCATGCGGGTATTAGCCGGCCCAAAGGAAGGTTAATATTTGGCTCAATTACACACACACTTGTGGTGGTAAACATGTGACGATTATAAGGTTTAACATGTAAATAATAAATCGATTCAAAGATAGATTTATTATTTGACATGAATCATTGTCAATGTTTGATCACTACAACAAGAGTACCACTTACACTTAATATTACTGTCCAAAGACTTGATATTAATGTTGCACTAGGTATCTTGAGATGGGGTTTACCATTATTTGAATTTGTTGATTATTATGTATTGTTATTAATGTGAGCTTGTTTGTTTGTTAATATCATGTTCTCTTACAGCTAGTGTTTCTACTATATCTACTAATCTCAACTCAATACCCATGCTTAATGGAAACAACTTTAAGGATTGGAAAGAGAATATACACATTGTTCTCGGTTGTATGGATCTAGACCTTGTTGCACTTCGGATTGAGCAACCCGCTTCTCTTACGAATGCAAGTTCTCCTGATGACATGAAGAACTTTGAGAAGTGGAATCGCTCAAATCGCATGAGTCTCATGATCATTAAGCGTGGCATTCCAGAGGCATTTAGGGGTGCGGTATCCGAAGGGATAACCAATGCCAAAGATTTCCTAGCCGAAATTGAGAAGCATTTTGCAAAAAACGATAAGGTAGAAACAAGCATGCTTTTCCAAAGCTTGATTTCCATGAAATACAAAGGCAAAGGAAATATCAGGGAGTACATTATGGAAATGTCTCATCTTGCTTCTAAGCTTAAGTCACTGAAGCTCGAGCTGTCTGACGACTTGCTAGTGCATTTGGTATTAATCTCTCTCCCTGCACAATACAGCCAATTTAAGATCAGTTACAACTGTCAAAAAGAGAAATGGACTCTTAATGAGCTCATTTCGTACTGTGTACAAGAAGAAGAGAGATTGAAGCAAGATAGGACAGAAAGTGCTCATTTGGCTAGCACTTCTAAAGATAAAGGCAAAAAGAGGAAAAAAAATGAAGCTGCTAAGGGTCCAGCTCCAAAGAAACAACAACAAGATAATGAGAGTTGTTTCTTTTGTAACAAACCTGGACACGTGAAGAAGGAGTGTACCAAATATCACGCTTGGCGTGTAAGGAAAGGTACGTTTCCTAATTTGGTCTGTTCCGAGGTAAATTTAGCTTTAGTTTCTAGAAACACATGGTGGATAGATTCTGGTGCAACTACTCACATTAGTGTTTCTATGCAGGGTTGCCTGAGTTACCGAAAGCCAAGTGATGTTGAAAGACACATCTTTGTGGGCGATGGAAAGTCAGTGGAAGTAAAGGCAATAGGGCATTTTAGGTTATTATTAGGAACTGGTTTTTATTTGGATTTGATAGATACTTTTGTTGTACCGTCTTTTAGACGGAATTTGGTTTCAGTTTCTTTGTTGGACAAATCCAGTTATAATTGTTCATTTGGAAACAATCAGTTTACTTTATCTATAAATTCAAGTGTTGTTGGAACTGGTTCTCTTAATGTTTATGACAACCTATATTTGTTAGATTCTATTGCATCTTATAATGAAGCCTTACATGTGAAATCACGAGGTACTAAACGCAAAATTAATAAAGAAAATTCTGCTACATTATGGCACAAACGCTTAGGTCACATCTCTAGAAATAGAGTTGAGCGACTTGTGTCTGAAGGAATTCTAGATTCCCTTGACTTTACAGACTTTGATGTCTGTATTGATTGCATCAAGGGAAAACATACCAAATCAAAGAAATTAGGTGCCAACAAAACTACAAACGTCTTAGAACTGATTCACACAGATATATGTGGACCATTCCCTAAAGCATCTTGGAATGGTCAACAATATTTTATATCATTCATAGACGATTACTCAAGATATGGGTACATATTTCTTATACATGAGAAATCACAGTCTTTGGACGTGTTCAAATCATTTAAGGCTGAAGTTGAAAACCAACTCAACAAAAGAATCAAGAGCGTCAGATCTGACCGTGGTGGTGAATACTATGGTAGATATGACGGTTCAGGTGAACAACGTCTAGGACCTTTTGCTAAATTCCTAGAGGAATGTGGAATTGTCCCACAGTACACCATGCCAGGATCACCTAGTATGAATGGTGTAGCTGAAAGGCGAAACCGAACTCTTAAGGATATGGTAAGGAGTATGATTAGTCATTCCACCTTACTAGAGTCACTCTGGGGTGAAGCACTCAAAACAGCAGCTTATATTCTGAACCGAGTGCCAACTAAAGCAGCTGCAAAAACACCTTATGAGCTTTGGACAGGCAGAAAACCTAGTCTTAAGCACTTACATATTTGGGGATGTCCTTCTGAGGCAAGGCCTTATAGGCCACGTGAAAAGAAACTGGACTCCAAAACAGTAAGCAGTTACTTTATTGGCTATGCTGAACGATCTAGAGGCTATAAATTTTATAATCCCACACTTAGGTCAATTTTTGAAACGGGAACTGCAATATTTTTTGAGGATGTTGAGTTTGGGGGGAGAAAGGTTAAAGACATTGTATTTAAGGATGAAGAGGAATCGGTCTCGATTCCTACTATCACTTTTGACAATGTGCATGTTTCTATACCTGTCATTGATCAAGAAGTGAATCCGAATCCTCAACCAGACAATGTTGAACAACCCTACATTCAAAATGAGGTAATTGTTCCTGAGGAACAAACTCAACAACCTCAAGAACCAGTGCCATTAAGACGATCCACTAGAGAAAGAAGAAATGCAATTCCAGACGATTTTATCGTATTTCTTCAGGAACATGAGGAAGATAATGGAATGGTGGAAGATGATCCAATCAACTTCCACCAAGCCATGCAAGGTTCCAACTCTCAAAATTGGATTAAAGCCATGAATGAGGAGTACAAGTCCATGCAAGATAATAAGGTTTGGGAACTTGTCCCATTACCAGACGGTGTGAAACCCATTGGTTGCAAATGGATATTTAAAACCAAGAGGAATTCAAAAGGTAATGTGGAAAAGTTTAAGGCACGTCTTGTAGCTAAGGGCTTTACCCAAAAACAAGGAATTGACTATAAAGAGACTTTCTCTCCTGTTTCAACGAAAGACTCTTTTAGGACAATCATGGCACTCGTAGCACATTTTGACCTTGAGCTACATCAAATGGATGTCAAAACAGCATTTCTCAATGGTGACATTGATGAAACAATTTATATAGTGCAACCAAAAAATTTTGTGTCTGGAGACCCAAAAAATATGGTTTGCAAATTGACCAAATCCATTTATGGGCTCAAGCAGGCCTCTCGTTAGTGGTACTACAAATTTCATCAAGTGATTATCTCATTTGGTTTTGAGATAAATGTTGTTGATGATTGTGTGTATCATAAATTCAGTGGGAGTAAGTACATATTCCTGGTTTTGTATGTCGATGACATATTGCTTGCCACAAATGATATAGGTATATTGCACGACACCAAGAGATTTCTATCAAAGAATTTTGAGATGAAAGATCTTGGTGATGCCTCCTTTGTATTAGGAATTCAAATATACCGAGATCGCTCTTGGGGTATTCTTGGACTATCACAAAGGAGCTATATCGATAAAGTACTTAAAAGATTTGGCATGCAAGATAGCAAACCAGGTGACACCCCTGTCGCTAAGGGAGATAAGTTCAGTCTGAGTCAATGCCCGAAAAATAGCCTTGAAGTTAAGGAAATGCAGAAAATTCCCCATGCATCAGCTGTAGGGAGTCTAATGTATGCTCAAGTGTGTACGCGTCCGGATATTGCGTACATTGTTGGGATGTTAGGCAGATATTTAAGCAATCCTGGGATGGATCATTGGAAAGCAGTCAAACGGGTTATGAGATATTTATAGAGAACAAAGGATTACATGCTCACATATAGGAGATTGGATCAGTTGGAGATCATGGGGTATTCCGACTCCGATTATGCTGGATGCCAAGACAGTAGAAAATCCACATCAGGCTACGTTTACCTGTTGGCTGGTGGAGCTATATCTTGGAAGAGTGCTAAACAGACACTCATAGCTTCTTCCACCATGGCAGCAGAGTTTGTAGCATGCTATGAGGCATCCAACCATGGAATATGGCTGCAAAATTTTGTCACTAGGCTGCGCATTCTGGAGGGTATCGAAAGACCACTCAAACTATATTGTGATAATAAGTCAGCAGTGTTACATTCCAATAACAACAGGAGCTCATCTAGGTCAAAGCATATTGACATTAAGTTCCTAGTTGTGAAGGAGAGAGTGCAGAGTGGACATATATCCATAGAGCACATTGGAACAAACTCCATGATAGCGGATCCGCTTACAAAAGGATTACCACCCAAGGTCTTTCATAAGCACACTGCTTATATGAGTGTTATTTTGTTTGAGGATATTTTATTATAGTGAGAGTTTTATATATATTTTAGTCCTTTGTGTTTGACTTTTGGACATATTTACATACTTATGCATTAGGATACTTTTCTGATCGGAAATAAAGAAATTCAGCACATTTCACTCTGTTTCATTGTGTGTAGAATATTGATCTCAATAAAGTAAGGTAGGACCAATTGGAAATAGACATGTGTGGATCACATTGCATGTGATTTTCATGCTACGCATCCATGATTGATCTATGTCATTTGGCTATATTGGTATATGTGACCATTGATGGGTTTAGTTACGTTAAATGTCACGAAGACCGCTTTGATTCTATACTGATGTAGCCGATGGACGAGATTGTCCAATATACCCTAAGGTTACGATAGTAAATTCTGGAGCTCATAAAGTTGAACACATTTATAAAGTTACATATGTGGCTCGGTGGGAGATTGTTGGCATATTTCAACATATGGGGCCACACATGTAAATATATTTTAATGTGTTGTGCTATCATAAATAAGCCTAAATAAAGTGATCTAATTAAGAATTAAATATTAGGCTTAAGGGTATAATTGTCATGGAATTAATGCGTAGATACATTAGTAAAATTTCTATATTTAATGAGGGCCAAATTAGAAATATTTAATACTTAAATAACCAATGGTTATTTAAAGCAGTTATGGTCCCCAAATTGTACGAAGAGAAAAATAAATAACAAAAATAAAAAAATTCTTATCTGCATCCCCATCAACAGAGAAAGAAGGACAATATTATTGTCGTAAGGTTCGTACCAATTTGGAAGATCACAACCCGTAAATTCACCTCCGGCAATGGATTCAGGTATGCTTCCGCTTTCTATATCTCCACTTTCTTTTGAATTTACATGGGTAGTAACAAGTGATTTTAAGATTTATTACAAATCACGTTAGATATACGATTATGCATACTCTAACAAGATATATACGATTATGCATACTCTAACAGTTTCAAATGAACAAGCTGGTAATTTAGGAGAGGAATGTGAATCACATGATCATTTTGTCTTTCCCTCCTTGTATACACTGCAGCTGGAGGATCTAAATAATCTCCGGAGTTTCTATACGGGTAAATCTACTCTCAAATTGCCATGTTTGAGTGATCTGACAATTAAGGGATGTCCAAAGATGAAAATATTTTGTCTTGGATATCTGTTAACCCGAAGGCTTGTTTCTATAAATTTAGATAACGAGAGGTTAACAATATCTTATAAGGGGTTTAACGATATGCTTCTGCAAAAATTTCATCAAAATAAGGTATGTAATTTGATGTGTATATATATTCTTTGATTTTTAATCGTTAAATTATACTAATATATGTTTAGATTTCTATGTTTGTATCTATCACAATTCGATATAAATGGGAACAAGAGAAGACAACCCGGTTTCATGAAGGGTGATCTTATTTTCCAGTATTGTTCTCGGCAGGAAGAAGAAGAAGAAGAAGACAACATTGGCCAAACCATCTCATGCATGGGGACAACAGGCAGCTCACATCCACCATCGCCAAAGAGGAAGGCTGAGCTTGTTCTGAAGGGGATTTTTTGTTTTTATGTTTTTTTTGTTTTTGTTCTTTCTTTCTTTCTTTCTTTCTAAGATATGCAACTGATATCTGAATATCAAGGGGGAAAGGGGGAGTATCTTTAAAGGAAACATTGGAATGTTGTTCAAAGTTGTCTTGGAGGTTCAAAACCCAATTTGTTAGGTTGGAAAGATAGGAAACTCTCATGTTTGGGTTGTGTTGATCTTTCAAGGATGATTGATTCTCACATTTGGTTTGTGAAATCCATTTTGGGATTGGATCCCAAAGCATGCTTTCATCTACTCGTATTTTACTTGAAAACTCAATGAAAATAAGAGTATACATCCATTTAAGTTCAATGAAAATACATATGTAGCTATTCTGATTGATTCCCCTTTTGAAATCTTTTAGACCTCAATCAATTATATTAGTTGTCGGGTTGTGTCTAAGCTGTACTGTTATGTAAAAGAGTTGTTTTTTTTTTTCTTTCTTTCTCGACCTCTCTTAATCTTCACTCTGCCAGTTTCTCTGATGGTTGGTATTCAGTGAGAGATCAATGTGTTTGCTTTTCAAATAAGCATATACTGCTTGAACTTATTTAATGGTACCACATCTGTTTGCAGCATTAAAGACTACATTGGACAAACAAAGTTGTTCTTTCTTATGAAGGAACCAAGACTTCCCACAATGTGGTTTTTCCAACACCGTTTTGCAGATTTAGTTTAGCACTTATCCAAATATGGTCCAAATGTGGCTATAGTAATGCCAAAAATAAGACTAATATTTACCATTTAAATCTTAGAATTATAAAACTATATTAATTTATAGTTCCATAAAAAAAATAATAAAAAAATAAAATAAAATAAGAAATTGTTCCGAGATCTGTCTGATCGAACCAAAGTCCGAAGCAGAAATCGCGGAGGAGGAGGAGGAGGAGGCGAAGAAGATCTGCTAAGCGAAGGGGAAAATGGCGTGCACCGGAGTTTTTCAGCCAATTGTTTCATCCTCCTCCGTCTCTTGTTCATTCGGAAGAGTTTCTTTAGACTGTAAAGCAGCCGTTGTTACTCCAATCCCTAGCAACCAGGCTCGACTCACCTTGAGTCTTGGGAATCGAGATTCTCTCTTGTTTGGACCTAGGTCGAGGACTAGGGGGAATACCGCCGCATTTCGTTGCTTATCCGGTGAGGCTATTTTCTACTTCGCTTTCTTTTTCAGCATCTTATTTGTGATTTTCTGGTATTCGATGCTGCTTTGAATTGGTTGAAGTCTGATTGGGATTTGTGTTTGCGTTTTCGGACTCGAATTTGTGAGTACTTAGGTTATTCTAAAGGGGATTTTTTCCCCCTTAGTGGAATATTGATTAAGCTTTTGTGGAGTGTTTCGGATGAACCACCGCAAAGTATTCTGGAATTTAGTTCATATTAGACTCTGCTTTTTTTTTTTTCTTTCTTTCTTTCATTTTTCTTTTTTCTTTTTCTTTTTTCTAAGATGGGTAGCTGATATCCGAATCTGTTTGGTTTCTTGATTATTGGTCCAAAATCCTAGTAATAAGGACTCTCATGTTTTGTTTGTATTGATCATTCAAGGACGATTCATTCCCCCATTTGGTTTGTGAAATCCACTTTAGGATTGGATCCATTGCAAAATGCTTTCATCTGCTTGTATTTATCTAGAAACTATACGTAAATAAAAGAATATATCCATTTAAGTCCAATGAAAATAACTATTATTCTTGGAGTCTATTTCATTCTCACTGATTCCCCATTGTTTGAAATCTTTTAGATCTAAATAAATTATATTAGTTCTCAGGTTGTTTCTAAGCTGTACTGTTATGATTATAGAGAAGAATCGTGTAAACCAAAAATATGTACAATATGTTTAGACGATTTTTTCTTTATCTACATTTTTTAATCTTCACTCTGCCAGTTTTTTGTGACGGTATTCAGCGAGATATGTTTACTTTTCAGATAAGCATACCACTTGAACTTATTTAATGGTACCACATCTGTTTGCAGCATTAACTCCCGCACTAAAGACTACATTGGACAAAGTGGTCACTTCTCAGAAAGTTGTTCTTTTTATGAAGGGAACCAAGGACTTCCCACAATGTGGTTTCTCCAACACTGTTGTGCAGATTTTAAAGTCTCTGAATGTACCTTTTGAGACTATAAACATACTGGAGAATGAATTACTTCGTCAAGGATTAAAGGAATATTCCAATTGGCCAACATTTCCTCAACTTTATATTGAGGGAGAGTTCTTTGGTGGCTGTGACATCACTGTTGGTAAGCATATTAATTTCTCGGTGTATTCTCTTAAATCTCTTCAGCAGTTAGTAACATACAAGTATTACATGAGAAATTTAGAAGTGATATTGTTAATATAGCTAGAGTTTTTCTAAGACTCAATCATCTCATCAGTAAATGGACTCATTATCTCTTATGACATCATAAAATGTATGGTAGACTGAGCTTACCTTTTAGTACCCACCATCAATTCATTCTTGTTTGATGTCCTAATCTTCTGTATTAGACATTTAGGCTGAGCTTGTTTGAGCGGATGTGAAACTGGAGGTTGTGAAACTGAATATTGAAAAAAATCATAAAGGTTATGAGGTATACGATATAGGAAAGGACATTTATTTAGTTTAGTGCTTGTCCAAACTGGAATCTTTGAAAACCAAACACTTAATCTAGTACACCGTTTTGGGAGTGTCTGTAGAGATATAAATGTATGCATCAGTTACAACTTACACCCACCTGACACTTCCCATGTGAAGTAACAAACTAAAGAAACTCAACCGAAGTAGGATCAGCTATTTGAATAAGGTTAAAGTGATGAAACTCTGGTTATTTTGTGATGTGGTACTGCCACCTGGTGCTATAACTATACAAAAAGTCTTCTTTAATGTTCACCCTGTTGGATCCTACTGTCAAATGGGGATTCTTAATGTGGCATGAGTAGGCTTATCTCTATTTTAGAATTTGGGAAACCTGCATAAATATGTCGTCTTTTCCATAACCATGCTCCTGTTTCGATTGGTTGCATTTTCCATGTTCTTTAGCCACATTGTAAAATGTATACTGTAATAGATGTGGACTTACTATGAACATACCCACTGTGATTCTGAAAACAGAATTCTTGGTGATCTCTCTTTTTTCTTTTGGTTACAGACGCATATCAGAGCGGGCAATTGCAGGAAGTACTGGAGAAGGCAATGTGTTCATGAAAGTCTTATTTCAATGTAAATTGTATTATATTTCTCATACTGTCTTGGAAGATCAGACCCACTCCCATGTATCTAGGAAAGGGCTGATTTGAGAATTGCTTCAGCTTATATTTTGTATGAATAATACAATTTAATAAAATTTTCTCCAGTTTTACAAAACTTTTAAGTAAGAAGCTAAAACTACGACTCTCGACCTCGTTTTGATTGTCATTCATTCTCATCCTCAATAATTCTTTGTTTCAATTCTATCATTTTTAACAAGTTTGAATCTTCCTCATTTGCTGATAATAACTAGTCAAATAAAACATCTTGATCATTTCCCCAAAAAAGGAAAAAAAATCTATTGCTCTGTAAAAATGTAAAAATCACAGGTTCAAAACAAGCAAAATTACCTCTCTCCACAATAAAATTAAAAAAAAAAACCACATGATATTTTTCCTTCAATATTTCTTGTACTTGTAAACAAATTTTGAATTTTTTTTTTTAAAAATGTATAAATATTCTGTCTCTAGAGCTGATACTCGAAAAACAAGCTCAAAATTGGTCCTATAATTTAGGCAGGTGCAAAACACCCATACCCAATCCAATGCGTCCGATCAGATATTATGCCTTAAGAAATCGATCGGATCGAATATCTAATCCAATCAATTTATCAGATATCTGACATGTTGATTTAATTATTAAAAAACAAATAAAATGAGAGATTTAAAGAAATGTAATCAAATAATGAAAAATAAGAGATTTAGAGAATTGGCCATTGGCAGTAATGGTTGAATTTCCATCTCTGAGGATGAGATCTAAGAAAATGTAATCAAATAACAAAAAATGTTATATATGTTTTGACGGATTTAATGGTATATATATGTTACTATATGCATATATACATATATATACCAAACAAAAATGGATATCCAGGTACCGGATCCGATCAAAACTTTGGACATCCACACACATCAAGTCGGATCAGATCCGACCCGACACTCATATAAATGAACCTTTTGATACCCGAAAAGGCAACAAGGAATGTTTTGTCTCCATATCGAAAACTCATACTGAACAAGGAATGATTCACCCAAGAAAATTTAACTTATCCTTACATGGGTCCTAGGGAACGAAGGACCCCGAACATTTGTCGTATCAGAGTTGTCTCCAACTGGGCCCCTATGTCTTTCTGGGACGATTCAGAACACAAGTTTGAGCATTGTGGCAATCTTGAATTTTAGATATACATGCCCCCATTTGCTATAGGGCTTGGCTATTCCTTGAGGACTTTGTTGCTAATTCGTGAAGCAGAGATTGAGTAGCTACAAACTTTTCTCTCAGCATGGCGTTGTACTCGTACAAATTTCTCATATTCTTCATCACATCCGACATATCCATTTCAGCACTGTCCTTTAATTCTGCAGTATGAAAAGCAGAGTAGCAAACCCGAAATAAATATCATTTTAAGAAACAAAGACAAAATACAATGTTTTAACCTTTTGGGATTAACATCCAACTAAACCTTTTCTTTTGGCCCAAAAAGAAAAAATAACTAGACATTTTCTCTTACCATATATTAGAAAATGGTAGTTCTATTGTGAAGAAAGTAACAATAAATAAATAAATGAAGTGGAGAGAGAGAAAGAGAGAGAGGGAGATATAAGGCAGAGGTTACCTAGCGTAGGCAGTGGAGGAATGGTATGATCATCGGGAATAGAAAATAATTGAGGTGATGAGGAATCTCCCTTGCCCAACTCAGTGGAATGTTGCTTGGTTAAACAAACTTCTTGATGTTTCAGGGGCTGACAAAAGGTGAAAATTTTAACTGCATTTCCCGACGCCAAATATGGGGAAAATGGAATACCATTGAACACTAGTTTGGTTAACTAAATCAATCTTTGTTACTGTGTTATAATTCTCATCTTTGGTATAATATTTCTTCACTTAAACATTAGCAAAAGAATCATAAGAAAACAGGAGACGTAGCAACCCACCGGTATATCCCTTGAAATTGACAATCTTGATTCACTGTTCAGTGCATGTTGCACATCTTGAGCCCGGCTGCATTCTGGAACAGTAGTCTGCACAGTAATATAATTAATTTCTTATTTCAAAGAAGTAGAAGAGTTTTCAGAAAGGATGTTTGCTCCACATGGATAATAAAAGAGAACTACCTTTTTATTTTCAACAACATTAGAATTATAACTAAGGGAATTCAATCCACTGTCTCGCCTTTTCTTGAGTGATGATCCAGTCCTTGAATTTGAATGAATCTTAAAACAGCAGCTACAGCGTTCCTTCTTTGAGTGATTATTGTTCTTATCTAGTGCATAGCAACCCCACGTGTATATCACATATTTTCTCAACTGGATGATACCACAAAGAGTCAATCAGGTCTATTAGAATGGGACTCAAGACGAAAAGTAAACTATAAAAATCAAAATAACTGTAAGGAAATTACCTTAGCCCAGTGGTCTTGAGCTTTTCTCCGACTCCTAATCCTTTGCATAGTGCTATCTTCATTTCGTAACCTTTTCACTCTATATTCAAACTACAGATCAAATCATAATCTACTTGGATACCTTTCTATTAAAGAAATTAGATATCATTTCCATCATAATTCAGAAACATGTTATCTATGTTATGGAGAAATATAACAACCTTAATTATCTGGTTCAGCAGTTAAACATGAATGTCAGGTATATGCAAGAGGGAGAGAGAAAGAGAAGGACTTCACTAAGGACAAGAGGCATACTTGCACTAAGAGGTAGAAAAAGAGGCCAATACTAATGCAATATAGACCACCAAGATCTGCAAAGAAGCTTACTGCATAATAAGGAAAGACATATAATTAGATACTACAAAAAGAAAATACTTGTCAGAATTATATATACAATGATAATAATATTTACAGGGTTGGGCAGAATACTAACAAGGACCCATGATATTTTGGCGATCTATCTCAACAATGTACGCTGAGAGAAGATTGATATACAACGTAACGTTCAGCTGTCCATCATTAGGATTTTCAAGGGACGATCGGAGCTGATTTGCCTCTTGAAAGTACGAACCAGGAACAAACTCATGAAACAAGGGCTGCATAAGCTTTAGATCATGCAGATGATGATAAATCCTCGGAAAAATATTGAACTTTAATACATTCGCCACCTTCCCTCTATAAGTAACTGGTCTAGAATCAGACCCACTTCCATTTTTAAGCGTTCCACTAACAGAACTCATAAAATTCATATTAGCTTGATTCCTTGCAGTGAGAGTAAACCGAAATCCAACAGCACTTGCTGGACTATTCAGAATATCAATGAATTGCCATGAAATGTACATATTGTCTGGATAGAGCTGACATTTACTGCACTTCAAGTTTATGGTGGGCCCCTCACTAGTGTTATGGCATGAATAGTTGGCAAAATTTGAGAGAGAAATAGTTCTCTGGTCAAAAAGTCCAGGGCTTCCAGTTAACAGCGTTCCAAGATCACGGACATTTGAACAGCTCATGCTTGAGACTGTTGTGATATTGAATTCCATATCATTCATGAAGGAAGCCAAATCGGGTCCATTTGTTGCTCTCACATTATGAACTTCAATGGATCTTTTTGATATGATTTGATAAAGCAACCTGAAAATATACTGAAATTTCAAGTCAACATGATGCTGAGAAAGGAAGTGAAGTATTAAACAAAAGAAGGGTCCTATGAAATATTACTCACGCAGAGAACAAACCAATGAAAACTATCCAACTTGCTATTGAGAAAGTTCCACCAAGTTCTGTTTTTCTTTTCACAACTACCTTCCGATCATCCTACAAGGCAGATCAAGCTATTTATTGCAATGTCATGGCTCATAAGCATGTAGCCTGAGTAGGCTAACAAATCAGTCGATATGAAAAATCAAACACAATATGAAGCAATAGCTATATCTTTACGTAAAAGCAGATTAGTTTGTCCATCCGAGAATTCGATATTAAGCAAACTACTAGTAGGAAAAAAGGTATAAAAGATTCTATATATTTTAGACTTTTCACAATTGTAAAATCCCAGAGTTACATTTCTTTTAATTGTACAATAGATGACATGAAAAACTTGAAACTTTGTTTACTTCTCAACTCAGCATTAATTATGAGCATGATTAAGACTTCAAGCACGACAAATTTCATATTATTAGCAGTATATTATAATAATCACAAAGGTAGGCAACATTAACTCATACCAATTAGAGAGAGAAAATCACAGTGCCAAAAAAAAAAAAAAACCTGATGATTATATATTTATATTTTTAATAGGTTTCATCTGCCCATATAACCATATAGGCAATTTGCCAAACAACAACCCAGAAATTGAAGTTTCTGGTATCAAAATCTCAAATTAAAGCAATAAAGACAAGGAAAAGGAAAAAGACAAAAAACAAAACAAACAAATTTGCTAACCAGCCAGTGTCTTGTGGCAAAGCAAATATCCAATCTGCTAATCCACCATCTGATCTTAAACCATATGCTTCTGCCATCTCCAAGCTTCTTGAACCTGAGGAAGAAGCAGAAGAAGAGCCAAGAGAGCAAGAGAACGAAGGTGGCCTCAAGAAACACAGCTTGGGACTGTGCAAAATTCTTGATAGAGTCAGAGACGAGCGCAGCCGGAAAATTGATCGTATAGGAATCGATCCCATCATCTGTACTGATCGTCGAGTTGAACGCGAAGAGATTGCAGCTATTGTTACTTGGATTGAGAACCTGGCCTGGTGGGCAGGCGCAAAGCGTGCTGTTGAATCGAATCGAGTTGCTCGGGCATGACATCAGTAAATTTAAAATTCAGAGACAAAAAAGAGTCCTTTTTTTCTTTTTTTCTTTTCTATTGAATCCCTTTTGATTCTGGGCAACTAGGGATGCTCTGTTTCATGAGATTGTGAAAACCCATTAATGCCCAGATCGTCGAAATTAGGAATAATGAAAAAATTTATCAGCTTGAAAGAGCGAGGTTTCTAGCAGAAAAGTGACTTCTCAAAAAGAGCTTTTCGACAAAAATTAGGGTAGACAGAGAGAAATAGAGAGAGAGAGAGGCCAAGTTGAAAAGGGTCAACAAATCTCAGATCTGGACCTTCAGGTGTTGAGGTGAGAGGTGAGAGGTGAGAGATGGGAATGAGAAATTTCCAGATGTTAAAACACAGAATCTTCTTTCTTCTTCAAATTGGTATTGTACATGAATGATATGAGAACCTATGCGATTATGTGAGCTGTAAAGGGGGAGGAGGGATCGAGAGGTTTAAAGAGGAAAGAGACAAGACAACAAAACAACTACCAAAGTGGGTCTAGCAAGTTTAGTTTGCCTATAAGTCTTCTGCTTTTATGGAAACAGAAAAACAAAAAAAAAATGTCTTTGTCGGGCTCAACGATTGATGGATCTGTCACGGACGCAGTCTTTCTTAACCTCTCGGATGCTTAAACTGATTGACATTTGCATTCTAGAGCTTCCTGGATTTGGAATTGGAATATACAGAATGAAAGGAATTGACAAAAAAAGGGGACTGCTTTCATAAATGAAAGGTTGGAGAGGGAAGGAAGTAAAGAAAAGAATTTTTCAAGATGTGAGGGAAAAGGGTCTTCATTTTGGCTGGTGGAAGTGGAAGCTGATTCTCTTTGTCCCATCCGCATTTCAAAAAACAATATCTTATTTTTCATCCTAAAAATTGGAATCGTTCAAATTACAATTCAATTGAAAAAAAAAACGTTTATGAATTAATTAAAAATCCCATCTTGGGAAGAAAGGAGTGTCAATACTCAATAATCTCCTCTCCTAGTGTTGACCAAGTCATTTACGAAATTACCCTCGTCGGCCTCGCATTGTTTCAAGTACTCTTCATATGCAGGGTTGTATGCAGCAGCTAAGCGCAGATACTTAGCAGCTTCATCCTTGCGGCCCTCGTTATATAAAGCACTGAAAATCCAAGTGACCGAACTTTAACATTTTTAAGTGGAAAAGATGCTAAAGAAAATGTAAAAAGTGCTATTGAAGGAGAAGAGTGTTTGGGTGAAATTTAACTTGAAAAAGAAACTGAAAGGCGATTAATGGTTCTGATTCTCACCTTGAAAGTAGTACCAAACCGTCGAAATAGTGGACTTTGCTCTTTGGTTCCTCTGGCTCTTTCAGGTTTGCAATTCTTTCCAAGTGTGCTATTCCTTCTAACATTTTACCCTGACATGAAAAAAGTTAAATGTCAGAAAACGCTGCTCTAGATATAAATCCGGGTGTTTTAGGCCATTTGTATAAGTTCAAATCCTTGTTGCACAACTGATGTTTCGTAACTAACTCAACCTCTTCTTTGTCAACAGCATTGATTTAACATAACGCTTTGCATTCTCACCTGCCTTATGTAGGCAACACCTGCCCACTGGGATGCAAGAGTTAAGAGATCAACATCCTCGGCTTCTGTGGGATGACCGTCAAGAAACAGCTGATTACAAATGAACAACTTCTGGTCAGTACTGGAGCAAATAATGCAAACATGGCAGTTTACTGTTTATCCATAAAGCAACACATAAACTGAATCTCATACCAGACATTCAGAATAACAACACTTTCCATTAAAGATAAAGACATGTAAATTTGAATGAAGACCTTGGAAATAGCACGCTCTAGGTATTCCGTAGCCTCTACAAGTTGACCACTCTGTAATTGAGTCTGCCCCATCACTATAAGAGCTTTCACGTAACCAGGCTCTTTATCAAGTGCCCGTCTGAAATATAAAATGATTTACGAGTCTTTTTTTTTTTATTGCTTTTTATCTTCTATTTAAATTGCACATGCACTGCGGGACTCCAACCAAGGGATGGCCTTCCAGACAAGTAAACTTAAGGCACAGAGCCCCTACACTAAAGGTTTTAGGGTGTAGATAATTACTGTAGTAAGGGAATCGCCTTTTCTTTTTGTCCTTTTGATAAGATTTTCACTGAAAGCTGTGGATCAACCCATAAAATTTGAGAATCTTTGCATTATTATTACAGATAGAGCATAAATGAATTACCCAATTAACCCATAAAACTGAGTATTATTACCCAATTACTTACTGCAAGAAGTTCTTTAGGAGATAGATTTTCAACAGCAATTCTTTTCTGCCTTCTTGGTGCATCCAGTGTTGGTATTTCAACAAAAGCACTTTCCTTCGAAGTTGGAACAGCCAATGGAGCATCCTTTGCTGGTAATCCCAGCTTTGTGCGAACGGCAGGATGTTTAAGACATAGTTGCTACAAAATTATGTGCATGATTACCAAGTATTCTGTGAACATATCTCGTAGTATGACAATGTCCAGATATGAAAATGTTAGAATAATACTCAGTTTAGTTGGACAGTTAGAATTTGCGATGCATTATTCTTACTCAACTAAAATGAGCAAAGAAACTTACACTATTTAGAGATTAACTTTGCACTCAACTCACCTGAATGACACTTAATGAGCTATTTGTAACCCAATAAACAAGACTCCCCTGCAAAAAGATGCAGGATCATAAGTTTATATTCTGTACTGGAGTAGGTGTATTGGAAAATGATAGAGGACGGCAAATGTAAGTGAAGAAAAAAGAAACTATGTACATAGAGCTTGTAGAGCCAAGGTAAAGATTAATTACCTGAGGAATACAGTAACCAATGAAAAACAAGGGCAGGGTCAATATATTCAGATAGACCTTGTAGAACTACATAAGAAAATACATTGGTATGAAACACGTTAATAGATCATAGTTCATAGTTCATGGATTAATCAGAAATGGCGAAACCTACATAATCACAGCCATCTGAAAATGGCTGCGAACAATGTATATGTACTCACTTTTGCTAATAAGCCAAGTGTGTCAGTTGCTTTTTCAATTGAAGAAGTCTTGAAAGATATCTGTAAAAAATGTTAACCCCAAACAAAGGGGTAGCAAACTTCAGGAAAAAAAGACTTAAAGATCCAAATAGATCAGCTTGTTTAGACCAATTAGTTGTCTACACAGAACTGATACACTGGCATCAATCCAATAAGTAACAACGCATGTATGCATGCATAAGCCCATTAGAGCATAAATGAATGTTCTCCAGTGCAGAAACTGATCTTCAGTGAGCCAAGTATACATAGATATGATCGCATTCAGCCAAAATGAGAAATGACAGTTACTAAGTCACTTAAAATTTGAAAGGAAGTAGGGCATTTTTGGCATGTGGATTGATAAATATCCATGGAATAAGAATGAATGTTTTTGTGGCTAAAACAAAACCGGAAGGCAACAGGGATTCCTCATTATCTTATAGGTTGTAACGAGTATTCTTCCATAACTTTTTATTTGAAAGTCATTACTCTCCAAAACTTCACTTGCTCCGCATCTTTTGCATGAATTTTCATCACATTATCCCTCAAACCATCCAAACATATACAAGTGGTCGGTCCAAACACATCATATACAGTCACCTATAAACCATACGATAAATTGGCCATGAGACCATAATGCCGTAGGGTGCTCAACAAATAGGTAACTGGCTAAGTGTGAGACAAACAGCAAAGAATCTAAGACATAAGAATTTCTTTGAGATTGACTTATGATCATGCATGAGGGCATATATAACAATGACTAAAAGGATCAAACTTCAAAACAATAATGATGACTGTGATGCCAATACTTCCACACAGTAGTTATTAAAAGAGAAATCAGTAGTAAGCCAACTACCTGAACGTTAATGTAGTGCAAGCCAGCAATTAAAAGCGGAAATATTGGGCCTGATACACCATGGGGATACTCTGTCAAATTCTGGAACCACAAAGCACCGCCCTGCAACGAATGTGGCCGATCACATGCCTCAGTAAATCCATGTAAATGAAAGAAGGCTAGTCATGTCATTAGAAAAAAGGCTTTGTATACCCCGCAAAAAAGAAGGTAAGAAAATAAGATAGAGAAATCAAATCCAGATATTTATGGACCAGTGACTTACGAAATCAAATCCAGGGTGATGATCGAGTGACATCCTCCGTATGGTAATCATCCACAGGAAAAAACATGGGATCTGCAGATAATTTGAAACCGAAACAGATAGATTATAAGGAGATGTTACCGAGTCTACATATTTAATGTATACTCATCCTGGTTTAACAGAAATACAAGTTCCCATTGCATACAATGTGTGAAAAGTGACCAAAAACTCAAAGCGAGTAAAAGGCTACTACACCATTATTCATAATTCATAAAAAGCAGCAATTCCAGAGTGTGGATAGAGGAATCACCTGTACGGATAAGTATGATAGGAACCATAAGAATGAAGGGCATCCTATTGCTTTTCTCTCCCTTCGAAAAAGTTTAATTTGATTAATGTAACTCTTTCCTGAGAAGGGTGGTGGCAACGGAGGTGGTACTATGAGAAATGCATATGAGATTGAAACAAAATTTATTGTAAGTCAAAAAGGATGAGCGACATCAATAAAGCAATCTATGTTACCCTGTATGTACAAGATGAAAAGGATACTAACTCTTCTTTTTCAACTTATTGGCTAAATCACACTTGAATTAAGTGGAATAAAGCCACTAATGACTAAGAGAACCCATAAAAGTGAGACTCACATTTAGGAAATAACTCTCCAATCCTTCTCAGCTTGTTAAGTTGCAGAATCAGAAGCGGAAGCAGTGTAACTCTCATTGCCATAGTAGAGGAAGCAATAACAACCCACCTGTAAAATCATTTGAAACTGATATGGTAGTGATAAAAAATAAAAATGTGGCCCAGCTCAAGCAGCTCGGATTCTTATTTGCATATAAACCCAGAAAAGCTAAAATACTCTTTGCAACCATAAGAGGGAGTGAAAACGATACTCACCATGGGAGCCCAGTAAGGTCGTGGAAACCATCAAGCAATGAAATCAGGCTCTCAACGGGAAGAATCGATTCCTCAACCGCAGTGCTATCACCAATCACTCTCCCAGCAACTTCCCCAAATCCTATATTTCCAATACCCGACTCTGCCCCGAACACTGCCGTCGAATCATTCTCTAAGTCAGTACCTAAATCACCGAGCCGGTCAAGCTCAGAGTCGTTCCCCGATTTGTTCGAATAGGAGCGGGAGGAGAGAGGCGCGAATGAGTTTACGCGGAAAAATGGAAGCGGTTGAGGATTTGAGATGAGAGAAGGTTGAGGTAAAGGGGGGTAAGGAGTGGAGAAGGAAGAGGAGACGAAGAAGTAGTAGGAAGAAGAGGGACGACCGCGTCGAAGGAGGTGAATGAGCCTCGCCATTTTAGCGACTCAACGTAGGTGCGAGGGAAAGGAAATAAAGGACACTTCTTTTTATACCCAAAAAAAAAAATAAGAAAAATAAAAATGGTTTCTTTTCTTCGTTTCTTTCTCTAGTTGGCTTCCAAAAGGGCGAAGATGATGAAGAGGGCAAAGACGTTTTGCCGTTTCTTCTGCTGCTTTGAATTCGACATCTACTTCTGCTTCTACTTTCCATCTTCAAAATGGTACTGTCTGTGTCTCCAAAATGGTACTGCAGGAAACCCAGCTACTAACCGTTTCTGTAACATTTATGATGCTTGGGCTTCATTTAATCATATGCTTCATGTCCATCCTCGCCCTTCTATCATCGAATTTAATAAACTTTTGGGTGCTATTATGCGATTGCAGCATTATTCTACTGTGATTTCAATGATCAAGCGAATGGTTTCTTTGCAATTCGAGCCGGATATCTATACAATGAATATCTTGATAAACTGCTATGGTCATCTGAAGAGAAGAGAATGGATTTCGGTTTTTCCGTGTTTGGTAAAATAATTAAACTTAGCCTTCAACCCGATTTCGCAACTTGTAATACTCTAATAAATGAACTCTGTCTTCATGGTAAAGTGGGTCAAGCGGTGAGTCTATTTGATGAAATGGTGGAGAAAGGATTTCAAGTTAATGTAATTACTTACAATCTTATACTCAATGGCTTATGTAAAACAGGATAGACCATTGTAGGTCTTCGGCTTCTCAAGAAGATCGAAGGTAAAGGGCATAAGCCAGATATTGTGTGGCATTATCACCTATATACATCATTGATCCGTGCTGCATGTATAATTGGTCAATGGAAGGAAGTTAATGGGTTGTTAAATGAAATGGTCTCCAAGAATAATAGTCCAAACGTTAGAATATTTAATGTTATACTTGTTGCACTTTGCAAAAAAGGGATGATCTTAGAGGCTGAAGAGGTGTTACAAACCATGATTCAAAAGAATGCAGATCCTGACGTTGTAACCTATCATGCACTTATGGAGGGATATTGTTTATGTCAAGGAATTAGCATTTAATTAGCTCTTTTCCTTATACAAATTATTTACACATCAGGCATATAACTACCTCCTTACTATACGGCTAGAATAGGTGTAATTTCCTAATTTACAGGGACTGATTTTAAGCTTATTAGGAACCTAATTTATTTCCTAATCTGTCTAGGCTGAAGTTGTATATATAGAAACATAGTCTATGATGTAAAAGATAAGCAAAACAGAGAATATTCAGAATTTATCATGGTATCAGAGCCCTCAATTGTCCTACAGTCTTGTTTTCTCGATTTTTTTTGTTACCTTGAATTCTAGTCCCGATCTCTAGTCTTGATGATTTTTTAGCCCTTCCCGTTTTCTGTTCTGTGTCTATCTTGACTGCACCATGTCTTATGAAAAATCAGAAATTTCTTGTGTCCATTTCAATGGGAAGAACTATACTTCCTGGTAATTTCAATTCCAGTTGATTGTCAAAGGAAAGGAACTATGAGGGCATATAGATGGTTCTGCTCCAGCACCTGACAAAGAGAAGGAAAAGGAGAAATATGCTAAATGGGAGATCAAAGACGCACAAGTAATGTCGTGGATACTTGGATCAGTTGAATCTCAAATCATCTTAAACCTACGTCCATATTGCACAACTGCTAGAATGTGGAACTACCTGAAGAAAGTCTATCATCAACATAACACAACTCGGCATTTTCAACTCGAACTTGATCTAGCAAATCTCACTCAAGGAAGTCTCTCTATTAGTGATTTTTATTCCATTTTCCAAACTGTTTGGACTTATTACACTAACATAGTTTATGCAAGTGTTCCTGAAAATAGTTTGTTTGATGTGCAATCTGTCCATGAAACTAGTCACAGAGATCAATTCCTTATGAAATTGCGTTCTGATTTTGAGCCGATTCGATCGAGTCTCATGAATCGTAGTCCCGTTCCTACCTTGGATGACTGCTTGCGCGATCTTTTTCGTGAAGAACAGTGCCTGCTCACACAAGCAGCCATGGCACAACAAGTTGCTGCAGTCGCACCAATTCTAGTTGCTTATGCAACTCAAGTAAAACATAAAGGCAGAGATATGAGTAATGTCCAGTGTTATAGTTGCAAAGGTTTTGGTCACATGGTATCATTTTGTCCCAAAAAACTATGCAACTATTGTAAGAAATTTGGGCATATTATCAAAGAATTCTCCATTCGTCCTCCTAAGAAGACATAGACTGCCTTCAATGTCTCAGTTGGTTCCACTAGTGGATTTGCTCCTGCACCAAATGTTTTTAATGCACCACAAGCTTCTCTTACTCCTGAAATGGTACAGCAGATGATAGCTTCTGCATTTTTTGCTTTTGGAATCTCAGGTAATGCATCTTCTATACCACAACCTTGGTATTTTGATTCGGGTGCCTCCAATCACATGACCAACTCAGTAACCCCACTTGTGAAAGTCAAAAAGTATGATGGCAAGCTGAGAATTCATACTGCTAGTGGTGACTTTCTACCTATCATGGCTATTGGTGATGCTTCTCCATCATTAACTAATATTCTAGTGTCTCCTATGTTATCAACAAACTTTATTTCAGTAGGTCAGTTGGTTGACAATCACTATAATGTTCAATTTTCTTCTGCTGGTTGTGTTGTGCAGGATCAAGCGTCCGGGAGGATGATTGCGAAGGGGCCTAAAGTGGGACATCTCTTTCCTCTTCCCATTCCTCCAAAACCAGCATCTTTTCCTTCTGTTCCAGTTTCTTTATCCACTGTTGCAAGTTGTTTTTCTGCTCGAACTGATAGTAAAGTATGGCATAAACGCCTAGGGCATCCTAATTCTCTTATACTCCATACTTTATTCAAATCGGGGTTTCTTGGCAGTAAAAATTTGCAGTCTCTTGATTCTGTTCAGTTTGATTATCACACTTACAAAATCGGGGTTTCTTGACAAAATGTTTTGATCTTATACATAGTGATGTTTGGGGTATTGCACCTGTGATTTCACATGAACACTTTAAATATTTTGTCACATTCATTGATGATTATAGTCGTTTCACTTGAATTTATTTTCTTCGATCTAAAAGTGAGGTGTTTTCTGTTTTCAAAACATTTCTCGCCCTAATTGAGACTCAATTTTCTGCAAAAATTAAAATTTTGTGATCTGATTCGGGAGGGGAATACATGTCATCCATTTTTCAAACCTTTCTTCAAGATCGTGGTATTTTATCTCAACGCTCTTGCTCTCATACTTCTTAACAAAATGGGGTAGCTGAGCGAAAAAATCGCCATCTTCTTGATGTTGTGAGAACTCTATTACTTGAAACCTTTGTTCCTCCTCGTTTTTGGTGTGAAGCATTGTCTACTGCTGTGCATTTAATTAATCGACTTCCTTCTCCTACCTTACATAATGATTCTCCCTTTGTTCGCTTGTTTGGTTTTCCTCCAAATTACTCCTCTCTTCATGTTTTTGGATGTGTGTGTTTTGTTCATCTTCCTCCTCATGAAAGGACAAAACTCACTGCTCAATCGACCAAATGTGTCTTCCTTGGATATGCTGTAAATCACAAGGGTTATATATGTTATGATCCTCTTATTCGACGAAATCGTATCTCTCAAAATATTATTTTCTTTGAAAATCAATCATTCTTCCCTACTTCTACCCCTTTGGAATTATCTTCAGTGTCTGCTCTTCCTTCTTTTAACCATTCTATAGATTTCGAGAAATTAAAACCGGGTTTGGTTTATAGAAGATGTCTTCCACCTGCTCTAAGCCGTGATTCAGTCCCACTTACAGCCTTTAGTGATCTATCTCCGACTGTTGATCTTGTCCATGACACTGTCCGAGAATCATCTTCCCCTCGCCGTAGCACTCGAATCTCAAGACCTCCTGATTGGTATGGTTTCAAAAACCCGTTTCATTGTCCACCACTTTGTCTTCGGTTTCTATTCCTTCCTCTTATAAGCAGGCTATGGAGCATGAGTGTTGGCAACAGGCAGTGAAAGATGAACTTCACGCTCTAGAAGAAAACCACACTTGGGATATTATACAATGCCCGCCATCCATCAAGCCCATCGGCAGCAAATGGGTATTTTCTGTTAAAATAAAATCTGATGGCTCTTTAGATCGCTACAAAGCTCGATTAGTAGCACTTGGGAATAAGCAGGAGTTCGTGCTTAACTATGATGAGACCTTTGCTCCAGTTGCAAAGATTACTACGGTTAGAACAATCCTTGCCATTGCTGCCTCCAAGAGTTGGCCGTTACATCAAATGGACGTAAAGAATGCTTTTTTGCATGACGATCTTAAAGAAGACATCTATATGAACCTTCCATCGGGTATGACCACAACATCTCCGAACGATGTATGTAAACTTAGGCGTTCTCTCTATGGATTGAAGCAAGCGCCATGGGCATGGTTTGAGAAGTTCCGCAACACACTACTTCACTCTCAGTTTACACAAAGTCAGTATGATTCATCCCTTTTTCTTCGTCAGACTCCTACGGGTATGGTTATCTTTCTCGTCTATGTTGATGACATCGTCATTACCGGTAATGACAATGTCTTGATTGCTGAAGTTCAGTTTATGTTACATAGTTGTTTTAAAATGAAGGATCTTGGTCATTTAACTTATTTTTTGGGCTTTGAAGTCAACTCTCATCCCCATGGAGTATCTTTGACTCAACAGAAATACATTCAAGATCTTATTACATTGGCCGGCCTCCAGGATGCTACTCCAGTTGATACCTCAATGGAATTGAATGTTAAGCTCCGTAAAGATGAAGGGGATCCTTTGCTCGATGATACCACCTATAGGCGATTAGTAGGTAGTCTTATCTACTTAACAATTACTCAGCCTGACATTTCATATGTTGTCCACAAGGTCAGCACTTTCATGCAATCCCCTCGCCATCTTCATCTTGTTGATGTACATCGCATCATTCGATATCTCATTGGTTCACCCACTAGGGGATTATTCTTTCCAGTCGATTCCTCTCTTCAGTTGGGCACTTATTGTGATGCGGATTGGGCTAGTTGTCCGGATACACGTAAGTCTACTATAGGATGGTGCATGTATCTTGGCAATGCACTGATTTCTTGGAAATGCAAGAAGCAAGATTACGTATCGAAATCATCCACCGAGGCTGAATATCGCGCAATGTCGGCTGCTTGCTCCAAAATTGTGTGGCTACGCGGTCTCCTTTCTGAGCTTGGATTCTCTCAACGTCAGCCTATTGCACTTCATGCTGACAACACTAGTGCTATTCAAATTGTTGCTAATCCAGTGTTTCATGAACGGACAAAGCACATTGCCACTCTATCTGCGAAGCTTATGATCGCCAAGTAATCACTCTTCCACATATCTCTTCGGATCATCAAATAGCAGTTATCTTCACTAAGCTAATGACTCGTGCTAGACATCAATTTCTTACTAGCAAATTGATGCTTCTCTCCTTACCAGCATCAATTTAAGGGGGGATGTCAAGAAATTAGCATTTAATTAGCTCTTTTCCTTATACAAATTATTTACACAGCAGACATACAACTGTCTCCTTACTATATAGCTAGAATAGGTGTAATTCCCTGGTTTACAGGGACTGATTTTAGGTTTATTAGGAGCCTAATTTATTTCCTAATCTGTCTAGGCTGAAGTTGTATATATAGAAACATAGTCTATGATATAAAAGATAAGCAAAACAACATAGAATATATTCGGAATTTGGCAGTTTACGCGGCCAAATGTATGATGTGAAAAAAGTGTTTGATTTGATGATTATTAAGGGTTGTTCACCCAATCAATTCACTCACAGCATCTTGATAAATGGATATTGCAAGAGCAAAATGATAGATGAAGCCATGAAAATCTTTGGTGAAATGAGTCAGCGTTCATTGGCCCCTAATACTGTTATTTACAATTCTCTTATTCATTGTCTATGCCTATTGGGGAGGATTTTGGAAGCAAATGAACTTTTTATGAAGATGGAGGATGTTGGACAACCTCCGGATGTCGTTACATACTCTGTTTTGTTGCGTGGATTTTGCAAATATGGTAAAATTGATGAGGCACTGGCGTTGTTTCAAGAAATGCAAGAAAGGGGGTTAGATCGCGATACTAGGATCCTTAACGTCCTAATTTATGGCTTGTGCAAATCAGGTCAGCTCAAAGGTGCAGAAGAGTTGTTCTCCACTCTCTCGGGCAAGGGGCTGCTACCTAATGTGGGGACATTTAACGCAATGATTAATGGCCTATGTAAAGAAAGATTACTTGATGAAGCTTATGATTTGCTTAAAGGAATGGAAGAGAATGGTTGTGCACCCAATCATTTCACTTACAATACAATTATACGGGGATGCCTTGGAAATCATGATGTTTCAAGGGCAAAAGAACTTCTTCAAGAGATGCTTGACAAGGGGTTCCCTCCAGATGCATCTACTGCTTCCATGGTAATTGATCTATCATCCAACAACAGTATTGAACAGACCGTTTCATGAAGCATTTCTTTATGTTGCTAATTTGTGGATCTTTCTACAACAATGGATGTTGAGGCAATGTGGCCGATGCATGCTACAAGAAGGATCCTACTTTTCTATGTGAGTACGATGCTTTCTATATCGTTAGGGTCATTGTTGTTCCCTGATTTCTGAATACCTTTAGCTAAAAGGTCGTATTCAGTTGCCATACAAATAAGTACTTTGATATGAACAGTCTGGTGAGGTTTATATTGAAAGAAAAACCATCTTGTGCTTGCTAAAACAGCCATGGGCTGTAAACACATATTTTATTCAATCCGCCCGAAGTGCAGCTTCCTGTTATCTCTCTCTTCCTCCTATTATTTTATATATACACTTCATACTGAATCTTTATCCTGGATATGATTCTCAATCCTGTTGCAATGTATCTTTGCAAGAGTTCATTGTCTGTCAATCTGTTATCGACCCACATTTTTATAAGTACCTTGTAGATGAACGATGGATCCTTACTCGAAAGCGTACCTTCTGAGCAAGCTGAATGAGCTCCTCTTATATAGAAACATATATATATATATATATATAGAACATTTCAAATTCAGTTGAGCCAATTTTAAATAGAAAAATATTATGACTATTACCAATTTAAATCTTTCTTTCAACTTCTTAATATTTATTAATATCAAGTATCTTTTGAGTTACTAAAATTCACTTGAATTGATCGGTCAATTCTAGCTCCGTTCTCCTCCGGTACACTTCCGAGCAAGTAAAGTTTAAGTCGGTAAGCTGTTAACACAGCAGGTACCTCTCGTCATTCTAAGGTATATATATGCTCCAAGTTTTTCTCTCTTCTGCACTTGTATTATTATTATTTTCAATTATCAATTATTGTTTGAATTTACGTTGGATCTTATTAAAAATCGAGAATCCATACAGTTAAGTTCTTTCTCTAAGACAATTTGTCCAAGATCAAGACAAATTGTTTGATACTCATCAAAAAGTCTTCACCTAACATCTCCTTCCTCATGTCTCAACTCAGAATGAGCGACGGTTGCTACATTTTTCTTACAACGATCTTTGCGGTGAGGTTTCAGACAAATTTTCACACAATTTTCTCAGCAACACTTTCATCTTCTCAAATCCCATGATTTTCTTGTGAATTCATGAGAACGCCTTGTGACATTTCTCGCCACAGAAATAGATCGGAACACCTTCAAAATCAAGTGGAGCAAGACTGACGTAGTGAGAGAGATTCTGATCAAACTACTCTTCTTGGCTTTGAGAACGGTCAGTACCAGCTGCCGGACCAACTACATAGATTAGCAGTCATGATCCAGCCCATCGTGAACATTCCGAGTTTTCTTATGTTAACATGATGATCATATTCCATCATTTCTAGTTTTCTGAAGAGCACATGGGAAAACAAGCATTGATTTTTTAGTGTTCATGAAGTATGGACACCAGCTATGACATGCCAGTGATTTTCTCAAATTCAAAAATGAAATACTAGTTAAAATTTATTTAATTATACGTGGCCAGAAGGTTTATTTTCCAATAAAAGTAACTGGCCATACATACATCCCATCCTAACTGGTTTCTCTATGATTTATATTAGAGATATATGATATATTTAAAGCCTTGAAGACGAATAGTGCTATGGCTTCTTACATAGTATAATGAACACTTCTAGCTGAATCACGATCTTATTGTAGACTAAATTATTAAGTGATCTAGAGTTAGCACTTCACGTGCCCGAGAAAACAAATTCAACAACAAACCAAACACAAACACAGTTTGTAAAGGGTGAAGATCGAATCAGAATCTGAGACAAAATCCTAAACTCAATCAAAAGCTCTTGCATACTTATTACATTCCGCTTCCATAATCGCCACCAGAGGAGCCGGGGGCTGGTGAATCCATCCTGAAAGGTATGTCTTCATCCAGTGGATGCTGCATTGTGTTTGAAAGCAGTGAAGCCATAGCCAATGGCGCGATGAGGTGTTGAAGGTTGACTTTTTAAATATCATATATTTTGGTGTTGACTCTCATACCAGTTTTTAGAGAATATCAATTGAATTTTGTGTCAATTGGAATCAAGTCAATTGCCAAAGACATGCAGAAGTTAGAAGCCAAAGTAGATGATTGCCGTGCTGAAGTAAGTTTCTGTCTGCAATACAGAATGTTTTGGATAATTTTTTTGAATTTCTGGTGATGCTTCAATCTTGCCAGCAAGTTTGTTATGAAGAATACGAAGTGTAGAAAATAGTTTCCAGAAGATCAAAAGGCGTTGAGCTCAATCTCATAATTTGGAGGTCCACTTGCTTTAGCTGGAAGAAAATCCCAGATTTCTGGTTTTCTTCTGCCTTAGTACTTATTACTGTTTGATGTAACGAGTTTTTTTTAAACCCTTTTTCAGTCCCTCTTCTTTCTTCAGTTCTTGTTTCTTTTTAGAAATCATTTCTCAATGCTCATGATTTTCTCACCTAATAGCGAGAATAACTAGAGACATTTCTCGGCACAGAACTCGATCGGTACACCATCCGGATTAAGTGGAAGAAATGGATCGATCAATAGCTGCTAGACTAATCGCATACATAGAGATCAAAACCATCATGAACGCTTTAAGATTGACTGATAGATTGTATCATGATCACTCTTTGAACAATTTATAAAGAGGACTTGAAAAATTTAGCATCAGTTTAATATGTGTGACAAGAACACAATAAACCCACAAACCGTTTATGGCTCTTGCCTCTTGGACTAATTAGAAGTTGGATATATTTATATATGTTTCAATTTCATCCATTACGTGGTTAAGTACATAAAAAGTTGCACATCGGATCTTATGTTTTCCGGTTACACGTGAGCAATTACATGATCTTATTTAAGGTAAAATACTATACATCAGGCATGCATCTCTCTTTGAAACATCGATATATATAAAGAAACAAGCTGTATCTATGTTCTAACTCAAGCTGAAAAAGTAAGAAACACGCATCTATTTGACTAGATATATGACATGTAGACGATGCTTGTATGTAGTCATGTTTTCCTCTCTTCTGCACCTTTTTCCGACCTGAAAACATTCAAAACACACGTTAATTTAGACATGAAGTTATATAAGTTATATATGTTCCAAGTTTTTCCTCTCTTCTGCACTTGAATTGCCTGTCAATTGTCATGTCATGATTTATTGTTTGAATTTGCGATGTGATCTGATTGAAAATCGAGATTACGTACCGCTCCGATAACATCAGTTCTTTCTCTAAGACAAATTGTCCAAACTCGAGGCAAATTGATTCACACTCATCAAAAAGTATTCGCCTACTATCTCCTTCTTCATGTCTTAACTCAAAATCCGTAACGGTTGCTACATTTTTCTTACAACGATCTTTGCAATGAGGTTTCAGACAAATTTTCACACAATTTTCTCGCAAAACTTTGATCTTCTCGAGTCCCATAATTTCCTTGTGAATTCGGGAGAACTCCTTATGACATTTCTTGGCACAAAAATCAATCGGAACACCTTCAAAATCAAGTGGAGCAAGATCCATGTAGTGAAAGAGGTTTCGAACAAACGACTCTTCTCGGCCGTTTTGAGAGCCGTTGGTACCAGCTGCCGGACCAACTACAACAATAAGCATAGTCATGATCCAACCCATCATGAACATTCCTAGTTTTCTTATGTTAACATGATCATCATATTCCATCATTTCTAGTTTTCCTATTGTTTTAGGGGTGAAGAGCACATGAAAAAAAAAAACAAAAAAACAGAGCATTATAAGCCTTGAAGACAAATAGTGTTATGGCTTCTTACGTAATGTAAAGATCACTTATAGCTGAATTCCGATCTTATCATAGAGTAAATTACTGATTTTATAATTTTTTTTTTACAAATTTATAAATTTTGTTTATACACGCAACTAATTGAGTTAACTTGTACATACTTACATAGAGAAATTTGATTGGTTTGGTTGGGTAATACTTCATTGCCACGTTATTAGAAACCTCATAAAAATAAGTGATAGAGTTAGCACTTAGCTACCTGAGAAAACAAGTTCAGACGACAAACAAGACACAAACACAGTTCGTAAAGGGCAAGGAATCAGGATCTAAGACAAAATCCTAAACTCCATTGAAAGCTCTCGTGTCTTTATTACATGATACCGCTTCCAGAATCACCACCAGAGAAGCCCGGGGCCGGTCAATCCATCCTCATGGACAGAGGATGCTCCATGGATGTTAAAACTAAAGTACAGACTCTAGCTAATTTTAACTCAAGTGTAAGAAGCAAAAAAAAAAAAAAAACATGCAGCTAACATATATAGACATGTCATGTTATTACAGAAGCATGCAATCATTCGCTGCCTTCATGCACGGCTTTCTCCGATCTGAAATATCGAAAACATGCTTTGATTATTACAACATGATGGTTATGGAGGAACTGTAATTAGTTTTAAAGATGGAAACTGCATACCGTTGGAATGATAATATTTCTTGCTTCAAGCACTTTTGTCCAAGAGCAAGACATGTTTCCTCACAATCCTCAATCAGTTTATAATGATCTTCTTCTTGATCATCCTTTCATCGGAACTCAGAAACTTCGACCGCCGCTACGTTCTTCCAACAAATATATTCGCAGTGCGGCTTCAAACTATATTCCATGTGATTTTCTCGCCATAATTTCAACTTATGATCAAACGGTACGCCTTGAAGAGCAACTGGAACAAGTGGATTCTTATGAAAATTAGAATGATGATGATCATTACTAGCTGCTACTGTCCCATTGCCACAAACATAGTGATTATCAAAACCATTATGAATGTTCCAAATTTTGTTGTCTGATTATGATCTTCCTTAACTATTTTAATTTTTCCTTTTGATCTGATAAGTAATGAACATCTTTGATTTTGTGAGTGAGTGAAGAGTATATGAAGATTAATTAGATTGGATTTTTATAATTTACAAAAATTATAAATTGGGTCCAAATTTATTATTTTAAGATAATGAGACGATAATTTATTATCAGTAGCATCTTAACTATTGATATGATAAGTCTCTTTAATAATAATATTTTATTAAAAAAATAATATTTTTATATGCTTAATTTAATATTAAAGATATATAATCATAGTTTTGAAGATAAATTATATGTTAATGGCTTCTAAAATGTTTCGATCAGCATTTTTTGGGTCAAAGTCGTTGACCGGATGCTACTTTTACAATATATGAAATTTAGGGGTTTAAAGTATCATTTAAAAATATTTTTGGATCAAATGTTAATTATGACATAGTTTAGAGTAGCTTTATACTCTAGAAGAGAAGGCAATGTATAAATTGTCTGCAGCGCGTGAGCCATAGAAGGCTTGAGGAAAGAGAGTTGAGATTAGAGAGAGATCGGAATTTCAGAAGCTCTGCAGTTTGGGAAGAGGTGATGAAGATCGTACGAAAAGATTATATACCTCATGGACCTGGTAGCGTTAAGGTAATATGGAAACCCTAAACTGAAGAGGAAGGAGAAAGCAAGTACACTAGTAGAAGGAACGTCTTGTGTAATTGGGAAATCTTAAAAATTAAAATTGGGAGCTGGTTTTTGTTTACAGATGGTGCCAGTTGATGCGGATGATCTGTGGTTTGCTTTCAATTTGATTGCTCCAGGAGATTCAGTCATGGCTGTCACGGTAAGGTACCTACACGGCAGCTTCTACCACCTCTACCGGTTTTTTTTTTTTTTAAATATAATATGCAAAATTTTAGGTCTTTAATTTTAAATTCTATGTTTTTATATTGATTGGTGGATAAAGTTGAAGTTTTTTTCTCAACAATCCATAATTTGTTTCTGTCTATGGATTATTTTATTTTATTTTATTTATTTATTTGGAAAAAGTAGAGTAAACTTTACTGTCCATAACTTTAGGATCAAGGTGCTTCACTTCATTTTAGTAATTTGGTTTTCGAAGTTCTTTTTTTCCCCTTAATTGCTCTGTGTTAAGTGCTGCTTAAGTTGTATAACATTTTACTAAGATGTTGTATAACATTTTACTAAGTGCTGCTACACGGTTCGATTGAGATATTTCAAATGGGCTCGACTTCTTCAATCTTCTTGTAACATAGGGAAAAATTATTTCAATTTTTCATTTCCCCTTTCTAAGTTAAGCCATGAAAATTCATGTTATCTTCACTGCATAATCCATGGTCTTGGAAATTATACATGTCATAAAAGGTTATATGGAATGTCACCTTTACTCTCAGATTCTCAATTCAAAGCAACTTTTGGCATGAACATCAATACTCAGTTAGGATATAAATTGTTAACAGGAAAGTGCTTAGAGAAACAGCTGCTGGTGGAAGGGATGCAGAACGCGTGAAGCTCAAGCTGGAAATCAAAGTTGAAGAGGTACGCAGGTTCAAACGAATGATAGAAAATAAGAAATTAGAAGTTTTTTTTTTGCAGTTACTTCAGTCTGTAACAATGGTCCATGTACATTATACTGTTCATAGAATCATCATGTAGAGGATGGATGATGTCTCATAGAACTTTTTTTAGAAGTTTGGAACCCTTGTTAAAAAATTAGAGTGATCTCGATTTATCACAGCTATAGAAGAATTTCAATATTTGACTCAAAGGTTCAGACTGTATGTAAGACTTATAAATTGTTATAATTTTTTTCGAGTAAATCATGAATTTTACTAGGACAGTTTTAAAAAGATTATCGAAAACTTACAGCAGCTTGCCAAACAAAGGAAAAGATCCTATATGGTGTTCCTTTTACAAGATTCATGAGGCTTTCTTGGAAACTACAAATGTCTCTTAAGTGTTGCAAAGTTTAATGAGAATACTAATCTAACTATACCTAGACGGCTAGATCTTTGTTAGATGACTCAAAGTTGTATGATATCCAAATGCACCTCACTTGCTGTATCAACCGAAATTAGGGTCCGTTTACCAAGATCATATTTCCTTAAACTTAGCCTTTAGTGTTTGATATATAAATTTCTTCATATAAGCCGTTCTTTACCTTATATCTAACATCATCAAATAATATAATCTTTTTCACTTTTATATACATATTAGGTGCCAGATTATGACAAAGTGGGATCTATATTGCGCATACGTGGTAAAAATATTCTAGAGAATGACTATGTAAAGGTAATTGCAGTCTGAACTCTGAAGTTAACTTCCAAAGGTCTAACAATGAATGTTTCCATTTGATGATTGAGGTCTTCAATTTTTCCCCATTCTTTTCTCTAGATAGGGGCATTCCACACGTTGGATCTTGAGCTTAACCGACCATTTGTGTTAAGAAAGGTAAATTTCCCTTGTTAGTTTTATTAAATATGTATCACTGCATGTTTTGCCCTTTCCTATTTCAACTTTATATGAATATTCGATGGTGTCATATTTGTCGGTTAATATCCGCACTATGAGTAAAGCATGACAATTTTGATCCCTACAATGAGCAAAGCTTGACAATTATGATATTAGACGGGTCATATATCAACTTGTTACAGCTTTGAACAATGTTTTATATATACCAAATCTCAAGTATAGGGGGGACTTTTCATTGCTTAAAACTTTTCAGCATGACTTGCAAGTCTTAGTTGGGTAAACTTGGGAACAGGACATTTTTGTTGCAGGACATCCCTAATGTTCATTTTGGGGCTGTTTTGTAAAGAAAGGATGGAGAATATTGGAATGTGAGCATTCGGTTGTTCAACTTTCAGAACATGGATGGGTACTAGTTGTTTCTAATTTACTGTAACAAAAATGAAATGGCAAGAATGTCTACAGATATGTTGCATAGTAGTGTAAAATATTATGTGTAGTCATTGAATGTCTTATTAAAGTTGTGGGGGTGGTAAGACTTTATTTTTATTGTTGTTCTGAATAATCTCTTATCATATATGATACTTGCAATTCTCATACTTCCTTTTTTGGCATGATACAAAAATGACATGATTTGCTAGTTCTTTTGTAGTGTCATATATTCCTTTCCAAATTCAGATTTCTGTCTTTCTCCTACTTCTATCCCTTTGTATCTGTCGCAATTTGTAGGATCTTTGGGACACTTTGGCTCTGGATGTACTCCATCAAGCATCGGGTATGATGTCTCCATTTCTTATTAATGCATTTAGATCCTTCTGAAAGTGCTGATCCATCGATCTTTCCATGTTGTCCAGATCCTGCTGCAAGCGCAGATCTATCTGTGGTTTTAATGCAAGAAGGATTAGCTCATGTGCTCCTTGTTGGTAAAAGGTACTCATGACTACTGGGATATGATTTTTATTTTCCTTGTAATTCCTATGGATTTGTATTTATATAGATTGAAAGAATGTGATATTATGTTGTCAAATGGGCTGTTCCTCTCTCTCTTACTTTTTCCCAACATGTTATTTGGAACAAAAGGTTATGAAATCCGTGTGTATATTTCGAGCATGGTTGGTATTATGTAGCACACCTATATGTCAGTTTGAATGAATATATGCTGTGTTTTTATGACCCGTAGAATGGCAGCAATCTTAACAGTGTGAAAAGAAATATATTTTTTTTTAAAAAAAAAGGCTCTTTTTAGCTCATCAGAATCATGAAGATGATTGATGGCTGTGGGTTTGGTAGCTTAATTTCTTGTTTCACCTGAACATTTTGTTTTTAGACGTGATTTGGGTTTCCTTTGGTCACCAATAACATTGTAGTACTGTGAATGTAATACTGTATTATCTTCTTCTTAAGTATAAAGAATATATTTGTGACTGCAATGTAACAGTATGACGATTACACGTGCGCGAATAGAAACTTCAATTCCTCGCAAGCATGGCCCTGCTATTGCTGGTTATGAGACTGTATGATATTTGCTAAACTGGATTTATTTTTCTAGATTCAAAATGTACTTGATGGCATTGTACTAGCTTGAAGGACTTATGAGCCCTTTCTTTTTGTCTTTGACAGGCCTTGAATAAATTCTTTGAGAATGTTTTACAGGTAAATTTCTATCGGGGTCCTAATTTTTTTGTACCTATGCCGCCTTGTGCTGCTCATAAATGTTTACCTCCTGTATGAAACAAACTACAGAAAGAAATGTTACATGTTCTAACAGGTCAAAATGTTCTTATTATTGTAGGCTTTCCTAAAACATGTTGATTTCAACGTTGTCCGGTGTGCAGTCATCGCAAGTCCTGGTTTTACTAAGGTGCACACATCTTTGAATGAAAACTTTTGTTAGCAGTTTTAGCATGAAAGCACTAACATGTTCTAAGGCCAGTCTTGTTTGATGAAGTTTTCCTGTTGCCACCATCTGAAAAAAGCTGTTTTTTCTGCAATTTACTCTGATTATTGGTTCTGATTGTAATTATGTGCTTCAGGATCAATTTCATCGGCACTTACTGTTGGAGGCAGAAAGAAGACAGCTGAGACCTATTATTGAGAATAAGTCACGCATAGTTTTAGTGCACACTAGCTCAGGATACAAGTATGACTGCTATCTTTTCTGCCTGTGTTTTGCTGGTTATGGGAGGCAAAATTGTTTGGACATTTGACTATAATTAACCTGCTAGTCATCTGAAATTTTTTTGTAGACTGATGGAAGGTTGTGGTTTCATTAGTCTTGATGTTTCACATTATACATTTTCTTGATTCTAGACGGCTACAGCATTTGAAAGAAATTTTAGAAACAACTGAAACTCAATATTAATGATCAACAGAAACTGAAAAGCACTCCCATTCCACGTCAAGCATCAAACTTAGTCTAACGATCTCAACATTTTAAGGCCAATGAGACTAAATAAGTCTAGAATTCTATGTTATCTGTAAGACAAGACTGAGTATCGATTTATGAACTGCCATTTCTTTGGGGAAATGTTTAGTCATTTAGTAGCGCATCAGTAAATATCATGAAACTATAAATTTTGGCTATTGTGTTCTAGAAATACTAGTGTCTAGCGATGACTATTTCCATTCTTTTCATCATTATTATTGTTTGTCATTTAATTTCTATGAACAGGCATAGTTTGAAAGAGGTTTTGGATGCTCCAAACGTCATGAATATGATAAAAGACACCAGAGCAGCAAAAGAGGTTCTATGGATATTATATTTTCAACTTGTCCATTTTGAGAGATTTCTCTTCCATTAGTCCTAGTACTAGTTTATAGATTTTTTTAGTAGAAACTTCTCTTCTTTTTGCCTTTTCTCTAGGTGCGAGTGCTAAAGGATTTCTTCAACATGCTCTCAAATGTGGGTTCTCATTCCGAGTGCAAGGCTTTAGTCCTCGTTTCTTTTCTTTCATTATAATTGAGATGCAAAACCAAAAATCCTGAGACACAACACAGCATCACTGCCATGCTTTGCTTAGAAATGATTCCATTGCATTATGGAATTGGAAGGGAACTTCGTCCTTAATAGGCTGAGTTAGCTTATGTACTGTGCAGGACCCAGAGCGTGCATGCTATGGCCCAAAGCATGTAGAGGTTGCTCATGAACGAATGGCTGTCCAAATGCTTCTCATCACAGATGATCTCTTTAGGCAAGTACCAGTCTAGTCTAAAACAAATTTCAGGCTAGATGAGGTTCAGCTTCATAAAATATCAGATTTAATTATAAGTACCCCTTTCACAGTTTCGTTTATTCAAAGCCATAGTGGTATTCCATGCTGTCCCAATGTCCATTTCCTTGGCATATTATAAATGAAGCTTTTAAGTGCTAAAATTATTGAGGGGGTTCCAAATTTTGAATGAGATAAATTTACTTGTCCACAGGAATGCTGATATAGCAGTACGGCAAAAGTATGTCAATTTGGTTGACTCGGTGAAGAGATCAGGCGGCACTGTTCATATTTTTTCATCTCTGCATGTCTCTGGAGAACGTAAGTTTGAATTCTCTCTTCTACATTGTCTTATATCCCTCTTATAGGCAAAATGTCCTTCCCATTAGGATTCAAATAAGTCAAACACTCGTAGGGAATTGTTGAAACTTTCTCAAGTTGATTTCAACCACTTGCTTCCTCATTCTCACTAATATTAAGCTCAAAACTGTATAATGATCCATAAAATCTTCTTATCCTGTTTACTTTTTTTTTCTTTCCTTTCTTTTTGGGAAATGAACAGAACTAGCACAAATAACTGGAATTGCAGCGATCCTACGTTTTCCTCTGCCGGACTTGGAAGATATTGAGATGTAATTAATTCTTGAGCAGGAAACGATTAGTGTGTTTATTTCTCATGTCCAACATAATCAATCTATAATTTGATTAATTATGTAAAATTTTATCAAAAACCCAAAATTTGTAGTTGGAAGTTTGATCTAAATACATGTATCATAACCGATTTTATAGAAGAACCCACACTTTTCATCAACCTTCTTCTATCTTACGTGTATATCCTACTTATTCTCATCTTGATTCAAATCTCCTTTTGGAAGTGAGAAGTTTTTTAAGCTTAAAAGGCTTTGGGGTAATCTTCATCCCATATGCAGCTTCAACCCAGCCAAGTTCAATATGACCAACATATTTATATATTCATATAGTCCTATATGATAGTAGATGAAGCTTAATCTAATTCCGCAATAACCAGCAAGGCAAGCTTTTAAAAACTGCAACATATTCATAAAACGATTACAGCTGACAGAGTAACAGTCATAAGACATCATTTCCACACACAATGCTTAGCTAGTAGCAGATAGAGGACCTTAACCTTGAACCATAGTACATAAACCATAGACTGACAACAATACCATCACTAATCATCATAATTAGAGATTGAATCCATAATATTACCTACAACAACCTTAGACTCCTTGAGTAACTTGATACTATTCTTCAACTTCCCACGCTTCACGGCATGAGAAGGCGATTCTTCAAGCATTCTCTCTAACCCTCCACAAGTCGGACTCATCAACTCTCCAACGATTTCGCTCTCCATCTCATTGTTCACCAAATTCTGAATCCCAAACTGCAGATACAGAACGGAGCAGTCAACCAATCTCCTCAACACGATCTTCCAATAAGCAACCATTCTCATCTTCAAGTCGAATGCTTGAGGCAAAGCATCTGGATATTCCCATAGATTCCCTACTTCAATCTGGCCAAACCCTGCAAGAGTTACCCAAGTAGGCCTATAGTCTGTCCTTAACACCCCCTTTATAAATTCATCTTGTAAAGCCATGAGTCTGTTCCATTCTGCAAGGTATTCTTGATCGCAAGTGTAATCTACAGCTTTCTCCATTTCTACTATCTCATTAATCCAATTAACAGATCGCTCCTTCATTTTCTCAACAACATTTTGACCAGCCCTTCTGATCGGTAATTGAAGCTGGTTGTAGTTTTCGGAATGATGCATCAAAACCAAAAGAACAACTCCTTGTAAATAATCCCATACCTTTTCCACAAACTCAATAGGAACATCAGATATACCCTTTACTTTTCTCTGAAGAACGGATAGAAATGCATTATGGGGAAGAAAATTCGGTAGGCCAATCCCTCTAGCTTCTTCCAAAACCGAAATCTCTTCCTTCAAGAAGTTCTTCTTTTGATCATCTCCCTCATCTACATTGTTGTTAAGCTTTTTCGAGTATTCATCGATCATTTCAACTAACCGAGCAGTGCAATGCATCTTTTCATTCTCTGGGTACTCATCATATTCTCCTCGAAGAAGAATCTTCCGAAGAGAATCTTTAGCTTGTCCTACAATCTGCATGAAAGTTGTCATTGCTTCAGCAACGGAAGAGAGCTTCTTTGGCATCTTGTTAAGCTCAGTAACATTCGAAGTCAACTTTTCGTTGATCTGCTTAACAATCTCAGGCAAGCATCTTGCTATAATAGACGCTTGTATTTCCACCAACTTTTGAGCCAAAACAGGAACACCCACTATAGATTTATCCATCTTGGATAAAAGAGGATGGCCTTGAAACAATGTTGCTTCCTCCATTCTGGCTTCTTCAAAGGTCTCTTCACCAATCCGGTTTCTGACACAAACATAGCCTAGACCAATATTAACATCATCGGAAGTAACTTTCTCGAGCAACCCTTCGGGGGACATGTCGGCTTTAGTCACAACAGCAAGTGTTCTCTTTCCGGATCTATCAACACTTTGGGACATCCTAATCGACTCACAAGTAGAAAAATCCACAGTAGCCGATAAGACATTGAGTATGATACTCTCTTCAGGCTTTATATACTCCATTATCATATCCCTTACTTGCTCGTATATATCTTCCGGTTGGCCTTTAACCGGGACCCGTGTGATTCCAGGAAGATCAATCATCGTAAGGTCCGGGACCCCGTTTTTCTTAACGACAAGTGTTAAGGGTGTGTTTAATATTCCCTTACCAGGCCCCGCCATTTCTTCCGTGGCTGTACTAATGTCTTCGGAGATAAAGGCTTCTTCAGTGTGAGTTGTTTTGTTGTTGTATTCTAGGTAGAGTTCGGGTTCGGAATGCTCAGGAAGGTTTTGGAGCCTCATTATGAGTGGGACCCTTGTGCAGATTCCTTGGCCTCGGGGAAGGTTGATCCCAGCTAAGGATTCTAGGACACTTGACTTTCCGGAAGATTGATCGCCTACTACTACTATGGTTGGTAGTTGGATGCCTTCTTTGGTTATGTTTAGGTGGCGGAGCTGGTCGATGGCATTGAGGAGGGGGCGGATTCGGTTGTTGTAGGATAAGACGATCGGTGCAAGGGTGGTTGTTGGGTTAGTTTGAGAAAGTGATTGCTCTTGATATTGTCGGGTCTCTGATGCGCTGCACACGCTGACTGGGCTCGCCATGCTTCGATGATATAGTTGGGCTTTGTCTAAGAGGGGAAGAAGAAATGTATGTTTAATTAATCTGGGTTAGATGTTAGTGAAGAAATATATAGATAGATCAAGAAAAGTTTAGATTACGTAGTTAGATACATCAGTCAAGGCCTAAAATTCAAATGGTGACTACAAAAAAATAGTTGCTAAAGAAAATATAGTTTTTCTCAATCAATTGCCTGTTTCAAACTCTAACATGACAGCACAAAATCTACATACGGAAAGTAAAGTGATCTTTGTAATCATTTTTACCATTTCTTGGCAACTATTACAGATCTAACCAAACACAATTAATCTAAATACCGTAATTATGGTTATATCCCTCAAGTTAGATCCAAGTAGCCTAACAACATTATATTCAGTAACATGATGTGAATCCAAACTTCAATTTTACCAACACACACTAAGAGAGAGTGATTGAAGAAATATGATCTCAGACATGAAAAATGTAGAGTCTAATGAAAAAGAAATTATGTTAGCAGTAAGTATAATGCAAGGAAAATAGTTAAAGCGGAGAAGAATTAGAAAGGAAAAAGGGAGAGTACTGACAGGTTTTGTGATTCTTTGAGGAACAACACACTACTTTGCCTGTCTGTTTTTTCTGCAATGTTGAAGAAGAAACTGTGGAGAAGTGAGTGAAGAAGACAGTAAGATTCTCCTCGAGCTTCAGCTCTTTAAATACATGTTTTTGGGGGGTTTTACATGTTTTGGGGGGTTTTCTAAAGAGACTTCGTCAGTAAGGTTATCCGTACTGTTTTGTCACTTTCCCACGAACATGTTCTTTTTTTTCCACACTACGGTCCCTTTTTTTTCTTTCTTCTACAGCTTTGTCAAGGGCTGTGATCAAACTAATTGAACTAAAATTTATGGTTAGATTAGATCTAATTAAATTAATTAATTAATGAGAGAGAGAAAATATTATTAAAAATATATAATTATAAAAATATATAATTATAAAAATATATAATTATAAAAATATATAATTAAATATAATTAATATATAAATATAATATATGAAATCATTTATATCATCATACAAAATAATAATCAAAATGGGTAGGTTGGAGGGGTCGTAAAGTAAAAAAGGTCCTAAATCATTTAATAAGTTACCATTCCGTACGTATCTTGCCTACGTCACTGTCCAATAATTTGTAACTTGTTAAACAAGGAGGAAGATAGGTTCTTCTTAGAGGACTATTTGGTAATAACTCATAGGCTTCTCAAATTCTCCTACAATTTTCGCTTCATATGGGAAAAAAGTTTATTTTTTTATTTTTTTATTTTTATTTTTTTATTTTTTTTTTTGCTTTTAAATTAAATAATAAAATAATAAAATAAAAGTTAAATTAAAGTTTATTTATTGAAAAAGTTTAAAAGTATGATAAAGTAAGTCTTTATAATTTTTTATAATTAAAAAATGCAGCTTTCAGTTTTTAAAAAAAAATTATAATAAATTTTTTATTTTTGTTTGAGAAATTATAATAAATTTTAAATTTTAATATAAATTATGTTGAATTTTTAAAATATTTAATTAATTTAATAAATATTAAAAAATAAAATATAAAAAATTATTCTCACTTTTATTCTCAAGCACCCTCACTTTTTATTCTCAAATATTTCGTACAAAAATATCATGATCAAATAATATCTCATTTATTATATTTATTACTTTTTTTAATATTCTTCAACTTAATAGATAATTAGATTATATAAATATTTATTATTAAATTTAATTTAATATAAAAAATAATATAATATAATTTTATGAAGTTTTGCCATGACATCTATAATAATTTTCTATATTTATTATCATATTAAAATATTTAATTTAACTCCCTTATAATCAATAGCTCCACCGTTGAGCCTAACTACTAAAATTTAGTAAAGAAATGAACACTTTTTTCGTTATCAAAACTAACAACTCCGCCGCAAAACACCTCGAGTCAGCGGCGGTCAATGATAACCCTTCTCGGAAATCAGACTAGTGGGCGAAGGTCGACCCATCTATGTGGCAAAGAGGCTATTATAAATGTATGTATGATATCCAAATTATATTTTTTTAGTCTAAAAGGCTTTGGAAAAGGTGTTCTTCATTGCATGATCGAGGTTCGACCCGACCAAGTTCAATACGACTATGTTTCTAATGATCTTATATTTATATGTATATTAATATGGGATCCCTTTATATTATATGGGATTGGTTTGTGATTCGAATTTTTCTGAACTTCTCCTCATAGGGATTTGATCAGTGTCTAGATCACTTTCATGTTCAACTGCTCAATGTACAGGAGCCTCAAGGCTTGCATTACCAGATTAATGAAGGGCACGAGTTGCTCGGGCTGTTGAGAAACCCAATGCCTCGAGTTCTTCAAGCAGCTTTTTGTCAACCTCCGGGACAACCATTTCTTCAGGCTGACAAGGACCGACATCAGCAGGGTCTTCTGAGTCCACAGCTACCTTTGGAACCTCCAGGCTAATTGGATTTGCTGCCTCAGATGTCTTTTCTGTAAACTCCGTGTGGCCAGTTCTTTTGGTATGTAAATCACTCCCCGTTTTGAATCGGCATGGCTTTCCACATGTAGTGCAGACAAGATTGAGAACCACCTCGGTTGACTCGGAGAAGTTGGAGTGAGAAGTGCTCGGTCTGTTCTTGAGCTTCCTCCACAGACCACAGCAGAGTTCCACAGTCCCCGAACTTCGGCAACACGCCATCCATTGATGCAAACCACTCTTCTTCCCAAGCTAAAAGAGTCACCTGGTCACAGACTAACAGCAATACAATCAATAATCATCATAATACAAATCGTATCCATAATATTACCTACAACAACCTTGGACTCCTTAAGCAACTTGATACTATTCTTCAACTTCTCGCGCTTCACGGCATGAGAAAGCGATTCTTCGAGCATTCTCTCTAACCCTCCACAAATCAGACTCATCAACTCTCCAACGATTCTGCTCTCCATCTCCTTGTTTACCAAATTCTGAATCCCAAACTGCAGATACAAAACCGTTAAGTCAACAAATCTCCACAACACGATCTTCCAGTAAGCAACAATTCTCATATGTAGGAATATGAGATTAATTATGCTTCAAGAAATATCATATGTAGAAATAAAACACTCTAGATAGAACACACTTCAAATCTGTGGATACCACTTCGTGTTAAATCTATTATTTGTGTTTGATATTATGAAATAAATATTTATGTTTAATAAAAAGTTAATTTTAAAGTTTGTTAATTATATTAAGAGATTAGAGAAGTACTTTTGTCTTATGTTTTTTTGTTTTGTGTTTTTTGGTGTTTGTGTGTGGGGCCAAAAGAGATTAGAAGGTTGACTTGTTGTTTCATTAATTGCTAACAAATAGAAGATAGATTGAAAAACCCTCCAATTCTATGGTAAGTAAGAATATTAAAGTATAGAAGGCATTACATAGTCATTATATAATAATTACTAAAACATAATCTAGTTCCATAATTAACCAACAAGACAAGCTCTTAAAACAACACATAACATAGTTCATAAAAAGACCACAGTACACAAAACGTGATAACCTTAAAGCAAAGAGGAACTAACATAGTCACACAGTCATAGGAGACATCTTTTCAATCCACAAAATACTTGGGTAGGGGAGAGCACTTAACCATAATGCATACTAGATTAGCCTTACAGTTACGGTTTTGACAACAATACAATCACTAATCAACATAATTAGAGATTGTATCCATAATATTACCTACAACAACCTTAGACTCCTTGAGTAACTTGATACTATTCTTCAACTTCTCACGCTTCACGGCATGAGAAGGCGATTCTTCAAGCATTCTCTCTAACCCTCCACAAGTTGGACTCATCAACTCTCCAACGATTTCGCTCTCCATCTCATTGTTCACCAAATTCTGAATCCCAAACTGCAGATACAGAACGGAGCAGTCAACCAATCTCCTCAACACGATCTTCCAATAAGCAACCATTCTCATCTTCAAGTCGAATGCTTGAGGCAAAGCATCTGGATATTCCCATAGATTCCCTACTTCAATCTGGCCAAACCCTGCAAGAGTTACCCAAGTAGGCCTATAGTCTGTCCTTAACACCCCCTTTATAAATTCATCTTGTAAAGCCATGAGTCTGTTCCATTCTGCAAGGTATTCTTGATCGCAAGTGTAATCTACAGCCTTCTCCATTTCTACTATCTCATTAATCCAATTAACAGACCGCTCCTTCATTTTCTCAACAACATTTTGACCAGCCCTTCTGATCGGTAATTGAAGCTGGTTGTAGTTTTCGGAATGATGCATCAAAACCAAAAGAACAACTCCTTGTAAATAATCCCATACCTTTTCCACAAACTCAATAGGAACATCAGATATACCCTTTACTTTTCTTTGAAGAACGGATAGAAATGCATTATGGGGAAGAAAATTCGGTAGGCCAATCCCTCTAGCTTCTTCCAAAACCGAAATCTCTTCCTTCAAGAAGTTCTTCTTTTGATCATCTCCCTCATCTACATTGTTGTCAAGCTTTTTCGAGTATTCATCGATCATTTCAACTAACCGAGCAGTGCAATGCATCTTTTTATTATCCGGGTACTCATCATATTCTCCTCGAAGAAGAATCTTCTGAAGAGAATCTTTAGCTTGTCCTACAATCTGCATGAAAGTTGTCATTGCTTCAGCAACGGAAGAGAGCTTCTTTGGCATCTTGTTAAGCTCAGTAACATTCGAAGTCAACTTTTCGTTGATCTGCTTAACAATCTCAGGCAAGCATCTTGCTATGATAGACGATTGTATTTCCACCAACTTTTGAGCCAAAACAGGAACACCCACTATAGATTTATCCATCTTGGATAAAAGAGGATGGCCTTGAAACAATGTTGCTTCCTCCATTCTGGCTTCTTCAAAGGTCTCTTCACCAATCCGGTTTCTGACACAAACATAGCCTAGACCAATATTAACATCATCGGAAGTAACTTTCTCGAGCAACCCTTTGGGGGACATGTCGGCTTTAGTCACAACAGCAAGTGTTCTCTTTCCGGATCTATCAACACTTTGGGACATCCTAATTGACTCACAAGTAGAAAAATCCACAGTAGCCGATAAGACATTGAGTATGATACTCTCTTCAGGCTTTATATACTCCATTATCATATCCCTTACTTGCTCGTATATATCTTCCGGTTGGCCTTTAACCGGGACCCGTGTGATTCCAGGAAGATCAATCATCGTAAGGTCCGGGACCCCGTTTTTCTTAACGACAAGTGTTAAGGGTGTGTTTAATATTCCCTTACCGGGCCCCGCCATTTCTTCCGTGGCGATGCTAATGTACTGAGAGATTAAGGCTTCTTCAATGTGAATTGTCTTGGTATTGAATTCTAGGTAGAGTTCGGGTTTGGAATGTTGAGGAAGGTTTTGGAGCCTCATTATGAGCGGGACCCTCGTGCAGATTCCTTGGCCTCGGGGAAGGTTGATCTCGGCTAAGGATTCTAGGACACTTGACTTTCCTGAAGATTGATCGCCTACTACTACTATGGTTGGTAGTTGGATGCCTTCTTTGGTTATGTTTAGGTGGCGGAGCTGGTCGATGGCATTGAGGAGGGGGCGGATTCGGTTGTTGTAGGATACGACGATCGGTGCAAGGGTGGTTGGGTTTACTAAAGCAAGTGATTGATCTTTATCTTGCCGTGTTGTGCTCGTCCTCGTTTGATTCGCCATGCTTCGATAATTCTTAGTTGGGGTTGTCAAAACGAAGAAGAATAATCAAAGTATTTCCGGGTTAGATAATAGTGAAGAAATGCATTGATCAAGTAAAGCTAGTTTGGTTAAGGTCTAAATTAAGTCCAAAAGGGGCGTTACACATACACAAATCTACGTATCGAAAGTGATAAGTCATGTTTTAGTCATTTTAATTCATATTTTATCCTTTACTAGTAGGAAATATGTGAATAAACACAAATCAAACCCATGGTTGGTTTTTATGTTTACTCCAGTCAAAGCCAAATACCCTCTTTTGAACTTCATGCTAAGCCACATTATATGAATCCAACATCTTAATATCCCAAAAAGCAAATTAAAAAACCCAACATGATATGAAGCTCAAACAAGGTTTCATTTTTCTCTTTCATGTTTGTTTTTCATCGAACACCAGGCAACATATATAAGAGTGAGTGCTTTTAAAAAACAAATGATTTTAGACAAGAAAAATGCATTAGCGTAAGGAACAAGTATAATCTAGAGAGTAATAATACTACATAGTTTAAGGAAACTGGAGAGTGGTACTAACATGTGTTGCGATTCTTCGAGGAAGAAACACACTTGTCTGTCTTTCCCAACTTGGAAGAAGAAAGTGCGGAGATGAGAGCAGGGAACTAGTCCTAGAGTTTTCTGAAGTAAAAGGAAGGCTCTCTCGTATATTTTTAATGGCAGATTTAAGGGGTTTTATTTTTCCTTTTTTGCTGTAGTTATTTTTTATTTTTAGGTCCTGTATGAAGAGATTAGAATAAATAAAGATGACATGACATAATGTGACCCCGCAGATCTAGATTTCTTTCACCTCTTTATTGGTTACTTGTTTAACAAGGAAGAAGACTGGAGAAGAGTACATACTACTACTGACATGACATGGTGTGGACTTGACTTCTTTCTAGTACTGACTTGATTTACAAGAAGAAGATAATGTTGAGAACCGACAGGAAAGTAATACGTTCCTAGAATTGTGGCAGTTGAAAGAATTTCAGATGATTTAAAGTATCGAATCTGCTTTTGGATTCGGCACTTGCATGATTTCATCTAGAGGAAAGAGTGTTTTTTTTTTTTTTTTTTTCCAGAGGTGAAAAATATTGTTTCATCTAGAGTAGGTAAAACCGACGGGTGTCGAAGCACGGCACAATCCGTGCTGGCCGGTGGGCTATTCGGGCTGGCAGCAGGCCGTATTTGTACCAGTCCGTTTTGCTTAGAAGATGTTCAGGCACAACACGGTGGCCTGATAGGCTTCCTCTCTGTCGTGGTGTGTTTGTTGGGCGGATCTGTGGTCCTAGCCTACAGCATTTTCTTAAATAAAAAAAAAGAACATTAAATCCATTAATTTAAAGGAAAGATTGATTATAGTTTATACAGATTTAAGAAAGATTAAGAGGAGAGGATAAGTATAGTGACTATGATATTTGAGATTATAGTATTAGAATATTAGAGAGAGTGAGAAAATTGGTAAGATGAATGGGTAATGTGAAAAAAGTGCATAGGAAAAAATTGACGGGGGCAAAATAGAAAAAAAAAATAGTGAAAAGTTTAGAGGAGTCAAGATGGACCATCCATGCCTCGGCCGAGTCTAAGCCGGCTGGCCTACGGTCCCCCATCCCCTGTTCGGGCACCAGCCCAAGTAAGGGAGCCGTGTCATGCCATACGTGGGCCATACCTATAGAGATGTACAGTCCAACCCCGACCCGACTCATTATTACAGCTCTAATTTTGATATGATTTTTTTTTTTAGCAGAAATAAAAGCACAAAGCTACTCTTAGCCTTAGGATAAGGAGGATTAGAAATTTAGAATAGTTTAGTTAGATAAACTAAAAGATTATTATTGCTAGAATAGTTAAGTTAGCTAATCAAGCGGATTATTATTAGAATTGTTAGCAATTATAACCAATTATGTTAGTTGGAATATCAGTTAGTAGTTGGATCATATTTGTATAAATAGAGTGCATTGCTCTAATTAAGAGGATATTAGCAAATAATAAGAGAAGTGTTCATAAATCCCTCTACATTATTTCTCTTATCTCTCTAATTCCTGGAGTGTGGTTACTCGAAAAGCCTTTCCCCGATTTAGATCGTATCAAGAAACTACTCTTGAATCGAAACTTATTACAGGTAACAATGTAACAACATAACGTTGATCTTCTTACAAGGATTTCTCTTTTTGGCTAAATCTATTGTTTCTTGATCAACAGATCTAAAAATTGTTTCAATTTTTGTTTAACGGGAAAGTAAAATTTGATGAGGTGGACAAGAATGTCTGTCGTAGAATAAAAGAGAAATAATAATATAATTCATGATCAATTAGTTAGATGTAAATATATAGATATGTGTAATATTAATGTGCAATAGATCTGGTCGGACTCGCATGTTATAAACATGGGTCAAATTGTCCTAAAATCCAAACTATATAACGGCCATAAACATAGAGAAGTTGTAGAGACACGGCCTCCATTTTTGTAGGGCATAGTTATGACAGCCATATCATGACCTAGAAATGGGGAAATCTAGTCTTGACACATCCACCATGTTGTTTCCTAAGAATGTGGAGATCTGGTCTTGCTACATTAGCCATTCTACAAACTATAAATTAAACGTGAAATGTAATCATAGAGAACCGATACCTATAGCTGTCAGTATTACTATTTCTGTAATTGATTTGCTTTTTTCTCTTCTTTTGTAGAGATATTAATCAAGAGCTTATACAGTAGTAAGGAAGTGTATGTTTTAAGATCAGGCAAACAAGAGGGTTTGGTTTTAGATTGTGTAGATTAAAGATGGCAGGAGGAGCGTTTGTCTCTAGTGGGGGAAGGAATCATGAAGGTGCTGCCACCACCTTTGTGATAGTTACTTGCATTGTGGCTGCCATGGGTGGCCTTATCTTTGGTTATGATCTTGGAATCTCAGGTTTGTGCTTACATCTTATAATCATTTCATTTGGATCGAGTTCTTTTATCCGGTTTGTGCTCACCATTTCCGGTTTAAACGTCAGTTTAATAAATTCATCGATCCAAAACTAATCCTTAATATCTTTGTGGAAAGATATTGGTGTGTTCTAATAAACTTTTGTATGTTTTTGTTCTATTCCTTGCTGATTATGATCAGGAGGTGTAACTTCAATGCAACCTTTCTTGAAGAAGTTTTTTCCAAAGGTGTACAGAAAAGAAGCCGGCTTTACTGGACTTGATAATGCATACTGCAAATTCGACAGTCAGCTGCTTACATTGTTTACTTCGTCTCTCTACTTAGCAGCCTTGGTTGCTTCATTCTTTGCTTCTATAATTACCCGAAACTTTGGTAGAAAGATATCCATGCTTTGTGGGGGTTCTATTTTCTTGGTAGGATGCATCATCAATGCTTTCGCAATGAACGTTGCCATGCTCATCATTGGTCGTCTCTTACTCGGTGTTGGTGTTGGTTTTGCTAATCAGGTATTTATATGTACATGTAGCTTATTACGAATGATTCATCTTATCTACTAGTTGGTGTTATTCAACTTGTGTAACTATGAATTGCAGTCTGTTCCAGTTTACTTGTCTGAAATGGCCCCAGCAAGGTTGAGAGGAGCGCTTAACATTGGTTTTCAACTGGCCATTACAATTGGAATCTTAGTCGCAAATCTAATCAATTATGGCACAAATCACATCAAAGGTGGATGGGGTTGGAGGCTTTCAGTAGGTCTTGCTGCCGTACCGGCAGGGATGATGACTTTTGGAGCTATATTCCTACCAGACACTCCCAACTCTCTGCTTGAAAGAGGCCATGCAGAGCAAGCCAAGAATATGTTACATAAAATTCGAGGCGTGGACAATGTCGATGAAGAGTTTCAAGACATTCTAGATGCTTCGGAGGCCGCAAAGAAAGTGCAACATCCATGGCGGAACATTTTGGAACCAAGATATAGGCCTCAACTTGTACTATGCACTCTTATACCAATCTTCCAACAATTTACTGGCATTAATGTGATCACTTTCTATGCTCCTGTTCTTTTTAAGACGTTGGGTTTTGGTGATGAAGCTTCCCTCATGTCTGCTGTTATATCCGGCGCCGTTTTCGTTGTAGCCACCATTGTGTCCATCTTCTGTGTGGACAGGTTCGGAAGGAGAAGTCTGTTCCTCCAGGGCGGCATCCAAATGATTGTCAGCCAGGTAGATTTTTCTTTTCTTAATCTAATCACTTCTTGTATGTGTTATCATTTTCAACAGTTTTAAGTCCATTTTCGTAACAATTTGATATACATTACTGATTTCTCTAACAGTTTAAACCTAAGTTTTTTCATCCTTGCGTGAATTTCAGATAGCAATCGGTATAGTGATAGCCATAAATTTCGGGACGACCGGAGTGGGAAAAATGTCGAAAGGCGAGGCCGACTTTCTGTTGATTCTAATATGTGTGTATGTAGCAGCATTTGCGTGGTCATGGGGGCCATTGGGATGGCTAGTACCAAGCGAGATTTGCCCATTAGAAGTTAGATCAGCAGGGCAAGCCATCAACGTTGCAGTCAACATGTTGTTCACCTTTATTGTCGCACAAGCTTTCCTCGGCATGCTTTGCCACATGAAGTTTGGTCTTTTCTTCTTCTTTGGCGCGTTTGTAATCATGATGACTATCTTCATCTTCTTCTTCTTGCCGGAGACCAGAAATGTGCCTATTGAGGAAATCAATAGAGTCTGGAAGGCACATTGGTTTTGGGGCAAGTATATTCCGGATGATGCTGTGATTGGGGCAAATCGTACGAGTGTGGAGCTTGAAAAGACTGTTTGATGAGATTCATGACCAACAATATATGAAAACATCATATGTAGCATAACAGTTATGAATCTGAAACTTAAAGAGACAAACTCTGGATATTCTTCTTGCTTGTTTTTTTTTTTTTTTTTTCCAATCTCTATTGCCGTGGATTTATGGATAACAATTTTATATCATTATTAAATTATTAAATTTTAAAAATATTAATACTCTTTATTAATTTCTATTTTAATACTTACATTTAATTACTAATTATTTTTAAAATTTAAAATTAATAAATTACGAGATAATAATGACACTGCATATCACATTAAATCTAGGTTCGATTATCAATCGATTATCTGTATTCGGTTATAATCAAAAGAACTTACTTTATTATAAACCACAAGTATGACAAGGGGCACGACTCGTGGTTTCATGCCCCCACGTTGAACTGCAACTGCATGCATGCATGTCATGATTTGATGGCTTAAAAGGCAAACCATGACAAATGTCAATCTCTCTTTTGCCGGAAAAACTTCCCTCCCTCTTACTCGACAACGCGTGTCAATGCACATTCTTCTTCTTATCCTCGCGCGTTCTGATCATTAGGATGATCAGGTTATAGCCGGCCTTATTTCCATTTTCCCAGAACTCTCACGACCAGAAAAAACGATTCCTCTGTTTTCTGTTTTGGCTCTACCGCTGCTGCTGCAAATCATGCGATCAAGTACTGAGATTGATCAGTAGCTGTGCAGCATCCCGTGTGAGTGTGTAGATATCAGGTGTATAGTAGCTTCTTAATTGGACAGTGATTTAATTGTGAATTTGTCTTGTTTGGAAATTCTCAATACTGTAAAAATTGGGTATTTTTGCATGTAATCTTAGTATATATAGGATAAATCTAAGACAGAATTGACATGGGTGATGACATTCAAGCTAGCTGGTCAAAATCATGGGTTACATGAAATTTTCAATTAAATTTTCTTCACCAATTGTTTTACTTAAGAGTTGATGTTAATTTGGTTGATTTTGAAACCAAAATGGCCATGTGTGATATTGTTTTCACTTTTATAGCTTGCTATGATGGAGGAACCGGACATGGATTGGAGCATTAATGAAGAATGCTCGTATGAAGAAAGTAGATGTGGAATGATGAGTTGGATACTGAGTATTGGGAAGAAGATCTTGGTCACTAGTTTTGCTATCACTTCTGCGCCGGTCATCGCTCCTCCTCTTGCCGTTATTTCAGCAGTTGGGTTTGCCTTTTCAGTCCCATCGTGGTTCTTCTTAGCCAGCTATGCTTGCACCAACAAAATTATGAGCAAATTTCTCCCAATCAGTCCTACACATAATTTTATGATTGAATATGGATCTGTAAGTAACTATATCGGCGAAGATGAGGAGGATAATATGGATGTTTGGAATGATATGAGCATGATTGAGGAAGAACAGGAACAAATGGAGGATATAAGAAACGGGATCGAGATGAGAGTTGAACTAGATGATCAGGAGGAAATTGATAGGGGAGAACCTTTTCAATATGTTGATGAACTTGTAGAGCAAAATAGATATGAGGAAGATGTGGGGGAATACTTGGAAGAAGAGGAGGACAGATCTATCACCAAGGAAAGTAATGAGGGGGGGCCGTTTGATGATATGCACAAAGTTGAGGTTTTAGTTAGGAAGTATGAGGAAATTGGGTACAATGAAGGAAAACAGATGATTGAGGTGAATATTAAGGCTCCGAAGGAAGAAGAATATAGAAAACCAATCATGAGTGAAAACAAGGATCAAGAGCTTGTTGATATGGGAATTTCAGAGGCTCCGTTTGAAGTGACTACTATTACTCTTGAAGAAAGATATGATCTAGAAAGGGTGAGGGGTATTACAGAAGAAGAAGAGTTGTGGAATGAAACGACGGGATTGATTGAAAAAATCAGGGATGAAGGTATGGTTGATGATATCATGACAAGGGCAAAGGAAAATGAGTATGAAAGAGAATTTCAAAGGAGTTTCAAAGACGAAGGTTTGGGGAAGATAGAAACACCGGTCCAAGGTGAAATTGGTATCATTGAGGTTGTATTGGAAAAACCTATGCCGATGAGAGAAGGAAAAATGAAGAAGATTACACAAGAGAAGAAGGAACATGTCATAGGTGGAAGCTCAATATCAAAAGACAAGGAAAAAATTGGACAAAATGGGAGGGTTTCGAAACAACCATATGAATCTGGAGTAGAGACCATTGATTTGCTAAGTAGCCTTCCTGTCTCAATCCGGAAAGATGAATCCAAATTAGATGCCGGTATTTCATCTGAGGTAAAGGTTTTTATTATTTTCTCTAATTATTCTTCACTTAGAACTTGTCATTATTGGATGGTTAACTATCTGATTTAGGAGATCCATGTATGCCTAAATGTTCTATTTAGCTCTCCTTGTAAGTCCCATACGGTGAATGTACGTAGTACTACTTAGAAGGTTTAATCTTCACATGAATCCTAATAGATCCGCCTTCATTGCGGTCTTTCGAAGATTCTAAGACCATGTTTGATTTTAAAAGGGGTTTTATTCTATGAGAAGGATATGTTAGTAGCTAGATGTTGTGGCCTAATCATATTAGTTTTGCAGATATTGTACAATGAGAAGAAAATATGGGAGAAGATAGATGCAATAAGGGCAATAATAGGTTACAAGGGGACACCGAATTCAACATGCATGGGGGAGCTTAAGGCGCTTTACGTATTCACAGGTTTAGACGCATCTTCTTCATTCAATCACCACCCTTCTGATCCTCATGATCTTGCTCAACTCAATCAGAAGCTCAAGTCTCTGATGGCCATAGTTGGAGTCAAGTAATTAAGCTTGTCACCTTACTCCTTTTTGTTTTCCCTAGTTTCATGGTGGTCTTTTAGGTTTAAATAGTTTTAGATGTTAAAAATACTCTCCCCCTACTTTCAGGACATTTTCCTGCCCTTGTAAAGCTTTTGTATGCTTTGATTGTTGTTTGAATAATGCTATCGCTACGTTCCCAAATAAGGAAACAAAAAATGTATGTTAATAAAAAGAGGTTTATATCTTGAGATTCACCCGCTCGATTGTCAAAACGCGGTAGATGCTCGTTCTCGTTCTATAAATCATGTTCGTTTTATCAATCAATTGTATTAATTATTTAAATAGTATATTAATTTATTGTAAAATAACTATTTTAAATGTTTAGAAATTGTCACATCTCTAAATGACTAAAAACTTGATAAGAAAATTTTCTACTTATATTTACAAGGAACAAGGACTTCTACTAGCTAGCTAATACACTCACTTTCATTGTCTGAAAATATGAAATCATGTCCAGAAGATGGGCCTAGAAATGAGCTCATTCCCTCTCACTCCTGAAATAATGGGTCTTCCTTTTGACTGCAAATCGATGGTAGCTAGCTAGTGTGCTTCAACCAATCATCAGCCGCAGAATACTCTACAGACACAAACATGACCTCTTCTGTAAACCACCCTTCATTGCTCTTTATATACAAAGCTTACATGAACATTCTTCTCTTGAGCCTAAGTTTATTATTACCATAAAGTTAAAAGAGGAAAATTTTGAAGGGAAAGACACAGAAGAAGATGTTCACAAGCCTTGGAAAGTTGGGTCAGTTTAGTGCTTCCATTGCTAGGAGAAGCACTAGGAACCCTCCAACAAGATTTATCAATGTAAGTGTAAAATAGATTACTTTAATCGACCCAAGCATGTTTGGCTTATATGTATAATGAAATGCAGATCGGCTCGAACCAAAACAACCCGACAGCGGCGGAGACATTGAACCAGAGTGCAGGCGAAGCAATGATGAGTGGTGAAATGATGAAAGACAAGGCCTTCTCTACTGCAGAACATGTACACTTTTTTGTTTTTTTGGCTAAGAAAAGGAGAGAGTTTTGGTTTATTAGTTTAATTGAATGTTGTGTGAAATTAATGAATGTATAGGTAAGCCAAAATGCAAAAGATGTGGCGGGAAAGGTATCTGCAACAGCACAGGATGTGTCTGAAAAAGCAAAACAGTCGGTCCAAGGAGCTTGGAGCTCTGCCAAAGGTACTGCTCAGAAGGCCAGAGATTCTGTCGTGGGCAAGGCCGAAGAATCCAAGGAATTTGTTAAAGAAAACGCTGAGACTGTGAAGAAAAGCATGAATACCAAGGATCTCAAGAATTGAATTCATACGCATACATTAATTTTTTATTTTATTTTTAGATATGTTAATTAATTAATTAATTAATTAATTATAGTTTTCTCCAAAATAATATCGTATCTATATAGCATATACAAATCATGTTTGTGTTATAAGTTTGATTTTACTTACATTTTACACCATGTAGAATTCCAAATAATATATTTATTATATTCATATCAAAATCATGTTTTTTTTTTATTATTATTATTATTTTTAATCTTTTTTTCATTTCAAATACTAAATTTTACAAAAAAAATATATATATATATATAAATATTTCTTCAAATTTTATCCAAATGGGTCAATAATTTATGAAAAATATTAAATTAATATTCATATTGGTAAAAGTTTTGTTTAATATGTAAATATTAATTTTGTTAAATATTAAAAATAAATAACTTTTTGACCCCACTTTCTCACCATCTCACATTTCTTCTTTCAATATTCTATATATACATATATATACATAAAATGAATTAAATTTACATATTATTTTCATAATATAATATAATAAATTAAATCATATAATATCTATTTATAAAAAAAAATATATTACTTATTTAATTAAACACTGAAAATGTAACACAACTATTCTATTGTTTGTATAAATATAAATTTTCATATGAAATTCCACATATACCCTTTAACACCCTCCCCATTCACAAATACGCCCGACTTCCGTATTCCCTCATCTCACTCCTCAACCTCTCGTTGCCGTCGTCACGCACCTACTCAGCCGCGTCTCCGGTTCAAACCATTGTCCCCATTGCATCGGAAAATATTCCCTCCATTTACTTCTCAGCTCTCTTCTTTCTCTCGCTCTGTCTATATCTCTCTCTGAGGGAACCCTAAACCCTGGCCCTTATCTTCCATGGTGAATTGGACCGTGCTCTCTGGATATTGATCATCACAATTGGCTGCAGAATTGAGTTTTTAGTAAGTTCTTCATCCGTTCAGTTTTATATTTTTAGATCTGTTTTGACAGCTTGAAAATTTAGAAGGAAAGTAAAATTCGAAAATGTTCGTGTGTTCACTTGATTGTGAAGGTTGGAATTTTACTTCTTTGGTTTTAGTGAAATCCTGGAAGTTTCTTCTTTTTCAGTTATGATTGTTGCTTCTTCTTTATCTAACATATGATTACGATTCGCTCGCCCTGATGTGGAAATTTTTGGTGAGTGCATTTTAAGATGTACAAGAGTGGGCATTTTGTCTTTATCTAATATATACAGTGCTGAGTCATTTTTCTACTACGGGTGTTATCCTGATGAGTTTGGCATCTTAATGCTAGAAACCATAGTGGAAAATTTTGTCTTCTTACTTCCATAATTCTTTGGCATAGCTGATAGCAGTGTGTAGGTTAGCAAAGAGGGTAGTTTCTGTTCATTGGCATGACGATATAAACAGGTCTATATGGACATAGATATGGATGCATTAAAGCTGTTTATTCCTTTTTATGGGAAATTTGAAGGTGGGAGGTAGGTCTGTTTTGGTAAATCAACAGAAGGATGCAGTCTTGGTGTTGTTAAGGAAAGAATGTGTTAGACCCATCGGGTCCTATCAGAATGTTCAGAAAATGCAATAATTTGCCCATTAGTCACATAATAGACGGTTGGGTCTGGGGGAGGAATTAAGCCATATCATTGGAAATCTGAGACAAAAAAAATATGAAACTGTGCTATGATAAAGGGTTGGAGGGCAGAAAGTTTCAGGGTAGCGGTTCCAGGTTCAATAGCATTCCTGCATAAAAAAGTAGAAAAAAACAGCTTGAAGTTGAGATGTTGATAGTTTTGTGAAGTGGGGGCTTAGGTGTGTAATAAGCTAATATAATTAAGACTTAAAAGTATTTGCAGTTAATCTAAGTTAGTAACTCTCAATACGATATTCATGCTTTTGTTTTCCATGTTTTTTTGTCAATCTTCTAGTGAATAAATCAGTTAGTGGACATCCAGGCATTTCCAGTGGAGGACCCATGTTATGCTGTTTTTTAAAGAGCAAAAGTTTCCTCAAGTGGTATAAATCTTCAATTTGATTCATCTAGTTTCTTTATTGAGATACTCTTATTTCCAAGTTCGTAGTTATCAGTCATATAGTTGTTAATGACTGCCTTTGCCTCCCACCTCTCTCCTCTTCCTCTTTCAGATTAGTATGCAGACAAATAACTCCGCTGCCTTGTTATGCAGTCAAATAAATGGCTGATCATTCCCTAGTCATAGCAGATGCATCTCTTACTTTAGCAGATCACACACTAGTGGACCCATCTCTCACAATACCCGATCATACACTTGTTGATTGTTCTCTTAATTTACCCGATCATACTCTTGTTGATAATACTCTTATCATAGCTGATCACACCCTAGTGATCGGGCAAGAATTCCCTGACATTGAAACATGTCGAAGAACAATGAAAGACATAGCTATTGCCCTACATTTCGATCTCCGGATCGTGAAATCAGATCGTAACAGATTTATAGCCAAATGCTCCAAAGAAGGTTGTCCATGGCGGGTCCACGTTGCAAAATGTCCTGGCATTCCAACCTTTACCATTAGGACCCTACATAGTGAACACACCTGTGAAGGAGTGAGAAATCTCCATCATCAACAAGCTTCTGTTGGATGGGTTGCTAGATCAGTAGCATCTCGGGTCCGGGATAATCCTCAATACAAACCGAAAGAGATCTTGCAAGATATCCGGGATCAGCATGGAGTTGCTGTTTCTTACATGCAAGCTTGGAGAGGGAAAGAACGGAGCATGGCTGCTCTTCATGGAACTTTCGAAGAAGGGTATCGTTTTCTTCCAGCGTATTGTGAGCAAGTTAGGAAAACAAACCCGGGTAGTATTGCCTCTGTTTTTGCTACTGGCCAAGAGAATTGCTTCCAAAGGTTGTTTATTTCTTACCGGGCTTCAATATATGGGTTTATAAATGCATGTAGGCCACTTATAGAACTCGACAAAGCACATCTTAAAGGGAAATACTTGGGGTTAGTGCTTTGTGCTGCTGCTGTTGATGCAGATGATTCATTGTTCCCTCTTGCTATTGCAATCGTTGATGTGGAATGTGATGAAAATTGGATGTGGTTTATGTCAGAACTACGGAAGCTTCTTGGAGTTAATACTGATATCATGCCAAGACTCACAGTCTTATCAGAGAGGCAAAGAGGTGTTGTAGACGCAGTGGACACTCACTTTCCTAGTGCTTTTCATGGCTTTTGCCTCCATTATGTCAGTGAAAATTTCCGGGCGACTTTCAAAAACACGAAGTTGGTGAATATTTTTTGGAATGCCGTTTATGCCCTCACTGCCGCGGAATTTGAAAGCAAGATTTCTGAGATGGTGGAGATATCCCAAGAAGTGATACCATGGTTTCAACACTTCCCTCCACAAATGTGGGCCGTAGCATATTTTGAGGGAATCCGATACGGTCATTTCACACTAGGGGTCACGGAGCTGTTATACAGCTGGGCCCTAGAGTGCCACGAGCTCCCTATCGTTCAGATGATGGAATATATTCGGACCCAAATGGCATCTTCCTTCAACGACCGCCGCAAATTGGGCCTCAGATGGGTCTCAATTCTCGTTCCATCTGCCGAAAAACGGATCTCGGAAGCCATATCAGACGCTCATTGCTACCAAGTGTTACGAGCAAACGAGGTCGAGTTCGAGATTGTCTCTACCGAACGGACAAACATTGTTGATATCCGGACCCGAGTATGTTCTTGTCGGAGATGGCAATTATATGGCTTGCCCTGTGCTCATGCTGCAGCCGCCCTAATCTCTTGTGGTCAAAACGTTCAACTATTTGCCGAGCGTTGTTTTACTGTAGCGAGTTATAGAGAAACTTATTCACAACTGATTTATCCTATTCCAGATAAGACTCTATGGAAGGAAATAGGGGTGGGAGGAGGAGGAGCAGAGGGTGGAGGGGTGAAAGTAGATATCGTTATAAGGCCTCCAAAAACAAGGCGGCCGCCTGGGAGGCCAAAGAAGAAGGTTCTTAGGGTGGAGAATTTGAAGCGGCCCAAGAGGGTTATACAATGTGGTCGTTGTCATGTGTTGGGTCATTCTCAAAAGAAATGCACCATGCCCATTTGAGCTTGTACTGGAATTGCCTGGTAAATATCTTCTTCTTCTCTTTAACCATCTTGTTTTTTAATTAGCTGTTATGAAATATGGTTGTATTTGTAATCTCATCAGTGAATGTTTTTTTACTTATTTAGTAGGGAGAATAAAGATTCAGTTCTTTTTCGGGTATTAGTTTGATCTGTTCATCTTTTTACGAGTACCTGAGATTCATTATGCTCCTATTTCTGTGAAGTTTAGAAATCTAAACCAGGATTAGCATAGTGTTGAGATAATGCTCTGATGCATCGCATAGCTCTTGTGTATCTGAGATTCGACATAAATTTCAATTTAAATGTTTGATTATCACTTTTGATCACAAGTTGATCTCTACTCAGATCCTTTTCTTCTACTTTATATTAAATTATACATTTTATTAATCAAATATGAGTGGAGAAATTTAGTTATCTTAAAATAAAATAAAAGATAAAATATAAAAAGTCAATCACTTGATCTTATATCAATTGATTTGAAACTACTTTTTGAGGAAACAGTTCTCTCTGTCCACTGTACCCTTCTGACCTTACTCTCTGGATTTGGGTTCTCTTCTTCTTTAGAATCCTCGACACTTTCTTGTTGTTCATGATCACTTGACTCATAATCTTTCACATCATTTTGATCTTCTTCACCAACTTCTGCACTATAGCTATCCCAATATTTACTCGCCTCATTTTCATCCGATCTAGCTTTGTCCACGATATAACAAGAGCATTGGGATTGAGTGTGAAGAAGACGATGGTTCTGATTATCGGGAGGTGATGATGAAGTAGCGACATCGTTAGGCGACATTGCGAGAAAACTTAGAGCTGTTACAACGTCGCTCATGAACGGACGAACTGCGGCTTCATCTTGTAAGCACATGGCTGCTATGGCCACTGCTTGATTTAGGTCTTTTTCTGGGAATTCTTTGTTCAAATATGGATCTGCTAAGTCCGGAAACTTTCGTGGGTCCCGGAAAAACGGTTGTGCCTGCAAAAAAAAAAAAAGTGTTACAACATATCAAATGTGTAACAAGTCAATTATATCAACATAGTACTGTCTGGTCAGTTAAAAACGACTGAAAATTAATATTTACCCAAGTAATTAGGTTTTGTTCATCAGTGGGGCCGATAGTACTAACTGCTTTTCTTCCTGTAATCAACTCGAGCATAAGAACTCCAAAACTGTAAATGTCAGACTTTGCGGTAAGAATTCCAGTGCTTGAATACTCTGGAGCACAGTAACCATAAGTACCGACTACTCTAGATGGCCCGTGCATCTTACTCTTACCCTTATCATCGTCCATATTAATGAGTCCGTAATCAACATCAAGGTTAGCATTAAACTCTTCGTCCAATAAAATGTTTGAGGGTTTCAAATCACGGTATATGATCGGTGGATTCACCTTATCATGCAAGTACTCCAATGCTCTTGCAACTCCTGACGCTATCTTGATACGAGTAAACCAATCTAATGGCTTTTTGTCCTCTCCAATATCTGAACAGTCAAGTCAAAAAGAGAATCTTACGATGAAAATGAAAAACATGATTGAAAATCATAATTAAAGAAAGAATTGGGATTACCTCGAAGATGTTTCTCTATGGAGCCTCCTGCCATGTATTCATAAACCAAAAGCCTTTGATCTCCATCTACACAGTAGCCAATGAGATTGACAAGATTTGGATGGTTCAAGTGACTTAACTTTTGGACCTGAAAAATGACCTCCTTGTTTCCTTGTAAACCATTTCTGTCAAGCTGCTTCACAGCCACCACCTAGTAATGATCAAACAATAACGTGCAGTACAATCTCATGCATACTTTATCCTTGCCCTTTAAATTGAAATTAGTCGTAAACAACTTATAAACCTGTTTCTTGGCTTTAAGCAAGCCCTTGTATACTCTTCCGAATCCACCTTCGCCGATAAGACAGTCGTTACGAAAGCTGTTGGTTGCAGTTGCTAGCTCCCGGAATGTAAACTTCTGGATGGAAATGTTTTCGGCTTCTGTATTTCGTTTTTGGATGATCTCTGCAAAAAATCATCATAGGTACATCAAGCCATGTCAAAGTAACCATGTTCATCAATATATAGCACGTAAAATTAATAACATGTATGTATTGTGCAATTGTATGTATACCAGGTGATTCATCGAGGTCGTCGTTGATTCTAGACATCTTATCTTTTAATCTATTACTCATTTGACACGAAAAACACGAAAAGCACTTCATAACTCTTGAAACTACATCAAAAAACCCTGCACATGTTGTAAGAACACATAGTTACTTACAAGAATTAATTGCAACATGAACAATAATAATCATATGAATCTTGATTAATTAACAAATCATATGTACATAGATAGATACGGACATATGTCTAAGAAAATTATATAAGATGTAAGAATTTTACGTACGCATGTGGAAAGAACAATTATGGTAATTCTATGATGAGGAAATGGATCTCAATCGATTGATGATCGATCGATCGAACGTCGTAACAAAATTAAAGCTCGATGAAACAATTGAGAAAGGCAGGCAGACAAGGGTTGAGGAAACTTTCACGGGGGCCCTTCAAAGAAGAAGTTGAAGGGACCCGGCCAGCCTCAGTCAGGGAGATAACAAAGAAGGATTAACAGAAGAAGAGGAGGATGAATCCATGTTTCACGTTTTGGAAAACGAATGTTGGATGTGAGGGACTTAATTTTCCTAATTAGACATGTCCCAAAAAAAAGGACAGATTGAGAGGAAACCATCTTTTTTTGAGCTGTCTTTTTTATATATACCAAGTAAATGTTTGGATTCAAATTAGTTTCAAAATCTTCATTTGTGTTTTGTTCCTTCCAGGCTAAATATGGAATAATGGTAGGATCATAGCTAATTCATTTTTTGTAGTTCAATTCCTTTGGAATTCAACGTCCAACAAACTTATACCTGCTTTAATCCATTGTGTGGCAGGCAGACCCGAGTCGAATTTCTAGGTAAGCAAAGCAATTTAGAAAAACGGACCCAACTTTATTAAATTCTTTCAGTTTTGTCCAAAATCTTCAAATTTTAGGATAGTATAGAGTCCCTTAATTAATGGGCCTCTAAAGAAAAATAATAATAATAATGAAAGTTTTAGCCCACTAAATTTGTTTCTTAAAAAAATGTACTCTTAATATATTTTTAATCAAAAAAAAATTAATAAAATTTAAAATAATCATAATATCCTCCTCGTCTTCTTCTTCCCACGCATGCCTTCCCCTTCTTCTTATTCTCGTGTTCTTCATCTCAAAAATTCATTTTTTTCAATCTGATTTCACTCATCTATCATTCATTATCCATTTTTCGACCACCGTTGATTGGGAAAAACATAGTATATATGTTTGAAGATATCTTTTTCATTTCTCTATCACATATCGATAGATCTTATGATAAAAATCATGGTTTTATCTTTATGCTGAACTTTCATTTCGTTCTGTAAGAGAAATGAAGAGATTTGAAGTTTGTAATGGATTATTAAAATATGGGTTTGAGTTGTTGTTACTCGATGGGTAGATGGATCGATACTCGATAAGCCCATCAAGCAACAATATGTAATTCTTCATATATATTTTTTCTTTATAATCAAGTTTACTGATTTGATTTTTTTTTCCCTTGTACAGAAATGAAAAATATCCCTTATACGTGGAGTTGATTCTAAAAACTCAATGAGATATATTTGGAAAAAAGCATCATCAACAACTTATTTTTTCTAATATTAATGATCTTTTTAGAAAAGACATACCCAATCTTTGTTCCTTGTACATTAATGAAATCACTTTTCGTAATCTTATTTTTTTATAGTAAATGAATGGGAATTTTTCTTTACAATCAATAGTAGTTTTCTTTGTGCCTTGTACAATCAAGAATTTTGATGTAATCAAACCTACTTACATATGGTATATAAAACTACTTGATATTATGATGAGTTTTTCTTCTATTTGAGTATTGAAAGTGCCTTCTAAGATCAAAGTGCCAATATTTAGGATCAAATATTAAATATTTATGATCAAAAGGTAAAACTTTTAGGGTGAAAAATTAAACATTTAAGATCAAATATTTAACTTCTTATGATCAAAAGTTCAACCTTTATGATCAAATGTCAAACTTTTAGGGTGAAAAGTTAAATATTTAAGTAAGATCAAATATATAACTTTTATGATCAAATATCAAACTTTTAAGGTCAAATATTAAATATTTAAGGTGAAAGATTTAACTTTAAAGTCAAATATTTAGAGTGAAAGGTTAAACATTTAAAATCAAATATTAAACATTTAAAATCGAATGTTTAACATTTAAGTAAAATGTTAGACATTTAAGGTCAAAAGATTTAATGTTTATGATCAAAGGTCAAACCTTTAAAGTTAAATGTTAAATATTAATGATCAAAGATCAAAAGGACGAAATATTAAATATTTAAGATAAAAGGTTTAATTTTTATGATCAAAATTTTAACTATCAAGGTCAAGTATTAGATATTTATAATCAAAGGTCAAACTTTTAGAGTGAAAAAATAAATATAAGATAAAATATTTAATCTTTAAGGTAAAATATTTAAGATCAAATGTTTAATCTTTGAAGTCAAAGGTTTAACCTTTAATATAAAATATAAAATATTTAAGGCGAAAAGTTTAACTTTTAAAATCAAAAATCAAAACTTTATGGTCAATGATATCAAAATTTTCATTATTCACAAGCAATGATATCAAGTCCTACATGATGAAACTTCAAAAATTCATGTATATCCTACAATCTCCTAAATTATATGTAGTATTCTCATTCATTTTCGACGACCATCTCGAATTCGAATGGATTAAAGCTGCAATCATCCTTTACATATCTCAACATGAATGAGGGCATTGATCCCTTAATCGCGATGCTCGATGAGTTTTGAATGTACCTAATGCTCTGACCTCAACGCGATGCTCAATTGATACGTCCAGGGCCCATCAAGTATCGAGAATACAAAACAAATATCTCTTATCTTAATGCTTGATGAGTATATTCAGAGCCCATCGGTCATCGAAAATACAAAACAAATATCTTTGACCTCAATGTTCTATGCTTTATATATGTCCAAATATTACTTGTAATACTTTTATCTTATAGGACATTTCACAAGGAATTCAACGAGCGGTCTTAAATCCTCCATCAAATCATGCACGTGTCTTCACGCGCCACTTCTTGCATGTGGGCATAATTCATCCATCACTATTCATTATTTTCAACCTCTAACGAGTTAATCCAAACTTATTTTCACCCTTTTCCGACCCATTTCGAATCCGAAACTCATTTTTAATGATTCGCTTATGAATTTTTTCAAATAATACAAGATTATAACTTGAAATTTCATCACGAATTATTATAAGGCCTCAATTAACATCAAACTTCATTTATATTCAAGAATTTGATATGATCTATCAAGCTCCATCAAAACTCGTATTACCAACCTAATGTGCATGCAGTGGTGTTAACGATAAAAGTGGGTAAACAAAATATAAATAAAGATGAAAAAGCCAACGCAATATTGGTAGACAAGCATTATGGCAAGCAAAAAAAAAAAACAAACACATGCCAACCTCTACTTCTCTTTAGGACTTTAAACACATTTGAGCCACTTAAACCACGTCAAAAGATCACATTGTCGATGCCGATGCCGATGCTGATGCCGATGCCGATCACTTTTTCTTTCTTTCCTTCCCCCTCCTTTATTTATTTTATTTATTTTAATTAATTAATTAATTTATTTATTTATAATACCCTTTTGAATTTCATTCTTAATTATTTATTGTTTATCCTTTTTGGAGCAACTTTTAATTATTAAGTACTTTGGTTCTAGGGATCTGTGTAATGCGGCTCAGATTCTGTACTTTAAATAGAGAATCTCTCATTTCTCATCTTCTTTGGGGGGTTTTTGGCCCATTCCAAAAAGAGAAAGATGCAAGAATTGATTGACATTTTCATTTCTAATTGTTGGAATTTATATAATTGGAGTATTTAGGTTAAGATTAGTTTAATATTCATATTAATTAAAATTAATTTTATAAAAAATTATATTTATAATTTTAAATTTAATTGTGTTGAAGTGATTTATTAAATTTATTTTAATATTATTTTATCTCCTCTTAATTTTATTTTTTTTATTAAAAAAATTTAAAAATAATTATATAAATAGTTGTGTTTATTGATTTTTAAAATAAAGTAAAGAATTTGAGGTGAAATTTTTCATTACAAAAAATTATTTTATAGTTAGAAAAATAAAAATTATTTTTTTAATTTTTTTGAATGTTGTTTTATTTTACCATTTAAAAAAAAAATTTTAAAAAAATTTGTTTAGAAATAGATAAAAATAATTATCGAATATAATTAATTATTAAAAAATTGATTTACATATATATATATATATATATATTTATTTATTTATTTATTCCCTTATTTCCTTTATCACACTTTCTAGAATATTTTGTCAAAGTCGAGTGTGTACACGTGTGTGTGTGTTTTTGTTCTGGCGACAAATACTGGAATGGAGACTTAAGCGCTAAGATTTTCTCGCCAGCTCTCTCTCTCTCTCTCTCTCTCTCTCTCTCTCTCAAACGAGAGATATCTATAAATAGCGAGGGATAGAGATTGACACAGCTCACCCACAAAACGAATCACATTACATATCCGATAATTTCAAACCGACTAAGCCTGCATTCCGTCGTCATCATTTCGAGAAACAAGTCAGAAGAAGAAGAGTACTGAGGAAAATGGAAACCGACATGAGGAATGGAAACTGCATCGTTGACAGTTACAGAGGCGGAGTGCTGGATTTCTCGGCGTTGCCTGAAGGATGCGTAGCGAATATACTCTCATTCACGACTCCGAAAGACGTTTGCAAGCTCTCTCTGGTTTCGACTACTTTCAGATCCGCTTCTGAATCCGACGCTGTTTGGGAATTCTTCATCCCTTCGGATTGTCTCTCTCATTTCTCTTCTGATTCCTCAATGCTTGCTATGAAGGATATCTACTTTCGCCTCTGCGATTCTCCTATCCTCATCGACGGTGGCAATAAGGTAATTCCACCTCCATTGATGATCTCCTCAATCGTTTCCTCTTTCTTTCTTTTTTTTTCCTGAAGTTTTTGTTTACCAGAGCCTTTCTCTGGACAAGGCGAGTGGGAAGAAATGTTATATGCTCTCTGCTAGGGATCTATCGATTGTTTGGGGCAGTACTCCAAGGTATTGGCGATGGATTTCACCTCACGGAGCCAGGTTTCTCTCTCTCTCTCTCTCTCTATCCCTATTTATATTCTCCCTGTAGTTCGATGGCCGTTATATTTCAACCCCTACCCCCTCTAAGCGATCAAATTTACAGGTTCGCGGAGGTGGCGGAGCTTATCGGAGTGTGCTGGCTGGAAATCAGAGGGAAAATCAGTACGTCGATTCTATCGCCGGCGACGTATTACTCAGTTTACGTAATCTTCAAGCGAACTACAGCGATCTACGGATTCCAGGACCAGCCATTAGAGGTGGCGGTGGGGCTAGCGGGAACAGAGAGTCACAAGCGTACGATCTATTTGGATCCGAGAGGGGGGTGGGGCCAAGCGGCGTCGTATCAGATAGTGCCACGCAGCAGTTTCTTGCGGTCTAACCAAAATCCAGGCGAGATTTGGGAGTGTCCAGCTCCAGCGGCGGGAAATAGAGAAAACGACAACCAGAATGAGGCTCAGGCACCTTCCGCCAAAGCCGCGTCGTCCCCCCTGAAACGGCGGAGAGATGGGTGGTTGGAGGTGGAGTTGGGAGAGTTCTTAAACCGAGGGATTCATGATGAGGAGTTGGAGATTAGCGTTTTGGAAGTAAAAGGTGGGAACTGGAAAGGTGGTCTTATTATTCAAGGGATCGATATCAGGCCTAAAGGGGTCGATTTTTAATTAAGTGAAACTAACAAGCTTTTTCTTTTTTGTACTTTGCTCCCTTTTTTTCAAAAAGTTATATCCCAAAACTTGTTTAATTTGTTGCCCGAGTTGCTGCCAATAGCGGAGTTTTTAATAATTGTTCTAAGCGTTTGATGACGTAAATTGCTTATAGAATGAAAACTGATGCCAAAAAGATAAGAAAAATAAAGGTAAGAGGACCAAAATGGAAAAAGTGAAACAAATAGATGAGCGAGGTGAAGAATATTAATAAAAATGATCTAGGTACACGAATATTTATTTATTACATTTTAACCCTCAAAAATTTAAACTTTTCTCTCCTTTCCAAAGATGCTTCACTACACTAGAGAGTCCATCACTTACTAACTAAGATCAAACATAAACATTGGTTCCTGAGAGAAGAATCATTGTCCACACACAGAAATTAGTAAACAACTTTGTAAGAATACATTGGAACTGGTTTGTACAATCATGTACTATATTCATTATAAACAAATGAGAAAATTTCGATGCATATCGGATAATGACTCTATCCCTTCTCATCGACGACGTGCACCGATGTAAGAGAGAACTTCTCATAAAATGAAAACCTCCTCCGGACGGACACACCTATAATCCCGGCAACAACATTTTGGAACCAACAAGATAATGTAATAATCTCTATTGAGGATTGAGGCCAAATCTATCTCAACTTTCTAAGAGCAGGTGCTTTACCAAACAAATTTTCTAACTCAGTAGCTTCCATTTTGAGCTGATCCAAAAGGTCCATCTCTTCTTTAGACAATTCTCTTATGAAATTCTCCTCGTCTCTTGTAAGCTCTTGAAACCCTTCAGCCAATCTCTGAAACAGAGTACTCTCTGTCTTCCCTACCTTCTCTACCTCTTCTTCTATCTCTTCAACTTCCCTAACAATTGTCTTCTCCCCTTTCTCCAATGCCTTCTCCAACCTCTCTACAATGGGTGGCTCGGGCCCACATGTATTATCCGTTTTTATGAACGTACTGAAGTCTCTCCCTATGCTCTTTGCTGCTTTTTCGAGATCTGGAACAATGCTTTCGGGCAAAACTGCACTTCTCGTGTACACTACGGCACCACCATAACCATCCCATGCATCATTTCTGCCTCTATAGTACACGAAAATGTAGTCGTCTGGTTTGTTCTCCAACTTGCTTGACAATATATACCTAAAAATGTAGTGTTTATTTGTTAAGAGTTGGACAACTGAGACTGATTCATCCAAAAGGTGAATGAGAAAAAACAAGTTAAATTACTAATTTCATCCCTATATTCTGCATCATCGTTCATTTTCGTCCTTACTATTTTCATCCTTAAAATATTCAAAAAGTCCACTTAGTCCCAAGCCACAGTTCATCTAGTTTTATGAACATATTAGATGATGTGGCGGCCATCTGACGTTCATTCCTTACGTGGATAGTTACATGGCATGGTAGTAGATGTTACACTATCACTCTTCACATATACATTGAATGCCACATTGCCACAATGGCATCATAATTTGCTAACCAAACTATTAAAAAGTTTCCAGGGACTAAAACGAAATCATCCGAGACATTTGTAAGGACCACGATGTACCAAAACAAAGAATAGGGACGAAAATGAACAATAGTGTAAACTCTAAAGTATAAGGATGAAAACTATAGTTTACCAGAGAAAAACTTTAGTGTACCTAAGGAAGAAAAAAAGAAAGAACAAGATTACTAGATTGAATAGAGAGATGTACCAGTCATCTTGATAGTGAAGATACTCATTATCGTGATTGTAAAGTATTCCGGGTTGGGCTGGATCCTGTACAAATCTTTGCACAGCAGATCTAGTAAAAAAACCAGTATCCGGAGTTTTTATTCTCCATGTTATATTCCCGAAAAGTTTATCGCCCTCCACATGAAACTCGTGCAATTGACAATCAAACGCGTCAAATGTCGGATTCAGACCTCTAGTGATATACCATTTCCCGTTAAAATCTGCAATGTTAAAGCTTTTAACAAGAACGGCCGGATCTGGGGCCGGAAATTCACCCAGATCGGATTTCTTAGGCACGCATTTCTTTCGAGATACGGCGCATTCGTTGAATTCATCCACCACGCTGTTTTCGAACAAGTCCCCACATTTAATCTGAAAAATTGAAAAGAGAGATGGGCTAATTTACCTTCTTAGCATATACATAAGTACCACCCCATCAGGCAGAGAGAAAAAGGGTGTCTGCTGACCTGGCATTCGGTTTCATCAGGTCGATTATTGCAGGTTTGGAGGCAGGCAACGTTAGCGGCACAGAGTGGATTTGCAATACATTTAGCAAGTTCTATCCTGATATAATAGACGAAAAATCCATTGGAAAATAAGAAACCAATAAGAAGAGAAAAGAGATCGACCGGTTATATGAAACTGAAAAGGGATGGATCAGAATTTTTACCGGCATTCCTTGAGCAAACAAGTACAAGTTTTGAGGGCATCTACTGCTTGGGCAGAAGGAATCACCATGAAAGTGCAAGCCAATATTGCTACTATTTTGATCAAGTGCAACTGGCTCCATTCTATCAAAAAGTAGAAAAATTCCTTCGCCTGAAAAGAGGATATATTTATGACCCAAAATGACAAAGTTAGTAACAAAAATTAAGACTGGATAGTGTCATGCAACTATGTGACAGAAAACCGTGTACCTGAGGTTTACTTGTACTAGTGCAATATGAAGGTGTCTTCTGTGATTGATAAGAGATGAGAGTTGAAGATTTGGACCTTGAAACACTAAAATTTGTACAAGATCTGATAAAGCGGATGTATCTTGATTTTCTACTGTCCGAACAAACTTTCACGACAACTAGATTCCGGCAATGAACTACCTTTCTCCTGTAAGAAAAAACATGGAAGCATTTGTAATTGTAGGGCCTAGAATGTCACCACTTACCTGAGAAACTAAAGAGCTAGGTAATTTAGCCGTTTGTTTTCCTCAAGTTAAGATCAATACGTAAATGGTATTATCAAAAAGATGGATTTTTATTCTCAACACAAATTACCCAAAACAAAAAATGAGTCGGGGGAAAAAAAACTCATCAACTTTCAGTTTCCCCTGCAAAAAAAAAGAAAACTACGAATTGGCAAATGCCCAGAAAAAACCTTGTATACATTGTTTAGGGAAATACCCATATAGCAATAGCATCTCCCTAAAACAATCACAAACCTATATCCTTAAATTCAATGGAAAGAAAACAGTTGTACTCAATGCTGCAAAAATGAGATGATGATAAAAACAAAATGAAAAAGAAAAAACATGTACCAAAATTTGACATACAAGACCTTGTGGAGGTGGAGGCAGGAAAGGAGGCGGATGAAGTGGAGGTGGAGCAGGACCATATGCTTTTCATTGCAAAAGCTTTCTACTCAATCGGTTGGCATACAAACAAAACAGCTGCCAGAGAAGAGAATAGAATAGAAGAGAAGGAGAGAAGATGAGAGGATACAAACTCGATTGGGTTTTGGACAAAATTGGAAAATGAAGCGACCCCATTTTAGATAAGACTCTGAAACTGTGTGGAAAAGATGCGAGTAACGTATACTTCTAACTTTTATCAATTTCCAAGCTTTGACTTCAATTGACTTTCACTGCAGCTGCTGCAGCATGTCATTTCCTTCATGTAAGTCGGTCGTCACCCATACTTGATACTACTACCTCTCAAGGCCCATGGCATGACATTCCAATTAGGCTTTATGGAAAAAGCTTCTTACCAATGTGGATTTGATGAGAGCTTGATAGACACTTTTCGGGACAATTTGCCATGGACAGGGCATGGTTTGGCCCTTTGTGTCTACGTCTGTAGTACAATGACAGAATCAGGCAACTTTTCTTGGCTATTTGACTTTGACATAGACCAAATTCTCAATTGCCGGAACACTTTTTACTCGAGCAATACCCTTTAATTAATCAACAACTCTTTAACTACTTTTCGGACCAAATTTGCCATACTCATACGTCATTGAACAAAATTGAATCCAAAGAAGCTCCAGCTGGAGGCCGTGACATCTCCATTAATGCATGATATTGATGCATGCAGCAGTAGCACTACAGAGCTGGCTCTAGCCCGCCCACGTCAAAAGAAAAGAGCCTACGTAATCAACTTGGTGCTTATGTGGCATTACCATAAAGTTTGCATGAGAACAATCACATCTTACTTAGAATGAGTTGCTGTTGGAAGTTGTAAAACATATAAGCTAATCATAGATACTAATTTGAAAACATAGTATGATCAAGCTGTGCTTAAGGAAGTTATGCACATTAGACATCATCACTTATCCAATAAATTAGGCTAAGCCGCTAAAGTTGTCTCTAGCACTCTTTTTGTGCACGAGAAGTAGTACTATATCTATCGCCATTAATTTCTCTTTTTGTCGCTAATAAGCGTGCTTTTTGGATGCAGAAAAGCAAGTGATCACAATGCCATGAATTCTAGCCTATAATTTATTAAAAAGAAAAAAGAAAAATTAGGTAAGATTTCAAAAGAGATCAAACACAAAGAAGAAACCTTACCCACTTATTAAAAAGGACCCCTTGACCAAAAAGACAGATCTCATTATTTTGTTTCGCTCATGCACAATCTTAATTACCTTGATCGTAAATTACAAACCCATCTTACTTAGTGCGACACATAAACTTCGATCCGACATGTGCTTTCAATTCTTTAGGAGCAAACGATTCACGATTGAAATAAGACGTTCATGTATTCATGTGCTTCAATTAATGACCCCTACATGTCAATAAGACGTCGTATCTTTTAAATTGATGAGCATAAAAAACCAATTCATGTCCAAATTTGAACTAGATTTATAATTATTAGACAGATTTGATTCATATTGATCCCTTCTATGTATAACTCCTTATGGACATGGAAGAATCTAATCATTTCACTAATGAGAGGAAAAAAAGTAAATAAAAAGTAGCCCCATATTTTGTCAATGCAAATATTTGCCTTCGGTAAGAATCCAATTCAGTGTGTTTCCTTTCCTACCCACCAAGAAGCTTAACTCCATTGGAGAACAAGCATGCAACATGTCTTTCTCACCTGTCCTCTTTTTTTTTTTTCTTGTCACCAGCGCATGATGCATGTCTGGAGATCTGATTCGGTCAGGAGTCATGAGCTTTCTTAATTCCTCTCCTTTTCTTGCTTGTTATTTTCAAGTTACAAACACTACTTATTAAACACGTTTATATGTATGTATACAAATTATAAGTGATGAATGCATAGAATCCGCAATACTATGAAATGAAGTGAAAACCAGCAGAAACAAGAATTAGCAGGCAACAATACTATTGCCAATGTACGGAAACGATCAACAACCAACAAACCGGATGATATAGATGGCAATGAAGCTATAATATGTATTACTAACTAACGAATAATGTGTACAAAAAATTGTTAATTAGTTTTCATTCATTACTAGGAGTAAGCATACCAGCTTTAAGCAATCTGACCATGATTGCATCAGCCTTTCTAGTCGCCCTCATATTTCCATACTTTGTTAGCTTCGAGACTGTATAGATGCCATCCTTCTCCTTGCTTATCTCATTCAATTTCGTCCCGTCCCACTCACAATCTGACCATGATAAATCCTTGCTTAAGACGTTACAGCCAAAAGAAACAGCAAATTCAGATTTTCAATGAAACTGAAAATTTTCCTTCACATTTCAAGAAATCAAGAACTGCATCTATAGTATCGCGGTATTACTACAGTACCATGAACTAAAGCAGAGCAGAGAACACGAATTTGAGAAAATCAAAACAACCAGAAAGATAAACAGAAAATACCAAAATGTTTGAAAATTTGCAGGAAAAAGAGGGGGAGAGAAAATAAAATGGAAGCAGAACCTGGCCAGTGGACACGATAACAGGGTCTCTCATCAACTCCTTGGAAATGGGGCATTTGAATCCGTCAGGAACTTCCAAATCAGAAGAAGATTTATCGGATTTCTATTCCATCAAAGCAGATAACGTCTTAATGGCCTCCTCCAGCGTTTCGATCCCATAACCATCGTCGTCTTCTGCTTCAATAATTATCTTCACCAGTCGCTGCAATTCCTTCTTCAAATCCATAGCTCTTGCTTACATGTCTTCTTTCGTCATTTGCAAAATGACCCACAACAACGAAAAAAACGAAAATCCGAGAAACAGAAAATGGTTCTTTTGAAAACTCACCCAACTGCCGCCATAGCTGCAGTTTCTGCCATTCTAATCCTTCTTGATCTTATTTCGTTTCTTTTCTCAGCAACAAGTCCCTTTCCTTTCTTTTCTACTCTTTTCCTTTCCTTTTTTACTGTCTTTTCATTTCTGTGGGTTGGTGAAACGGAAGAAGGAGTGAAGCGGATAAGGAATGAATCATGTATTGTTGCAGAGAGAGAGAGAGAGAGGGAGAACAATCTAAGGTCACAAAAAAGGTGAGTGTGTTCCACCTCCCCCACTAGATTTTATACAGGACTTAGTTGACACGTCTGCCCATACCATAAATTTCTTCCCATGTCAGCAGATTCCCCCCCACTAGATTTTATACAGGACTTATGTTTGACTTTTAGAGATTAGTGCCGGAGAAATGAAATTCACGTAGTAATCAATTACGCAACATCAAAACATGACCTCATGTTTTATTTCGTGGCTTAAAATGTGCCCAATATTTTCCAACATGTAAACTCTTTGTCTTGTTGTTTCATACAACTCAGAGTTTGATTTCGCGGGTCGCGAGTCATTTTCTGTTGCCTACCGTGCGAGCCTTGTCCATAGATCATCGGGTAATAGGCCTAAAGATCTCCTTTCTATTTTAGAATACATGTTAGAGCCCAACTTAACACTGTCAGTAGGACGAACTTTTATGATACTTTATAATCTGTATTAAAATATGATAACTTAATTATATAATTTAACTGATATATGAATATGACTTAAAGGGGAATTATAGGTCTAAACTCAATTTTAATATTATATATATATATATATATATAAAGAATAAACTAACATTACAATTTAGTATTGAGACTAAAAACAAGTATGATAGTGATGATGATATAGAAGAATAAAGTATGGAGATTGAAATAGTAATTTAACAGCATTGAGTAAAGGAAGAATTGAAATCCATGAAGGAGAAAGAAGAACAAAATGCTAAAGGAGAGAGAACAGCTTCGCAAATATAAGAGAAAAATAATTGTTTTTAAGTGGTTTTGGAATCTAAGGCAAGGATAGTTGAGAGATTCATGGGGTTCATATGTCTAAGAGAGCCGTTCATTATTTGTTGCACGATAAGCCGGTTTGCTCTTTCAGACGGATGGAATGGATCCCAAAATGCATAGATATCTCTGTTCGGGCACAGGTTTGAAGCTGCAGTGCATACTCCCAGTCCATTGTATGGTCCTTGACCACAACATGCCACTTTTGATGTAACAAATCCTGCACATAATTGATATCATATGAGCTTCTTTTTCAATTAGTTTGCTTATGAATGGATCAAATTTGAATTTTAGACTATAAGGGTCGTAGAAATGTGAAATTAGAAAGAATAGAGGTATTATGGTAAATACCGTATGCTCGAGGGTTAGTGACGAAATTATTATTCATAATCTGGGTGTTAGCACTAATGAAAACATCAGCTCGTAGCTGAGCATTAAGTCCTCTTAACATGCGTCCAAGTTGTGGATTGAACAGACCAGCAGCTTGTTGAAGCTCAGCTGCACATTGCCCATTTGTACTACGTTGGGCCAATTCTGCAGGTGCACAGCCCAATGGGCCTGTACCCGTTACAAGAACTCTTCTTGCTCCAAGGTCATGCAAGTTCTGAATCACCAATCAAATGAACCACATCTTCTATGTTTAGTTAGTCTCTTCTTAATTAATTAGAACTGATTAGTAATTTTTTCTTAATTAACTTTTACCAGTAGAATCTTGCGGTACTCAGAAATGAGATAGTTAACGTAATCATGCATAGAGAACTGAAGTGATCTAGCAGAGCAAGAGACCAAGTAGTAGTTGTTAACAAAATCATTACCACCAACTGTAATTAGGACAAGAGCTCCATTTACAAGTTGCTTTGTTCTTCTTGATCCAATTCGAGAAGCCAACCTCTGCTGGTATTGTTGAAAGTACTCCAACTGCTGGAACATCCTTGTTATGTTTAACTATGCCCGGAAACGAAAATTACGATTTAATCAGTATTAATTACAGTAGTATGATGACTAAAATGATAATTTTAAGCAGATAGATTAATGTAATTGTACTTACGAATTGAACTCCAGTATCATTTAGAATTCCGATGCCGGCAGAAGCGAAATTGGCACCGTCAAGTAGCCTTCGGCCATTGAGTCGAGGGTTTAAGTATGGCAGCAATAATCTCGAGCTGAGATGTTGACCTAGATTCATTAAAGCACACATTTTAGTTAAAATTTGGCATATACAAAATTAAGAAAACGACATCAAGAAGGAGGCTTTACATTTAAAGTCAAAACGACAATTTGTTTACCGGCCAAAAGATTCATTGAAGAACTATCATATCATCTAGATTTGATACTTACATTTAGGATAAGGTTTCTTTGCCCACATTAAGATAGACAGTTGGACCAATAAGAAGTTGCCATCTTAACATGTATGTTAACTTCTTTTTTCCAATTTTTGTGTGGACCCACTTAGATGACAAAGTATTATATGTATACTAGACGTGATCATGCTTAATTCCTAGCCAAAAGAACCTAAAAGAAGAAAACAAATATAAAAGAACAAGAACAGAAGAGAAGGAAATCAACTAATAAAATCGGGAATGTTTAAGCCATTAGAGAAACGGCCGGTAGGTCTATGAGTAGGAAAATCGATGCCATAAGGCGGCGAATCGGCTCGAGCTGTGGTTGCTAGGAAGTTGTTATTGCCATTATCAACCAATGAATCTCCAAACACAAAGAAAGCCCTTGCAGCTTCTATTTGAACATAATTATTAAGACTTCCCAATACAATGAATGCTAGAACACAAATAGTAACACCATTCTTCCATACATCTAACCCCATTGAACTGGCCATATAGCAACTGTTTTTGGGTGAGGAACAAAGTGAAGAAACTAATGTTTAGAGAATGAAAAGAGGAGGGAAAAGAGGAACTGATTTTTTGATTGTAGAATGAGCAAAGGGGGGCTTTAAATAGGTAGGGGCGATGATTAATTGGAAAATGAGTGATCAAGACACGAAGAGACAATGGATGTAATAAAGTAAGGGTGGTTGTATGTGATATGGAAAATATTATGAGGACAGGCAAATTAGTAATACTTCAACCAAAAGCCACATCAACAAAATCTAGATTCAGATAACCTCGGGTTCGTTATCATGATTTATGCTCGTTGCATACTTTGATTCACTGCTGTCCGTAGCTTGCCGTGTCGGAATTTTTGAGCTGCCTACACAAAGGCTGTGCAGGTTTTCTAATACGTACCTTCTTCCTAAATTAATTTATAATAGTATTAGTAATATTATTATATTATTTTTGAAAACTTTCAGTATTTTATGATATAATTAATCAAATTTTATTTTGTAATATAATTTTTCTTAATTTAATGATATTATTTATAATTATAATAAATTAACTCGTTTATATTCAATCTCGTTCCGATTCCGATTCGACCGTTGCTTCTCACCCTATATTAGGTCAATATAAGAATGTTTTAGATATAAATTGATATTTTGGTTGAGAAAGAGGTCGTTTTCATGAAATTAAACATACATTTTGGTGAGCGAAATTAATAGCATGTTTCATTACTTGTATACCATGTTCTAACTTAGTAAGGGACCCAAATTGTTATATTGACATTAAGGCCTATGGTACCCCTTTCATTCACTTCAACATGTGAAAATAGAGATGAAAACTTAAACAAAAATGAGCAGTAGATATATGCATGATCAGGGCTTTATAATTTCCAACTACTCTACAACAACAATAATATATCTTGCAGCAAACGAGTTAAAAACATGTCCAACACTTCAACTAACGTACCTTCTTACCCCACTCGAGTTTTTACTATCAAACGGTTCCATCTATATCTTTTCAGCTAACTTTTCAGGCACATAAATATTGCATATGGGTAAAAACTAATTGAATTGTTAGAAAAATATAGTTTCTTGTTTCTCATGCTAACGTTATATTTGTTTAAGGATTAATCGATCTTTTAGTTCGATAACACATTCTTATTTAAGAGTCGGTTTATCTTAACAGTTTTAGATCGAACTAGATTTCTGAAACCGATCAAATTTTTAATGTTAAGTTAGATTTAAATTGATATGTCGTATTTATTTAAAAATTTGAAAAATTATTAAGTTAAATTAAAATGAAGTTTTAACACTTAAAAATGATGAGATTTGGATTTGTCAAGCAAAAGTTAAAATGATGTTATTAGGCCAAGAGTTGTTACCTACCATGTTGAGCAAATATTATTGCCATCTATATCATGTACAAGTTATGTATATTTAATTCTGACAACTAAAGTGGTTGATGTTAATTAGTAGATCATGTATCATTAAGGATACCAAGAAGGGCCCAAGCCTTCATTTTACCTCTCTTGAGCTTGAGACTTCTCCTCACTTGCAAGCTCAAGAATACGTTGATTTCCTAATTTGGTTACATGGAAAAAACAATGTAATGCATCTTGTGTACGTAATCTTTTATCATTTGATGGTGCGTTTTGATCTAATTCAATATATTCTACGCCTTCATTGCACGGATAAATAATTTGTAGACAGAAGAGTGGAACTTATTAAGGATGATGCACTACGATTTAAACAACTCAAAACTCAAACAAACCACACGTTTCTGCTCTGACATTACGTACAGCAAATTCTAACTGGGTTTAACATTATCAAATGATCGCTCTTAAATCAAGGATTGAAACCAAAAATTAACAAGCAGATCGCAATGAACAATCATGATTTGAGACATTAAACATATAGTCAAATCACTCTTATATTAAAACAAAAGACAAGGAGACAACTGATGAATTGATCAGGTCCGGTCCGAGTCCAGAGCCATGATAGTGCTGAGATTCATTGGGCTCATGTAATGAGGGGATCCAGTCAGAATCTGCTGGACGATGATCCTGTTTGCCTTCTCAGATGGATGAAATGGGTCCCAAAATGCGTATAGGTCTCTGTTCGGACACAAGTTGGACAATCCGGTGCAAAGCCCAATTCCATTGTAAGGCCCTTGCCCACAACATGCCACCTTTGATGTGATAAATCCTGTCCCAAGTTATTGCACATTCGGTTTTGTTAGTTATCACGTGACATCATCTCTATCATCTAAAAATGCGTATGGATTCACGTGACTTCTAACTAAGTAACATATCATGCTATATACTATCAAGAAACAAATGCAATTTCATACCATATGCTTGGGGATCAGAAACAAAATCCATGTGCATTTGCTGTGTGTTAGCGGCAATGAAGACTTGTCCGCCGATTTCATTGTTGAGTTGGTTTATCATTTGTCTAAGCCGCGGATTGAACAGAGCTGCAGCTCGTTGGAGCTCGACGGCACACTCGCCGTTTCTGCTACGCATGGCCAATTCTGCCGGAACACAACCAAGTGGTCCCGTTCCTGTAACCAGTACTCGCCTTGCTCCCAGATCAAACAGTCTCTGCAACCACCAATCCATAACTCATCTTAATCAATGTCCAACTTCGGCGAAACATTAGCATGTTATACGACTAAGTCAAAATATTAAAACTCTTGTTCCCAACTTTAATTTGAGAATTGGGTTTATTCGATTACAAATTCTTAGGTCAACTCGTTTCCTTTTACTTTTACACATGAGTAGGACTGACAATTCATTCAATTAAAAACGTTACAAAAGGTTTTTCTGTTTCTAATGAAAAGAAAAAAGCAGGAATAAGATGTACTCGCCTGTCACACAGGCATTCTGGCCTTGCAAAGCATGCATTTATGGAAGTGCTAAAGAAAACAGTGTAAAGCACATGAAAAGTCTTGTAGTACAATACCTACCTGTCTCCTCTCGACCTCAAAATCATAAATAACTATACACCTTCTTCCCATTATCTTATTTCCTACTTTCCTGTGATATATATTCTGTTGCCAACGTTACCTCACATTAACTATATTATATGCTAGCAAGTGTTACATGTTTACTTTAGTACTCTATAGTAACTGTGCATGCAGGACTAATATTTCTTATTTTGTTTACCCAATTTATCAAATCAAACTATAAGTATTTCTGATCATAGATCTAGAAAAGATATGCGAATTTAATCGGAAGGTTGGAGTGACAGTCACCTGTAAGATTTTGCGGTACTCGGAAATGAGATAGACGACATAGTCAGGGAGAGAGAATTGGCGAGATCTTGCTGAGAATGGGACCAAGTAGTAGTTGTTCACGAAGTCATTGCCGCCAAGAGTAATGAGCACTAGGGCCCCATTTACTAGCCTTCTCGTCTCTTCCGCTCCGATTAGAGAACTCACCCTGCTTTGGTACTGTTGAAAGTACTCCAATTGCTTGTAAATTCGGATTATGTTTAGCTGCAAAATGAACATAGAATCAATAATAGCTTAGATCTTTTGTTTTAGGACTTCATTTTTTGGTTCACATAATTAAGCATGCCCATGACTAAGTGTTTGGTCCTAATAAGAGCTATTTATTGTATAAGACATGTTTTGAACTATCAAAAACATCACAAAAATGATATGATTAACCTTAGCAAGCAATGAACAAAGCTAGATTAGTGCTTACAAATTGAATTCCTGTGTCATTAAGAATCCCAATTCCAGCAGAAGCAAAGTTAGCACCGACTAGCAGTCTTTGTCCGGAAAGCAGTGGACTCAAATATGGTAATGTGGGTTCCGACCCAATTCTCTCACCTGAAAGTACAAAAGTTAGACAGCATTGCTTATATCAAACACAATTTAGAAAATTTTTACAATGAAGTTAAACAAAGGTGAAAAGTGAGGTAACCCTACTGATAATGTCAGGAATATTGAGCCCGTTAGAGAACCGGCCAGTCGGTATATGAGTCGGATAATCAATCCCATAAGGGTAAGAGTCGGCCCTAGCCGTGGTGGCTAAGAAGTCATTGTTGCCACTGTCCACAAGAGAGTCTCCAAAAACGAAGAAAGCTCGAGCCTCTGCTTGATTAGAAATGCAAAAGAGAATTAGCGCTAAAGTACTTAGCAAAGAAGCTAAGATAGAGTAGGTATCCATTATGATGATGATATAATGATGGGAAAGATTATGATCTTGGTATGATGGGTTGATGGGTTTATATAAGTCAATTGTAAGCACATTAATTACTGATTCCAGCTACCTCCATTGGAAGTTGATGAAAGTAGAACCCTCTTACTAGGGAAGCTGAGGGAAGCTGTAGCTACTCAAATGTACTACTTACTTAATATAAGACCAATAATAATGGATGAATGAATGATTCGTTTTTAGCATAGTATCGATAGTAAACCGGACAGTCGTCTAATTGTTTGATCTGTATTATCAAAATAATTAAGTTATGAAAACTTTGTAATAACAATTCTTAGCTAGAAAATGATGTCGGTTGATTGATGTCGGTCGGTCGATAGAGTAGTATGGCATGAGAAACATGTATTATGTCATTATGGATAAAGGCATTATCCATATATTATGAAACTAACTATGAATATCACTTCTAAAATATCATAAATTTATAGTCAATTTTTTGTGGTATGCGTATCCATCGAAAAAGGTTGCTATTAATAATTGTGATGTTATGTTTTGAACAATATTAAACAATTTTTTTTGGTCACATTTGGGCACATTGGCATATACCATCGCTCTCACTCATTTTCCTAAAGTTTTTTTAGGCAGTCTTGATCCCATTATGATCGATACACAAATCTATGCTGAAAGCTATACTCATGATTTCACTAAGTACACTACTATTTTACTAATACAATTTTGTAAGGACATGATTTAGGGAAAGAATCTAAATCAAACTATTAACAACATAATAAATAGAAATAATGTAAAGAAATCATTTAAATTTTCTTACATTTTTTTCACTTAACGTGTATCGAGCAGTCGTATGATCTATCTAGACTTCTTATCCTTAGACTAGATGCAATGCACGAATTTTTCTATTTCACAAAAACAAGCAAGATCTTTTGTTAAAAAATGTAGGGACTTCTAAATTAAACTAATCACTATGTACGTAGTTAGCACATATGTAATTAGAACTTTAGAAGACATCTAAAACCCAAAAGAGAAGATGTAACCAACTTAAACGGGCTACGATTAATCATCTTAATACATTTTGGTTATCATATATTATAGTACAATATATTATAATATAAAGTAAATTCAGAAAGCATTCAAGTCCATTATGCATTTGACCTAAATTTGCAGCTCGAGGTCCTCGTATCTTTATGTCGCGGAAAATTAGATACATGTAGAAGCTGTTTTTTTGTCCGTCCAATGCAATCAAAATTAATGGTGTGCAAAAAACAAAAACAAAAACAAAACCAACATGTCGTTTTCAATTTTCGTCAACAACATTAACAATGTCGATCTACCCTAACTTACTGCCTTAATATCTTATTCATGTAATAAAGCAAAATTTACAAACATTCACACGCACAGCTTCTTAATAATCACCCTACTTTCACAGTAATTATTTATTACCATTCCGCTAGAGGAAAAATTTATCACCCACCACTTCTAATTAAAACGTAAATTAATACCTAAACCTAATCAATCACTAATCAATCAAGTTTGATTCTTCTCTAATGAGCTTGATTTAGAGTGACAATGGTTGAGTAGTGAGTGGTTAATTAAAGAAGGGGTTGGCTGGCTTGATAGGTAGCTCGACCAATGAAAACGAGAGATTATTAAAAGTGCCCACGTGAGTATAATAAATGGGTTGGGGCAGGTGCTACAGAAATGTATGTTTTGGCATTTGGCATTTCTTCCCCCTCTTTCATTTGCATAGTTTAGTACTATTCGAAGATAGGGGATTCATTTACTTAACATGACCTAAACATGTTTCGTACAATTTAATATAGAACTAAGTGCTGATATTAATATTCGATTAGCTAAAAATTTTAATTAATTATAATTTTAAAAAATTTTAACTAAAGAAAAAATTCATTCAAAAAAATCAATCCAATAAAGAAATGAAATCTAAAACTTTAAAATCTCATCCATTTTTTTTTTACAAAACCGATACGAGATATGCGATTCACTGGACATAAAATTTAGAGCTAGCTGACTAGAAGAAGGTTCGGTGAATTCTTGAAAAATGTAATCAATCATACGCCACTTGCGTAAACAGCAACAGGATTCCCATTAATGTAAGGAGATGTGATCCCATTCCATGATGAAATGTACAAATATCAATCTGTATTGTGTACGCTGCTGCATGCATGCATGCATGCAGATCTAGCTAGTATGAAGGCTTACAATGATTTTCTTCTCTCACTGTCTCTTTTTCGTTACCATAATTGATAAGACGTTAACGTAAAACACTGGATGTTTTTTTATTTATTAGGGCATTAAGAATCAGTAGTATTGAATGCTATCAAAAGCAGACCAGAAGGGAATATAGTGATATTACGAACTCCGAGATGATATGGAAGAATGTTACCCGATTTACATGGTTTCTGGCACATGCATGCATAAGCCTTCACTGCAAATATGGATGTGTATGGGCTCCGGATATCAAGTCCGAGACGTGTGAAAAATTGGTAAGGAAAAATGACTTCTCATCGTCTACGTTCTTACAATAAGTAACAGTTTTCACTTAAAAACATGCACTAATCTCTCTCACACGTAGTAAATCCTAACATATACATACAATTAGGGACATGTATTGTATACAACAAGTACCATTGTCACATGCATCTGTATGTTTCAACTTTTGTCGAAATGGATTCCCTTATGGGTGGGGTCCCATCGGGTCGGAGTTTTAAAGAGATTCCAAATTCATGGGCCCAGAATTATGAACATCGTGAATGCCATATCCAAGACGATGTTGTAAGCCCATAACCTAAACATTCTACCAATCAAAGCCCAATTTCTTCTTTTTACTTAGCAAGTACACTTATCAAAGGGCTAGAACAAAACAAAACAGAAGATCTATGCAGTATGCACCACTGAGCTACGTGGAGCAGAGGATGACGCTATCCACACGAAGAGTGATATTGTTCTGACATGGCAACGCCCCATTGGCCAACCCAAAGTTGAGAATTTCCTGTGGACCAAATAATCCTAGAAAAAATATGAGAAAGTAGATTAGTTTTTCTTGCAATCCATTGGATGTTATCATCTCATTATTTTTTTATTTACATATTTATTATTTCTTATCCAAAGGGCTAGAAAAAAAGTTAACAAACAACTAGTGCAACACAAAACAAATGGCTACTTGTAAAATGGCCTGCGTTGCCTCTGGAATTGTGTTCGCATCAGGTTTGGCATCAAACGCAGGTTCCTCATCTAGGAATTCTGGAGTTTCCTTTCCCAAATTTAACGGGAACAATCGTTCAGGAAAGCTAGTGGTTCGTGCCGCAGAAGAAGGGGCGTCGCCGCCAGCTGCTGCTGCTGGTGCTGCCACTACTACCAAGGATGCTCCAGCTGGAGATGCCAAGACTAAGCCACCTCCAATTGGACCCAAGAGAGGCACTAAGGTATGTATAAGTTAACTATCTTTTGGAACTAATTACTCTTCTTTATCAAGTCCTTCATTAGATTTTTTTTTAATAATACTTTGCAAACTCTTGTCTTCTCCGCCCCTATTCAGAAACTATATATATATATCAGAGGGATCCACCTAAAGTTTCTCTTATTAAAGATTAAAGAATATTCTTTAATGATCATATATCATATTGCAACAGGTGAGAATTCTAAGGAGAGAATCATACTGGCACAACGATATTGGATCCGTTGTGGCCGTCGACCAGGTTAAACTCTTTACTTTTTGTGCCAAAAAAAAAAAACGAAAAAACCAACTTCCAATTTGAATTAGAAGGCTAATAATGCCCATGATGTTATTGTTGATGCAGGACCCAAAATCAAGGTACCCAGTGGTGGTTAGGTTTAACAAAGTAAACTATGCAAATGTGTCAACTAATAACTATGCGCTTGATGAGATTAAGGAAGTCTAAGTTAAGTAATTAGTGAGCTTTTTCTTAATCATGTAAGTAAATTCAAGGACAAGTACCATATTGTGTATCACTCTCTTATTTTTAATTTTCCTCCTTATAATATGTTTCCATCTTCCTCAACTTCTCCCAAATTGTTTCAAATCATTTGTAAGTCGATAATAGTAAATTCCCGTTTTATATGCGCAGAAGTGAACCTCGAGTAGCTGATGGGTGACCATATAGATTTCTATTACAGTAAATGACTGGACTAAACCCAATTCTTTTGGTCAAGATGCTATCTGTCTTGTCTAAACTATAATGAGCTTCTTTATTTGGTACAATTCCTGCCGCCAAATTTGATTTCACAGTAAACTTTTCTAAGGTAGTGTTTATCTTTGTAAGTAGATGTATGCTATATGATTACCTGCATCTTCAAGATTTTCACTTTCTTCTTCAAGTTGAGTGCTGCTTCAAAGTACTTGACTTGGTCGAGACCCGAACACGTTCCATATTTTAACCAGTTATGCGACCATTCGTTTACGTTGTCGTTCAAGATTTACCTTTTGCTCCCACGTTACAATCTGGAACTATATCAATTAAAAAAATGAAAATAAAATAAGATAGGGTTATGTCACATCCCGTTCACTCTCTTATCTTCATTATTTTAGGTTTATAATAACTTGCAAAATGTTATTGCTGCCCATTTTAATGGCACAGTTGAATCAGGAATATGAAAAATCATAGAATAGATCTCCTTTAGGGGATATTCTTAGACGAGATTCAATCAAAACCCTCCTTTATATATTTATAAGGGCCATGACATTAAACCTATTTTAAAGACCATAGGAACTAAAGAAAATGGATTCATATTTTTTCATCAATTGATATAGGATTTTGATCCAAGGGTGTAACTCAGGTGTAGTAGCAATTGACTTGACTCTCGGGTGATTTCATGATTTGAATTCTGAATACGTTATGTCTAAGATAATATATTTCTAGTGCCAGTTTTGTAAGATTTGAATTCTTATCATGAATGGGGTGTAGAAGAGTTCACATATTTAAATATATTTTTTTTAATTATATAATAATAGTAAACATAATAAATGATGTTGGAGGACGTGGCAACATATTTATATGTTATATAGATCCTTTGATTCTTTGAAAGGCCAATGGTTATATAGTTACGTGAACGATGAAACTGTATCTATAATAACATGCTTCCTCCCTAAATATGTCTTGTTGTTAGGTGTCTTGTTTGTCCACTTTGACTTTGTCTTGGTGAAACAAAACAGAGCAAAATAAATAAACAAAGCACAGTAGTTATGAATTGGCTAGGGCTTACGTAATTGTCATCTCACTATATATGATCTTGTAATTAAGTATGAGAGGAAATTTGACCAATACTTGTGTCACAATCATCTGATGTGGCAACACCATAAAATAATATCTAAGAAAAATTGACATACGTTGTTTAATTTCATTTGATCGATGCCCCTCTAGGTAGTTTGACTGCCCCCTCAGAATTCCCAAAAGGCTCCTAATCCATTTACTAATGATTTTGCCAAAACAAGCTACTTTCGGTTTCTTTTTCCTTTGTTTTCTAGACAGATCAAATTAAAAACCAATTTATATGGCCCCATCGATTGTGTGTTTGGCTCCAATTTGTCATGTTTTAAAGGAAAATTGATATCTAGATCCCCTGCCAATGCCCCTATGTTGGTGAACATGATTCCAACATACTTTCTCTTGTTTGATTACCAATTGGCATGGATGCCAAAAGAGCAACCACTGTGTAAGTGCTGTAACTTTCCTTAAACTTTTGACTAAGTATATGACATCGGCAGTTAATTGTTGGATTAATCTGAATTAAAAACGACTGTCGGTTCTTTCTTTATGCTTCCCATAGTAAAAACACGTGCAAATTAAAACAGTAAAAAACACATATAATGATAGTCTTGGTGATATACAAATCTCCCTTATTATACAATATCTAGTCCTTGCACTATAATGGCCTTCACCATCCTACTTCACCATCTCAAAGTCCTCCCCATCATGGCCTCCCTTCCTTGCTCGGCTTCCGACTTGGTCCCCCTCCTTGACGCCAACTGAAATGCTTCTGCCACCGCCATAGCAGACTTCTTCTGTTTCTGGTTCGACACGATTTCCAATAAAATCACTGACACGACTTATGCCGTGGACACCACATACCTTCTATTCTCGGCTTACCTAGTCTTTGCCATGCAGCTTGGGTTCGCCATGCTATGTGCCGGTTCGGTCCGGGCCAAGAACACCATAAACATCATGCTCACCAACGTGCTCGATGCAGCTGCCGGAGGGCTCTCTTACTATATCTTCGGCTTTGCCTTTGCCTTTGGTGCTCCTTCTAATGGCTTCATAGGTCGCCACTTTTTTGGTCTTTGGGATTTTCCTTCTCCTTTAATGGGGGATTATAGTTTTTTCCTTTTACCAATGGGCTTTTGCTATTGCGGCTGCAGGGATAACTAGTGGGTCCATTGCTGAAGGGACCCAATTTGTAGCTTACCTTATTTATTCCACATTTCTAACGGGCTTTGTATACTCTGTAGTTTCACGTTGGTTTTGGTCAGCTGATGGTTGGGCCAGCCCAACCCGCCCTGATAACTTGTTATTCAGTTCGGGTGTTATCGATTTCGCGTGTTGTTCACATGGTTGGGGGTATTGCCGGTTTGTGGGGTGCATTAATTGAAGGCCCACGGATCGGCTGGTTCGATACTTCGGGTCAGTCCGTTGCGCGTTACGCGGTCACAGTGCATCATTGGTTGTACTCGGTTCGTTTTTGTTGTGGTTCAGTTGGTACGGGTTTAACCCGGGTTCATTTCTAACCATCGTGAGGAGCTACGGCGACGGAGGGACATACTACGGCCAATGGAGGGCCATCGCGAGAACAGCTGTCACCACGACACTGGCCGGATGCACAGCTACCCTCACAGCTTTGTTTAGCAAGCGCTTATTGTGTGGGGCATTGGAATGTGATTGATGTTTGTAATGGGCTCTTAGGGGGCTTTGCTGCAATCACATCAGGATGTCTGTTGTAGAGCCATGGGCCGCAATAATTTGTGGGTTTGGAGCATCATGGGTTTTGATTGGGTGGAACAAGGTAGCAGAAAAGCTTCATTATGATGACCCATTAGAGGCGGCCCAATTACATGGTGGTTGTGGGGCTTGGGGTTTAATATTCACAGGCTTGTTTATGGTTGTGGGGCTGGGTCACGGCCACTATGGGCCCATTATTTTATGGTGTGAACAAACTGAAGTTGTTGCGGATTTCGCGAGATGATGAAACGGCAGGCATGGATTAAACAAGGCATGGTGGGTTTGCTTATGAGTACGGTGATGAAGATGATCCGTCTAGTAAGCCCGCCTTTATGATGAGAAGAGTGTAGCCCACTGGTGGAAGCCCCGCCGTCTGATCTAAAGTCACTCGATACTTGCTGTTTGGTAATGGATATGCAGCATGTTTACGTAGTGTGTAATAAATACCCGGCACGTCCATCCGATGGAATTGGATCGGTTGACTTTTTTTTTTTCTTTCTTTTAATGTAAATTCATAGATGCAAGTGTTTAGGTACGCATAGCTTTTTATCCGAAGCCTTGTTTCTGTTTTTTTTTTTTCCTCCTCCTTGTTTCATCAGTTTCGAGATCCCGATAAACAACAATATCGATTGGTTCAAGTCAAGGGATTCTATTGAGCTAGTCGAGGACCGTTCGGTGTAAACAAACTTCAGTTTGCACCAAAACGGTGTTTGCTCTTCCCTATTGCATGCTATATTTTAAGTGATCAATCTTATTTTCTTTTGTTATGAACCTACCTTATATTTTGTGGGGGAAATTATAGAAACTCACACGCTCATTTCCATTTTTTCACTTCATAAAACAAATAAAAACAATCGAAAGATAGAAGAGACTAAGAGTGAACAAATCAACAATATTTTATCAAAGATTGTTAGTAACTGGGCTTGTAAAATAAATAAAATAACTACAAGGGTATCGATAAAGACAGGTATCGGAAGGCTTCTTAACGTAAGAACAAACACCAACAGCTTATAGTCCCATTTGTTTGATGCAGCCTTGGTTGCATAAAGACTGCACACGATCTCCTTCATACAATTTCATATAACATTCCCCAATGGCATTCCTTCCTATCATCTTCCCATTACTTCCTACAAATTTATATATTTATCAACTTTGTCATATGTAAGTTTATAACATTTTCTATAAGAAAATGCATGAGATGAAATTTACCATTGAAAATGAAAAGAAGAAGCAAGAGCATAGCCGGAATCGAGATGTTCTTCGTGGCTGGATTCTTGAACTTATGCAGCTGCAGATAGTGAGGACGAGAATGTTACGTGTTGTGATGAATTGGAATGTGAAAGCAGTTAGTATTTAAGCATGAAAAAGGTATACATTTTATGAACTTTCCATATATTTTTGTAGACACGGACGTAAATTTCTGACACATTTTTATTTGTTGATAGATAAATCTTTCAACTTTGGTTGGAGAAGTCAATTTTAAGTGTTGTTTCAAACTTTCGATTTTTGATGTAATTTGGTATTTCTTACATAAATTGTTACAGCTTTTCTTTTATTTTTTCCTTGACAACCAACAAAAGTGATTTTATTGTGGCCAACTAGTCAAACACTCACTAAATTCTTCAATTGAAATTCATTCAACGTTATATTAAAAAATAACGATATACGTTAAGAGACATATTGAAAATATATCATATATCAGAAAATAAAATTTCGAAAACTTAAAGATGATTCAATACTCTTATTTCTAATTGGTTTTGGCAAAAAGATCCCTTATACTAGAATTACATCTATACCAAGAAAAAAACTAATGTTTTAAAGAGAAAACTGATGGTGCAATAATATTACTAACGAATCGAGAGCAATTTCTAATCACAACCAAGTTATTCATATATATGACTTCATGAAGCAACAAAAAACCAAAACCAAAGATAGATCTAGCTAGATAAAAGAGTGAATGAGTCAACAATATTTGTATTTAATATTGATATTATTATTAGTCCACATGAAGCAACTAGGTAGATCGGCTTGTAGACTAAGTAAGTTTACTACAAGGGTAACGACAAACACAAGTATCGGAAGGCTTCTTGTAGAAAAAACAAAAACCAGAAGATTCTGGTCCGAATTGTTTGATGCAACCTTGGTTGCATGCAGTCTCCACACAACCTCCTCCTCCATACAATGCCTTCTCACATACCACAGAACCATTCACTCCTGTCATCTTGTCAGTACTTCCTGCAAATTATATATTTATCAACTTATATGCCATACTTAAGTTTATAACATTTTCTTTAAGAAAATGCATGGGATGAACTATATAATTTACCATTGAAAATGAAAAGAAAAAGCTAGAGCATGGCTCGAATTGAGATGTTCTTCATGACTGGATTCTTGATCTTGTGCATCTACAGATAATGAAGAAGAGTAAAATGTTTTGTGTTGCAATGAATTGGAATGTGAGAGCGAGTATTTAAGAATGGAAGAAGGGGTACTCATTTATCAACTTTCCTTATATGTTTTTAGATACAAACATGAAAACCTATTCCTTTATTGACAGATAAATTTTATCTCTTTTTTACACTACTTTTAAGATAATATTATGTATATATTTATTGGCCAAAACTTAATTTTCTTTAAAATAGAAAATATTTTTTTTTAAATTTATATAACATAATTGTCGAGAATACTATATAATATGTCAGATATAGAAAATTAAAAATAATACTTAATATTAAAGATAAATTTCTCTATTAATTGATTCAGTTTTTGATATTATTAAGTATTTCTTACATAATTTCTTACATTTTTCTCTTTCTTTTTTCTTGACAACCAAGAAAGGTGATTTTTTAACAAGGCCAATTAGCCAAACGCTCATTCAATTTTTCCATTGAAAATTCATTCAATACTTCAAATAGTTTTCCTTTATAGAAGCTCGGGGCAACAAAACACCAAAAACAAACTACACGTACAAGAGATACTTTATCTAGTACAATACGACATGTAGCTATTAGCAAATATTTTTGAGTTAAGAGGAGGTTGAAGCCTACCGATGCTCATTTCCCAACTTAGAGCTTAAACTCTCTCTCTCTGTCTGTATATTATGTATATGTATTAGATTTAGATTTGACCAAAATGTTTGTCTCGTAAATTTATTCTGGTCGGATCTCAAGTCATTGAATGTTAGGTTGCGGACAGGAATATGTTCGCTCCGCAGAACAAGACACAAATTAAGTTTTGGATAAGCCCGAGTCGGCCGATAATAAGAAACAAATATCAGGCGATTTTGATCGGGGATTTTACCAAGTCAATCAGATATTGATTTTGGGAGTAGGCGTCGGTTCAATGCAAACCGACTTCCGGTTTGCACCGAATCGGGATTCGTTATTTCCTATAATACATGTTATATTTAGAACTTTATATCTTAAATAATTAAATCCAATAATTTTATATTTAATTAAGGAAAATATTAATTTTTATAAATGGAAAGGACATATAAATAATAAAGTAAAAGCTTCGTCTTCCCCAAAACTCAAATATGAAATCAAATTTTATTTCCAAACCAATTTGTTTGCCCTAAAAAAAAAGTAAATTACGCGTAATAAACTTATTCTCATTTTCTCACATCATAAAATAAAAATAAATAAATAAATAATTAATTAATTAATTAAAAGATAGATCTAGATAGATAAAAAAGTGAAAAAAATTAAGGAACATTTTATTAAATATTGGATATTATTATTGAGCAATATGAAGAATCATACAGAGCTGTAGGGCTTGTAGAATAAGTGAATTAACTACAAGGGTAACGACAAAGACAAGTATCGGAAGGCTTCCTAAAGAAAAAGCATAAACCATAAGATTTTGGTCCGAATTGTTTGATGCAGCCTTCATTGCAAGGAGCATCCACACAACCTCCTCCATACAATGCCTTCTCACATTGCACCTGACCATTCACTCCTATCATCTTCTCATTACTTCCTGCAAAATGATGTACTTATCAACTTATATGTTATATATATGTTTATAACTACTTATCTTTAAGAAAATACATGGGATGAAATATAACTTAGTAACTTACCATTGAAAATGAAAAGAAGAAGCAAGAGCATGACTGGAATCGAGATGTTCTTCATGGCTGAATTTTTGATCTTCTGCAGCTGTAGATAGTGAAGAAGAGAAAATGTTTTGTATTGTGATGAATTGGAATGTGAGAACTAGTATTTAAACATTAAAAAATGATACTAATTTATGAACTTTCCTTATATTATGAGATATGGGTATGAAATCCTGATACTCATTTCCATATATTGACGAATAAAATACGTCTCTTTTGGTAGTTCTTTTGAGAGAATATTGTGTAAATTTATTGACAAAAACTTGATTTTTTTTTTTGAAAGAGAATAAATTTTTAAATTCATGAAGCATATTGGTTGAGAAAAACTTGAATAGTACTTAATGTTAAAGATAAATCTCCCCATTAATTATCAATTGATTTCCGTTTCTGATGTGATTTAGTATTTCTTACATAGTTTCTTACATTTTTCTTTTTCTTTTTTTCCTTATGTGATTTTATTAAAGGTCAATTAGCTAAACACCCATTCAAGATTTAACATTTCATATATGTTGGAATTCGTTCTATATCGTTTAATGAGAAGATCTCTAACTAATTTCTAAGTCAAACATTTCGTCTTCATCTATGATGCCTTTTAGAGGAATAAATATTTAGACTCTAAAATTTAATATGGAATTAGAGACAGACTCAGTAGATATGTCAACACTCCATTTTGCAAAGTGACTCTTATGCATTATGTCACTTGGTGATGGCTAATAGACTCTTCGAGAGGTTTTGAGTTGTATACTGTTAATGTAAATGTTGGCAAATAAACATATAAATCTTATATATATAATTAAATTACAGGTTTACCTTAATTTTATGTCACCTCGTAATCTCATTAATATAACATATGATTATAACCACAATCATACCTCGGTAATACGGAAGTTAAGACAATAAAACACCTACACCCACCCTAATGTATAGAATCCAAACTCATTCTGAAAGGGTGCTATTGTTCTTGCTGCAAGAGAGACTTTCTCAAATATTAATTCACATTAACATGTATGTAGTGCTCGAGCGATAATATGCGGAGAATACTTGTTACAAGAGAAAAGATTCTGTACTTTTTAAATTATATATTTTGTTGATTTGATAAGACCGATCAATAAGAAAATGATATATATTTGATATCTATTTACCTAAGCTTGAAGTCTAGACCTTATGTTTTTGGGCTTCCCTAATAGGTACGTTTAATCTTTCAAATTATTATAAGATTCACACCTAACGAAACGGACATGCAATAAATATATGATCATAAGCCTTTATTCAACTTTCAAGTATTGCAATCCAACTAAGCAATGATGCAATTATATGAGTAATGCTTATCATAAGACTGTTTCCTCTCTTTCCCCCCAAATCTTTGGCACCCGAATCGCTCCTCTTTTACTTTCTACCACCACTCACGGCCACACAAATTCATCCATGCATGTTCAATGAAAAAGTTTCGCAACAATTTCGCAAACAATTCATTAAGCTTAATTCAATCCATTTTATTATCACTTAACTGTGTACACTTTGATCCAGTGCTTCTCCAAGATGAAACTTTTCCCTAAGTTCCCAACTCCTCCCTATCATCCTCTTCTCCACCTTTTCTATGCACTACTACTACTACTTAATTACCTCATCACTCCCATTTTGTCTATGTGAAATAAACGACACCCAAATCAGGGACGATTCCTGGCCGATGATTCTCTTCGAACGCTTCGGCTTTTCACAAGACGGTCAAGTAGCCATCTCAGTAAATCACCTCTCATGGAAATCAAAGAATGAAAGGGCCAAAATCAACTTTTCATCAATGGGTTTCTTCCTCGTAAGAGATCCGTCATTTTCTCGAATCCTCAATGAGTCGATCCACGATGAAAACTTCTTTTGTCAAGCCAATTCGTGAAACCCATCTTCAACTTGGAAAAATATGAAGCCTAATTACTCAATAACAGTGGCTGAGCCTGATTAATATAGTCTCCTTTTTGGCAATTGCCAGAGTGAGTTTAAAATCTCCATGGATGTACATACGGAGATGTACAATGCATGTGCGATGATGGGCAAAAGGATTTCCTTCCTGCAGGCCAAAATGAATTGCCAAGACTCTATTTTTGCGTCTTTCTTATATACATAGCCTTTTTCAATCAAAGAGGCAGTGTTGATAATATCCATATAATCGTGGGCACATTGCTTCTCTTCAGAACCCTTGAAATGATCTGCGCATCTGAGGATAAGATGTACGTAGGCAGAACGGGCACACCTCATGGTTGGGACGTAGCATTTTACATATATATTTGGGTTTCTAAAAGGCGTTATGCTTTTCACAGTTACAGTTTTGATAGGGACAGGATGTTCGTTCTTGAAAACCCGACTTACAAGAACGGGAAAAGAAGGTTCTGATGATGGTGATACCATTACAAGTGTTGGAAAATCTAGCTTACGTTGTTATATCAGAAACGGGCCCCTCAACAAAACAATGGATGACGTGGAATCAAATGTTCTTAGTTATGGATGTGATTTGTTGTTGTGCTGTGTTTTTTCCTATTATCTAGTCAATTAGGAGCTTGAGAAGTGGATCTAACACTGATGGGAAAGCGGCGAGAAATCGGGAAAAGTTTACCCTTTTCAAGTAATTTTACATTGTTGTGATCGGCTACTTGTATTTCATTAGGGTTATGGTTCCGGCAGTGGAAGCTATTGTGAGTTCTAGATATGAGTGGACTGCTTATCTTGCGGCTGAGGGTGCAAGTTTGGCCTTTCACTTGTTTGTTTTTTACAATTTCCAACCCATTGATAGAAACCCTTACTTAGAACTTGATCGTGAAGACGAAGAAGAAGATGATGCATCAGCTGGTCAAAGATTAGAGGAGGAGCCATTTAAGCACTAGGTGTTTATTTAACTATTGAGCAAGTCTAGCAACTTTTGTACGGCTAATTTTTATACGTAAGATTATTAAATCTACAAAAAGAAAATAGAAGTTGCTCAAAAGATTGTGATATACATCGTTAAATTACCGATTATTTAAAAAATTCAAGAAATGAAAAAATAAATTCACCTATATCATATATTATTAAAAATAATAATACCAATAATTTATAATATATAAATACAAAGGTAAATAGAAGTCTTAATTCCGGACCTAGTACTAATCTCAATAATAGTAATCGGGATCATGATAATATTATCATTCCGATCACTTTTCCTCACCCCCTACGTTAATATAACAACTGCAAAGTACTTAATTTTCTATAATCTTCATTACAATACATATCTGACTAAACAATTAGAATTTTTGAGGTGTTAAGTTAATTAGATCTTTATAACTCGAACGTGTGTCCTAAGAAGATCAGTCTTTTGCCGTTTGAGACAATGGAAAGCAACACAAGGTTAATTATTATCGAATAGTCAAACGTTTGATCATTTCTTACCAACTAGTTATCTTGGTATTTAACGGCCACGGTTTGCAAGTAAATTAGGTTTTATTTTTCTTTTATAAAAGTCATTTAGTATTTTTTTGCCACCTTATTTGATTAATTAGGGGATTAATCACGGATTTAGGACCACCACGATTGTCTGTGTTGTGTAATGTGGTGGCAAATTGGTCTTCAAATTAAAGTGTTCAACATACAATTATAAGAACTTACTTGGAAAAGCACTAGGAATCTGACCTAACTTATGTAAGGACAGAGTTATCTATTCAACCATGCCCAATTAGATCATCATTAAGCTTTGTCACTTGTTAATGTCATTGACTATAATCATGATTCCACTAGACCTTTTTGCATGTAGTGAAAGAAGCAAAAATGTGATTCATAGGACCTTGTCTTTATCTACCTCCACAATCTAAATACTAAGATTTCTTTAACATGTACAGAAGGTTGTATAGCATTCTAATTGCTAGTTAACCTTATAGGTAGTTCTATTGTTTGGAAAACATAAAATGGACTACTCTTGATGGGCTGATCGGGATCCCTAAGCCATTCAGATCTAATAAACAAAATAAGTAAGATAAGAGGAAGATTACGTGACAGTTTGTACATATTGGATTGTGGAGGACACACATTTAGGAAAGAGTGGGATTAAGGAAAGACTACTTTTAATGAGCTAAGTATAAAAGGCCTCTTTTTGCACCAAGGAAAGGTAGAGTTCTTATCCCTTGATTACACCCCTTGCTCCCATATTCTCTCCACGCCTCTTTCTCTTTTGACCTGGGTATTAAAGTGGGCCTTTTTCTCTACTATCTAAGGTATCAAAATGAAGTTCGTCGGCCACAACTCCTTTTTTTTTTTTTTTTTGGTGTGCAGTTGGAACTGATTAGTGTACATAGTATTAGCTTAACATGATCAAGAAATTATGGATCATTAACTATATTAAAACTAAAAAAACTAATTTAACAGCCTGATTTTGTCAATAACTAATCCATCCTTTCAGCATATAATCAATTTGTACTCCTCCCAATTTACATACAATTTAAAAGGAGCTCTTCCCGTTAATCACAAGGGTCGGTCCACTTGAATCCTCATAAGCTAATGGAGAAAACAATAACAAATCGATAACTTCCTATGAAGATTAGGGTTGACATTATCAATTTCCGAAACTGATCATGTCTACCTAAGTTCGGAGCTTACTAGGATAAATCATCCACGTTGACCAATCTGAATTTCATGTCCGGTGAACTGCCACAGAGTAGTAGAGCTAGTCATATAGCAAACATTGCTGGCAACTAAAGAACACTCACTCATAGTGCTCAAATTGTCAAAGGTTCTCACCTCATAAAGCTCTTAATTAATTTAAATGAATCTTATTAAGTGGACATTATTTACTATTATATACTCTAAACCAAATGCTAATCTTCTTTTATCTTGTTAATCTTGTCATTTTATAACATACATTGTGGATACGAATGAGATAGTTCACCTTAGATTCCCCACTATACTTGAATTCCTTTTCACCTAATGGGATATTCCCTTTTGATATTATTTATTCATTTCAAATGTATAACATATTATTTAAAGAGAAATTATTGTCCGTACAGGGTTGGAGTTAGAAAAAAAAAATTATAGGAAATGTAAAAGATATTATATAAAAATTAGGGGTGAAAAAAATACCTTTAATTTATTTTTAAATATTGATTTTTATAAAATATTAATAATCTTAGATTAAAATTTTAATTTTAACAAAGTTGATAATAGATAATACTTTATTCAATTATTATATATATATATATATATATCTATAATATATGATTATGTAATATATTAAATTAAATTATAATATAAATATTATTTTCATATATATCATCATCCATTTATTTATAAAAATATATTTATATATAATTGTGATAAAATTTGATATATTATAGAATATAATAATTATTTTTCTTAGTTAACTATGTCGGGTAGGGCTCACTTGTACATATCCAAATTCCCTCCCCCCACCCCCCACTAAAAAAAGAGAAGAAAACAAATCGAGATAGAGTAAATATTACATAATTTGTTTTGCTTCGTCGAGAACTAAAGAGAGATCCATCCATATAATCATATATTGATCTGTGCCTTTATAAAGATCACCAACAACTCCAACAAGCCCTATCTTTCCTTCTACCTTGTTGAATTATTTTCCTCTTATACATCCTTTGTTTCCTTCCTCTAGCTTGGAAGAACTAGATTCTTCATTTTTTTTGTGCACATACTATCCGGCAGCCATGAAAGGAGAGCATATTGCTTGCGAATCATCCCGAACAAGGATGAGGGCTCATCGAGTTTGGCACACGGGTTCGCAGGTGAAGTTTGATCGGCCATGGATGAAGAAGCTAGCAAAGTGGTGAACTCGAGGGAATGCTACCGCTTTCTCTAGGCAAGTCTGATTCTTGGCTTCATGGATCTATATCCTCCTTGCTTAATCAATTAATAATAATCGTCCTATTTTTTCTGGGCTTAAAGTTTCTTCGTTTTTCTTTTCCCTTTTTTGGCCTAGAAAATTTTTGGACTAAGGAAATAGTTACCTTTAATTAAGTAGATCATGTATCAAGTTTTTACTCTAGATCAAATTATCATCTTCTATATATATATATAAATATATTAGTATATATCTTTGATTTTCATGTGTCTGCAAGGATTTTTATGGATCTTAATATCATATATCTTGTTTTTGGGGGTCAAATTGATAAGAATGCTTAATTTGTTCATGATCCATACATATGCTTATAGCACTAAATGGTTTTGAAAAGAAGGGGCAATTCATCATATGCCCTAGCTCCTTCCTTCTTTGAACATATATTCGATCTTTGTGCTTATTCAATCGATCTCTGTATCCGATACATGCTCGATATGGGTACGTACGTATATAGTCCATTTTGTACTTTAGCGGGGATACTATTTCGAAGCCCAGAAAATTGGCTTTTCTGCATTGGATTAAGATCTTTGACGGCTACCTTCAATTGTGATTATCCGTTTGTTCTTTTTTACAATATGATATGGTAGACTTAGTCTACTTAGGTAATAATAATTTATGCTTATATTTGCAACAACTACCTCATCAGCTTATATAGAATGCAAAAGCTCGTTTATTTTTTATTTATGGGTGGAATGAGAATTAGTCGAATATGTAAAAAGATATTTGCTGGATTCATAATATGATTTATGAGTTATGTTCGGTTGACAGAGAAAAAAATATATTAATTCCGCAAAAGAAATAGATTATACGGTTTTATTTGCAATGAATAAAGAGAATCGTAATCAAATCAATCTATAATACTCTCTTAATGAGTAATTTAAATTACATTAAACTCTCCAAACAAGAGTTATATTCAAGTTTAGAATACATCATTCTTAATATAATACTTTTTAACTTAACCATCGACGTTAAATAGCCTAAAAGACTCACCCATAAAACTTTGAGCAAATTGACCATATTTGTTCTTACATTACATGATAAGTACTAAGAAGATCAACCAACCTATAACGTCCATGAAATAAATCATTAAAAAAAAAAAAAAAAAACTTACTTTAAGTCATTGATTCTTATAGCTTTATCCGTCATTATTTATGAAAAAAAAAAAAAAATTTAAATAAAATAAAGAGTTGTTATCATAAAAATGCTTTAGTTAGCTTTATCTCTTTCAATTATGTTTTGGTTAAGTCCCCACGTGTCGCACTTAGTGGGAAAACTATGCAATTTAAAAAGGTAAGAAAAAAAACAAGGAAAAAACAAGATTATTTATTAAAAAAAGAAAAAAAGTGTCAATTAGTATTTTTTTTTAATCCAAAATTAATCCAAAATTAATCCAAAAGTAATCCAAAATTAATCCAAAATTAATCCAAAATTAATGGAGATTCCAGTATCTATGTGATGTTAAAAGCAATGATTTTTATTGGGTCATTTTACTAATCTTTTGCTTAGTGATATCTTTTGGTTATTGGCCCATAAACAATGATGGTTAAATGAATAGTTGATTCTATTTAAATATTTCTTGAAAAAAAATAGGATTTTATTATTTTTTGTAAGGAAAAAAATCAAAATTTTTTGATCTATTTTTAGTTTGTTTGGGAAATTGGGTCGATTTTTATTTTTTTCACTAAAATTTTCATTTAAAAAAAAAAAGAAGAAAATTTGTATTTAAAAGAAATTAATTAATTAATATGAGAGAATAATAAATAATTATTTTTAATGACTGATATTCATATTATATCGTAGTTTGAATTATATTTATAAGAATTAAATTTTTTTTATTTAAATTACATATAAATTAAAAAATTATATATAAATGAATTTTAAAAAATAAAATTATAAAACGACTAAAAAGCGAATTATCTTACTTTGAATATCATTTCACTTTTTTATAGAAATCACATGCACGACGGTCAAATTACTTGGGCCTGAGCTTAATTGGGCTGGATTTTGACATGGCTCCATTTAAAATAATCGTAGTGTATGTTAAGGACCAAATTGGATTTGTGACATGGATTTTAAAGGCCCAATATCTGAAAAGGAGTAGGTACTAAACATGACTTTTTGGCCCAAACTTATGATTTCTAATTATATGAAATAGACAAGGACAAAACTGTCATGTGGATACTGACTTAGATATATCCAAACTTATGATTAGAATTGATATATATATATATATATATATATTTTTTTTTTTTTTTTTCGATCCAAAACCAGTTTGGACCGAATACAAACTCTGGATAAATTCATAATTTTGAATTAAGAAACATAAAATTAAAAATAAAGATTCAGTTTTCTTGTATCGGAAATGAAGGTAACTTTCCCTCCTCCCGAAACAAGGTCGATTGAGCTTCCCTCCTTGCCCTAATTCGCTCAGGTGAGTTCTGAAACTCAGTTCCGCTCTGGAATTTTAGGGGTTTCTTGTTCTGTTATGTTGCTGGTGTATGAAAGTCCTCAGCTTTTAATGATTTTAATTATTTTCGAGTCGCACTCCTGCTCAAATTTATATTATGAATTTGAAGAATTCTCTGTTTTTGGTTCATAAATCTGGTAAGAGGGAGAACTGAGTTATTTGGGAAGCTGAGTCGTTGGACATTGTTTTGCTTTAAAGCAGAAAGTATGCATGTTTTCTTCATGATATGGTCATTCTTCAACAATCTCAATATTTGATGTTTACGTTTATGTTCATTCACCGTTTTTAAGAATATGGGCATTTTTGCATCGGCTAAATCAACTATGCATTAAGTATGTTTATGTGAGCATATGTTAATGAGTTTGTTTTGAACTTCTAAATATAGTGGTAGTGAATTTTGGATTTAGAATCTTTTGGTTGACTTGTTTGTTGTAATATGGCCGTATGATTCTCAATTGATGTCAACTATGCATTGCTCGAGTAACAGATAATTCGAGTAAAAGATAATTGATGCAATGTGTAGGGTCTTGAGGTTGCAAGATGGAAGAAGAGCACCATGAAGCCGATGATGATGTAGGGAGTATCTCCAGTGATTCTTTCATAGATGACTCAGATGATAGGCCGTCAACTGACCTAGATGATGAATTGCCTCTTGAGGCAAGTCAATAAATTTCATTTTCAATTTCTTGTAAAAAGCTTATTCTTTTTGTATAAGTTGTGGATAGTGTCTCTTCTTTTCAGCAAAATTCTTGCTGTTTGATTGTCATGTTCATTCTCGAAAGTTTCTGACACGGATATTTGTCTCTGTAATTTTGTATAGGAACCTCTGACTGAAAAAGAGATTGAGGAATTAGTTTCTGAGTTCTTAGAAGTTGAGAGCAAGGTAATATTATACTGATTCCCTTAGCCTCAATAGGTGATCATGATTCAATTCTGTGTTTGTGTCTATGATTTTCTATGAAGAACATTCATGAAGATTCACTAGTATTAGGCTGCAGAGGCTCAGGAAGCACTTGAAAAAGAATCTCTTGCTAAAGTGGAGAATGAAGTTAGAGATGAGTTCGCACAAACTCTTACCAGAGATGAGGTTAGTTTTTTCTCTCTTCTCTTTGGAATTTTGTTATCTGGCAATCCCTTATCTGTTTTGCTTGTGCATAGTTGGAAACAGCTGTTGCAGATGAGATGGCTACTCTAACAGAAGAGTGGGAAGCTGTGCTTGATGAGCTTGAGACTGAAAGTGCTGATTTATTGGTATGCTTTTCTTTTCAATCAGAGTATCAACTTTGTTTTAAACAGATATTCTAATACTCATGTTGATATGACTGGCTACTTTTGCCACATTAACTAAAGCACATACCGTACATTGACTAGTTATCAGATACTAAATTTCTCTCATCTTTTAGACTTGTTCTTTTCTCAACAGGAGCAACTGGATGGGGCTGGTATTGATTTACCCAGCCTTTACAAGTTGATTGAAAGTCAGGCTCCCAACGGTTGCTCTACTGAAGCTTGGAGAAAAAGGATACACTGGGTAGGATCTCAGGTGACTGGTGATCTTACTGAATCAATAGCCGATGCTGAGAAAACTCTTCAAACCCAAAGGCCCGTAAGGAGGTATGATCTGCTCGTTTGGCACTGTTAGTTTCCTTATAGCTGCTGTTAATTTCATATGCTTCTACTTTGTGCGCGTAGACGACATGGTAAACTGCTGGAAGAAGGAGCCAGTGGATATCTACAGAAAAAAATTTCTGGGGATGGGAGTAATGAAGCAACTGTGGCAGAAAATTCTGAGGTAGATTGGTTCTCTTTGAACAAGGTATTCTCTGAAGGTGCTTTCGAAGAAGGCACTTCATTTGGCAGCAAGCACTGGGCTTCAATTTACTTGGCCAGTACTCCACAGCAAGCTGCAGTAATGGGACTCAAATTTCCTGGCATTGATGAGGTTTCCATTTATTACTATCATGATCATTTTTTATGTTCTTATTACTGTTGTTGTCTTTGTTTTAAAAAGAATATTTTTTTTTTCCAATCAGGTGGAGGAGATTGATGATGTTGATCCATTTGTTGCTGCAGCATTAACCAACGAAAGTGAATTAGATCTAACTGAAGAACAGAAGAAAAACTTTAGAAAGGTTTGGAAATACTCTCCTGTAGGCATTGTTTTTTTCTTTGCCTAAAAAATGCATGTATGAGCTAACTCCAGAGATGAATATCACTCATCTTGCATGTAATGGTCTCTGTCAAAGGCGATTTCATTTTGAGGCATATTTTTTAGTGACGTGTTTCTTTCTTTCTTTCCTTTTTTTTTTAAGGCAGTTATAATCCACTTTCCAAATTTTTTTTTGCTACCTAGTTGGGCGTTGTTAGTTTGAGACTTTTTATTTATATATTTCAACAGGTTAAAGAAGAAGACGATGCCAACATTGACAGGAAACTCCAAATTCATTTGAAACAGCGGAGACATCGGAAGAGATGTAAACAGGTATAGTTAACGTGCATCATTTTGTTCTCTTTCTATTTTATCAGCCTCGACTACAAATTATTGAAATGTAAATTATTATCCACCAATATCGACTTGCAGAATATCAAATTTATATCAAACAAAGGTTATCATCACTGACTAACTTTTACTATACTCCAACAATGGCATTCATTGCTTGAGCTTTTCTTGTTCGGCTGCATGATAACCATAACACTCTATGTGCGATTTTCTATAAGATAAATAACTACTTATATAAGCTCTTTTTTAGTCTGTTTGCATACATAATTACATCAAATTGCTACTGTAATTTTTTGTAGTAAAGTAGCTGTTTTTTTCCGGGGCATTGTTAACCACTAAGATGATTAGCATGAAAATACTTAGGCACAAAAATACTGTGAGTTATAGGTTGTATTGCATCTTATGACTGGGCAGCGTAGGAGTTTGGACTATGTTTCTAGCTGATTCTATGGGGCAATTGCTTTGCTGGATGTGGCTTTTCCATATTTTTGTGGAATTATACATATGCCATGTTGCTAAAGATGGTCTATCTGTTCCACTTTTGACATCTCTTATTATTCTTTTGTTGATATAGGATGTCCTTCAAAAAGAAGTTTCCCCAGCTGATAGGGTAACACAAAACAATGCAGATCAATTTGCTTCTGTGGTTGACGGTTTGAACCATGTTGTAGGGGATGGAAAAGATCTTTTGAATGATAAAAATGAGGTTACTTTACAGAATCAATTGACCACTGTGCATGAAGTTTCTGATGCTTCTAGCCTGCTCGTCAATGGAAATATATCAAATAATGATGCATCTTCATTGTCTACTTTTCCTGGTTTAATTTCAAGCCGAGGGCCCAAGCGTCCAATTGGAGATGAGGAATTAAACAGTGAAAATAAGAAGAGTCGAACTGTTATCACAGGTATTGATGACCAATCCCATCCAACTAAGGAAAAGTCAGTTTGTGATGTAACTAAGATGGACAACCTGAAGGAAGAAATTTCCAGCTTTGGAGATGATGCTCTTCTATCAGAGGGTGGGATTGAGGAGTTCCGTTGCACTGCGTGTGGCAATGTAGCCATTAAAGTTCATACACATCCACTTCTTAAAGTAATTATTTGTGGGGACTGTGATTGCTTATTGGAAGAAAAGAAGAGCAAGAAGGTACTTGGCAAATCATATTTTTGGTTGCATTACATAAATCTGTTCCTGAATTGTACATTGTGTTTTGATGATTTTTTTTCCTTAGCTAAAGTAATATTTTATATCCCCCCCCCCCCCCCCCCCCAATCCACAAATATATATATATATTTTTCTCTACAAAAAGTTTAAGTTGTATACTACATTGGTTTTGGTTTTGGTCATTTTTTTTTTCTTTTTTTGGTTGATTTGGACGTGGACATATAATTTCTTCCCAAGTTCGTAACTATCAAAATCTCATGTAGGGATAGAGAAGTAAAGAGAGAAACATGAGACAAGTACTATGTTGCTTCGTCAAATGACTCGTAATAGGAGGAAAAAGTGAAGGAAGAAGTTAATTAGTATACTTTAGTGACTTATTAGATTAACATTAATCTAAAATTAAAGAGACAGTCTTCTAATGTTGTGTTTGTGACTTAGAACTTAACCCCCTACCTGAAGGAAATTCAACATTGTTTTTGAAATGCTCCAGGAAATTTGTTCTATAAATTTGTGACCCAGGAGGCTTAACACTTGCTTTTGTCTAATAAAATTACATAAGTAATAAGGCAGCTTGTTGTCAAATGCTCTTTTTTCTCTTTCTTTCTTTATTTTATTTTTCTGTATCTATGTGTGATAATATATTGTTTAGCACCCCACCTCTGGGGTTCCTGGCTAATTTAAGCATACATTTGCGATTTGTGAGAGCTTATGCTTACATATATGAAAACTTTTCTAATTATTTTTCTTAATTGAATAGAGGCACCTAGATTCTCTTATAGAGGAGAATACAGAAAAATAGGAAACTAACCTAAAATTAGCTATCTAGCTGTACTAGGTAATACCTAATTTACAACATTGAATTATTCTCATTTACAACTAACCATCCTCTATAATTACAAATATTTCTTTCCTTTTCTACACTCCCCCTCAAGTTGGTTTGAAGATATCCTCCATAGCTAGCTTGCCAATTAGCTCGTTGAATTGCCCAGTAGGAAGCCCTTAGTAAGCAACTTGCTGAGTAGTGGGAATGTAAGGCATACAGATCAACCCTTTCTCTATTTTTTCCTTGATGAAGTGTTTGTTGACCTCCACGTGCTTTGTTCTATCATGAAGCACTGGATTATGAGCAATTGAAATTGCAGTTTTATTGTCACAATACACTTTCACGGGTAGTGTAGAAACTTTCAATTCTTCCAAGAGTCTCTTAACCCACAACACCTCACAAATCCCATGATTGAAACTCAACTTCTGCGCTACTTCTTGCCACTACATTCTGCTTCTTACTTCGCCATGTAACAAGATTGCCACCAACAAACGTGCAATAGCCAGAAGTTGATTGTCTATCAACAACACTTCCAACCCAATCCGCATCAGTATAGGCTTCAACTTGCGAGTGCCCACGATTCTTGAATAACAAACCTCTTCCAAGAGTCCCCTTAAAATACCTGAGAATTCTATAAACTGCATTGAAGTGTTCTTGTCCATGCAAATGCATAAACTGACTAACCATGCTAACTGCAAATGCTATATCTGGACGAGTATGCGACAAGTAAATCAGTTTACCAACAAGTCTCTGGTATTGTTCTTTGTTCATAATTTCTTCAGGTTTAGGAGGCTGTAATTTGATATTGAGCTCAATAGGTGTTTTTGCCGGCTTACACCAAAGCAAGCCTGTTTCATTAAGCAGATCAAGGAAATATTTATTTTGATTCACAAATATACCTTCTTTGGATATAGCAAACTCCATTCCAAAAAAGTATTTCAATGCTACTAAATCCTTGATCTCAAAGTCGGGAAGGTTTTTCTAGTTCTTCACTGTCATCACCTTTCATGACTATATCATCCACATAAACAATTAGTATAGCAACTCTACCTTCTCTACCATGTTTATAGAACATAATATGATCAGCTAGGCTTTGACAATAGCCACAATTCTTTACAGATTTGCCCAAATTGTTCGAACCAAGCTCTAGGGGACTGCGTGAGGCCATACAATGATTTCTTTAGTCTACAGACTTTCTTCGATCCCAAATTCTTCTCAAACCCGGGTGGAAGACTCATAAAAACTTCTTCCTCAAGATCACCATTTAAAAAAGCATTTTTTACATCTAAATGATGTAATGGCCAGTTCAAATTTACAGCCAAAGATAGTAGAATTATGATTGAGTTTATCTTGGCTACTGGAGTAAAGGTCTCTTGATAATCAATCCCATAGGTTTGAGGAAACCCCTTAGCTATTAATCTTGCCTTATATCGTTCTATGCTACCTTCCGCTTTACACTTCATGGTAAAGACCCATTTGCAACCTACAGTCTTCTTCACCTTAGGCAAGTCAACTATCTCCTAAGTACCACTTCTCCTAAGTACCACTTCTCCTAAGAGCATTCATCTCTTCCATCACTGCTAATTTCCAATTTGGATCACTAAGAGCTTCCTAAATGTTTCTCAGGACAAACAAGTGTGAGATTTTTGAGGTAAATGCCCTATGAGTGTGAGAAAGTTTGTCATATTAAAGATATTGAGCAATGGGATATCTAGGAATCCTAGTGCAATTTTGGATTCCTTTTCTAACAGCAATGGGAATATTAAGGTCTGATGATTCTTTGCTAGGGAAAGTGATGGGAACTAAAGATGAGTTAGGATCGGAAATACCTGTGATATTTACAGGTCCAATCCCCGAGGGTTGTGATTGATCATTACTAAGAGTAACTTGTTGCCTTTGACTCTTTTGATGATGTTTTCTCCGAGTATAAACCAAGAGCTCAGTGTTAGAATTATTTTGATCTGGTTGTAGTAGTGATTCTCCCCCTGTTTCAGATACAATAGCGTTTGGCATTATATTACCAACAATTACTTCACTGTTCTCAGTGTTTTTATCATCACATTGCTCCTGACTTGGAAGATCAGGAATGGTAGGATGGTAGGAATGAGGTATAGTAATCAAGATTACTTTTGGTAAAGGGTTAGGAGATAAATCCCAAAAATTTTCTTCCATTACCTCATTCTACCCCTAAAGAGTATTTTTGTGAAAGTAGGATTTATTTTCAAAAAACGAGACATCCATACTTACATACATTTTCCCTGTTTGGGGATTATGACACTTCTATCCCTTTTTATTGGAGGCATACCCTATGAACACACATTATTTCTGCCCTTGGATCAAGTTTGGACTGAGTGTTATTAGGTATACGAACAAAGACAATACAACTAAAAACCTTTAGAGGTAAATCTGAGTACATTCTAGAAAAGGGAAAACAATTTTTAAAACATTCTAGAGGTGTGCTATTTTTAAAACACGTGTAGGCATTCTGTTAATTAAATAAGTTGTTAAAACAGCTTCTCCCCAAAGATATTTTGTTACCAACAATCCCATTTTGCTGGGGAGTATCTACACAGTGGAATGGTGATGAATACCTTTTTCTTTCAAATACCTTTATAGTACTTAGTTCCATTATCACTGTGAAGAACTCTAATTTTCTTTTGAAATTGAGTTTCAACCATTGTGTAAAAGTCTTTAAAAAAAATTTCAACTTCGGATTTTTCACTCATTAAGTAAACCCAACATAGACGAGTGTGATCATCTATGAATGTGACAAACCATTTTTTCTTTGAAATAGTAGTGACTCTCGAAGGTCCCCAAACATCACTATATATTAAATAAAATGGTTTTGAAATAACATAAGTTTTTGGCAAATAACTAGTACGATGACTCTTAGATAAGCAACAACTTTCACAATAAAATGATGAAAAATCTAGACCCTGAAATAAAGTAGGAAACAAATGTTTAAGATAAGGAAAGCTAGGATGACCCATTTTTTCATGCCATAGCATTATTTGTTCATAAGCAGAATTAGAACTAACACTACTAAGGCCCTGAGCCTTTTTATTCCTTGAGAAATCATCATCAAAGTAGTATAGGCCACTAATCAACTTAGCACTGCCAATCTTCTTCCTCGAGGTCTGGTCCTGAAATTCACAATAAGAATCACAAAAAATCACTCGACAATTAGAATCTTTAGTTATTTTACTCACAGATAAAAGATTACAAGCTAACCTGGGAACATGGAGAACAAAGTTAAGGTTTAATTTTTCAGATAATTTAATCAAACCTTTCCTTGCTATTGGGGAGAAAGTGCCATTTGCAATTCTTATTTTGTCAAGGCCAGAACATGGTGAGTAAGTGTGAAACAAATTTGAAAGGTTGGTCATATGATCAGAAGCTCCTGAATCTATGATCCAATGAGCATAATGTGAACAAGAAGAAAGACCATTAGGTGTGCTACCTATTTGTGCAAGAGAAACAGCGGGATCCATCTGCTCCTTGGTGAAGGGACTTGTCTCAGCTTCATTTGCAGTAGAAATTAACCGGGTATTTTTATCACCAGGCTTGCTGCTCTTCCAATTTGGCATTTTTCCATGGATTTTTCCCGCATGTTTCTTAAGTGTGCTATATTTTAAAACACGTGTAGGCATTCTGTTAATTAAATAAGTTGCTGTTAAAACAGCTTCTCCCCAAAGATATTTTGGAACATTCATCGAAAACATTATAGCACGTGCTGTCTTGGCTTCATTTGTAGTAGGAATTAACCGGGTATTTTTATCACCAGGCTGGCTGCTCTTGCATGCTTGATGGTTGCTTTAACTTCCAATATTCTGTGTTTTTGTTGGAATTATATACTCGACTCTGCTGCTTGACAGTGAAGCTGAATGTTTGAGTTTAGAAGTTCCATTTTGATGAGTTTTTCTAATTCATTTGGTTTATGTGCTTGTCGGAATTGCTGCAGGATCTTGATTGCACCCAATGTTATTGTGGATGGTGTGGACAAAGCAATGACTTAATTAGTTGTAAATCATGCAAAACATTGTTTTGTACCTCTTGCATAAATAGAAACATTGGTGTAGAATCCCTGTTGGAAGTTCAATCCTCTGGATGGAATTGCTGTTGCTGTCGCCCGAACCTCTTGCAAAAGTTAACGCTACTGTTGGAAAAAGCTGTTGGATCTGGAGATTCGACGGATTCGTCGGGTTCTAGCTCTGATAGTGATTCAGATAATTCAGCTGCTGGCATAAATGTTGCTATACCGTATGTTTTTGTTGCCTTCTTAACTGAGATCTTGAGAATGTTATTAATATTAAAATTTTCAGGCCTCTTGCTTTTAGTTTTACATATGTTCAATGTTTGTTCCTATGAAGAGAATAGAGGGTCATTCATAATGTTGAGCTGCACATGCTGCTGCTAACAAAAAGATAAAAATTTATATTCCAATCACTTAATATTTCCCTCTCTGTACATTGAATCGGCGTGTAGGGAACTAGAAATTCCATCGGATGAAAGCTGTTAAACTTTTTTCTTGAAAGATATTCTTTAGATATTGGTTTCAAGAAAACCAGGATATAGAAAGAAAGCTATTAAACTTCTTTCTGGAAAGATATTGGATGATATTTACATTGATCTTTAATGACATTATGCACTTGTTGAATTCTGCTGTCCAATCTTTAGACAAGATTTCTTATATGATTGTGTATATTGTAAGCTTTCGCGTTTTCATAAAATAAATAGAATTGGCTCACTCTGTCATTCTCCGGGGGAACACTAAGGTTTAGATATTCTTTAAAATATATATGTATAAGGAGGAAAAGAATAAAAGAAAAAAAGAAAGAGGGAAAAGAACTAGGCTTTTTGATTTTAATTCTAATTTTCACTAGGTCAAAGAGGAAGCGTAAAAAGAAGATTCGGAGGATACTTGATGATGCTGAGTTAGGAGAAGAGACCAAGAGAAAAATAGCAATAGAAAAGGTATGTACTTTGAATATATATTTATCTTTTGTTTGGGGAGAGAAATTTATTTAACCATTTTTTCAATTTTTTTAGGAACGTCAAGAACGTCTAAAGTCTTTGAAAGACCAGTTTTCTGTCAAATCAAATGTAAAAAGCTCTCTGAGTTGTAATGGGAACTTACCTGAAGGTACAACTGTTGAAGTACTTGGTGATACTTCAACAGGTTACATAGTTAATGTTGTGAGGGAGAAGGGAGAAGAGGCTGTTAGAATTCCCCCAAGCATCTCTGGAAAACTGAAAGCCCACCAGGTTACTCTCTTATAGTGGGTTTAGGATCACAATCTGTCATTCTAATATTTTGAATGTCAATGGCATTGCTCACTGTTAATTTCTTTTTGGTTCATTTTTTTGTTCTTTTTCTGTTGTTATATATATACACATTTTGTGCGACCTACTAATCTCATATTCTTCATATTCTGAACACTAGGCCGTGCACCACAAGGTTTTGCATTTACTGTTTTTTGTGTAGATTACTTGATACAATGATCATTCATGTCCTGAACAACAGGCGTGTCATTGAAACTTTCTTTATTGTCCTTAATGTTTTTATTTCTCGTAAGAAAAGAGAGAAGTTAGAGCTGGTATGGGGGTTGGCTGTCCTACAGTATTACTTATCTATATCTTGCCTAACTTAAGACATTATACTAACTGTATTCAGTCTGAAAGCACTTAGCGGGTCACTTCATCAATTGTTACAATCAATTCACAATTGTTACGTTATGGCTGTGTTGGATGGGTTTTGGTTGATTTTTCTATCAGTAATCATTTTCACTGATGATGAATTTGACATTCCACTGCAGGTTTCTGGAATCAGATTTATGTGGGAAAATATCATACAAACAATTCGAAAAGTGAAGTTGGGTGATAAGGGTCTTGGATGCATTCTTGCTCATACCATGGGCCTTGGTAAAACTTTTCAGGTACTTTTGTAATCTCTCTTTCTCTCTCTCTTTCGTCTCTTCTATGGGTCCCTATATTTGATTAGTAATTGCATGTGAGGCTAAGTAAATGATAATATAGGTCAGCTCTTATGGGGATCTAAATTTCAAACTATTGCATCTTTGTGCAATCTAGGCAGCTCTCACATGTCGGAAATAATGAGGTTGACTATGTCATTTGGGTTTTCTGGACACTCAATTAAAGTTTAGAGAAGTTGTTATGTGCTTGAACGTAGGACTCAATGAAAAATTGTATTTATTTGGATGTAAATCACAAGTTCAATGAGTTGCTGGAAATGTTCAAACTGAAAGAAAGTGAATGAAATGGCATGTCTCCAAATGAGATTTGTTCATTGGAGTTGTTACATATTCCAATTGTCTGTCATGACTTCTTTCTGTGATTGGTGATACAACAAAATCCTATTTATAATCATCTTTCTTAACATTCGGTGTGTAATATATATACTTAGAGCTGCAATTCTGGTGTATTCTGAACAATTATTACTTGGTACTCCCCTATTAGATATCTTTGTGCTCATCTTAAAATTTTTTACATGATCTAATGGAGTTTCTGTGTGTGTATTCTCTAGTAATTTCAATTATCTGGGATCGTTATTTTCCATATCAAAAACTTGGGATCATTTACGTATTTCAATGCGGCCAGCAGCTTGCTGCCTTATAAGCTTTCGTGATAGTATTTGATTGCCTTTGTTTCTTACTTACTTTTGTGATGATTGGTGAACTTGGTTGGACTGATTTGTTAAATTGTGTTTGCAGGTTGTAGCATTCTTGTATACTGCAATGAGAAGTATGGATTTGGGACTGAGAACTGCACTAATTGTCACGCCAGTGAATGTGCTGCATAATTGGCGGCAAGAGTTCCTGAAGTGGAAACCTTCAGAATTAAAGCCTCTCCGTGTCTTCATGCTTGAAGATGTACCTAGGTCAATAAATTTTTTCATGTTTAGTTATTATCACCAAATCTCTTATGGTCTTAATACTTTATCTGTGTTCCGGTGGTGGATGTCATGTTCTCAGATCACTTTTATTTTTGGTTCCTTTTTTTTCAAGTTTTCTCTGTATGTTCTCTGAAACAACGGGAAAAAAGAAAAATATAAAAGAAGAAAAGGAATTAAAAGATATCAAATTGTGTACATTTCATCATGTTGACTTAACAAGTTGCAACTGCTGACCTGATTCATCTTCACAGGGAGAGAAGAGCAGAATTACTAGTAAAGTGGAGATCAAAAGGTGGTGTCTTTTTGATTGGATACACTGCTTTCCGGAATTTATCCTTTGGAAAGCATGTGAAGGATCGACACATTGCGCGAGAAATTTGTCACTCTTTGCAGGTGATTGATACTGATGACTAAGACGCTTATATATATTTATATTTCTTTTTCTTTTTAATTTTATTAAGTTTTTATTTATTTGATTTTTGAGTCTGTGATAAGCTGTCAGTGATAGTGTTCATTTTCATTTCTCCCCCTTATTTGATGTAATATCACTACCTAATTAGTGTTTTTGTTCTGATGAAACAGTGTCATTTCATATTTTTGATTGCCTCTTTAGGGTACAGATTACTAAAATTATCTGGCACTCTCACTTATGTTGACTGTGCAGACATCATACTCTTTCCTGTCTAATACTTGCAATATGTACTTGTCATCTCTTTACCATCTGTGGTTTTCACGTTTCAACTAAATAAATAATATTTCTTGCCAGATTATTATACTAATTAATAACAATGATAATAATAATATGTTAAATTGTAGAATATGATTTTCTTTTTTAGTTTCTTGCTCCATGCTAAATCCAGTTCTTACTGTGGTGCTGCTGTCTTTGTTTCCCATTTACTTGGCAGGATGGACCTGATATCCTTGTTTGTGATGAGGCCCATATGATTAAGAATACTAAAGCTGATATAACCCACGCATTGAAACAAGTGAAATGCCAGAGAAGGATTGCATTAACTGGATCACCTCTTCAGAATAATCTCATGGAATATTATTGTGTAAGTTGCAGTAACAGCACAAATTTTCAGCTGTTTAGATATTCTTATTTGAGATTTAATTCATCCTGCATACTTATTTTGGGCAGATGGTTGATTTTGTGAGAGAAGGTTTCCTGGGAAGCAGCCATGAATTTAGAAACCGGCAAGACTCCACCAATATAATTCTCATCTCAATTATTTATTTATTTATACATATCTTAACTGAGGTTGGTTTTCTTAAATGCAGCTTCCAGAATCCAATAGAGAATGGACAGCATACTAATTCAACTCTACACGATGTAAAAATTATGAACCAAAGGTCCCATATTCTCTACGAAGAACTAAAAGGTTTTGTTCAAAGAATGGACATGACTGTGGTCAAGAAGGACTTGCCACCCAAAACAGTCTTTGTGATAGCTGTAAAGCTTTCTGCCTTACAGAGGAAATTGTACAAGAGATTTCTTGATGTGCATGGATTTACTGATGACAAGGATTCTAATGAAAAGATAAGAAAAAGATCTTTTTTTGCTGGGTACCAGGCCTTGGCTCGGGTATATTCCTAATCTCTTCTAAGAAATTGCTTAATCCCAACTAGTGCACAAATACATGCAATTATTCTTGTAAATGATATTATTCCAACTGTGTTTTCCTCCTTTTCCTCTTAAGTCTTGCTATGTTGATTTTTAAATTTTAACCATATAGATATGGAACCATCCTGGAATCTTGCAATTAACAAAAGAAGACAGAGACTATGTAAGACGTGAAGAAGCTGTCGAAAATTTTCTTCCAGATGACAGCTCCAGTGATGAAAATGTGGATTATAATGTGGCAATTGGAGGTAATGTTTTACCATGTCAAATCCTTAGATTTTATTAAAGCTTTCAAATAATCAATTGTCTCAAAAACTTTATTTCTTAGGAAATTGACACAAAAATGTATACCATGCCTAGCAGAATGATCCTAACTTTCTCTCTACATTCAAGGTCTTATAGCCTTTGCAATGATGTTAGGCGTGATACTTATAAATATTTGATTATACTCATTGTCAAGTAAAAGCTGGTTGTTGGTTATTTCAACAAGGATTAGCCTGCTTTGTTTTGTGATATTCTTTACTGATATGTGTTTCTTTGATTCTCTGCAATCTGGTTGCCTATGTCTTATGCTTTACATCTACCCTGTCTCTGTGTTTGTGCTCACGTTATTTGGTACCCGAAATCACTTGCGTTTAATTCTTAGCAGATAAATCAAAGGAAGTTCCACAAGATAAAGGTGATGGTTTTTTTCAGAAGGTATGCCAATGGCTTATGAGTTCTCTATTTCCTATTCTTTCTCATTTCAGCCTGCTCTGGTACTTATCCTCTTCTGTTATGTTTTCCAACTTGTGTAACCGTGCCAATGGGTCAATTTTAAAAAAAAAGTTTGGTAGATATTATCTTTTTTCGTTTTGATACTTTAGTTCATTGTCCTTTTATCTCTACATTCTTTTTTTCATTTTTTTTTTCTTACAGGGTTGGTGGAATGATCTGCTTCATGAAAATATTTTTAAAGAGAAAGATTATAGTGGGAAAATGGTTTTGCTGCTAGAGATCTTAACCACGTGCTCTGAGTTCGGTGATAAAGCATTGGTGTTTAGCCAGAGCATTCCTACTCTAGACCTCATTGAGTATTATCTTTCACGATTATCTCGACATGGCAAGAGAGGGAAACTGTGGAAGAAGGGTAAAGATTGGTATAGGTAGGTATAGATCACAAATAACACTTACGAACCATGGACCACGAACACTTTGACTTTTTCTTTTCTTTCCATTACTTCTACAAAAACTATTTCTTCTTACTCATCATGAGGTATGACATGCTTGAACCCTCTTGCTTTAAGAAGTCTACAATCTGTTCCAGGTCGAGCCTTGTCAATGTGTCAGATGGGTTTACGATTGTAATTTTATTTTTTAACCTTGTCTAAACTCTATTTTTCTAGTACTTTGATGGGTGCTTGATGCAGCTTTGATTTTCTTCCTTTGATCACTGATATATTGTAGATTGGCTAAAAAGTGGATCTTTTTCATCTATCTTTTTTCCTTGGCAGGCTAGATGGAAGAACTGAGGGTTCTGAAAGGCAGAAGCTGGTCGAGATGTTTAATGAACCTCTGAATAAGAGGGTAAAATGCACTTTGATTTCAACCAGAGCTGGATCATTGGGCATTAATCTTCATTCTGCTAACCGTGTAATCATAGTAGATGGTTCTTGGAATCCAACATATGATCTTCAAGCTATTTACCGATCTTGGAGGTAGGTTTATTTTCTGTCTTTTACTTGTAGTCATTTCAAATGGTCTTTGATCAGATTGTATTTGCTCTGTTTCTGAGTCAGATGCATAAAAACTCCTAGGGTTTGCGTGGTACCTATTTTCCAGATTAGCAAGACAAAAGAGGAAAATAGAGAAAAGTATTCTATCGGCATCATATGGATCTCAAACTTGAATTAGATCTCTACCCATATGAAACTTGAATCAGATATAGGAAACTCCATGCACAAGCAGGGATAATTTTCTGTTGATCCTCATAGGATTTTGTCTATGAACTTTGACAATCTAATCTGCATTTGATCCATTCTAGAACTGCTAAAACAAATTCTCCAAACATTGTGAATATGTACAGCTTAATGTCACGTGCGTAAAGTTTCGCCCCGAACTTAGACGCTCCGTGCGGCACTTGACACTCCTTCGAGTAACCAAGTCAGCCTAACCGAACCTTGCCAAGAGGTTTGTTTGAAGACTTTAGAAGAACACTTGAGCTAGAGAATAAAGAACTCTTTGTATTGCTAGAAGGCTAGTATTTTTGAGGATGATTTACAAATGAGGAGGACTCCTCCTTATATAGACCCCCACCTTGGAATGGATGGTCAAGATCAATTTGATCTAATGGCTACAATCTATCTTCTAGAGATTTCCATACTATTCTACAAGGGACTAGAAGAATGTACAAGATTCTAGAGAATTCTACAAAAGTGTAGGAAACCCTAGAGAATGCTAGAGAAGTCTAGAAGTTTCTAGACTCTTCCATGAAGCCTCCTCCATCTTTTCTAATAAGGAAGGCAGTCCGTGACACGCTCCCCCACCTATTCGGGCGACGCCCCCGTCGTCCGTTCAAGCTCGAATCGCTCGATGCGGTCTTTGAACTGCCACAACAAATCTTCGTGTTCCCAACTAGCCTCATTCTCCGGGATGCCCTTCCATCGAACGAGGTATTCCTTGTAGCTCGGCACGCCTCGCTTCCTCATGATTCTATCCGCGAGGATTTCCTCAACTTCTTTGTCATAAGAAGTAACCACCGCTGTTGGTGCCCGCTTGGACACCCCTCGACTAGGTTCATCCTTGTCTTCATGATAAGGCTTCAAGAGACTCACATGAAACACCGGATGAATCCGCAACTTCGAAGGTAACTCTAGCTTGTAGGAGACCTTGCCAACTCGTTGAATGATCTTGAACGGTCCCTCATACCGCCGGATCAAACCTTTATGCACCGCCCTCAACGACTTGAATTGTTGAGGCAAGAGCTTCACCATGACACGATCTTCTTCCTGGAATTCCACTGCTCTTCGCTTAAGATCGGCCCACTTCTTCATCTTCTTCGATGCCTTCCTCAAGTGGGCACGAGCCATATCTGTTTCTTCTTGTAGTCCTTTGGCAAATTTGTATGCCGCTGGACTCTTTCCCGTATAGCCCAACGCTACCGCATTTGGAGTCAACGGTTGGTGGCCTATGGCAAGCTCAAAAGGACTCTTCCCTGTTGACTCACTCCGATGTAGGTTGTAGGAGAATTGCGCTGTGTCTAACAACTTGGCCCAATCCTTTTGGTTGGCACTCACGTAGTGTCTCAAGTAGAGCTCCAACAATCCATTCACCCTCTCTGTTTGGCCATCGGTTTGAGGATGAAAACTCGTGGAGAAGTTCAAGTCTGACCCAAGTAATTTGAACAACTCCGTCCAAAATCTCCCAGTAAACCGTGGGTCTCGGTCGCTCACAATGGTTTGGGGTACACCCCAAAGCTTCACCACATGCTTGAGGAATAACCGAGCCGTCTCATCGGCAGTGACATCAGGAGAAGCTGGCACGAACACCGCATACTTGGAGAATCGATCCACCACCACAATGATCGTCCCGTATCCTTCCGATCTCGGGAGACACGTAATGAAATCCATGGAGACACTCTCCCAGGCATGCTCCGGAATGGGAAGTGGCTCTAGCAATCCTGCTGGTTGGTGTAGATCAACCTTGTCCTGTTGGCACACCAGACAAGTCTTCACATAGGCTTCTATATCGTTTCGCATATGTGGCCAATAATACCCATCATCGATGAGTGCCATTGTACGATGCATGCCCGGATGTCCTGCCCATTTTGAATCATGGCATTCCTTAATGATTTCCCGCCGAAGATTTCCCCATCTTGGCACGAACACCCGCTCACCCTTGGTGTATAATAAACCATCTTTGAGCCAAAATCGCCTGGTCTTGCCCTCCTTGGCGTACTCCATAAGATTCTTTGCCATCGGATCTTGCTCTATGCCCTCCTTGATCCTAGCAAGCATCGGACACTCGGGTCGACTTATGGCCGCTAACTCCGCTCTACGGCTCAAAGCATCTGCGACTAGGTTGGCCTTCCCTGGTTTATACTCTAATACATAGTCAAACTCCGCAAGAAAATCTTGCCACCGTGCTTGCTTAGGTGACAACTTCTTTTGGGTTTGAAAGTAACTCGTGGCAACATTGTCCGTCTTTACTACGAACTTTGACCCCAACAAGTAATGTCGCCACGTCCGAAGGCAATGAATGACCGCCGTCATCTCTTTCTCTTGCACCGTATATCGTCTTTCCGTATCATTAAGCTTTCGACTCTCGTATGCAATCGGATGTCCTTCTTGCATCAAGACTCCCCCAATGGCAAAGTCCGAGGCATCGGTCTGCACCTCATATGGCTTGGTGTAGTCAGGAAGGGCTAGGACGGGTTCCTCCACGATTGCCTTCTTTAATCGATCGAATGCCTTCTGGCACTTGGGCCCCCACTCCCATGTCCTCATTTTCTTCAGCATGTCCGTCAAGGGAGTAGTGATGTTGGAATACCCCTTGATGAACCGTCTATAGTAATTAGTGAGGCCCAAGAAAGACCGCAACTCCGTCACCCTTGTCGGAGGTTCCCACTCTTGTATGGCTCGAATCTTGGCTACATCCATCATGATCCGCCCTCCTCGGATCTTATGGCCAAGGAAATGCACCTCCTCTTGTGCAAATGAACACTTCTCCCTCTTGACATAGAGCTCATTCTCCTTCAAGGTTTGGAAGACCTTCCTCAAATGGCCAATATGGTCCGCCAAGGTGTGGCTATACACAACAATATCGTCAAGATAAACAACCACAAACTTGTCAAGGAATGGAGCAAGTACCTTGTTCATTAGTGTACAAAATGTGGCCGGTGCATTAGTGAGGCCGAAAGGCATCACTAAGAACTCATAAGAACCATACCGCGTCACACAAGCGGTCTTATCCTCATCCCCTTCCGCTATCCTAACTTGCCAATACCCCGATCGCAAGTCTAGCTTAGAGAAGTATCTTGCGCTCCCAAGTTGATCGAACAAATCCGCTATGAGAGGAATCGGGTATTTGTTCTTCACCGTGAGCTTGTTGAGTGCTCGGTAGTCAATGCATAATCTCAAAGACCCATCCGCCTTCTTTTGGAAAAGTACAGGTGCACCATATGGGGCTTTAGATGGTCGAATGAACCCCGCTTCGAGCATCTCTTTGAGTTGCTTCCTCAACTCTTCTAACTCGGGTGGTGCCATGCGATAAGGTGCCATGGCTGGCGGCTTTGCTCCTTCCACCAACTCCAGTTTGTGATCCACCTCCCTCCTTGGTGGAAGCTTCTTTGGGAGTTCCGGTGGCATAACATCTAGGAACTCCTTAAGTACCTCTTGCACTTCTTTCGGAATCTCCCTTTCCTTAGATGGCTCGCCTTCGTCCACCTTTAAAGCTGCAAGGTAGGTCTCTTCCTCCCGCTTTAATCCCTTGCATAGCTGCAATGCAGACAACACTTTGGTCCCTAGCCGTGTCTCTCTCGAGACCGGGACCGTGCAAGGAGAACCCGCATCCATAATCATAATAGAATTAGCATAAGGCATAAGACAAGCCTTTACCTGATCTTGCCAATCTAGTCCGAGCACCACGTCGTAGTCATCCATTGGAATGGCCGTGAACTTTACGACTCCTGACCATTGTCCCACCTTGGTCTTTGCATCGGCTATCCCCCTGATTGGTAATGCCTTTGAGTTGACTGCCTTGATGAAGCCAATCGACTTGGCTAACTTGAGACCGAGTTTTTCCGCGACGTCGGCCTTGATGAAATTGTCGGTCGCTCCTGAATCCACTAGAGCTTTGAGTTGCCTCCCCGCAACGTCTATCCCGACATACATTGATCCCTTCTTGGGCGCTTTAGGTCCTTCGACGACCTTAGCCTTGAGGGCACTAAGGAGTCGGAGTGACCCCATCCTCGACTCTTCTTCCAACTCCCCGTCTCTTTCGAGTGCGGCGAGCTTCGCCTTCTTCGGGCAATCCCGAACCATGTGCGGTCCCTCGCACAAGAAGCACTTCAACATCTTGGCCTTGGATGTCTCCCCCACACCCTTGCCAAAACCCTTCCCTCCAAAGGGCTTACCCGCTCCCTCATTGCGGTTGTTGAAGCTACTCTTGGTGGCTCCCCCACCTTTGCCTTTGTCACTCCAGTGACTACTCTTGGGTTTATCCTCCCGCCTATACTCGGTCAAGCTTTCCGCCTCCTCAATTGCGGCTTTGAGAGTTTGAATGTTTCTCCTCTTCAACTCTTGCTTGGCCCAAGGCTGTAACCCTTCTATGAAGGCAAATTTGGCTTCCTTTTCCGGGAAGTCCGGGATCTCCAACAATATTTCTGAAAACTCGTTCACATAATCAGAAATACTAGATTTATGAGTGAGGTGACGAAGTTTACCTCGTGCTTCATCTTCGAGATTCCTTGGGCAAAATTGTGCTCTAAATGCCTCTTTGAACTCGTCCCACCTTGTCATCTCGAAGAGTCCTCGCTCAATGTCACCGCTCAATCTCCTCCACCATAGTGCCGCGGTGTCGGTAAGATAGAGAGGTACCGTGTCTATCTTCTCTTCATCATCCGTGATCCTCATTTTCCTGAAGTAGAGTTCCAAGCTCCATAGAAAGTTCTCTACTTCCTTTCCCTTCCTAGCTCCTGCATAGGTCTTGGGTCGAGGCACGTCCACCTTTGGTGCGAGAGGAGCATCGATTATATCCCTAGACACCCTGTATTTACAGAGTGACACATCCGTCTCGATGATCTGCATCCTCTCATGCACTTCTGCTAGAGAAGCATCCATGTTGGCTTGGAGAGCCCTCATCTCCTCTTGAATTGTGGCGACAATCCTATCCAATGATGCTTGGAATCCCTCTTGAAGTCCACCTCCTTGGTTAGCCATCGCCAAATCCGCTACTTGTTCCACCGTCTTCTCCATCACATTGCCTTGCCTCACCACTGTATTCTCCAACTTGAGAACACGGTTCTCTAATGATGCAAGCATGTCTCGAGATGGCTCTCGTTGCTTCTGCCTTTCTCCACCCTTAACATTTTCTCGCCTTGTCTCTCCTTCAATTGGATCGACAACGTTGGAACCACCGCTAGCCATTTCTTCCACAAGATCTTCACCTACACAAAGCTTTGGCAAGAATTGAACCACTTCGCACCCTCCCGTACGACCTTGGCTCTGATACCAACTGTCACGTGCGTAAAGTTTCGCCCCGAACTTAGACGCTCCGTGCGGCACTTGACACTCCTTCGAGTAACCAAGTCAGCCTAACCGAACCTTGCCAAGAGGTTTGTTTGAAGACTTTAGAAGAACACTTGAGCTAGAGAATAAAGAACTCTTTGTATTGCTAGAAGGCTAGTATTTTTTAGGATGATTTACAAATGAGGAGGACTCCTCCTTATATAGACCCCCACCTTGGAATGGATGGTCAAGATCAATTTGATCTAATGGCTACAATCTATCTTCTAGAGATTTCCATACTATTCTACAAGGGACTAGAAGAATGTACAAGATTCTAGAGAATTCTACAAAAGTGTAGGAAACCCTAGAGAATGCTAGAGAAGTCTAGAAGTTTCTAGACTCTTCCATGAAGCCTCCTCCATCTTTTCTAATAAGGAAGGCAGTCCGTGACATTAAGCTCACTTATAGTTTGTGACATCTCAACAGACATTCTGATAGTGTTGCATTGACCTTAGACCTTACTGTTAATCTCTTTTCCAATATTGCAGGTATGGCCAAAAAAAGCCTGTGTTTGCTTACCGATTTTTGGCCCATGGAACCATGGAAGAAAAAATTTACAAGCGCCAGGTAATGATGGATACAAGCACTTTGTTCTAAACTTAATTTTTTTCACTGCTATGGAGTGTCATTTCGAGGATAATTCAAATAGGTGACAAAGGAGGGGCTGGCTGCTAGAGTAGTGGATCGACAGCAGGTCCACCGAACAATATCGAAAGAAGAGATGTTACATCTCTTTGCATTTGGCGACGAGGACATCCCAGATGCTTCAGCTGAGCTAGGTCAAGGGAATGGACATGCATGCAATAAGAATATGACAGACCTGGAGGATAATTTACTGAAACAGAAGCAGCCTCTTTCTGACAAGATTATGGAAAGTTTGCTTAACAAACATCATCCAAGGTAGTTTTTTTCCCTGTGAAATAATTTTAAATCTATATTCACATAAGCATGACATTGCGTCACTCATCTAGATTCCCCACAAATTTAGTACTTAAAGATGATGGTGGTGTGAATTTAGACATAATGAATAATCCGTAGTTGCATGATTTTATTGCTAGAATGAAGTGGGATATTCGTAGTAGAATTATTATTTTTCCTTTATATTTCCTTAGGATGTAAGAAATTTTAACTTCTTCTGCTGTACAGAATGATACATCTGTTGATCTGTTTCTATTTCAGGTGGGTTGCCAATTATCATGAACACGAAACGCTTTTACAAGAAAACGAAGATGAAAAATTATCAAAGGAAGAGCAAGACATGGCTTGGGAAGTATATAGAAAAACGTTAGAATGGGAAGAAGTGCAGAGGGTTCCACTTGGCGAATCTTCACCTGCCCCAAAACTGAACATCTCAAACCCAGCCCCACCTGCCCCAGAACCTAGCAGATTTTCCCAATCAAAGGCGAGGATCCGTTCTTTCCAGAGAAAATGCACCAACCTTTCTCATTTGTTGACCCTTAGAAGTCAAGGGATAAAAGTTGGTTGCTGTACAATATGTGGAGAGTGTGCTCAAGAGATCAGCTGGGAAGATCTCAACATAGACAGTAAAACCTCAAGGTGAAACATACATCTTCTTCCACTTGGTATTTACTTGTAATTGGTGTGATTTCATGATTTTATATATGGGAGCTGCTTCTGTAAGTTCAATTCCCCTTGAACGGAAAATATTACAATTCTTTTTTGTAGGGCTTCTTGAGCCCTAAATTTCAGGCCCGGCCTATTTTCCGCAGGTTTTGTTTTTTGTCTTTCAGAAAAGTCAAAGGGGTTGTTTTTGTTCTGGAAATAGTTCAATAGGGTTTCATGGCTGGAATTAGGGCTGTAAATTTGATACTTCTAATCCATGTAATAATATTTGATCATTCTGGAAATAAAAGAAAAGCATCTTTTGTTCCTTTGAGATTAGCCTGCGTTTTGTCAAACTGGAATTTGGAAATACAATCATGAGGTTACAATCCAGAGTTGGGTTTTCGAAACTGCTTAGAAAAAGCGTTTTAAACCATTTTGAATGCAATAGAGGTTCAAACGGAAAGTTAGGACTTCATATTTCTAGTAAAAAGCTTGGTAGTAGTAGCAGGTGACTTTTGGTAGGAGATCTGAGTTCTCATCCCATTTTTTAAGTAATATTCTATCTTATCCGGTGACGTAGTGATCCTATTGCTCCTCTTAAGTTTGTATTCATAGTCCAAGATGCATGAAGAAATGAAGGATGTTCGTTAAGACCTCTAAAACTCTTCGTCTAACAGGCAGTAGTACTGTCCAGATAGTTTCAAGTTCCATGCGAGCCAATAACAATGCCAAAGAATCGTCGAAGTTGCTGCACAATAATGTATATATTGATATGAGGAGACATGCAATTGAACTATCTTAATTAACACGAGTCTAAAGGCATCGATACTTATCGTATCCTTCATTCCTCGAATCATTTTTCGGGAAGAAAAAATAATAATTTAAGATTTTCGACCTTCAAATGAAGCGTAATATGTAATCATAGATGGTATGAAGAAAAGATAAAGATTACGCATCTAGCCCCATATAACATTCATTAGTGTCTGTGATGGTAGAATCAATAGTTACATCAAATTACAGGCTTCGATAGACCTCTCAATTCTCATCCTTTGTTTTTTTAGCAGATAGATTCTAAGGACAAAACAAGTTACTAGGAATGAAATACAAGAACTAAAGAAACAAATGAAGATCAAAAGGGAGAAAAAAAAAAGAATAAATTAGGGAGAGATCGGAGATTGTACCTCATGCCATTGACTTCCGATCATCCTCCGCACAGGTCTAAACCCTACATCAAATTTGCTCCTCATATTTACGTGAAATTCTTGAAGCTCCAATTTAGTTAGACCCTAACTTTTTAATTTCTTTTTTGTTCTTTTTTTTTTGTCAAAGATAGGATTCATCAAAGGTAAGTTCTGATGTGGTAGGAGCGTTTCCACCACCAATCTTCTTCTTTTGGTTACCCCCACCACAAGTAATGGAAAATTCACAACCGTAAGCTGTTCCGAAACAAGAGAACAATCCTCCTCCTTTTCTTCTCTGCGGTTTCTTATCCTTCCTTCTTCTACTAGTGGTGGCACGAAATTTACTAAGGTCATGTTCATATGCTGTCGGATGCTCCGATCTCCACCTCTCAATCTTTGTCTTCAACCCTTCCGTGCTCTCTTCCTCGGTCCAATCCTCCAATATCGAGCTCCCCATATCCTTAGGAATCGGATACATCCCTTTCGCTATTGCTGCCGCAACCACCGATGGAGAGGGTCCCACGTCGGATATCAACTCTGATCCATTTCTTACTGACTCATCATTGCACGCGGACCCGCTCGGTATCTCGGGATGATTATAATTGCTAATTTTGTTACAAGTGTCGCTATCGATTTTTTGGCTCTTGTTACGTAGTAAGGGGATCTTGTTAGCAATACCCTTGTTCTTATCTTTATGTGTTGATGTTTTCTCCTCCTTGTTTAAATTCCAATAATCAACCGCGGAAGCGCTTAGATCGCTATATATAGGCATGCTTTTCATGTTGCTATCTAACAATGTCACCCCTACGTTCAATACTCCTTGTGGACGACCAGAAGGCCGACGAATTTGAAGGTCGATTAATCTCATTCTCGGAGTATCACTACATATTAAAGATGGTGGGACGAGGCTGCTAAGGAAAACTCCAACGGTTCCTATCAATGTGTCTCGTCGCCAGGCTGAGGTGTAGATTTCAATCGTAATGCTTGCAGTTTCCGACGTGAGAAATTGTTCGTCGATTTGAAAAACAATTTTTTCGTTCCATGTAGGGTTTGTTTGACCGTCTTTATCGACCGCAGATGTAAATTTACGTTGAGGATCAATCCATGCGACCAAGAACGTTTTCATGGACTTTGCCGCAGGTGCTAGGTCTTTTGCCGATATCACATTGATTTCAAGAAGCTTGAAGGGGGCATCAAATGGCATCCTTGCTGATGAAACCCTAATAGGGTGTGACCGCCCTTTTTCTTATCGTGATAGTGACGGTGGTGGTGCCAGTGGCTCGCGATTTTGATCGCGGTGGCCAACGACACTGCGAGCCGATGAGGAAAAGGTGGGGTTAAAAAAGAGAAAAGAAAATTTATGTACAAGGGTGCTAATTTGCTTTTTTGGTCTTCGGATACACAGGAGAGTTGATTATTTTGTGGAGAAAAGGAGAGGTTTCTATTGAAGGAGAGGTTGTTGTGAGGTTACAATTTATCGGTTGGGTAGTTACTAATTTCTTGTTTGGAACCGTGTTTTGTCTTAAATGAACTATATTTGAGATTACACAAAGCATTGTCTGATTTGCTGAGGGAGAAGTCAAAAAACAATTTGGCAGACAAACCTATTGACCTGTTGATTCATAGTTACTAATTATGAAAAACCAAGAAATACCCTTCCAAAACGATACATTCGTCCCTTAATTTGGGTGGGTATACAAAGATGGGTAGTAGTATGGTAAAAGGCCAACAAGTTCAAACCTAATAATTTGTTTTCAGTTTAAACATGAACTTCCTTCTCTTTCTAATCTAGTTTGAAGATTCCAGATGCTTTTTCTCCTCTTAAATTTAGAGTTAGAACAACAGAAGGTACTTTACAAAAGTCTCCTTAATTAGCGTCAAATTAATTAGGTGAAGTAGGAGAGAAACTAAATCAAACTATATCCCCAAAAAAGTAACCTTAAAACCATCAAATCAACCAATTAAGCAAACCACCATCTTCTTTTTGAAAAACAAAACAAGCCCTTAATCTCCCAAATGGAACATTTTGTTCATGCTCTTTTCTGTTCCATGCTCCTACTACAATCAACCAAATCCCTCTCAAACCTAAGTTCCTTAGTCTATAATGTTCGTTTCATAAACCAAACACCCACAACATCAATCAGCCCTACTAGTAATAACAATTCTCATTCCCAAACACTCTCTTCACTCTTTCAAGAACTCATTTCCCACTCCTCCCAAACAAAGTTCTTCAAAACATTTGATCTCATCAATGATGATCGTGACCATGAAATCGCTCTCTACGCCCTCTATCAGTGCCGAGGCGACATCAACTTCCAGGACTGTTACAATTGTGTTATTGAACTCCCCAAAATGTCCAACACTTTGTGTGGAGAAGCAGCTTCTTGTCGCATTCAACTTCATGGTTGCTACATGCATTATGAGCCCGATCATAATAATGGGTTTCTTCAACATGATCAGATCATCAATACTAAGAATGAACTTCATCATAAGATTTGTGGGGAATCAAAGGGAAATTTCGGCGGGTATGAAGAGAAGCTAAGTGCAGCTTTTGAAGCATTGGAAGATGGTGTTCTGAGTAGTGAGGACGGATATTACTCGACGAGGTTCGAATCGGTGCAAGTGATGGCTCAGTGTGAAGGGGATTTGGATGGTTGTGAATGTGGAGAATGTGTTAACAATGCAGCGCAGATTGCTATGGATGAATGTGGTGAGGCAGCTTCAGGTGAAATTTATTTGGAGAAGTGCTATTTGAGTTTCGCTTGGTCTTTGGATGGGAAACAAGGAAACCTTTATCCAGGTAAGAACCCTAGAAAAAGTATCTCATACATCAAGTATATATATATGACTGCTGTGAGAAAGTTCGAGTACGGAGACTAACCGACTAACTGCATAGAACTCACCAGTTGATCCTTTTACTTATCAGTTAAACGTTTATCACTTTGGTCCTGTGTTTTCTATGATTCTATTCATTACTATATAATTTTGTTTGCTCATCTTTTTTTTGGGTTCATTTGCAGAGAAAGAAAAAAACAAAAGCAGCACAGGGAAAAAGGTGGCAATTGTCTTGGGCGGGGCAGCAGCTCTAGGGCTTGGTTTCATTGTCTTTGTGTTCCTCAAATCATCTGGGAAGAAAGACGATGTTTGAGTCTCTTGTTTAATTACGTGAAACATAATCCAAACTTGATCTTATGTTATACATTCTCATCTCTAATCTGTAATTACATACATTATAATATACTTTACTAAACATCGATCTACTAAACCTTTTACAAATCACATGCTCTTGTCGGGGCATGACATACATAATTGCGAGTTTTTCTAAGGTTTGGTAATCAGATTCTTATAGCAAATCAATCTGACTATACTTACATATGCTACATTTTTTTCTTTATGGTAGATGGCTGGACTCCACCATCCTTAACTTACTAGCAGAAGAAACAAAATTGCGTACGGGTTATAGAAAAACAATTGTACAAACTCTTGTTTAGGACATAATATGAGGTTTCGTGTTATGTTTGTCTGAAGTGCTTCACATCAGAAAGTTTTATATGTAGGTACATTAATGTAATAGTTCTTGACTTCTCGGTGATATAGTAGGGACTGCTGTTTTTCCGTTATTTATACTCTCATCGTAATTTTTTGTAGGAGAATGGTTAGAAACACTTCTAACAGTAAACTTGACAAACATTTTTCTATTAAATTGTATCCGAATTTATTTGATAACTAAACATAATTTTAGTTCAGAACTATGAATTTCTTGCAAAGTTTAATCATCCTCATCAAATGGGCAGCAAGAAATTAAAGAGAAGTGATAGGAGATCGAGAGCAGTAGCAGTAGCGAGCCTTATCTGATCTTATTAGCCGGATCGGCCTTCTGCACTTTGGCAATATATTCAAACAAAGCTACCATCAAAACAACGTCTCACAGCCTCCTTTGGCAAGAATCCTTCCTCATTCTTTGCAAGATAATATAGAGTCAACCATTCCACTTTACTTGCAAGGCTGCAAAATGAACATTTTTAGAAATCAAATAAAATGTAATGATTTTGACTGAATAATAAAATGTCATAACTAATTATACATATATATATATATATATATATATTATCACCTGCCAAAGAAATCAGAAGGGTCGCGATTGGCTTCGGTCATATACCAAAGCTCTCCTAATCTGAGCTTTGTCTGGTACGGTAAGAGCATATTTACTGAACATGATCTCTAGATTGGCCGGAATAAATCTGCATTTGTGTTATATATATAGATAGATGATCATACACATGATGCATATAATAATCTTTCTTAAATGAATATTCAAAATCATTCTAGAATTGCTAATTAATTTACTTGTATTAAGTGAAAAATAAATTGTATTGACTCACCTTTCCTCGGTGTCATAGGAGCCGGATTCACTTCCATGTTTAGCCCTATGCAAGTTCTTTATATTGGGAAGGAAGGTGAAGGTAACCAACTATGTTAAAATACAGAAAAACACATAAACATAGTCAAAATTTTAATAAATATCCCTAAGTAAAGTTTGAAGCTAATCAAGTTGTTAAAATATTGATTAATAATGATAATATGCTTACCGGAAGAGTAGCGTAACTCATTGCTACATGAATAAAAATCATAAAGATCAAAGATGTGATTGGATTGAACCCTAAGGCTCGAAACCCTGTCAAATTGGAAAATCGGAAGAGGATAAAGAAATGCAGAGATTTTTATGACCATAAGAAGATAATATGAAAATTTACAAATTTTATGTTGACAATATTCCTCCAAAATATCATTCTAGTGGAAGAAATTGAGCCGCAAATAATAAATCGAAAAAACTTTATTAGGAAACAAGATTCAATGTTTACTATGGACCCTGCTTTGAAAAAAATGTCTCAAAACGGTGATGACGTTGAATAATTTTTTGTTGATGTATGAGAAAATCACGTTAAAACTTTTTATCATCTTAAAAAAAGTTGAAGATAAGATCTAAGTTTATGTCAATTTAAAAAATAATAATTAATGATTGGATCATATTTTAAAAAATATCTCATAATTGAATCATAAATATTATATTTTAGGAAATTATTATTTTATATATTATATGAAACCTATATAAATTTCAAAATATGTTATCTTATAAATTTAGCGAATTATTAATTTAACACGTTACCCTAAGTTCGAATTGGTCAAAAATATTATTTAAACGGGATTATTAATTTATCGATGTTCTACTATAAATACCAGGGGTGGCCGAAAGTACCGTTGGTACTGGTACTGGTATTACAAAGTCATGTTCTGTTTCGGTATCATACTTTCAGTATCAGTATCGGTTCGGTACCGGTAGTAGATTTTTAAAAAAATAATTTTTTTTTGAAATTATATTGTTTATTATATCAATTATATATCAATTGAATCAAACGAAAAAAATATTATAATTTCAAATTCATTTTATATATTTAACTTTTAGTTATTAATTTTTTTTAAAAATTTTGTTTTTAGTTTATATGTATATATAATTTTTTTAAAATTTTGTTTATATATATATATAACGGTACCAGTACTAAAATTAAAATTGATACCAGTATCAAATTCTACTATCCAATACCAAAATTGGATAACGTATTTAAGGTTCCAGCCTAATCAGTACAGGTACTCCGGTCGGTATCAGGAAAATGTTACGGCCAAGCTAATTATTTTGATCATGCATCTTAAGAACTTCTCGATAACGAGTATAATTAAGAAGGGATTAATTAGATGAAGAGGAAGATTGGGATTATAATAAGTCAAAATTACGTACAAGGCTTCGGAAGCTTGGTCTCTAGATCAGCACGGATTCACTCGTTGCGTCTGTTGCCATCTCTCTCTCTCTCTATCTAAGACTTCCTAATTGTCTAATTTGCCACTAAACTAGTTGATTAAGCTCAGCTGCTAATCACTAATCTTAAATACTAACATAAATAAATGAACTTCTAGATATTCATAAAGAAGCATAACAAACTGCAGGTGTCCCGGAACGCCCAGTCATTAGATGTTCACTTCGGAACGAGGTTGTTGGAATCAGTTAAGGACTAGCAATTGCTCTATTGTTTTTGACTTTTCTCCGAATGATGTCAACTAAAAATTAATTCGCACGTGACAAATTCATTGTTCATGTACTTGTTTCCATTTCGTAAATAATAATGTTTAATTTGTATATACTTACTTTTATGTACTCATTTCTCCCCTGATTATGAAGATCTATGTCTTTAACTAACCATAGGCATTCTTATTCAGCGAATGAGCAAACGTGTACAACGTTCAAATTAACAAAAAAGTGTTAAAAATTCCTTCTTGAAAGACACAGTTTAGACACGTCATTCTCCACATTATCAGTATCGGTTTCTTAGCTTTGTCTATGCAACAGCTAATTATTCCTCAGAATCATCATCACTCATGATGTCTCATTTGACAAATCCCAACTCTATTCTCATTGATTGGGTAGATCAAGTAGATTAATCTTTGCCCAATATATAAAAGATATATATTTATTTTTACAATATATATATATATATTATAATAAAATAATAACAATTTTCAACGACGGAGGAGGATTCTCAGGCCAAGTCGGCCCTGCTTGCCACAAACACTTGTTAGCAGCTTTTCTTAATCCAAAGGGACCAGGTGGTAAACCGACGACCTGACATGACCGTACGGCTCAGATCGACGCTTCTCTGCTAATCATGTGGCGAGAGAAAAAGGGATGGATGGATAAAGCTAAGTACTTGAAAGAGACTTGTTCTAAATGTTATTGCGTATTTTTTTTGTTGTTGGGTCAAGATGACGAAGCCATTATATCGTGTTCGTGAGAATATTTTCCATTAGCTTTTGCTGCTTTTCCTTTCGTGCGGGTTCGGTTCGGCAGCTACGGAGCAGCTAATTTATGAGCAAGGTCCGAGGATTGATTTGCTCTCTCTTTCTTCAATTCTGAGTAAGATTTGTAAATACCCACCTGAAAATCTCTGGTTTATTCGTTTCTTTTTGTTTTCCTGTTTATTTACTTGCTGAGAGAGCAGATTTTCATGGTTGCGCTTTGCTTTAAATGTGTGTTCTTGGGATTCTCTTTTTCTATATTGGTAGGTAATGGGCATTTGATTCCTGCTTATCTGAGTGTTCTCAAGTACGAATTTTATGATATTCTCATCTTGGAATATAATTTCATTTTTATTTTTGAAGCATAAGGGTGTTCTGTTAACTTCTGTCTCTATATTCTGTGGGTCGGAGGATTTGGAGTAGGATTGAGCTTTGATGGGCATAGTATGATACGAATTTTTGGTTTAAATAGTATCAATTGTACGGAATTTCTGTTATTTTTATGATTTTTTGTGTTTTGATGATTGGACTGGGAAGTAAAATCCCGGGCTTAGTTGAAGGGTAGACTTCTATTAAAAGGTAGTTGCAAACTCGAGTTGGGGTGAATAAACTGGAGTTGATCAAACCATATTTCAGTTAATCGTGACGTGAACAGGATTTTGCATTTGGGTCTTTGACATTGGAGTGTATATCCAAACTTGATTTTGAGTTGGAATGAGTGTATGGTTATGTGTGATCAAAAAATTTCCAAGTTGAGTTGAAGGTCATATATAATCATACTACTTGAGGTCTATACAATAAGTGCTAAGAAGATGAGAATCTTAAGGTGGGTGAATGATAATAGGAGAAAAGTATCTACCAAGAAATGAAAGCACATAAAAAGCTGGATGTGGCATCTTTCTAGGATAAGATGAGAGAATGTAATCTGATTATTATTTGTGGCATATCCGCCAATACTTATGAATAAATCAATATGAAATCCTAAAAGGATTCAAGTAGAATGAGTAAGAAGAAGGCCCATCATCATGTCAGTTATCCAAACCCAACTATCTTGTGCTTTTGCTGTTTGTTTCTTCTTCCTGATGGAATTAACGTGGCCTAATTAGTTGGTCATTTGTAGTTGATTGATCATTCTATGTTGTGTTCCATGAAACCATGTCTTAGGAGATTGTGGTTGTTAGCTTGCATTTGGCAAAGAGTTTGCAAACTATAATTTAGGAAAACTCTGTTTCTGTTATATTGACAGGCAAATTGGATTTTGGATGAAAAGCATTTGAAACAGAGCTTTGTACAAACTGGAGTTTCAAATGCTTCGCCAAATGCAAGCTTAGTTTCTTGATGCAACCATTCTTAACATTTTACTGGAATTGTGTTTTTTAGGTACAAAATCAGCTGATAGCTTTTTTTGCGGGGGAAGGACTCCCTAATCTATGTCTTCATCTTACCCTGTCCTTCATAGGCCTATTGAAGAGAAGTATCCAAAAAGGCCAGACCCATTTGAGGTTTCTTCAGAAAGGGAACTTATGAAGAAGCCAATTTCACAGGTTCCCCCTTTGGTTTCAAACACCCAAACTGTGGGCCATCTTTTTTCATCACCCTCTGCATTTCCGAATGATATCCATTTCGCCTCACTTTCACCGCACGAAGGGCAATCTCGGCATTCCCCATTTATTTCTCAGTCTGCAAGTGCCCGTAATTCCCAGCCGGTAGTAGTACAATCTACAGCATTAACGGGCCTGGATGAACAGAATATTCCCTGGTCTGGGGAACCACTTCAGGATCTTCTTGACTTTTCAGACAATGTTCCACCTGGACAGAATGGCCAGGTGGATTTCATTGCGGGCCCCATGACATCAGATGACCAGTCCAAAAGAACAGATTGGCCAACTTGGGCTGATCAGTTTATCTCTGTTGATGATGGTCTGGAAGCAAATTGGAGCGAGATTTTTGCTGACTCTAATGTTGCTGATTCTAAATTAGAGGTTTGTTTTCAGTTCAATTTGCATTTGATTCAGGGTTTGAAAACTAGGGAGCATTTAGGTAGGTATTTCAAATGGTATTTGACACTAAAGTCCAATTGGAGACCAAAATCCAGCTCTTTAGATTGATGGCCACTTTGTCTGGGCAGTTATACAATCCCTTTTAGATTGATTTTAATAAATTTCCAAATTCTTAAATAAATATGTGACATCAATATAAATCTAATCTTATTATAAAAATCTAGATTTAGAAATTCAGTTCTAAACCCGCTCATGCAAACTGGCCCTAAGTCTCATATTTTGGAGTTTTTGAACGGTAGACCAAAACGGGCCTTAATTACGGAGTTGTGTCATCATGTACCTTAACTTCTTTTCTCGGTCCCTTTTATCACTTGATATCTTGTAAACGATGTTCCTCAGGTGCCAAAGCCATTATCTATTGTTCCGGGCCCACAGGCCCAAACCTGTCAAAGGGATATACAACCATCCGGGGAGCTCCGATCTCCTAACTCCTTGTCCGCTGCAGCTCCAACAAGACCCCGAATGCGGTGGACCCCAGAGCTTCATGAGGCCTTTGTGGAAGCTGTCAATCAGCTTGGTGGCAGTGAAAGTATTCTTACCTTCTCCACTTATTTCTAATTAATCAGTGAAAATCATAAGGCTTTCTCTTGACTTTTGATGTTCTACTTAAAAGGAGCCACTCCTAAAGGGGTTTTAAAGCTCGTGAATGTTGAAGGCTTGACCATATACCATGTAAAAAGCCATCTCCAGGTAACTTGACCAGCTTATCCTTGTTTGATTTTTCTTCTCTATAAGAAGCTTGTTAACGATATCACTTTTTTTTCTTCTCTTTTTTTTTTTTTTCAATCCAGAAATATCGAACTGCCAGATACAAACCTGAATCATCGGAAGGTAGACTGTTGAATTTTCATCTCTAAGCAGTAACAAACTTCTAAGTTTGCCTTAATTCATTTTCAACCATCATGTATCCTATATTGACCTTTATGCTCAGAAAATATCATGTACCGCGAATTTGAGTATTTACAGGAAGAAAAACAAAGCAATTGGACCATATGCTAAATTTGTGTGACTTGCCTCACTCTGTTCAGGGACTTCAGAGAAGAAACTGACTCTTGGTGAAGAAATGAAAACTCTAGACTTGAAAATGTAAGTGTGTGTGTACATATATATATATGTATAAGTTCCAATTTTTTATGTTATACTATTTACAGTGGATTGGAATTACAGGAGTATGGGCATAACCGAAGCATTACGAATGCAAATGGAAGTTCAGAAGCGGCTCCATGAACAGCTTGAGGTATGCACTTGCATTTCATCTATGCAATTTTTTTAAAGAAAGCTGGATATAGATATTATGAACAGAGGCAAGGTTTCAAATTTTTATAAACAAAAGTTTGAATATTTTTTATTTTCTTTGTATCAATCTATTGATAGTTTGGCTTTTATTAAATAAAAAACAGATTCAAAGAAACTTGCAGTTTAGAATCGAAGAACAAGGCAGGAGTCTTCAAGAGATGTTCGAGAAACAAATAAAGATGGAGAACAAGAAGTTCTCAAAGGCCAATGGCTTATTGAGCTCAGTTCAAGTTAATGATCAATCAGAAGAAACCTACGAGCAGGGTCAAGATATACCAGACATAGGGACAAGTAATGCCAAAGCAGCCATACTGGAACACAGTTCTAGGTCCGAAAATAGAAAGCAGAAGGCCCGAGAAAGCACAAGCAGTGAAAAAAACAAACAGTGCTGTGAAAATGATGGGGAGTGTAATGGCCCAGACACAAAACGTGCAAGAACAACAGATGAAACAATGACATCATCATAGCTGGCTGAATTTGGGCTGGTTTGAGCTCGTAGAAGTATGATTTCTAGGAGACATGGGGTAAGCCTCCTTTGTTTTGTCGGAACCAGGGGTTGGGTTTTCTGTGTTTCTTCGCAATATGTAATTATTATGACATTCTTGTTTTGCTTTGTCATCAATGAACCATTCATCTTTTCTTTTTAGTTTGAAGTAGTCTAGTGTAGTGACCTTTTTTTTTCCCTTCCAATTAGGAAGGATTTTTTTAGCGGACTTGATGAACTAGTGATGTTCTCCGAACCATGATGATATATGTATGATAAGTTATATCTAATAAAGACATGTGGATATATTGAGTTTTTTTCCTTCCATTTTTTGGCCACTCCAAGCTATTCAGTCTAAGGGAGCTTCTATTGAGATTCAGAATTGTCGGTTGGGCTTGAAAACCGAAGTATTGATAGGAATACCGGGGATTCAAATCCATCTCTATTAGGGTTCGGATTACATAGTGCTTAGATTATATGGCGCCAATATAGCCCGGACAATTCGGGCCTGTCCATCAATAAACTCATTCGAGCTCACGAATCATTCAAAATCAGAATCTTTGTTAAAAAAAAAAACCCAACTCATTTTGAAAAATCGCGATGATTCGAACTCGTGTAAATGTGAAGGAAGACAAACAAAAAAGAGAGAATGAAAATAATTTTTCAATCTCACCTGAGAAAACCTTCTTTCGAAAATGATTCTGTGAAGAAGCTTTCGATCCATAAAATAAACTAGTAATTATGAATACATTAGAATAACTATTAATTTACTCTACAGGTCGATATGACTTTCGACCCATTGAATGATCATCTTCCTTCTTTCTTCACATTCATACCAGTTCAAACTATAGAGGTTTTTCAAAATGCATTAAGTTTGTTTTCGAGAGAAAATGAGTTCGTGACTTCCAACGAGTTCGCAAATTCGAATGAGTTTGTTGATAGAAAGTAAAATAAGGATTCAAAATTTTAAACGTCCGTTAATGAAAAGGGGTATGAAAGAAAAAAATAAATTTAAACGTCAATTAAAAATTAGCAGGTTTAACCTGTGATATATTACTTACCACATAATTTATTCCTGAACAGTCTAAAAATACCGGATCTACATGGAGGGCCCAAATTACATGGGCCGTATAAGTCCCATGCAAGTCGGACGCCATGCAATCCGACTCCTCCCATTTTTCTTTCGTCCTCGTTCAGACGTTTTCTTCGATTCCGGCGGCTGTACTCAGGACAATGGTTGCACTTGAACGGTAGCTGGTCATAGTCAAAATCTGATTAGTCCTCACCCGGCACAACATCAAAAACTGATTAGTCCCCAACCTGGCACAACATCAGACCACCGAGGATATATTTAGTTTAGACACCAACAAAACAATCGTACTTCTTTAAAGTATATAATATGAACATATTATTAGAAACTGTGACAAAATAATTTTTCAATGTAAAAATGTTTTACCTTACATTTTAATTTAAAAAATAAAAAGAACAGTTATGGGATAAGAAGCAGTGACTAGTGAGACTGCACCTCGCTGATCTGAGTTCTCTGTAAAATCCTAAAAAACAACTTCGATCGAAGAAGAAGAAGAAGGATGTTGTTTCAAGTAGGAGGGCAAGGGACACGTCCCACGTTCTTCGAGATGGCCGCGGCTCAGCAGCTCCCTGCTAGTCTTCGCGCCGCTCTCACTTACTCCATCGGCGTATGCTTCTCTCTCTCTCTCTCTCTCTCTCTCTCTCTCTCTGGGATGCATCTATTGAGTCTTTATCATTTCGTTCTGGGCTTTGTTAATTTTGTCTGATCTTAGTCACCGAATCTTGTATTTTTCCCATGGGAATTGATATGCCGTGATGCAAAAAATATAATATTTTGCTGCATTAGTAATTGTCCTGAATGAGCATGAACAGAATTTTGCAAAACCGCATAGCATCAGTGGTCTATAGATGCATAGTTTATATACCGGATTGTCTACCTTAGTTTCTGCAAATTGAAAAACCTCCTTAGGAACACAATTTTGTACACTATATATCTTTTTTTTTCATTTTATCGCCTCTTCCTCTAGCTTTGGTTGCCTTTTCATTTCTTTTTGCTTAGAAGGTGCAGTTTGTGATATGCATTTGTTTTAACAGGTATTAGCTCTTAGACGACCTTTCCTCCATAGGGTGTTAGACTATGAAGATGAAGTCTTTGGTCTACTAATGCTGGTTCTTGAAACTCATAGCTTACGCATTGCAGGTAATTCCTGAGTTCTGACGCACAATTTTGTGTGTTTTATTGCAGTCTTCTTTGCCTAAATAGTTTATTGTTTCAAATTTTCTTCAGATGCCTCTTTTTCTGAGTCTCTGTATGGCTTACGGAGAAGAGCGGTGAAGATAAAAGTGAAGAGGGATGATACCCGTTCGAAACCAGGTGATGGAATTCATCACACTGGATTACAAAGACATCAAAAAGTTCTTTCAGTTATTTTCCTGGTACAGTCTCTTGGTCTTGACCATTTTTTGTGTAATTTAATTCTCTGCCTTCCCTCAAAGATATTTCAATTTTCTCATATTATTTTTGGATTGTATTAGTTAATCTATAGAGTTACAAATATCTCTTTGATGGTAAATAATTTTTTTCCTTAAAAGATTTATCTGGAGAACTGAGAATTGAGTTCTGAAGTGGAATATGTGGTTAGGTTGTGTTGCCTTATTTCAAGTCAAAGCTGCATTCAATCTATAATAGAGAAAGGGAAGCCATGCTCCAAGCTAGTTTATGGGGGGATGATGATGACAGATTCAATGATTTTGAGCATCACGGTGGAGGAAGGAGAACTTTGAGTGCAGATGCATCAGTCAGAGCAAGCTTGGTGGAGAGGATTCAAAAAGTTGTAGGAGTTTGTTACCCGTGGCTACATGCTAGTGGTGAAGGTAACCTCCTTAAGTATCAGTTTTTTGTTGTTATGGTACAGTACACGTCAATCATGAAATTTTACTGATGCTAAATGTGTTATTAGGCTAACTTTCGAGTAATAAAAAAGGGAAATTGCAAGGAAAAAAAAAGAAAGATCTATCTCACCTAGATTCTAAATTGTATTTGTTTAATACTATTAATCTAGTGACTGATGGGATCATGTGCATTCAATTTGCATTATCCTGACTAGAACTAGATTTTGTGGTATGGAGAGATCTATCTCACCTAGATTCTAAATTGCCTCCTGAGCTTGCCAAGAATCCTTAATTTTTTTTTTCTTTCCTATCTTGGTCATGTAATTCTCACTACTGGATATGTAAGCTCTGGAGTAAATTTTTTCACCACAAGCTATATTTATCCGAAATGCAGGGCTGTCATTTGCTTACCAGCTGTTATATTTGCTGGACGCTACTGGATTCTATTCCATAGGACTACAATTAATCGGGATTCATGTCTGTCGTGCTACAGGCCAAGAACTGGTAATTTACAAGAATTGTATTAAAATTTGTTGTGAATGATGCATTCATGCTTTTATTGTAACAGTAGTATCTGCTATTTTTTTATCACCACCTTCCTTACTTTTTTCTCCTTCCTGCCTTTTCATTAGGCCTATGAAACTTAGGTTACTTGTGTGTGAAAGAGATTCCAAGATTGCTCCTCGAAGTAGTAATCACCCGAAAATGCTTTGGGTCATGAACCTGTGAATTTTTGTGGGAGTGACATTCCAGTGAATTCTAAGGATCTCCTCTCTTGAATTCAAAATCTTGTAGTGTCTAACTGTGAGTGGAATGGAGAACGTCTCAAGGGCATTTTAGTCTAGTAGAACATATTGTCACACCTCACATACTTTTCTTTAGATAGCGTGTTTGCAATGTATCCAACCTTAAGATGTTTTCTTATTGGTCTGTTTGGTCTTCTATCCCTAATACATTAAAATTTTGTCAACAATAACAATTCTGTTAGATGAATAAGTATTGCACTGAGCAACTAGTTTCTAGAGTTATTCTGCTCTGGATATTGAGCCTTTATTGCCTTTAAAAACTAAATTAATGGATTATTCCTGTCAGATGTTGATCTTTGTCATAGCCAGATACATGGTTACATTGTGTTTCGATTCTATAGGCTAACTATACGGTGGTTATAAGACCAAGACCCTTTCCGTTTCTTATTTCTTAGTATGCAATCCTTTTTTTTTATGTCAAGGTAGATGGACACTTCTTCCAGAATTTCGAAGATAAGAAGCCGTGAACGTGACAGACTCCGTGGCCCTCCATGGTTGAAGGTTCTACCTCATTTCTTTTATTTGATCGGTCTAGTCAGTATACCTTTTTCTCTGGTTTCACTGTAGTGTCCCTTACAATGTGGTTTTGTTGCTTCATTGTCTCCACTGTTTACAATGAATTCTGATTAACCTTCTAATGTGTCACCAAATCGTGTTTTCTATTATATTGTATTTTGCTTTTGAAGTGACCTATTTAACATGTCTGTCTATAGGCAATACAAGGAGCAGCTCTGAGCTGTACGTACACGATGCTTGATTATGCACAAACTGGATTAATTGCAGCTGTATTCTTTTTCAAAGTGAGTAGGATTTTCTTTTGTATAGTTTTAGGTACTTTACTGACCTAAGCTGTACTATAAGCTGATACTCGTGCTGTTAATCTTGATTTGTTAAATACTGATCCTGTTTACATAAGATGCTGAATTTGAATCCATTTCTCTTTCAGTTTTAATTTTTGGTTTTTCCCCATATCTATTGTATGTATTATAACTCGTAGATGATGGAATGGTGGTACCAATCTGCTGAAGAAAGAATGTCCGCACCTACTGTGTACCCACCGCCCCCTCCTCCTCCTCCTCCAAAGGTGTGAATAAGAGTTTTCTTTCTTTCACTGTGCTCAATCCGCCCTTTTCGTTAATAATCATTATTGTTTTATAAGTATGCCCACACGTGCACTTGGCCTTTGTGTTATTTATCATCTGGTTATCAAGAAAAAGGGATAAAATCTAATGCCTTAGAATAAACAGGTAGCCAAGGAGGGTATTTCTCTCTCACCCGATCGAACAATATGCCCCTTGTGCTCTCAAAAGCGTGCTAATCCATCAGTTGTTACAGTTTCTGGCTTTGTCTTCTGCTATGCGTGTATATTTAAGTATATCACTCAGGTGAGTAAACTGAATCTTATTGCAATACATTCCGGCTTCCCTTTCCATTGAGAAATATCTACGGTCAAGTAATTTCCTGGACTATATAAGCAGCTTTTGAAAATCTATATTTTTACTACAAAAACCCATAAAGCCATACAACTTTTTAACCTTTTATTTTTTTAATTTTTATTTTTTTTAAATTTTACATTTGGGCAGTATAAGCGTTGCCCTATCACCTTAATGCCATCAACAGTTGATCATATTAGAAGGCTTTTCCACGATGTGTAAAGAAAACCCGAGCTCAGCATTTATCGAACGGGTCAATATTGATCTCCTATATGCAAGGATACAAATGGTCAGTGAAATACGGAAGGGAATAACTGCTTAAAATGAAGGTGGAGAAGATTCACTAACAAAGCAAGAAGAAGAAATATTCAATTAGCAGGTGTTCTTATACTGTAGGATTCCCTTAATGTTCTCTCTATGTTTTTGTTGTATTATTATTCTTATTTTAGATACGTACTCATACTTACTAGATATCTGTCTGTACATTCATCTTATTTTGAAAATTCAGGGGGTCAAAATCCTAATTATTTGAAAGTTAGGGTGCTATCGCAGTTCACAAGTCACTGTTTCATAGCACTGTCAGAATTCCTTCTTAGTCAATATCCAATCATGAACCGCATTTAAAGACAACTTTATATGTCTTTCACAGAAAGCAATTCGTATATTTCTTAACTCTGAGCCCAGGTCTGATCTAAACTGTTATAACTATAGAGCTTGTAGAAATATGAAACAAACTGGGCTAAAGATTGGAACATTGTCAAGAAAGTATATAATAATATGCGCTTGGAGGAAACTGAAAACGAAGATCACAGTTTGGAAATTTTGCTTAATCATATTTTTTCACTATTTATATCCCAAAAATGCGTTATGTAAATAACAAAAAACAAATTTTTTTTTTAAAATTTTTCTCTCTTTTTTCTTCTGTTTGGCCGACAAGAAAACAAGATGGTGGTGGGAGAAACTTCAGTGCAAGAACAACGTGCGTATCATATCATAGAACAAGCCTTACACGCTACATTCTATTATCATGTCGTTTTTTCTTCTGAGTTGTGTCCTAATTTTTCAAGATATTATTTTTGGGTCAAATTTAATCCGTGTACTTAATCTACTAAATTGGAAAACTGGGTTTGATTAATTAGCAAGAACCGATCAAGAAAAAGGGTTTTTTTTTTTTCCCGACATGTTCTAGAAAATATCGTTTAAACGGGGAAAATAAAAACATCAATAAATACAATTTTATTTGCTGCCATTACTTACATTGCACATTCCATTATTCTTCTCATACTATCTCCTCCCCTTCATTTTCTCCCTTCTCTGTTCATGTTTCTGCCATGGCCATTTTCAAGCTTTCAAAACCATTATTTGTTCTTACCAAATTCTAAGACTTTTCACTGTTCTACTTGATTTCTGGGTGACCTTAATTTTGCTTTTTCTCTACCTTGAGAAAACACAAACTGCAAGAGCATTGGATAAAACAACGGGATATGCATTCGATCAGATTGTCCGACAGTTGGTTACTTAGTTCACTACAAGAGCAACCTTGTTGAACTCAAAAACCAACTCAAGAAGCTAACAGACAGAAAGGACAGCATCCAACATACTGTTGCAGAAGCAAAACGAAATGGGAAAGAAATCGAAACTGCAGTTCTAAACTGGTTTAGCAAAGTGGACAATTTCACTAAACAAGTCAGTGATTTCTTCGACTGAGATCAAAAGCAAAAAGACACTACTTGCTCATGTCCAAGTCTTAGTTCAAGATATAAACTAAGTAGAAGAGCAAAGAAAATGATACAAGAGATAGTTAAGCTTCATCAGGAAAGCAGGTTTAAGAAAGTTGCTCGTATGATACCTCTACAAGGAGTGGGGACCACAATGGTAAAAGGGTACCAAGAATTTGAATCTAGAATGTCAATTATTAAGGACATATGGGAGGCTCTAACTGATGCTCATACAAACATGATTGGGGTCCACGGAATGGGTGGAGTCGGGAAAACCATGCTGGTCAAAAAAGTAGCATGACAGGCTCGAGAAGGGAAGTACTTTGATGAAGTAGTAATGGCAACTATAACTCAAACTCCCAAACATGAAAAAAATGAAATTTATGAGCCTCTGGGGTTGAAGATTAAGGAGAAAACTGATAAAACAAGAGCGGATTGGGTTAGAGAAAGATTAAAGGCTGAAAAAACAGTCTTAGTCATCTTAGACGATCTTTGGACAAAAACAGATATGGAAGAAGTAGGGATTCCGGTTGGAGAAGATCATAAAGGGTGCAAGATCCTCATGACATCTAGAAAACTTGATGTTTTATTCAATGGTATGGATACTCAAAAGAATTTCAAGGTAGAGGAGTTGTCCAAAGAAGAGTCATGGGACTTCTTCAACAAGTTAATGGCGAACACTTTGATTGAATCTAATGAGGTGAAAGAAGTCGCAAGTAAGGTGTCAGAAGAATGTTCCGGATTTCCTCTTGCACTAGCAGTCGTTGGGAATACATTGAAAGGAAACAATTTACTGATTTGGAACCACCATGCATTACAACAACTCAAAAACAATGAGATGGATGAAAGTGTTTATTCTTCTCTCAAGTTGAGTTACAAGTCTTTGAAAAGTGAAGAGGCGAGGTCTATTTTCTTGTTTTGTGGCTTGTTTCCTTAAGATTATCAGATCAAGATCAAGTAATTGTTGGTATATGCTATGGGAATGGGGTTATTACATCATGTTGATGACTTATCAACAGTAAGAGATCGGATTCTTTCTTTGGTTCGGAATCTCAAGGATTCTTGCTTATTACTGGATGGGATCAACAATGAATTTGTGAAAATGCATGATGTTGTTAGAGACTTGGCCACTTTGATTACATCGAGGAATGAGTCGAAGTATTTAGTAAGGCATGGGGTTAATGGGCAAAACATTTGGCCGAAAACGGATACGGTTATAGAGTATACTGTGATTTCATTAGGTTGTGAAGAGTCTTTTGAGCTTCCAGAAAAATCTATATGTCCAAAGCTCAGGTTCTTACTACTAGTTGGAAGAAGATCACCTTTGAAAATACCCGACAAATTTTTTGAAGGAATGAAAGAAGTTACAGTCTTAGACTTGACAGGTCTTTCTGTTTTACAGATTATTCCATCATCGATCCAAAACTCCAGAATTTTCACACGTTGTGTTTAGATGATTGTGTTTTACCAGATTTGGCTATAATTGGGGAGCTAAAGAAGCTTGAAATTCTTAGCTTTAGAGCATCTGATATTGAGGAATTGCCTAGTGTAATAAGACACTTTGACTCATTTGAAAATGTTAAACCTAACGGATTGCTCTAAACTCAGGGCGATCCCTCGGAATTTGACTTCCAGGTTGACAGAATTGCGTGAGTTATATATGGGCCATAGTTTTTCAGCATGGAATGAAGGATCAAGTAAAGTGATAAATATGGAATTGTACAATCTAATCAAATTTGACACCTTACATGTACATATTCCAGATGCTAGGATTCTTCCAAAAGAATCAATCTTCAAAGGCTTAGAAAGTTATAGAATATTGATCGGTCCTAACTGGGATTGGTCCGGAAAATACAAAACCCTTACAAGGACACTGAAATTGAAGCTTGATAGAAGCCTTTCAAGCATTGCTAAAGACTGTTGAAGCTCTTCATTTGGATGAGCTAAAGGGTGTAAAGAGTCTAGTTTCTAGCCTAGGCCCGAATAAGGGTTTTCCGAATCCGAAGCAGCATTGTGTTCAAAGCAGTGGTGAGATATTGTCTATTATTGATTCTATGCATTTGGAGCATCATGCGCCAGATGTATACCCTCTAATGGAGTCCATATCATTCAGAAATCTTATGAATTTGGAAGTGATATGTAATGGGAGAATTTCAGGTGGGTCATTCCAGAACTTGAAGAAAGTTAATGTGGATATGTATAATAGATTGAGATTCGTGTTCCCTTCTTACATGACTAGAGGCCTTCCAGAACTTCAAGAATTTCAAATCAGTGAATGTAGACTAATGGAGATAGTAGTTGCAAAGGGAAAAGAAGAGGAGCTTATAGAAGACAGTAGTGATGGCATTTTGGATATTACGAAGAACTGGATAAAGTTTCCTCAACTTCGCTCCCTGATACTAAAACTACCAGAACTCATCACCTTTTGTGCAACAATTCTGGAAAACAAACATGGTTTTCACTCTATTCAACCAGAAGGTATATATATTTATACAAGTGTTGATCATATATATGATCATTTTGTTTGTTTGGTATTGATGTCTACTTTGTTTTACTTTTGCGGATTTCATTTCCTAATTGTCAGATATTGAAACTCTCGGGTCTGAATTTAGAAAATATATGGGAAGAGTGCTATGAATTTGCCACAAGCCTTTCATCCATATCACAAAATCTGACTTCTTTGACTGTAGAGGATTGTCCTAGTTTAAAATATCTCTTCCCAATCAATATGGCAAAAACTCGGGTCCACCTCAAACACCTCGAGATAAGCAATTGTCATATGATGCAAGACATTATATTCATGTCCCATGATCAAGATCATCAAGAGGTACCATACAATACATATATTTTGCTAGTTTTCTTTTGCAAAAATAAAAGGTAAATGAGATTTAAGTGAGTTATCTCTTGAAGAGGGTTTCTGTCTCCCGCATGGATAACTTGGAGAGAATATGGGGAAGCTAAGTGGGTCAAGGATCCTTTCTCAAACTGAAAACAGTTGATATTAGATTCTGCAAAAGACTTCAAACTGTTTTTCCATGTCACATGCTTCTTGATCATAAACTGATAAGCCTTGAGACACTATCTGTTATTGATTGTGTTTCTATGGAAGAAATATCCAAGTAGCAGCACCACATGGACTAAATAATAGGAAAGAGATAGAACCACAAAATGGTCATTTAAGACAGCTTAATCTAATTAGTCTACCTAACCTAAAGCAAATTTGGAGCCAATACCCGGAAGAAGTTCTTCTAAGCTTTTCTAATTTTCATGTGGTGCATGCTATGCATTGTCAGAGTTTGAAGAATCTGTTTCTGAAATCCGTTGGTAAATGTCTCAGAAAGGTTGATGAGCTTAAGGTACAATTTTGTGGGGTTGAAGAAATTATTTTCAATGGAGAAGAAGTAGAAGAAGAAATTACGTTTGTGTTGAGCAAACTTGTTAGGGTATTTCTTTGGAATTTGTTGGAACTCAAAAGCTTTTATTCGAGAAAGCGTACATTGAAATGCCTGAATTTGAAGACTCTAGATTATCGTTATTGTCTGAATGTGACGATTTCTAGACCACAAGATTCCGATTATGTAATAATCTCACATGATCAACTTGATCATGCCTCTCAAGAACAACCCAGGCGTGTCTCAGATCATGAGGAGGTACTCAATGTATATATATATATATACTTTTTTTTTTCTTAATGTGTTATTCATTATTTATGTGTGTGCTTGAACTTACAAGCGCATATATGAACTTGTGTTACTAAAGGTTCAACCTATAATTAAGTCTGGATCAATGCAGGGGAGAGAGGCCAAGATTGTCTCACTAACTAATGATTCGTATGATATGATCAGGAATATGTATGAAGCTCAAGTTGGCCACAAGGACCTGTAAATTGGAACAGGAAGGAAGCAATTGAAAACAGGGCAGGCTCAAGATTATTTTGAACTCGAAGAAAGATAACTTTGGTATTAGACATTCTGTGCTTGAGTTATTAACTTTTCATTCAGATTGTATTCAAACCCATACACATGCTGACAGAATTCTAATGGGAATGAACAAAATAAAAACCTCTAATACTTCTTATAGGGGGCATTTTCGATTCAGATTCATGGAAACAATGGGTGTGTTTGTTAACCTGATTCAAAACGGTATTTAAAAACGTGTTTATGTTTTCAGTTTCTTAATTAGAAAATGTGTTTGGTTCAGTAAGAAGTAAAACGGGTTTATAATGTCATTTCTGTTTGGTTAAGTTAAAAAAAAAGGGGTTTTAGCTTACATTTTCAATTGTATGTGTTAACATATTAATCCTTTGGATGCAGGTAATGTAAACAAAATGGTCTTGTAAATGATAGTGCCATCCCAAACTGCTGCAATAATAATAACTACATAAATAAGTACATAATAAGTACATATATTTTGTCTACTATACCATCCAAACTGCTGCCATTTGTCGTAGAAGTCTATGGCTTCAAGCTCATTAGCATGGTTCGGTATAGCCCCTTCCACTCCAGTTTCGAAATCATCCTCCACCTCATTTTGATTCAAAATGCAAATTTCGATTCAGATTCATGGAAACAATACTTTTGTGTTATTCCTTGCTGAATCATTCCTCTTCTCCCTATTATGACTCCAATAACTTCCAACAGTTCCGATAATCGGAGTTTCATCTGGACTACGGCTCCTTGACCGTCTCGAAACAGAAGATGGAGAAGAAGAAAACTTGTTTATCTCTTCTAATGTCAATGCTCCCAAAATCGGCCTATCTTCATAACAATTTTTCGGAGAAGGCAGATAATAATTCCCAACAGAATTGCAGATACTCTTGGATCTAGGTGTGCTTCCAGAATCTTCTTCAACCAACCAGCTCGAAAGGCTCGTATCAACCGCAATCATCTCACAATGATAATCATCAGATTTTGGTTTCGAATTTTGCATTGACAGGATGTTTTCCTTGTCGGAAATGGGATTCTCCTTTTCCTTCCATTGAGTAAGATTCTCAACTGGGTTCATTACAGAATGAACATACAGACCGCTCCTTTTTCTAGTATTTTGATTTGACAATTCAATAGGATTCGATTCAGTTTTTCTCGGAAGATTTTGGTCTAGACTTGGACTATTAACTTCCACTTCTTCGGCTTTGTTGCCATAGACTTGCTTTCTAGAATCAATTGACCAAGAAAACAATGATTCTGAAGATTCGCCTGGAATAAGTAGTACCTTATTCTCTTCGACCTCTTCTTCTTTTTCATCATCTTTCTTCACTGAATTCACATTTCGGTTTAGAAAATTTGCCTTTGGAATCGGGCTGTTGACCTCCTTCTCGCCAATTTCAGTAGCAAATACTTGTTTCCTTGAATCTATTGACAATGAAAACAATGATTCTGAAGATTCTTCTTCCCCTTCAATTTCTATCTTATTAGGGTCAACCGCTTCTTCTTCTACTTTTTCTACATGCAAATCCCCATAATCATCATCACTTTCCAAGCAGTTTTCATATCTGTGATTACAAGAAACCACATTTTCTCGAACCGATCCATTTCCTTCTTGTTTTTCTTCTTTCTTGGTACCTTTTTCCTCCTCATCATTTGTCTCGGCCAGAATTTCATCAGCTTTATTCTCAATAAATACACCTTCTTCTTCATAAGTCTTGACATTCAAATCAAAAGTCACTTTCTTTTTGTCACGGAAATCTACTTTTTCCCTAACTTCTTCACTGAATTATAATTATTCACAATAATACCAGGTAAAAATTAAAAATCTGACAAATTAATAAAACCCAGAAAAACACCATTCATTGAATTGCATCAAGATCGATCAAGAAATTAATAACCAGCTTACTTCGAATCCGAAACAGGATTTATAATTGGCGTTGCAAGTTCTCCCTCCTTTGTAAGCTCATCGGGATGAACAGTCTCTGCATCCTTACAACTCTGCGAATTCGAAACAGAATTTCAGAGAGAAAAAACTTTCTGGATTAGACCCAGAGAAAAGAAGAAGAAAATGAGACTTACAGGGTTGCAAGAAGGAATCTTTTTCACAGAATTTATTCTCTTTCGATTCTTAGAACTAGCGAGACAAGGTAGAAAACAGCACCCCATTACTAATCAACTAAATGATTTCTTTCAGTAAAAGCGCTTCCTTTTCTTTTGAAGAAGTAGAAAGAGAGAGAGGGTTTCATGTAGCTTTCATTGAAGAAAGCTCCCTCCTGAACTTACTAATGAAGTGGATTGCCTCTGATTCCCTTCTCATTAAAAGGAAGTAGAAATAGAAGAGGGTTTTCAGGTTTCATAAAAGATCTTGAAGATCGATAATTGTTACGAGTTGTCTTGAATACTTATGACCGTTGGGACTTGAATTTGGGGCGAAAAAAGAAATAAAAGAATTACAGATATGACCGTTATGATTGGGATAATTGGACAGTTAGTGTTTGGGCCGGGATCAACAAGAGGGGAGCCCATGTACAAGTTCATACCTGAGAATAGTGCATGCGGCGGGGGGAGGGACCCATCAACTCAAAAGGACTTGGGTAATGAAAGATGTTGTTGAGCCATTTCTATATGGACAATCAATCCATTACTTAGGCATCAAAAAGTTTAAAACTTTTTGAGGTTAACTTAGGTCTTCAATTTGAATCTCATAACTCTATAAACAATGACCCATTTCAACCCTAAAATTGCTATAATTAGAGTTCATAAGTGTATGCGGCGAACTTAATGCCTAAAAATAAAAAATAAAAAATCCCGACTAAAGTGTATTATGTGAACAAATTTCATTGACCCTTCTTCCTTTGCAAGTTCCGAAAAGGTAAGGGCTGCATAAGCACGTGCATGCATGGGATGCTTGCCAATTACTTAATAACACACTTTTGCTTCACCAATACAGATAGACTTGATCCAAGTCAAGAAGAAAGGAGTAGTGATTACGTACAGTAATTGGAATCTTAGGTGTTATTAATTTAACATCGCGTGTGAGTGTCTTCTAATGGTAAGCGTGGAAATTTGATATACACGTACGTACCACATCGATTATATAATGAAATCGATGTAGATTCTTAAAGAGTGTTGGAATTTTTTTTATTCATTTGATTAATTTTTTGAATTAATGATTTAATACCATAATGGTTAATAAGATGAGGCTTAGAAGCTCCATTTCTTCAAAGGTCCAAGATCTAACCTATGTTTCATGAAGCTCTATAACATCTTGTGAGGATTCTTCTTTACCTAAACCCTTTTTTTTAATATTTTATTTACTTGACCTAAATCTACTGCTTCAGTTGTAGGGTTTTCTGGTTCACCGTTTTGTTGTTAACATATATCTCAACTACTAGGATTTTATCTATTTTTATTACCTTTCTTTTGCTCTCTGCTTGTTTCAGATTACTTTGTATAATGTAATATTTGCTCTCTATTTTAACTTAGGATTTTTTGATCTCTACTTGTTACAAAAATTGTAATATTTACAATTGATAGACCTTGCAACTAGAAGCTGTTCTTTTGGACATAATGTTGGTCGAGATGGCACAACACAACATGATTGATGATGCTTTCTTGAAGCAAACTTGGGTTTGGATCCGTGATACTTTCAATAAGCAATTAACCAACCAATTCAGTCTTAAGTAGATAAATTCGAAGTTGCCGCACATGAAGCAAATGCATAGCGCATCACTTATTGCAGAGACGGGTGTCGTTTATATGATCGGAAGTTGATTTATCCGTTCAAACACCTACAAAGGGACAATCAATGGTTAGTCAATGATGTAAATATTTAACAGTGTGAAACAATGTATAGTGAAATTTGGAGAAAGACAGCTGCGGGGTGGGGGGGGCTAGTAATATTAAGAAGTAGTTGATCATTTAAAAAATAATATTAAGAAGTGACAGGTGGAATCCACTTGTACATGAGTCATTTTTGGCGCCACACTTCAAGTAGGGTTCCCCAGGGAGGTGAGGAAAAAGGGATTAGGGAACTAATTTTTATTTTTATTTATTAAATGAATTAATTTATTTTATTTAAATTATTGAATTTTAAATCAAATTTAGTTAGAGAAATTTTATATAAATAAATTATTATTTTTAATTTAATTAACAATGAGTCTTTATTATATAAATTCTTTTTAAATACATGAAAGATAATTAAATTTCTTAATAAGTACAGTCAATATAAAAATCTATAATTATCTAATATTTACTTACTCTAATAAAGAGAAGGAAGTAAAATAATAATAATAATAATAATAATAATAATAATAATAATAATAATAATAATAATAATAAAAAGAGGAAGAATAGCTTGTTTCTAATTTTGTAAAGAATTTTTTAAGAATATTTATAATAAAATTAATAAATATAATATATAATAAATTAAATATAATTCATCCAAAAAAAATTATAATCAGCAGTATATTATTATTATTTTTTTTTTATTTTTTTTTTGTTTCTCTTTTTAAATGCAGTGTTTTGCGAATGGCATGGCATGTGTCTTCTTCTTGCATGGTCTCAGAACTCACTTATTTGTTCTTGAACCGCCCATCTGTTTCTTCCTTTCTCTCTTCCTAATCCCAACATTAAATGTTCATAACTTTTTCTTTATTATACTTCTTCTTGCATGTTATTTGTATGCATATCTAACACCATTTCTTGTTCTTGTACATGTATTTATCTGTTCCTTTTCTCTCTAACTGGGCTTATAAGTTTTTTTTTTTTTTTTTTTTTTTTATTGATTGAAAAAATAAAATATACCCACTTTTTTGTGTTTGTGTGTTTTTACAGTTGAAAGGAACCCAGAAAAAGTGGACCACTACTGTCATTAAAGTGAAATATATTGGCTTGAGAATGGAGAGTGACAGATTTTGTAAATAATCTTGTTTCCTTTCCATTTTCAGGCATAAGAAAATACATGTTTTATAAGTTACATCATGTAATTGTTAATCATTATGAGGTTGCTGATAAAAGTTTATTAAAAGCAGGAGAAGAGAGAGATAGAAGAAGAACAAGATGGAACAAGTAATGAAGCAGAAGCCATCATCATCGTCACTGGAGAGAGCAGTTTCACAAAAAGCTCTTCAAATGGGGAACTCATTTCCCTGTCAAATATGTGTGGTTGGATTTCTTTCTGGAGTTTGCCTCACTTCCCTTTTTCTTGCTGCTCTTACTTCATTAGGCCCCTTTCAGTTTGGCAGATCAGTTTCATTCTCAACCATTTCAATGGGTCCTTCTTCTTCTTCTTCTTCTTCATTCAATTCTATCAGTAAGTCTTTCTTCTGGGAAAAAGGAAAAAAAGTTTGTTCTGTTATCTTCTGTTCCTTATTTGTTGCCTCTATTAGTATGAAGTTGTTTGATGGGTCTTCCGAAATTTGTTGAAAATTTGATTCTGGAAAATTCTTTTTTTCTCTAACTGCTTCGATAATTGTGGAACGAATCTTTAGCTAAGATTATGTGCATGAACAGTTCATAAATTTGGGAAAATGTTCTTGAATTTTCATCATAAATTGTTGAATAGTGATCAGATTCATCAAAATGATTAATCAAAGGTTGTATATGAAGGTGTACTTAAAGAAGAAAAAGGTTGGATAAAAATCTTCATGTTTACACATTTGACTCTAATCACTTTGTACGTTTTGACAAGCAATGCTTTTCTTTTCTTTGACACTTTGTTCTTTTTTTTTTTTTCATTTCTTCTTTATGGACTTGACCAAATGGAGCAAGTTGCGTGTCATTTATATATTAACAAGACTTTAAGGGTTTAGTGTTTGAAGAATCAAATGCTTGGAGAGAACCACCCTTTAGCACTAATAACAATTTTAACATGCCTTTTCTTAAGATGTGATTACAACATCGGACTGTGGCTTTAAGCTAAAGGAAACAGAGAAAGTAAAGGATTCTCGGACAAGTAGGGAAGATATCAACAATGAGAAAGTATCCTTGCTCTATTCGGCTTGGAGTTCCTTGCTTAATGAATCAATCACCCGAAAAACAGAGTACTTAGACAAGCTTGGACATGACATATCTAACTTCCCAAGACCCCCACATTTTGAAAATTGCAAGTCCAAAACCATAGAAAACAAGCGTCTCGATAAGCATGCTCTGAATGAGACTTTCCCTCCTTGGACTAGTTGGAAGGGAATTCTTGATATGTATGGGTCCCACAAAGAAAACGAGCTGTCGAGGAATATTCTTACACATGATACGGCGATATTGGAAGGTGCTTATCCTCCTTGGGTACGTTTCATGTATTCTTACATTCAATGATCATATAGTATGTGATTTGAGTAAGTAGCTCAGATACTTATGATATTTTACCGACTTTTTTATCTATTGATGTTTATGTAGATTATGGGATCGGATGAAGAAAACTACCCGTTAACTAGAAATGTTCAACGAGATTTATGGATCCATCAACATCCGTTAAATTGTAATGATCCAAGTGTAAGATTTCTTATAGCTGATTGGGAGAGGTTACCTGGATTTGGTATTGGAGCACAAATTGCGGGAATGTGTGGTCTTCTTGCTATTGCGATCAACGAGAAAAGGGTCCTTGTAACAAATTATTATAATCGAGCTGACCATGATGGTTGTGAAGGTAACAATGTTGCTATACTCTATGTATTTGTGTATGCTTGAATGTAGGAAAACTAAATTTTGGTAAGATTGAAGTTGTCTTCCCTCAAAGCTGGATTTTAGTCCTAAACTGGAGAACCATATAAATCATTAAACTTACCAATAATGTAATAAATTATATTGATTTTTGTGTGGAAGTTGTGTATATAGGTTCATCTCGGTCAAGTTGGTCTTGCTATTTCTTTCCGGAAACATCCCAAGAATGTAGAGACCGTGCATTTGAGCTCATGAAGAGTGATGAAGCATGGAACAAGGGAATTATAATGCGGAAAGAAAACTACTCTTCCAAAGCAATATGGTCAGGACGAACTCCTAGGCAAGATTTTGAGTACTGTTTTATTTGGAAGCTCGGTTAATTTCGTTGGTCGTAACAAAAATTGAAAAAAAAATAAAAAAAATACATATATATATTAAGCATTAAACTTAAGTTGTGTTTTTCATGTCATAATGAAATGCAGAAGATGGGGCAATCCTTGGAGTTATATGCAACCAACAACGGAAATAAATGGAAGTTTGATCGCTCATCATCGAAAAATGGATCGTAGATGGTGGAGAGCACAGGTACTTAATTCTAGAGCTGCACTCAATCTGCATAGCAAGACTATTTGTTAGCAATGTAGCATAGATATCATATTTTAAAGTTGAGCTGTAAATGTAATTATGCTCTTAACATAATTTTTCAGGCAGTGCGTTACTTAATGAGATTTCAAACCGAGTACACATGTGACTTAATGAATGCTGCCCGTCATGCTGCATTTGGAAAGGAAGCGGCCAAAATGGTTCTTTCAAGCCTTAATGAAGAATGGCCTAAGGTGTGCTCAAAATTCATCCCAAATTTTACCATATGAATCTAGTAATGATTTGTTATTATTATTATTTATTTATTTATTTATTTATTTATTTATTTTTCATGTTAGGGGGTTTCTGCAAAGCTTAAATATGATATAGAAGAATTTGTATGGTCGAATCATAAACCATGGTCACCTCAGCCATTACTAAGCATGCATGTAAGAATGGGGGACAAAGCATGTGAAATGAAGGTAGTAGAATTCGAACACTACATGCTTCTTGCCAACCGAATTCGTAATCGCTTCCTTCACCTCAACACCATTTGGCTTTCAACCGAAATGCAGGTTTACACCCCTAAGCCCCTTCACCTTCTATTATCTTCTCATAAAATATAATGTCCCTTTGGTTCAGCATTTGAAACTGCAGTTTAGGGTAAACAACGTCACATTGGAGTCTTAAGTGTTTTTAAAAAAATCACTTTTATGTTTATCATTATTTTACAGGAAGTGATTGATAATTCGAAGAAGTACACATCATGGAAATTTTACTACACGAATGTGAGACGGCAAGACCGGAACATGTCAATGGCAAGCTATGAAGCAAGCCTTGGTAGGGAAACGAGCACGAATTATCCTCTTGTGAATTTCTTGATGGCATCCGAGGCTGATTTTTTCATCGGAGCATTGGGTTCGACTTGGTGTTTCTTACTAGATGGAATGAGAAATACTGGCGGGAAAGTAAGGGCAGGATATTTGAGTGTCAACAAGGATAGGTTTTGGTAGGGAGTCTCCTAAAATTGCAAGGAATGATGGTGGGGTCCACACAACAGGAACCGGACTGGGACCATTGTATCATAGGGTATATGCACCCAATTGGAGATCCTCCCTCCTCTGGAACTGTTCTTAAAAATTGTGTGTAAAATGAATGATATGAGTGTATTGTACATATCCTTGATGTACAGAGAGATCACAGGGTAGTAGAAACCGAGTTCCATCTATTGCTTAATTCTTTACATGCGACTGGTTTTCAGAGTTTCAGGTGTGTTTAAATAATTAGTGAGGGAAGGGATAATTTGTCATAAGAAGATTGAGAATTTGAGATAGATAATCATGTATATTCCATTAGTGTTATTACACCATCAAATAAATTTACAGCATCTCATCAAAAGATTCCCAATTCTATAATCGTATGTTACCTGGAGAAGAGTGACCCTCAACTTATCCGTAAAGGATTTCAGAAAATTTTTACCTTCTCGCGCAGAGAAAGTCAGGTTTTTTGGGCAAAGAGTTCACAGGTGTTAATATCATTCGTTGAGGTATCAGAAGTATCGGAAAAAATAGCATATCAACATGCTATGTTTATACTCGATTTTGAATGAGACACATTTTATGTAAATGAAAAGTCAAAGTCAATTTAGATTTTCCTCCGTGAGAGCTTCAAATCGGTATATGGTATATTCAAAATAATTAATTGGTGAATGAAAAATTGAATCTCTAACCATTGAAATGGTTTAAAAGAGGGAAAATCTCAAAGTGCAACTATTGAAATGATTTGAAAGAGAAAATTAAGGAAAATTTTGTCCTATATTAAAAAGAGGAACGAGTTTTAGAGTATTTATATTAAATTGCACATTTATTAATAGATAATAAAATATAAGTCAGAATACTTTTTCTAGCACGCTCTTGCAATGGTGCAAATCCAGACTGAATCGACCTTAACTCGTGTATGCTCACACCTGGGCCCGCCAAATCTTTGTCCAAAACTAACCCGATTTGTCTTAGCCGAGTTTTGTTTTCAAAAAATACATTTCGTAATTGAGCTCAATGACATTTTGACTAGTTCTTAAGTAGGTGAGAGTAGTGTAAGACGAAGAAGAAAAAAAGCAAATATTAAACGACTGAAAATTCAGAATCTAGTTTCCAAACTCATGCCGAAACCAAATAAGTGAGTAACAACGCGGCTTTGTCACCCAAATCATAATTATAGGAACCAGGAACCGATCGATCTCAACCATACATATTAACTTTGTACTATCATCATCCTTATATTTGATTAAGATAAATTAATTTGGACATGATCTATCCAAAAAAATTAACTCATCACCGATAACTGAATAGAAGACGCAAATTGACCAGTAACCTTGCATATAAGAACTTGAGCAAACGTACACATACAATTAGCCTTAAATCATTTGGCAAAAAACCCAAACGGAAATCATAAGAGAATGAATTGGAAAATGACCAAAAATCCCAGCAAAATGAATCGCCAAATTAATAAGACAAACTCTAATTGTTTTAACCTTAGATCACTAGGTCATGATTAAAATAAAAAAGAAACAAATAAAGAAAACCTCCAATAAACCATGGACGTCATTTTTTATATGATATCTTACAACATGAGAAAGACCAAATAAGAGAGAGAGCGAGAGAGAATCAAAATTAGCTACCATTCTGAATCTACTATTAAATAGCTTCGTTCTAATCGCCTAGCAGAAAAGATAGATGGCCATAACCAGAACTTGGGAATGATTGCATCAGATTTCCAGTTTATAAAACAGTCCCCTCTCATTTCTCAAAGCCATGCATAAAGCACATCATACCCGTGTCAAGGCTCAGAACGCTCCTCTGAACAGATTTGTTGGTTTCTTCCGCAAAATAGCCATTGAGAGGAATCGATCCAATGGTTTCTTAATTTCTACGAACAGCGACTGTTCTCAAAAGAAAGTTTGAAGCTTTTTTCCTTGATAGCACCTGTGGGGAATATTCCACGAGTCACTGAAATGAAAAATTTTGCTAGCACCCAAATCAGAAATTTAGCCTGCTGTGAGGTATGCATACATTAATTTTTGAAATGTAATATTTAGAGAGATGCAAAAGAAAATTCAAAATCCCAAATAAATAAGCTACCTTATTGAACTTAGAATGGGGCCTCAAGAGATTCATCCCAAATCTCCGCACTTCCGTTGGAGGCATCTTCAACGTCTTCTTCCATTGAAAGCCTGATATATTCTCTATGCGCAAACCGATCCCACTCTGTTAATGTTGGATTCTCACGCTCCTATTTAAACCACAATAGTCAGCACACATTGCCGCACCACGCCTTCTATGGAAAGATAAACAATGAAAAAATGCTAAAGATATTATTTCATGCACCTGACGGATGAGAAATGGGTCCCGAGTTTCAAAGGCCATAAACTTGTTGAGGTTGAAAAGGATGTTGAAAACACTTCCAGAAAGTTTACACCCCTTCAGATCACGTAATGCGATATAGCTCTCATTCTGCAAATGAGGAAATATCATGAGCATAAGAGAATCTTCTTGTAAATACCGGATTCTTGTAGAATACTCAAGGACATTGATCCAAATGTCAGACACTAGCCGTTACTCCACATATATTTCCATTTCCATAGTCGAAGATTAAAAAAACAAAAGCTAAAAATTAAAACCTTAGGTCCAATCATGTCAATAATCTGACACAAGATATCCTCAAAGAGAACAGGCTCCTGGGCCATGCATTCCATTCGATGCAACTGCTCCTCATAAAAGAATTGCAATTCATTACGTGTCAAAACTCCATTTCCATCGAGATCTATGCACTTGAACCTAACAAACACAAAGAAAACATCTCCATGAGCTGATTTCATTTTTAAATTTATAATAAGCTCAATACATAGGAATGGGGAAATGGCCCGGACTGAATATATTGACTGAAAAATGTATAGCAAGTATAAAGGCCAAATTCCTTTATTTTTTTCTCAAACCTCAGCTCTTGTAAAATATACTTCTATAAGGAACAGTGTCCTTTATATTACTATTTTGCTTATAGATCTTCTGAGTAGAGTATGTATGTATGTCGATGTATCTCAGAACACTAATCCCAACACAGTTATAATTGGTGCCTTAAGAGAATTTTAGAATAATCATATTAAGCATGCAAAATTAACTTCATACCTTGATGGCAGGTTAATAACTTTTATTTATAACAATGTCATTGGTAATTTGCACAATATGCAATAATCAGAAATATGCTTCACTTCGGTTCATTTTATGTTAGCCCAGAAGACCTGTAACATACCAGTACTCAAGACTAGGCTCTGATGATTTATCCTCCTCTGAAAGTATAAAATAAACAAAATCTTCATATCCCATCTTTCCTTCAACCTTGCTAGTAAATTTTCTTGGAACCTGTGAAGACAAGACAATATACGTAAAGGTAGAAGTCACAACTAGATAAATGAAAATGACACTGGAAAAGAAGAGGCAAACAATATCTAGAGATCTATTAATAGAGTTTTCATTTATGCAAACTGCTAGCTTGCACTAAGAAAGACACAATAGGCCTGATGCATACCTGCGAAAATATTCTATCAACGATCCGGTAGGTAAGGGCATGGTTTCCATATCTAATAAGGTTTTCTTTGTCAATCAGGAAATCATGGTCTGTGTCCAGCTCCCAAAACTTGCAGTATATTACATAAAAATGTTCATAAGAAAAGTATCTGCAAAGAACAACATAACAATGAGGTAACAGAATGTAAACTGGAGGTGTGAAGTGTGCATTGAACTCCAGTTTAAAAAATCCAATCACGATTGTGGAAAGTATGTCATTGAGACACTTAGGAAGAAAAGCAAAATAAACCTAAATTTGATATCTACCTCAAAACTTTGTTTATGTCTTCTTCTTCGTCTGCATGTTGCATGGCATCGATTAAGTTTCCACATTTCAGCTCCCTAAGGGAAAGATGACCATTTCCTGCTCTATTTATGTAGTAAAATATTCTGTATATCACAGTTTCAGCTGGGGGGCATAGAAAATTAATTACAAGTCAAAAATACATCATCAAAATTACCTATTGCACTTTACCACCAGAAAAATCATACAAGAATATCCACACATGTATCAAGGGGAAAGTCAAAAGAACAGTAGTAGGAGAACCAACCGTATCTTTCCTGAAACTCAGGAGTGCTCTGTAAGAACTCCAACCCTGAATGTGCAGCCAAAAGTTCCCGAAGCACAGGTTTGAAGTCATCCTATTGATATACAAGAAACATTTAACATGATCAAGATTCAAGATTCAAGATTCAAGACTGGAAGTAACAAGTCTACAAAACAAATGCCACAGTTTTCCTGGAAGGGAAGGGATCGGGGAGCCTAAACCTTCTATCAAGACTGGATTCATGTACACGAAGAACCAAGAACAGTCTTTAACTAGTCAAAATAAAGAATGTATAAGAAAACAATGAAGAAGAAAATAGATAGAGAACCTGGACTAGGTACTTGAGATCTGGCTGCTTCAGAATAGTAAAAATTTGGGTTGCTATATCCATTGTCAACATGTTGCCATTGACCCAGTAATCAACAAATGCATCCCTAAAAAGCAAGTCAGTTATAAGCCCCTGATAATGAAACAAATCTGGAAAGCATACCAAGAGTGTTACATATACAAGACTCATCAAACATGTAATTGTGCTCTATCTTACAAGCACTTTGATTCCAAATTTTCCATAAGCAACATTCATCACTGCCTCACGAATGCAGTAGAAAGATATTTGGGCCACAATCATTAAAAATCTCATGCTATTTAGTGGAACGAGGTTGAGAGATTCCATAAAATAGATTGAGCTATACTTTCTCACGATCTAAAGAATCATACCTTGTCACCAATCTGGTGTTACCAACATCAATCTTCTTGAAAAGGGATGTGGAGAAGAATGATGGTAGCTTGCAGACTTCCTTTGTAATTGACCTAAATTCTGATATATCAAAGCAAAGACATAAATGGCGGTTAACGATTAACTTAGAGTTAGCACACAATTATTTAAATTTAACTTACCATGAATCTGCACTCCATCCAGATGCCCGGAGAAATACTGATTAATTCTAAAGAAGCATTGTTCTTTTAGGTCAGATGGAGCTGGGCGTCCATTTTGAAAGTAAAACTACAAAAGTGTTAAGTACTGACATTAGAAATCATAACTTTCATCCCAGTAAACATCTGTTCCAAAGTAAAAGCACAAAGGCGGCCAACTGTAAGAATGACAGATATCAATGATACAACCAAGAGTGGAAAAAGCAAGAGATATAAGCGGTCAAACCTGAGGTATCAGTTGTTTAACCGGTTCACTAACTACTTTCAGTGGAGAGCCTAAATTAGAAGGGCCAGTCCCAGCCCTCTGTTTCATTACACGAGGGGAACCAGATGTACTTCTCGGAGATAATGGAGGTGCACTGCCGGCAGGAAACATTGAAGGCAAAGAATTGCTTGCAGAAGCATGAGGGCTAGAGGAGTTTCCAGGGACATTCAGGGGTACACCAGCCTTTGCATCATTCAGCAATGATGTCACCTGTATGCATAAAAGTAGATGAACATAAAAAACCAGATCGACATTTTGTGTGTTTAATGAGCAAGGGAAACATTGGTATGAAGCACCAACCAACAGTGCAGTATCACACATCGTCATACAATTACAAATGGCAGCTGAAAAAGCATGGCATCTCTTATTGTTGCACACCAATTACTTCCTCCATCTCATCTTTACATTCATGTAAACTTCCTCAACATCCACCATTTTATCATCATGCGTACTTCTACAAAGCTTTTTATCATCAAGACCACAACAACCACCGCCATTTTAATCTAGCAGCAAATAAATGTTTTTGTTTCCTTTATGTACTTGGTTTTCATAATTCCTAGCTAAATTCAGAACAGTACAACAACTCTCTTATGTTGGAGCTCATTTTATGGAACCAATACCACAGGTACTTCAAATGTCCATATACATTGCAAAGGGTGCAATGTTATTACTCTATTCACAAACACAGAAGAAACAATACAATCATAAAACAAGATAAACTCGAAAAAAAAAAACAATACCAAACAAAGATGCAAACGTATGAAAAAGCACTGGGTATCCTATATGAAGATCCAATATTCTACTCAAGAGTAACAAGCACGAAAATACAATCCGAACCACTTTGAATAAGCTCAAGCAATGGCATCGATAAATTGCTTGCAAGCAGAAAAGCAACTTAAGCAGCTGAAAATGGCGCAAGCAATCATCATCAAACACGAGACAGTGAGGTAAAAACAAGTACCAGCCGATTAGTGTTAGGAAGCGCAAGCCACTGCTCAAACATCTTCTCAACAAAAGCAGGATTCGATTTCAGTGCCAAAGGCGACACCTCCTGGAGCTGCAACAGTTCGGCGTCCAAAGTCGCCACATCTACAGAAATTTCCATACTCATCGAAACAATCCCCGCCTCTCACATTCACTAATAACCAAACCACGAACCAAACAAACCGATCACTGAACCCTAGATTCAAAAACAAATCCGAGCTAAAGAAAAAAAACTCTATTTCAATCGGTTTTCGAATCTTACAATTATAAAATGTCGACCCGAGATACCAAATATGAAGTGTGAAAAGCTAGAAAAAAAAATGTAAACCCTCAGATCTTCCCCGTATTGAGCTTTTCTCCTGCTTTTTACGACGGAGGAAGCGATAAGAGGTTATTGGAAAGAGAGAATACAAGGGAGAAAAGTGGGAGAAAGAATTACGAAAAATCGATGCGATTTCAGTGACGAAGGGTAAGAAAGTTTCAGGATTTTGAGAAAGAGAGGAGAGAGAGAGAGAGATTTCTAAATGTAAAAAATTGTAAGATTGCTGCTGAAATTCTGAGAAAATAGCTCATGGAGAGAGAGAGAGAGAGTACACGTATTTTTTTCTGTGGTTTTTTCTTTTTGATGCGTAGAAAATACGGTATTCATCACGCGCATATCACGTGAACCGGTTCATTTTTGTTAGCACGAGAAATTGAAACAGAAAATTTAAAAAAAAACCAATTACAAAAATCAAATTAAATAAGTGGGTTTAAGGAAATGATGACAATCAATTGTTAGATAAGGATTATAAGATCATAATCAGAAGCAATCCGGTTTAATAGCTTCCAGTTCGACCGGAACGAGCGGCTTGGATCGGTTGATAAGAACACATACACTACGCAGAGATTTTCATTATTATACAGAAATTTTCCTCAGGTTCAAGAAAAAGCAGAGACAGGCCGGTAATTATGCCCAAAGCAAGTACCACCTATCTAAAACCCAAAACCAGCACAGAAGGTAACAACAGCTAATGAACATTTTTCTATTCATAAGAACTATATTGTAAACCTCTCGAGTATTTCTACGACTACAAAAAACAAAACCCGATTTAAGAATTAAACCCTGATTAACTCTTGCTTAATTGGTTCCTTCACTTAAAACCTTCCATTCAATCAACTTCATACGCAACTCATTCGCCTCTTGAACCAAACCAGCAGAAGCCACACCATTAATTATGGTCGTATAAATCATATCGCCTGGTTGGCACCTGCTCAATATCATCAATTCCAAAACCTGTATAGCAGTATCCACCTTCTTCTCATTACACAACCCTTGAATAACAAATCTATAAGCATGATTCCTAATCTTATGTCCTCTCTTCGCCGTTTCCTTCAATAACTCCACGGCTTCCTCGAACAAATCAGCTCGACAAAAACCCCAAATCAAAGTCCGGTAAGTTATATCATCAGGAGTGAGCCCATTTTCCACCATTTCACTGTATAATGCCATTGCTCTCTCCATATGACCCTTTTTGGAAAACCCATCAATAACAGTGTTGTAAGTGATCAAACCTGGAGAAAAACTTAAGCCGTTGTCTTGTAGAAGGTGGAGTAATTGAACTGCCTCATCTACCATTCCTTCTTTGCAGAGAGCACCTAGAAGGGTGTTGTAAGTTACAATATCAGGCAAGCATTTTTGAGCGACCATTTGGTTGAAGAAATTGATAGCACGGTCTAAGAGTCCATATTTACAAAACCCATTTATCAAGACATTGTAAGTAACAACCGTTGGAGGTTGAGCAGTTTCCTTCATGATGGATAAGATCTCATCTACTTCATCCCAACAACCCCTGCTGCAAAGAGAATGGAGAAGAGTGTTATAAGTTACTGAATTAGGTTCCATCCCATAAAGAATGAGACTGTCTATAAGCAAAGCTATGTCCTTGTATCTTCCTTGTTTACAGTTGTAATTGATAAGAGAATTGTAGGTTATAAGATCCGGGTAACATCCTTCAATAGCCATTTCTTCTAACACTTCCATTGCTCGAGCCGTCCCACAGTGTTTACAAACTAGCTCAATTAAAACTGTGTAAGTAATTAGATATGGAGGGCATCCTCTTCTAAGCTGATCCTTCCAAAATCCAACAGCTCCGTTGAAATTCTCATTCTCAAACATACACCGAAGAATTGTGTTGAAAGTAATCACATCTGGGGAGCAACCACTCAAGCTCATTTCTTCCACGAGATCAATGGCAGAACTTATTTGCCCTCTTTTACATAAACCACCTACCATCATATTGTAAGTGATTATGTCTGGAATTCCCCCCGACATTACCATGATTTTCAAGACTTGGGTGGATTTATCCATTCGATCTATCTTGACAAGGCCACGGATTAAGTTCGTGCAAGAAAGAAAATGTGGGATTTGATTCCTACGGGCCATAATATCAACCAACCTACATGCTTCCATTAATCTCCCGTTGCTACAAAATTTCTGAAGAATGTCATTGTTAGTTGCTTCACCGTTTCCAACAAAGGGACCGTCGAGGTATAATGATGAAGAATTTGGAGGCCTCTTTTTTCTCATATTTTCTTGAAACTTTTCCTCCTCATTATTATCATCTGAGGAGGAGCTCAAATCATCTGGGTCAACTCCTTCCTCAACTTTATCAATGCAATTGCTACCTTGCAATTTGAACTGCAAGACCCGAATCTTTCCACAACCAAGATCTCTCTTCCATTGCAAACAATACCAAGATTTTCGAGAAGACTTGTTGACGTAACTACATGGTAAGGTAGATGAGTTAATCATGGAGCTATGGCTAATTCCGTGATTGAGGGTATCTTGAGTGGAACAACCGAGCAGACCATTAAAACAGGAAACATCAACTACATAATTTGGTAAGGTAAACAGATACCCCATCTTGATCTCTTCCTCCTTGTTAGAATGAAAGAAAGAAAGCTTCCCACACCTCACATGAATATAATTACCCCCCCGCGTCAAATTACTTATGATTAAATCCTCGGCCTTTGACTCTTCAGACTCTGAATGAAAAATTAAAACAATTAAAAATAAAAACGGGAGGAAAATTGCAAAAACACAGTAACTTGAGAAAAGTTAGGTTCCAGAAATTTAAGCAGAGCAAACTCAAACTTCAAAATCGATAATGAGCAAAAAAAAAAAAAAAACCTAAAGCTAATTATAAAAAACAGTGCCAAAACTCTTCGGGACAGAAGTACCGTAAAAGACAAAAACTCAAATCCATTATAGCTGGAGAAGAAGTTCAAATTCAAACTCGGGATGATTCAAATGAGATAGAGAGAAACCAGTAAAAACCTCCATAAGATGAAAATACATATAACAATGATTGAGTTACAGAAGTGGAAAACCCAATTGAGAAAGACGAATCAAAGTGTGAAGGTGCAGAAGAAACTCACTGCTCGGAAATAGAGAAGAGTCGAAGAGGGAAGGAGCTCTATGGAAATTTGATTGATTGTTGCTGATAAAGTCGACGAGGGACGTTATTAACTAGGGTTGGAATTGAAGTAATTTGCATTTCAAGCCCTCACAAAAAAAGGGAAATCAACAATTTAACCGACCTCCCTTACATATGTTTCTATTTTGGTTTAATTAGAATTGAAGAGTCAATAGTTGATGAATATTATAATTTGACCTCATAAGGCTTTAATAAGATACACAATTACCCTTAAATTTTTATCAAATTTAAAATACAAATTTTATTGGGCATCTCATACTATTTTGGTTGCCAGTTCTTTTTACTAGACATGTTATTGAAGCATTGTTTGTAGTTGTTTATGTGAAAATATGAAGTATTCTTTGAAAAAAGCAATGTTATATTACTCCCGAGGCAATTAAGCTCAATAGAAAATCGGTCAGCTTAGCTCAACTAGACGTCTATCCAAAAATATTTCTAACTAAAAAAATAAAAATAAAAATAAGAAAAATAAATAAATAAATAAAAAGCTTATTATGTGCATAAATTCGGAAAGGTATATTCACAAATACATAAACTACACTTGACCCAAGTTAATGGGAAAGAGGAAAGTTCTCCCTTTCAATACAAAAGACTAGGTTTCAACACTTAGGAAAATTGCTCCAACCATTAGTCACAATAACTAGCCAAGTAAAATGATGAGGAAAAAAAAAAGGTTGAATAAGAGCGCAAGCCATTGATATGATAGCGTACTAAATTAGGTCGATTGTGATATTCCATGAGTATGCTCTTACTTGTGCAAAACACTCTTCTTCGAAAGCTTTGGTTTCTTCTGTGTATGGTGCTGCAAAAAAGACCACATGACATAGCGACCCTCAGTTAGAAAAGTGCGAGGGAAAAAGAAAAAAATATATCATGTTCTATATAATAAGCCAATAAGAGCTACAGACGACTGAATAAAAAATACTCTTTAAACCACATGTACCTTCTGTCTTTCCAGAGCATCAACGTCTGTCCTCTCCTTCCAATTACTCTTACGTAGTTTTATTGGCCTATTTCCAACGTATTTTCCTGAGATCAAGGGTTGCAGTTAGACTATATACCTCCAGGCTCCACAAGCACATAAGAAACTTCTAAATTAAACAATGGCATATAGAAAGGACAGGTCTAGTTTTAGATTTTGAGTTCCAACTTCCCGTTCTTTTCTCTTCTTCCTTTCCAGATGTCGACAAAAGCGAGAAGAAACAACGAGATATAAACTAAATGCACCCCCTGGCTCGAATCGAGACTGAACTGAGCTAAAAGCACCCAAAAAGGACAAAATAAGCAAGGACTAGCCCTCAGCTCAGCAGCCTTCCAATCCTATAGATGGGGCCTCAAATGCATCAAAAATAAGAGGAGCGTTTAATAGTATGGTCCCATTAATTATTGTAGAGCCCCTATTAAAGTTAAGAATACTATTTACATGACTGACGCCTCTCCCCCTTCCCCCTTCCTCCCAAGAAGAAGAATAATAATAAAATAAAGTAGGGCAAAGGATGAAAGAATCAGGGGTGCATCTCAAGAAAGAATTGATCAATTACCATTCATTTCTTTAAGCGCTGCAGCAAGGTCAGTAAGATTGGCAAAACTAACAAATCCATAGCCCTTGGTCTTGCCAGTTCGCTTATCCCTGACAACCTACAGAAATGATGAGGATTCGGTTTATCATATACAGAGTCCAGTAATAGGGCAAGATACCATCATCTACATGCAAAAAGTAAGAAAACATCTGTGAACAGCACAAAGAAAACAAGCTGAACACCCATAAAGGACATGAAACAAATAGCACAATTCTCACCTAAAAGTACAAACAAGTCCATCCTACTAACCATAACAATAAACTGATATTGGATCTAACACAACTTGGAAAGAAATGTTCCATGGGACATCATAGTGAATTATCAGTGCCATAGGTTAATGCATGGAACAAATTCCGAACAATCTCTGAAATATCTTTAGATGTCTTTCCATATATTACAGGGAGTGAGAGAGTATTATGGGTGGCTAATGAAAGTAAATGAATATTTATCTTATGTTTTATTGCCCGTATAATTTATATTCCCTAAATTTCACCATTAGTCGGTATAATTAATTCAGAGATGATCAACCTTAAACTTGTAAACCCATTATCTTGTGGTATTTTCATGCTTTATCAAAGAAGTTTGGTTTAACCAAATGACGGAAAAGGCTCTCATTGTTAATAGTACTTGAAAGAATTCAGTTATAGTTAGTTACTACTTGAAGCAGACAATTGTTTCCAACCATCCACCCCTCGCCCTATTTATGGGAGAATTGGAGAACATGCATCCCAAACAAGTAACAGGAAATATACAAAATGGAGAGACAGTAACATGATTCATCATGTGGGGGAAATTCTTGATAAACACTCCTGTAATGGGGATCCATTGTATTACTGATGGAAAAATCCAAGTGTATTGAATGTGCCTACGTATTAGGCAATACATATACGCATACTTCTGAAAGTTAAGGGGACTATACAAATTACCACATGTTGAAGGACAGTAATAACACCAAGAATAGAAAACCGCTTTGTAACTTCAATGGGCTCACTGACCTGTTGGAGACATGCTCCACTGAACCAACCATTTTACAACTCAAGCTAGTACCCCTGCCAGGTCAATTTCAAGTACTCAATCTCTGAAATGAATGGTCCCAGCCTCCTCTTCTTGTCTTAAATGGCTATACTGATCCTCAGATACGATACTAAAATATGCCTAAAAGTACTTGGTGACTATGCTAGGAAATCAGAATTAGAAACCTTTTTAAAATACAAAGTCGAGCAGATGAATTCCAGACTGATATCAGTTTTATATAGATTAAAGTATTAAGTTTTGGCAAGACCCAGCTATTATGTTATAAATTTTACCGCTCTGTGTGCTTCATAGATACATCCGAAGAGGGAATGTAAGAAACTCGCACTGACCACAAAATTCCTCCAAATGAAAAAAATATGAAAAGGTGCAAGGGAAACTTACTCTAGCCATGTTAAAGGAAGGAAATCTTGAAAATGCTTTAGAAAGAACATCATCATTCACTTCATTACCGAGATCACCACAAAATAGGCGGTAATCATCTGAAGCATCCAAAAGACAAAAAAAAATTAATAAGTACACAAATAAACAAACAAGTGATGTTCATATCTAATGATGAATAATTCAAACATTAATCTGGGAAAGGAACCAAAATAATTTTACAACAAAAAAGTAGAAAGAAGGTTAAAAAAATAATTCATACTTTCAGGCCATTCAGCTAGCGTTGGATCCTCCCATGATTGCCCGGCAGCTTTACGAGGAATTGCTTTCTTCTTAGCCTCTGCTTTGTGCTCTACTTCACTGTTTGCAAGGGCAGCTTTTACACTCTCAAGAGCTTCAGGTGTGATCGTCTGTGCATCCCTCTGAAATAGCTGCTGAGCCTGTTTAAGCTCAAAAATAACATAAGAAACATTCAGGCAAACAGCAGAAGAAACGCACTGTACCACAATTTTGACAAAACACGCATTACACTATAGAATATCAATCTCTAATGTTCAAATATTCTAGAAAGAAGAACAATAAAGGGACGATGCAAAAACACATAGCAATGCGTATAAAGCAAACCTGCTGGTATTGGGGAAGAGTGTAGACACCGGCGACCGGAGCCGGAGCCGGAGCCGGGTATACAGGAGCGATTACAGGTGCAGTTACGTAAGGCGTCGGATATGTAGCTGGCGGTGCTGCGACTGAAGCTGATTGCTGTAGATGAAAAGGTTGGGGAAAGTAGGTGCCGTTGGAGTACGTGAATTGTGAAGAAGAAGCGGAAGGAGCCGAGGAAGACGGGGCCGCCATGGCCGAGAGAAGCAAGAAAAAAAAATGGCAAAAGACGAGAGAGGAAGATTCAGTCGAATTTGAAATCGAGGGTTTTCCTTTCTGTTTAGGGTTGGAGAAATTGGGAATCCAAAGCGGGTTCGCGAAGCTTGCGAAGAGAAACAAAAAAAAGCTTTCTAGAAAGCTCGACAAAAAATCTTAAAAAATAAATAATAACACCACTCTTAAAGCTTTTAGGAAATTTAAGAAATTATCATTTTACATTTTATTTATAACGAAGACCTAATTCGGTTAGTATATCATATCATTAAAATAAAATTAATATATTTAATTAAAAATTAAATAAAATTATTATTATTATTATTATTAATCTATTTTATTAAATGAATGATTAGTTTAATAAACGATCTTTAATTCCGGATCATCCGAAGATTAACAAGTAACAAGTGAGTTGTTCGAGTTTCGGATTGAATTAATGTTTAATGTGAAAAATGCCCTAAATCTTAGAACATGAATCCTAAATACTAACTTAGATTATTAAAGTAGCATTTGATATGGAATTTTGAATTTATGTATGTTAGTTAGTTATAAGGATATTTCGTTAATCTCGATTGTACTTATAGGGACAAAGATACAGATACTACATCGCACCATGGCGGCCCATTCATTACATGGTCCAAGATTTCTCACCGCTCGGGACCATGTCAGATTCGGACAAAAATTCGCACTCCGAGTCAGATTCACAGATCAACTCTTCCACGCCCAAAACAAACAGAAAAAAAAAAACTGAAAACGGAGCCCAAAAGCCGAACCCTCTTCAACCACCACCGGTCTACCCTTTTCACGCAACGCAACTCTAAAAAATATCGTCAAAAATATCGACAAAATATCACGATTCTTTGTACCTTTATCCCGCCTCTGTTTTTTTTTTTTAATTATTAATTAGTCCTTTTGCCTCTGTGAATTTCCAATTCTACCCCTGCAAACAAATTGTTCATCTGGAATCATAACCTATATCCCAAGGAGAAAAGAAAAAAATAAAAAACACAAACATCAAAATCAAAAGGGTAATTTTTAAGAATCATGAAGATTATTTAGGGTTTCTTTTCCATAATCTTTTTTGGGAATTTTTTTCTTCTTAATTTTGCTCTTTGAAAATAATCACGTTCTTCAGGTCCAATTCTTTCTTCCAATTTTACCCTTATCCAAACAGATTTTCTCATCAATTTGTATTTATTCTTCAACAGTTTTTCAGGTTTCTTGCTTATATCTTTTTTTTTTTATGTTTTTCCCTGGGGATTTGATTTTCTTTCTTTTTAGGGCATAAGTTTGGAATGGTAGGTCTTGTTGTTTGTCACGACTGAATTTCTCTGTGCTTACTTAACCCTATTTTTTTCACACGTTAGATCTGATGATAATTCAATCCATTTGTAATTGTTGAATTTCTTTTAAGTTAGGGTTTGAAATTTTAAACACCTTTTGGCTGATCCGTACTAATGGAGTTTTGAGCTGTCCAAATTCCAGGGTCCTGAGTCAAATAATATGTAAGCTCCATATTTCTATTTAGATTCTGATGAATATGATTTTCCCTTCTTTTTTTTTTTTTTTTTTGGTTTGGTGGGGGGGATAGTGCCATGTCCTTTTCTGTTATTGTGAAACAATTATGACAATATCATCCTAATTTAGAATCTTATGAGATTGCAGATGTTAAAAATGTGGTGGATTTTTTATCTGTTATTTTGTATTTATGAATTGTCTAATCGGGGATCGGAGTAAGATGTGTTCGATCTGTGGAAAGATATTCTCTTACTATGATTGATTTCATAATGTAGATTATGAATCTCAGATCAGATAATTAGTGTTTCCATATTATGCTCCTTAGGTTGATCAGCCATTGAAACTTGTCATCATGTATTTTGATTTTGATTTTGATTTTTCCTAACCTGTCGGATTTTTATATTTCTTGTTTATGAAGATCTAAGTGAATTAAGTCTTGCTTTTTGTAGCTGTAAATGTAAAATGATATTGCTTAGAGTACTTATATACCCATGTCCTTGCTTCTGTTTGGTCAATTTAGTCTTGCATAGCCAGAGAAAATTGGAGAAAATTGGGGAGGCGGGGGGAATAAATTGTATGTCAAAGAAAGCGAATAAGGGCTAATTGTAATTGAAATTTTCCTCCATATTGTTCTTGTAGATAATCAAAATTATGGGTTTAGCTTCTCATCATTTTGTTTTGTCTTGCAGATTGCAAGAAATATTGATACATGCATAATAAATTTTATGAATTTGTAGCCAGATCTGCAGGTAAGGTGAGGTCAACAATTTCGGAAGTAAGAAAACAATATATCATGGTTGAGATTGAAAATATGATTTGTTTGTACCTCCTTATTACATATATAGGGACAGTTTGAAGACTCTCATATATTTAGAGAGAGAGAGAGCTATGGGAACTGAACTTTTGAGAGTTTGTGTTAAAGAAGAGAATGACGATTTTCCATCAGCTCCACCTGGGTTCGAGTCATATTCTTCATCCTTAACTCCAATAAAGGTCGAAGAATATAGTGAGAAACGAGACAGTGAAAACTTGATTAGTTCCGTAGCATCCACAAGCACTTCCAAAACACAATCAGTTCATGTGGAATCTGATGTGTTGAAGGTTACAAGGTCTCTTCGTCGTAGGATAAAGTATGAAAGATATAACAACTGCTCGGATGAGGACTGTGATTCTGACCTGCCTGGTCAAGTAAGCGTTTTTTTCTAAGTCTTCTAATTGTTTTGATATTACCCCATTCTAAGTAATTGTGATGCAACAAAACTTGTGTACAGTCAATTTTATGTGTTTGTTTTGGTTTTTTGGGTTATTGCAGAATTTCTCTTCAAGGTCACTTCTTCCGAAGGGGGTAATTCGTGGTTGTGCAGACTGTAGTGATTGCCAGAAGGTTCTTTCTTATATCACTAAATTTGTGTTAGGGTTTCATCAACTCTTGTCTAAGATGGAGTTGACTGATATAGTCTCTTTAGAGTTTCAAACTATGACGTTGAATAAGATTGTGCATTTGGGGTTAATTGTTAAGATTAATTGGATTTGTATTTGGATCGGCACTTGAAGAAAATTGTGGATTTCTGAGCTGGACCTGAGACCCAAATTCGAGTTTAAAATTCCAAATCAAATGAACACTACACTGTATATATTGCCTTTAGGTCGTCTGTATCATTTGTTATATTCCTCATTGTAGAATATGTAATCGAAAGTGAGTCTTAACATAGGTCACTGCAAGATGGCGACCAGAAGAATCTCATAGGCCAGATCTCGAGGATGCTCCTGTCTTCTACCCTACCGAAGAGGTCTCGTCTCTCTGTCCTTTTTCCTGTTTAGATATGGTTTGTAAGGCTCTGCTTCTGAATTTTGTCTTTTCACAACATTTTTCAGGAGTTTGAAGATACTTTGGGCTATATAGCAAGTATACGCCCCAAAGCAGAACCATATGGGATCTGTCGTATTGTACCTCCCCCTTCTTGGAAACCACCTTGTCCTCTCAAGGAAAAAACAACATGGGAATCTTCCAAATTTGCTACCCGTGTTCAAAGAATCGATAAACTTCAGAATCGAGGTTCAGTGAGAACGATGTCAAGGCTTCATAGTCAAATGAGGAAGAAAAGGAGAAGAGGCAGCCGTATGGGCCCTGATTCAACTAGTGATAATGTAGGAATTGGAGATGGCGGAGCTTCCTCTGAGGCTGAGATATTTGGGTTTGAACCCGGTCCACCATTTACTCTAGAAATTTTTGAGAAATATGCTGATGACTTCAAAGCTCAATATTTTCTTAAAGCAGAGACTGATACTGTTAAAGAGCGGTGTGAACCGTCTATAGATAATATTGAAGGTGAATACTGGAGAATGGTAGAGAAACCTACCGAAGAAATTGAGGTATTGCCTGAGGATTTCTACATTAATATGCATGGTTTTTGGGTTTTACTATTAAACGAAAAGAATACCTTCATATAGGCTCTTTAAACTTAACTGATGAGTTGTATTTTTGTTTTTAATAGGTACTGTATGGGGCGGATCTAGAAACTGGGAGTTTTGGTAGTGGGTTTCCAAAAGTTTGCTGTCAAGACGGTTCAGCATCTGATGAAAGATATGTGAAATCTGGATGGAACTTAAACAACTTTCCGAGGCTTCCTGGATCTGTTCTATCTTATGAAAGCAGTGAGATATCTGGTGTTTTGGTGCCATGGTTGTATATAGGAATGTGCTTTTCCTCCTTTTGTTGGGTAAGAACTAGTTATCTTATTATTTATCTTCTTTCTAACCAAAAAAAAAAAAAACTGTCTTTGTCATCTGTTTAGATGTAAGTACAACATTGTTCAGTGAACCTGTAGTTCATGCATTTGTTTTCTTTTATAATTTCTGATTTCATCCTTATGTTTATTCTTGTTGTATTATTAAAAACAGCACGTTGAAGATCACCACCTATACTCATTAAATTACATGCATTGGGGTGCTCCAAAAATCTGGTACGGTGTTGCAGAGAAGGATGCCCATAGATTAGAGGAGGCTATGAGAAAGCATTTACCTGACCTTTTTGAAGAACAGCCAGACTTACTTCATAAATTGGTAAGTAGAAATTCCAGTTTTGATACACAAGTGATCTAAAACGTCCACTCTCCAACCTCAGTTTTTAGTTAGCGAAACTCACTGTTAGTGATAGATACCATACCATCTATCTCCAATTCATATTCCCAGATCATGCTTTTAATCTTTGAAGCTCATTTCTTACTATGCACTCAATCAGAGGTTGAGAATTTGGACCAGTGCTAATCTTGTTCCTCTCAATAGGAAGACTGTATCCTGCTTTTCATGAGAAGAGTATACCAGCGGTCGTTTCTTCTATGGCTTGGTTTTCTTTGAGTTTCCAGAATTGTAGTCTCCAAAACTCCAGTTTAGATCTAGTTTAACTTATAAACTGTCCAATTTTCCAAATCCCAAGACACAATCACATCTATTTAAATCCAGTTTCACACCACAAATACTACTAGTTTCTAGAACTCGTGTTTGAACATCGCTAAAAGCTAAACTGGCCTAGATCATGCTCTGGGTTTGGTATTCATTATGCAGGTGACACAGCTGTCCCCCTCCATACTGAAATCCGAGGGGGTGCCTGTTTATAGATGCACTCAAAATCCCGGAGAGTTTGTTCTCACCTTCCCTCGAGCATACCATTCAGGATTCAACTCTGGTTTCAATTGTGCTGAGGCGGTTAATGTAGCTCCTGTAGACTGGTTTCCACATGGGCAAATTGCTATTGAGTTGTACCGGGAGCAAAGAAGGAGGACTTCAATTTCCCATGATAAACTCTTGCTTGGGGCCGCCAGAGAAGCGGTTAGAGCGCAGTGGGAACTTAATTTATTGAGAAAGAATACTGCAGATAACTTAAGATGGAGAGGCGTATGTGGAAAAGATGGGATCCTTGCAAAAACATTCAAGGTATACTCATTTTTTTTCCAGTATATACACTGATTTTTTTCTCTCTTATTCGGGTATGGAAGTTAATGTTATACTGAACATAATGCCATATGTAGATGCTCTTTTTCTTCGTCTCAATCCTGTCTTTACATATTTCATCATTCGATCCATTATCTTGAGAGTTTGTCATTAAATATGATCCCTGTTAAAATCCCATTTACTTATATACATTTATCATGTGCTAGGTGAAGTTATTGGTTGACAAGGTACATATATAAATCAATATTGATTGTCATGTCACTTTAAGTACTGCTTTTTTTATTGGCTAGACACGTGTTGACATGGAGCGAGCAAGGAGGAATCTTCCTGTCGGTATTTCACAGGCAAAGAAGATGGAGAACAATTTTGACACTACCAATGAGAGGGAATGCTCTTTATGCCTCTTTGACCTACACCTCTCTGCAGTTGGATGTCGTTGTTCCCCAGATAGATATGTGTGCTTGAATCATGCAAAACAGTTGTGTTCTTGTGCATGGGGGACTAGATTTTTTCTCTTCCGTTATGACATCAATGAATTAAACATCCTGGTCGAGGCATTGGAAGGAAAATTAAGTGCAGTTTACAGATGGGCTAGACTGGATCTTGGGTTAGCACTCAGTTCTTACATCTCCAAAGAAAGGATCCAATTTAGTAGATCAATGCTTTGTTCTGAAGAACAATCGTTCAAGGATCCGAAAACACAAGTATTGTTTAATTCCCTTAAAGATTCCCACTTGGTGGGACCCTTACAAAGTCCAACTATGACTGCTGGTGATCTCTCTTCTCAACAGAACAATAAGCAGGCAGAGGACAGTATTGTGGCTTCCAATTTGAAATCCTCTGTTTGCCAATTGTCTCAGGAAGATACTTCGTATTGTGAAAGTTCAGTTGCCGAGAAAAATAGAGTAGATAAGGCTTCAGTTTTGGAACAAGATGTGATACTTTTAAGCGATGATGAAAGTGATGAGCCTAAAAGGCAGCAAGTCTTAGATCAAGAAAAAGAAAGTTCCTTAGAAAATAGTATAAAAAAGTCAGTAGGGTTGCCATATTCTGGCTGTACGGTGAGCACCTGCAATAATGATAAAGATGCAGTCTTGGCCCTACCAGTGATCAATGTGGCTGTAAAGGTTGAAAAGGACATTATTAGCTCATCATCCAATAAAAAAGGGAGTAAATGTCTATTACCACAGGCTGTACCAATAAAAGAGGATCCTTCTGAAGATCATACAGCGGTTTTAAAAACTAGTGAATCAAATTCTACTGATCTTACTGTCTCGGAATCGTCATGTAAGAATAGTTCAATATTTTCAACTCCAAGGGATGGAAATAGCAAGCAAGTACAGATTAGTAGCAGTGAAAACCCGAGCAATGAGACTAAGCTTGAAGACAGGGAAGTAAATACCTCCTCAAATTTGTCGGACAATATAAAACCCATATCTTGTGCTCAAAAGAGTTTAGATCGACATGTGAGACAAAAGGGTCCCCGGATAGCAAAGGTAGTTCGGAGGATCAACTGTAATGTGGAGCCTCTGGAATTTGGAATTGTGGTTTCAGGACACTCTTGGTCTAACAGTCGGGCCATTTTCCCCAAAGGTGTTGCATTCTATTTCAATATTTGTCATAAATATACAGGGTTCTTGTTAGGCCGATAGGTTAACAATTCCTTTGCGTCTAAATTCAGTTTGGACTGTGGACAAAAGAAAATATGGACTTTACAATCCAACCAAAATACAAACTTTACAAACTCTAATTTGAAACTTAACCCCAAATGATCCCAAAGGTACCTAGATGTAAAAGGGCTTAAAAGGCTAATTGAAGTAATTTTTTTTGTTCTTTTTCATATGATGCAGGATTTAAGAGTCGTGTTAGGTACATAAGCGTCTTAGATCCATCGAACATGTGTTACTATATCTCAGATATTCTGGATGCTGGACGAGATGGACCACTTTTCATGGTAATGGAAACTTCCACTTTTGGACATTTCTTTTTAATAGGAAAAAGGTGATTCTTATCTGAATGGTTGTTCTTTACTTGAAATGGGAGTGCCTTGAACTGAATTAGATCTCTATAATAATGGCTGGCCGACAAGTTGAATTCTCATCATCTTACTTGATATATATATGATATGGGGAAAGAGCAAGTTTGATATAGTGTTTGCCCATTGGATTCAAAAATTCGACTTTGGGTAAAAGGTTTCGAATTTAATCTTAAGTACACATATGACTAAGTGTTTGAGAAACTGGATAAGTCTTATGAACTACCATGATGGAATATGTAGCCTTTGTTCAATCAAGGTCACACCTGTCACATAACTGCTATCTGATTGTTGATTATATTTATAAGAAAAAGTGAATGTAATTTTATTTGAGTAAATTTCTAAGGTAATGATCCGTTTCCAGGTTTCTTTGGAACACTGTCCAGGCGAGGTGTTCATTCACGTTTCTGCTGCCAGATGCTGGGAATTGGTAAGAGAGAGAGTGAATCAAGAGATAACAAGGCAACATAAATTGGGTAAAGCCAACCTCCCTCCTCTGCAGCCTCCTGGTAGTTTGGATGCATTTGAAATGTTTGGATTTACTTCACCAGCAATCGTGCAGGTAAATGGAAAACATGTTTTTGTTAATTAGGTTCTTCTAAATGCAACTTGTTTCGGATAGGTCTGTTTTCCCCAGTTATAGAAGATCAATGACAGACACGCTCTGAATACACCATTCCGTGGACTTTAAAAAAAAATTATTGAATGTCAAATTCTGTTGGGCTTGTGTCTGAATTTTCTTTGCTCAAAAACAGGCTATTGAAGCAATGGATCAAAACCGAATATGTACTGAATATTGGGACTCTAGGCCATATTCAAGGCCTCAAGTACGGATTCCACAACCTTCTCATCAATCAACGGACAGTAATCTAAACTTCCATACAATGGCAAGAGAGAGAAATGATACTGGAACGCCCGAAGATAATCTCTTGCCGGCTGGGGTCCACAAAATACTCGGAGGTTTATTTAAGAAGTCAAACCGAGAAGAATTACAGGCACTGTATAGCATTCTAAGATATGATAATAGATCAGCATCTGATCAAGGGTCGTTAATCCGGCTTCTTAATGAAGAGATTCAAGAGCGTCCTAGATGATGATTTCATAGTTTCTGACCCCTTTTTTTTTGTAAATGCTGCTGCAGAGGATACTTAGTTTTACTTTCCCCTCGCGGGGTCCACAGTTTTTGTTCTAATTGGGTTATGTTGACCATGTTTTCTCTTATTACTTGTCGATGAAAGTGTATCGAATCTTGATCTCCATTTTAATAACCCAACAGAGGTAACATAAATAGTATTTGTTCTGTTCACATTATTAGCAGAGAAATAAAGCTCATGCTTCATATATATATATGTATTGATTCATTCATGGACTAGTAAAGCTGATCACTAAAGTAAACTATATATTTTGAAAAATCATAGTTTATATACTATTTATATAGTCTGATGATAATCATCAGGTACTAAAATTCTACTCCAGTTTGTGCAAGAGAAATTACCAATGAAATGGAAGTGGGTAAGTAGAGGCCAGTAGAGTAGGATAAACCACATTAGCCAATCTACTTCAGCTAAGTAGAACCCACCATTTATCTCCTTTCTAACCTTATTTATATATATATATATATTATTTTTGGGAAAAAGAAAGAATAAAAAAAATAACATTAAAATAATAATAATAATTTCTTAAAATAGCAATAACTCAAACTGATAAGCAATAACTTCGATAGGGTTTTATGGGAGGTATGGAGGGGGGGGGGGGGGAAGAAGGTACTTTCAGAAAGGGTTTTAGAAAGTGCCGACCCTTTTTTCTGTCACGTGGAGGACTTAATTTCAGTGGGGACCACAAGAAGGAAAAAGATCACGTGGCAAGCATCGAGTCGAGCGTAGAATGCGGGATCTTAGTACGGAATGAAAGAGATTGTGTTTTGTCGAGGCCACTGTAATAATGACTCGGAGTGCGTGGCGATTGGAGTAAGGATATGAGATTGGGACAACCTTATATACTCTAAAATAAGCTCCCCCTGGAATAACACACTTCAATAAAACTCCATCGGACAAGGTAGAAAAATGAAAACATGATTTACTCTTCGGGAGGATTTAGAATCTTAGATCTCATCTATTGCTAATTGGTAATTGATCATTGATCATTGATCATGTAAGTAATTTCTTGATTCTTACAATGTCCAATCGAATTTTACCCTTAAACATATGCTAGTTTGGTGATAGATCTTCTCTCTTGTTTTATGTATAGCTACTATTTGCTTGATAAATACTTTTAATCATGTAACTATTTGCTTCTCTCTAATTTTACCCTAATTTTTGTTTGGAAGAAAATTTTAAAAAAAAGGCACATATAATCACAACATAGCTAGACAAGTTCCCTTGATTATTATCTTTTATAGATTCCAATAGAATTGACCTTCTCTCATTAGAGAGGACGAAAAGTTTGATTGAAGAACTAGAAGATGAGTGCATTAATTCAAAAACCTGTTAGTCTAAGGCCACTAACTAGATCAAGATAGATTTAATAAATTTGTGCTTAATTTAATAACTAGCAGGGCCCTAAATGAGGCAAAGATGAATCGATTTAGCATGCAATAACACACTAGTTTCATCACACATCCCGCAAAACAAGTCAATTTGTGCTTAAAAAGAGAGGATAAAAGAGGACCTCTTAGGTTCTTCAATTGGGTGACTTGAATTCGAGACCCATTGGATATTAAGTGAGGCCGTGAGGGTGATACTGATTAGTATTTACTCATTCACAGCATATACAATGTATCTATACGATGTACTAATTTTTAAAAAATTAGCATTTTAATCTAAAATTATATAAAAATTATTTATTTATTACCTCCACCCCTATCTATATATCTAATCTGCACATACACAGATATAATACACTTGTTACATGATATGGTATACATGAAGGCTGTAGCTGGAAAGAAATCACAAATCCTTGTTACAAGGAAATGATAAGAAAAATACTTTCTAACTTCAGATACCTTTAACTCTCTCCTCCACACATACAAAGACACGAAAATAAGATAATAATATTAATTTAGTGATCAATTCTAAAAAGACATGGCATATGATGATGAGGTATATATATATATATGATCATGATCATGATCATGATCAGGTGACACAAATTAATGACTTCAGAAAGGGTAATCTATCATAGCAATTAGCAAACAGCTTCTCTTCTTCCTGCATGCTTGTTTTTGTTTAGCCAATCAGGTTGTGGACCAACTGGTTTCATTAATTAATTCGTAATACATTGAATTATCAACCTTTTACAAACTGGAATCTATAACAGGAAAGTCATATCTCTAGGTTTGTCTTTTTGCCTAATTATATAAGAGTATTAAAGATCATGTTATAGTGACATGCAAGGTTAAAATTAAAGCAAATCTCACTAATAATCTTGTAGTTCTATAGCTCGTATGATTTTAGTGATTAATTACTGCATGCCACATCATCATCTTGGTTTAAAACTTTAAATGAGTCTCCTACCTACCTACTTGCTAGCTTAATTAGCTACTATATATATTTATATCATGCTATTGATTAATAGTAATTAGTAATTAGTTAATTAAGTGCTTTACCACTATTGAGTATTGATTACATTTACAGTAATTTCACTAGTCACCCCCAAAATTCTTACATGAGTTGAGTAAGACTCATGAACTATTTCCGTAATCATAATTTCATTTATCGTATTACGGAAATGAGCACGGGTCATATTCATGCTTCATATATTGATCATCATCCTTTAACATGCATAAACATATATAGTTCCAAGCACCATAAACTAATTGAAATTCAATTAGAGAAGGGGATTCGATATAAATTTAAAACGTTAATTACCCAAACAACTACTATACCAGCAATCCATTAATTCATGATATAGTCATAATAATAGGTAGTAATCTTGATGATAATAATATTACGGGTAATGATTTTCTCACTCAAGTTGCATTTCACCATCATCATCATGAGCAGCTGACTCTGAACTACTTGTGGTGAGCTTCTGCTTAGGCCTCTTCCTCTTCTTCTCATAGCTGATCCCTCTTGATTTGGACTGAAAATCACGAACTTCTCTCAAATACAACCTAACAGCTCTAGCACCAAAAGGGTTCCCTTCCGGGCTCCCACCATTCTCTTCAAAGGCAGCTCGGAGGCGGCCGATGAGAGCATCAAGGCTGCCCCAAGCCTGCCGTAACGGGCACGGGCAGGGCGCGGGCGGGTTGGGCAGCCCAAAAAACGGACAGGGTTGGTTGTGAACTTTGGTCTTTCCAAATTGGTCTAGGTACCTAAGGAATTCTAGAACATGAGCTCCACTACACATGGGGAGGGATAACGGGGGGCGATGGTTGCGTAAATACTGGCAGAAAGTGTTCCAATCTCGCCGTTTTTGGTTCTCATAGCGGCTCGGAGTGGTGGTTAAGTTGGAGGAGGAGGAGGAGGAGGAGGGTGAAGAGGAGGTGGGTGTGGTGGTGTTGGTGGTGGTACATAAGGTGGATGACATGGGAATTTGGTAATTAGTGGTAGGGTTGTTATTAAATAAATCCATATACAAAAATATTTGGATAGATTTTAGGATTTTGTCCTCGTTGTTTCTCCACTAGGGTTTTACTGTGCGAAGAGAGAGAGAGCGAGAGAAAGAGAGAGGGGATGAAATGAAGTGGAAATGAGAAAAACCCAATTGAGGTAAAGGGACTCTGATGACAATGAAGGTGCTAAATTTGCATGGCCATTATATAGTTTTAAGAAAGAGACGGAAGTGAGAAATGGAGACGGAAAGAAGGAAAGGTTTTGATGATTAGGAAGGGGAAAGAAAGGAAGCAGAGAAAGATTCCTCCCCATTTGGCCATTTCTTCTATTTCCCTCTTTTTTGCAGATGTCTTATCCAAGATCAAGAGTTACTCAAAGAAGAAATCTTTGAATGACAGAAGACTGCAGTTGATGGGTTGGATGATTCCGATTAAAGAAAGGAACAAAGCTCAAATATTATTAAGATCAGATCATGAGACCCTTCTTTTTTTCTCTGCAGACTTAAGAGTTTTAGAGAGAGAGAGAGAGAGAGAGAGAGAGAGAGGGAGAGAGGTGAGCTAATCCATTGGGTGTAGACAGGAGTAGTCCAGAAGGGGTGTTACTGAAGGGGGGAAAGGACGAGTAGACAGTAGGGGTTGAAATAAGAAGTAAAGTGGGGACAGCATTGTGTTTGTTATTCAAGGACATGTTTGGTAGTGAATGGTCTCGACTGTGACCTTTGGGTAAAAATTAAAAAAAAAAAGGACATGCATTTTTTTTCTTTTTCTTTTCTCCATTGCCATTTGCCATTTGCCACTTGCCACACTCTCTTCTTCTTCGCGTGGATCTCTTTTTTCCAATCGATCCATTCATTGTTAGGGTTCGAATGTTGAAAATTATATGCGATTCGGAAGGAAGGAAGGAAGTCCGATCCAGACCCATCCAAAATGTTGAAAAATTATTACATATCTTTCTATCCGACGTGTTTTTATCTGTTTTGTAACAAAAAATTACGACTTGGTACGTAAAAGACGTTTGTTGCATATATTTACCTTTTTTCTTTTTTCTTTTTTTTTAAATATTGAAACAAATGTTATAATTAATAAAGTTTATATATTTTACGTAATTATACATTATATTATATTTTAAATATTTTAAATATCATATGAAAAAATGAATGTTTTTTTTTTGGCTCATTCTATATAGTGTTACACTAATTTCACTATATCTATATAAAAGGATTAATGGTATGAAATTTAGTATTTATTCTTTACTTTTCTTTTAGTAAAAAGGAAGAGGTTGTTCTAAGGTGCCACGACATTATCTTCTAGAAAGAATTTAAGAATTAGAACTTATAGATTAGGTTTGATCATTTTTGTCAATCAACTCTTTTTCCTTTTAAGTACAAAAATTTAAATCTTAAAATACCTCTCTTTCTCATCCTCTTTTTTTTTTTTTTTTTTTTTTTCATATCTCTCTCTTCTTCTTCTTTTTCTAAACTATTATCTCTTTATCTTTCTCTCCTCGGACATACGTCATCGGGTTGCTACTTCTCGAATTACGATTTTAGCTACTCTTCCGAAATCGTTTATTTCAATCAGTTGTTCCTTCTCGAACCGTGACATATCTCTCTCATCCACAATTCGTCATCCCAAATTGATTGTTCCTTCTCGAATGCACGATCTTGATTTTTGTTTCTTTTTTTGTTTCTTTTGCCCGGACCAAAGTTTTGGTCTGCCGTGAATCTCATTTGACTAGTTTGGACCGACATCTTATCCATATCATAATTTCTCTTTTTTCTTTTTCCATTTAATGAAGACAATAATAAATTATAATTTCATAATTTAAAAATACGGTCATTTTATAATTTAAAAAAATAAAAAAAAATCAAATTTGATCTATTTTATAAATTTTTATTTCTATTAAATCTAAAAAAACCAAATCTCCATATAACTTATCATAATCATATTTTCATTCATTATATCATCAATTATATAAAATTAAGAATTATAATTATGATGTGATTTAATTTATTACCTGACCATATCAATATATATATAAATTTTTTCGCAAAGAGTGTAGTAATAAGTGTAAGAAAGTTATTATTTTAGGGTGGGCCATTTTCTTATGAGCTATGAGGGAGGACAGGAAGTGAGAAACAGACGATGTAGCCCCCCAAAAAAACAAAAAGCCCAACCCAGAAAATCAATGTTTTGGGTTGAGGGTTTGGTGGGCTTTGGCCCATTTTTTGAGGACTGTGTAAGAATTTGGAATCCTCGGTCCAACAGCAGACGTAGCCGGGTTCGGTCTCAGGGGGTGCACCATATGTTCAAATATTTCTATATTTACTCCTAACTCTTAGTTTTGTATTCATTTTTATCCTTAATATTTTATTTTGAGCATATTCATCCTTTATTATGTTTCAAGTCATGTTTCATTCTGTTCCTTAATTTAGTATTACTACTAACAAATAAATGCCCTTAGTGGGGTCAAGTTCCTTGTTATGTTTTATTAATGTTTTTTTTTTTTAGTTATAAATAATTATATCAGTTGTAATCGGTCCTTTTAAATAAGAGAATTTGTCTGCATTTGTGATGGGCGGCATCACAGCCGTCATAAGCGCCACTGCTCACGGTAATATATCCTCTAAATCCACCGTGGCAGTCGACTGATGCCGTAATTGTTGGCGGTGGACACAGATCGAAATGTTTTACATGCTCCATTTTGATTGTTATTGTTTTGGTCAAAAATTGTATTTCTTAATAAAAAATTCAGGGGAAATTTGAATATCTAATATCTAATATATATATATATATATATATATAAATAAATAAAGAAAAAAAAGGGAAGTATTGGAGAATTGAATAAGCAATAAATTAAATTATAAGGGATTGAATGCATGAACTATCATAAAAATGAAAGTTTTAAACCACTACATTATATTACATTTTCATTTACAATTTCAAATCACAAATTAATATACTTTGTTTTTTTTTTTTTTCTTTTTTCAGGCCGCCATGGCTGGGGTGGCTCCGCCCCTGTTTGTGACTGTAATAATTTTGATTCAACCATTCGTGCTTGCGTTTGGAGCATGCCTAATAATATTTATAGTTAATTCACTTTTTAATTAAAAATGTATAATTTTATTTAAAAAATACTCAATTATTATAAATTCGTCTCTATATAATTTTTGGTCAATATTTTATTTTTTTATACTCTAAACCTTTTAAAAATTAAAAATTAAGAGAAAAAATGAAATATGGTCCAATTTATTAGGAAAAAACAAATTATTTCAGTTTTTTTAATAAATAAATTGATTGTAATAATATGATTTCTTCACGAGATATTTAAATCAAATCGGTCAGGTTCTTCATGACAATTCCAATTATACAATTCCATACTTCATGAAGAATAGGATCCGATGGATTCGGTTTTTCTTTCCGAAGAACAAGATCGATCAAATCTAATTTGTCTTTTTCTTAAAGAGAATTAAGAAAGATGAACTCGGAAAAAAAAAAAAATAGATCCCAACCTCCAACAATTGAGGTTTGAGTTATACTATACTTTTATATGTCATTTATTATATTGATCAAATAACTCAATGATACATACAACTTAAATAAGTATAGTCTAAACTGATCAATCGATCACTTTTTTTATTATCAATTAATTTTAAAATATAAACTCAAATTTTTTTATCTTATCATAAACTCAATACATAACTAAAATACATTTCACACATATTCTCCAGTAGTATTTAAAAAAAAAAAAAATCCAAAATTTTATCAACACAGATCGATCATAGTGAATCAGATTTTGTTACCATGCTAAGATCACTTTTAGTAAAAGGATAGAAACGAAGAATTTGTGCCCTTTTTTCTTGCATGAAATCTGACATACATTCAAGATTCAGTTGACCATTCTTCTTCCGTTTCTTTTCATTCCTTTGAAAAACTAAAATATAAAAAGAACGAACCAACCTCTCTAAGTTTTAAAGCCTTTTTACCCTTTTTTTATGGGGATAAAAGTAATGGTAGTTATCTACAACTAGGTCAGTAAGAGTCTTGCTATAAATATTTGCCTTTCACTGCCATGCATGCATCATATACACAAGCAAAGAAGCTGCAAGGCACATACATAATGGTTCCATCACCATCAATCTTGCCATTGCCGTCCTCTTCTCCATCAACCAAGTTCAAGGTGAAAAGATCTGAACCCGAACTCATCGCTCCCGTAAAACCAACACAAAATGAGTTAAAAGAACTTTCAGATCTTGACAGAGATGAAAGCCTTAAGGTACTGGTTCCAAGTGTACAAATCTATAGTCATAATCCAGTGAAGGTACTAAGAGAAGCACTCGAAGAAACCCTAGTGTTCTTCTACCCATTGGCTGGTAGGCTTAGGCAATGGCCCGCAAGAAAACTCTTTCTGGAATGTAATGGTGAGGGCGTTGTTTTTGTTGAAGCTGAGGCTGATATTAGCCTTCAAAATTTGGGCGAAATTGGTCCATTTCACCCTCCATTCCCATATTTGGATGAGATTATTGGTCATCTTCATTGCCAAGATCATGTCCTCGATTGTCCATTACTGCATGTTCAAGTACGTATTGCATATGATCTGTTTGCTTGATATATATTAACAAGAATCGGAACTTGATCTAAAACTACTATTTTGGACAGATAACAAAGTTGAAATGTGGAGGATTCATCGTAAGTACGCTCGTATGCCACAACATTGTTGACGGTTCCGGGTTTGCTCAATTCTTAACTACATGGGGTGAAATTTCTCAGTTTCATATAAACCAATCACAGCAATTAATAGCTCAATCAATCTCTATCCCTTCCATCTCCCCCGTTTGGCAAAGAGATCTCCTCTATTCAAGAGATCCACCAAAAATAACCTTCTCACATCCCGAAATCGAAAACACAACCTTAAAACAACCTCTCCCGATCTCAAACAAAACACATCGATCTTTCTACTTGACGCAATCTGAAGTCTCCGCTCTAAGAGACCTCATCCTGTCAGAGTTCCGTTCTAGAGTCACTTCATTCGAGCTGATCACGGCCTGCTTGTGGCGGTGCCGCACCATGGCTCTTCAACTCACAAACCCTAACGAAGAAGTCCGAATGATATTTGCGGTAAATGTGAGAAACGTCTATAACCCACCATTTCCAAAGGGTTACTACGGCAATGCAATTGCATTTGCTGGTGCCATAACAACTGCGGAAAAGCTTTGTGTTGATGATGTTAAGATCTCATTTGAGCATGCATTGGAGCTTATTATGAAGGCAAAAAAGGATGTGAATGAGGAGTATATGAAATCTTTTGTCGATCTATTGACAGTCAAAGGTCATCCTCGTGTGCCTATATTGATGACTTCATTTTTTGTTTCGGATTTTAGAAGAATTGAATTTAGAGAAGTGGATTTTGGGTGGGGGAAAGCTGTTTATGGAGGACCTGGATTGGGATGGAACGAGCCATATCCTTGGCTTGAGACCTACTATTTGCAGGTTCAGAATAGTGAAGGAGAAGATGTGTTTCTGGTACCAATGTGCTTGCCATATTCAGCTATGGAAATATTTTCCAAACGAATTTATGAAATGTTGAAGATTGTCGGCACTGAATACTGATCTATACCCCCCATCATGTAGTTAATCGTATGTTTATCAGAAATAAATCATGTAGTTAATCATGTAGTTAAAAAGGAATATATGAATCTTTTTTTTTTATTTAAGTAAAAATTGAAATGTTTTTTTTTTTTGGCAAAGAAAATTTAAATTAATTTTGTCTATTTTTTGTTTTCTTTCACCATTCAGAATATATTCGTATCATTCAAGACATGTAGAAAAAACAAACAGACAACCTTGGCAGTTGGCAACTTCTTATTCTCCTTAGAAGAGAAACCCACGAATCAATGATTCGAAGATTCTTGTGAGGGCACAATCACCGCCGTCCATTACCAAACACATGGAAGAATCTCCCCAAACCATATACACTCAACAAACACAAATACAGAATCTCTATAAAACTCATACCATCATCCGTCTCTTCTTCTAAGGCTGTAAACAAAAACAGAGGAAATGAGCGAGATAGTGATTCAGGACCAATACAAAATCTTAGAAGAGATCGGGAGAGGAAGATTCGGGACGATAAATCGTTGCTTCTGCCCGGTCACAAGCAAATTCTACGCCTTGAAAACGATCGACAAGCACAATCTGACAGACCCAACAGACAGAGAATGCCTTAAAAAAGAGCCCAAAAACATGACCTTTACTTTCTCCCCATCCCAACATTACCCAGCTCATCAACGTACTCGAAAACGACGATTACCTCTGCCTAATCCTCGACCTTTGCGAACCCATTTCCCTCTACGATCGAATGATCACTCACACCTTCTCTGAACCAGAAGCCGCTCTGCTCACGACGCAACTCCTCGGAGCTGTAAATCACTGCCATTTAAACGGCGTCGTCCACAGAGACATTAAACCTGATAACGTGCTGTTCGATTCGAGGGGGGTTTTGAAATTAGCAGATTTTGGATCGGCCAAATGGGTTCCTGAAGAGGGATTAATTGTGGGAATTGTAGGGACGCGCCTGAGGTTTTAAGAGGAACTGAGTATGATGAGAAAGTTGATATGTGGAGTATTGGTGTGATTTTGTACACTTTGATTGCTGGCTTTCCGCCGTTTTTTTGGTGAAACGGCGGTTGAGATCTTTGAGGCGGTCTTGACGGAGCGTTTGAGGTTTCCGATGAGAGTGTTTCGGACTGTTTCGCCGGCGGTTAAGGATCTGATGAAGAAGATGGTGTGTAGGGATGTTTCTAAAGTGACTCTCTGCTGAGCAGGCACTAAGTAAGTTCTCATTTTGATTCGCCTCTGTTTTCTGTTTTCTTTTATGTTGATTCAGGGCACCCATGGATACTGAGTGGGGGAACAGCTTGACTCGATGCACTAAGTTTGACACTCAAGAAAGATGAAGTCGAGCATTTTAAGAAAGTCAGCCTCCATCTTTGTACATATAATTAGCTTCTGCATGTTCTGTGAACAAGAACAAGTCTCCATCTTGAGTGGGTTGTTTTAGATACCAAAGTTTTCCCACTCAAGATTGAGAGACAGAGAAAATGTATCTGTTCTATGGGCTCTTTAGTTTATTTTCCCCATTTTTCAGTGCTATGATGCTAAATTTGCATGAATTTGGAAAGATGAAAGAGTTTGATTTAGGGATTTGAATCTCTCTTAATTCCCCTTTGATCATTTTGCATCTTTTAAGGTTATTTTCACTTCCAATCAAATCCAAACCTATCAAAATGTGTACATTAGATGGGAGTAAGTTCTGGTTCTAAGACCATCCGCAATGATGCTTCTATTCTTCTTATTATTAACAAATTAAGCACGAATAGAATATTCGAGGAATGAGAGTAAAAGAATATGGAAATGAGCATTAAAAAATGTCAAAAGATTCTTCTTCTACATCACTCCCTCCCTCACTAACTAAATTACAAACTCACATGGTGTAGGGTACGTGGATGAAGCATCATGTATTCAGACCAGCTTTCAATTTCTATTCATTACAACCTCACACTATCCGATTGATAAGATTGAGAGAATACATTGTTTAGTTGTAATTATTGAGTTTAGTTGTAATTATTGTATTGAAAGTTAATTACTATAGAATAGAGACAGAAGATAGATTCAACAAAGTACAAACTAATATGTATCATATTTTGATTGACTTTTCAACAAACTAATAGAGTCAACTTATTAGTTAATCCCGTCTTCTACGTCTTTACTTTAGATGGATCGGACCAGAGAAGATCACACAACGTCAAACCCTTGTCAGGTACGTCAGTTAATGGTCTAATATCTAAATTGACTTGGAATTTCAATACTTAGTTGAACGTTTGGATTGTTGATGCATCCAAATTTGACCTTAAGAAAAGAAAAAGAATGTAACCAAAATTCAAGGAGGTATGTTCCATGTACTGTATTCAGACCAGCACATAGTTGCAATAAACTTTCGAAACATCTTCTCCAGAACCCGAGAGGGAAAGAGTACAAGTGTTTCTGAAAATCTTCCATCACATCTCTCTTAGAACAGAGACTGAAAAAGATAAAAACTCACTACACAACAACACAGAATCAAAGATCCATAGAAGAAGTTAGTTGATAGTGTACAAGAAAAAGGGGGGCAAAAAAGAAAGAAAAAAAACCAAAAACCAAAAAGTTTACAGCCCTTTCCGCCTCAAAAGTCAACCTTTTATACGAAAGAAAACAATTTTCGTTATCACTTGCATTAGTTTCCAATGGAGATTCATTTCCCACAATATTCTTTTTTTTTTCCTTCTTTACAGCTTCACCAGATAATATGAAAATAAAAATGGCCCTAAATATTTCCACTCTTAAGCGCGAAACCGATATCTCTCTTTCGAAGATCTTCTCTGACTGTGAAGGACGGATTTCCATCATACTTTTGCACCAAGGAAGGGCTGGAAAAGAAAAGACTTGAATAAGTCCCCAAGAATGAAGAATGCAACAGGAAAACCCACACAAAAGCAAGGGGATAGATTTCATTAATAAAGCATAATCCAACTTCAATCACTTCTAAGCTATAACCGCCTTAAAATGAAAGTTGCGGGTTTTACCTTGGCACTAGTTGTAGTGTTTCTAGGCTTGGACGTAGTAGTTGTTCCCCCCAATACACCAATCCCAGGCAGAGAACTTCCACGCGTAACAGAAGTAGAACTCCCAAATGTGAATTTGGGCCTTTTCTCAGCGGGCTTTAATATCTGGAAAGAACACATCAAAGTCTCATCTACACTCATCATAGCGCCCGCATTATCGAATTCCCCACAGTAATTAGGAGCCGAGAAAATAGTTACAAGTTGCCGATTCGCAAAAAACTCATACCCATCCTCCACAACCTATCAAATAAAACATAATTATAATAAATACTAAACAATGTATCTCATTTAACTTAATGGGTTTAATGTCAAACCTGGTGGGCTCGACAAATGAGGTCCAAATCATGCTTCTGAAGAAACTCCGTAACTTTGTCGGCCCCAAATGTATAAGAAACTCCTCTATCATTCATACCCCAGTCTTTAACATCTTTTGATGGATCGGACCAGAGAAGATCACACAACAATCCCGTGTCAGGTACATCAGTTGGTCTAGCTATATTTCTTATTTGATCCAAGTTCTGGAGGTCAGGAGAAAGGCCTCCATGCATGCAAAGGATCTTTTCATCGATTAGTGCAGCTACTGGAAGGCAGTTAAAGCAGTCGGTAAATACTTTCCATAGCCTTATATTGAATCTTCTCTTGCACTCGTCATAAAAACCATATATACGGTTTATAGAGGCACATTCGTGGTTTCCTCTGAGGAGGAAGAAATTTTCAGGGTATTTGATTTTATATGCCAGGAGAAGACATATTGTCTCTAAGCTTTGCTTGCCTCGATCCACGTAATCGCCTAAGAATAAGTAGTTTGCCTGAGGGGGGAGTCCACCGTATTCAAATAGCCGTAAGAGATCAGAATACTGACCATGTATGTCACCTGTATGTCATGAAGAAGTTTATCGAAAATACGGAATTCACAAATCTATTTGTTTACAAAAGCATGATCAGCCCATCTGTCATGAAATTGAACAATAGGCAAGCAGATGTACTCATTTACGGATTGTGTGATGCTCACTGTGACAAAAGTATATTACCTTCATGCATACTGTTTAGCTTCAGAGGAATTTAAGGATACAATAGAAGTATAAAAATTTCCAACCAGTTTGTCTCATCATTCTGTTTTGATTCCATGAAATCTCTCAGGCCATTTCCTTTTTATGATGAAACCTAGAAACCCGAAATGTCTGCCCTAGCCCCTAAGATCTGTGTCCCATCACTGAAATTGGTAAAGTTGTTAAGTATATATTTAGAGGAGGAAGTAAACCAGGATTCAAATTTCCAACTGGAAAAGCGTATGGTCTATTCTATGATGGCATTGTTAAGACAAACCATGTGAAAAAACCTTTGATAAAATACATAATGAAAATAATTGAGGCTGGTTACCAGCTCTCCCCACTAGGGGAGCATTAGGGAAGCTACTACTTATAGTTTTCAAACATTATATCCCAAAAATCCAGTTTCACCTCACTGTCTGACCGTAATCCAGCTCGCATACCCCTTCTTGCTTTTTAATTTATATTTCTTCCCAATGGCTCATTTTCTGCTATTTTTCCTTTGTCCTTCCATAGGATTAAGATTTAAGGCTTGTTTATATTTATATTTATATTCTACACATTTCAAGTATGGTTTGTTTGTGCCACGATGCGCCTAGGTTTTTCTTGCTGGTAAGAATGTAGACCTATAAGAAACTTTTCCCTCCTGGAGTAGCTTATGAACTTTACCATTTTAAGGTAGTAATTTCTCTTCTTCACTTTAAACATGAGGAAAATAAAGAAAATAAAGATTAGATGAGGCATCTTTAAAGAAAATATGAGAAGGCTGGGGTGATTAGTCATTACAGGGAATTTGAACGATTTGGAACTCTAGGTTACTCGAATTTGTAGGAAAGAAAAGTAAAGTTAGACCAAATACCAATAGGGTGAGGTAGTGAATAGAACGGACTTTTTATAAACAGGAGAGGGTACACAATTTTTCAAACAACCAATATCTCAAAAAACGTATAACTTACAAATAAAAATATAAAAAAACCCTAAAAGGTGATATGTTGTAATTAACCTCAACTAGTTGATCATAAAATAGATCCTAACTCAATTTCATTATATATTATAGCGCAAGTCTTTCTCTTGTGTCAAGAAATTGAGCTCACATTTAGTTACTAACAAACAAACAAACCAATGGACATGCTTCCCACTACTACAAAATTTGAGGGACGTCAAATCTGGATCAATATGACAAAATTCGGTTAAAGCAAAATATGATCTAGCTTGTTCTCAGTGTCCTCTATAGAATCCAATCCTGCTCCAGAAATTACTAAACAAGTCATAAATGGACCACAGAACGACTAATATGCGGAACCAACATCTTAAGATACTAATTATAAAATAAAGTGTTAAATACTCAACCCTTAGATTTAATTTACTCTATTATAATAAGCATCAAACTATGGCCATCTATATTTGGCCATAAAGAAAAAAAAACTATGGCCATCTATATCACTCTATCCATTTTAAACACTCTAATCATTTTGCCCGGGCTCTAATGCACAGGGTTTGTGGATGCTAGCAAAAATTAAGTAAGATCACACTTTTTTTTTCCTGTTTCTCTACAGTCATAGACTCGTACATATCCAAACTTGCTTGGTCAATTTTCCATTCCTCGACATAGTCATAGACTCATACATATCCAAACTTGCTGGGTCAATTTTAACATAGCATCAAATTAACGTAGTGAACATTCTGACTGGCTAATAAGGCCAGAGAAATGTCAATTAATCCATTTGCATATAAAATGATAAAACCTTTCATTTGACTCCTAAAAAACATAGCTTGCACCTAAGGAATAATCAGCTCCACCAATATTGCCTTCGAACTCCCTAGAAGTGCCCTAGGAATAATCAGCTCCACCAATATTGCCTTTGAACTCCCTAGAAGTGCCCTAATGATGTAAGTACAATAACAATATTACATAAAACTACTACAGCCACTTAGACCTCAAAGACTCAGGCTCATGCTCCAACTAGAGGAATCAGATAGCTCTAGAACACCCACCCAGTAATACAAAAATAAATAAATAGTCACCCACCATCCGTGTTGAAATAATTGATCATAAATTTTAATTTTTAAATCATGATAAGAACTCAAAATGATCGATACACAAAATTCATTCCTAATACCAAAAATGACTATATTTCAAAGCATATATGTGATATGCAATAAAGGCTAACTATCTTGTGTTATATGCATGGATTTCCCACTATCTTGTGATTCTCTGACAGCATCATAACTGCAATTAGGGGTGACCAATGGTCGGATCTGATCCGACAATAACGGATAGCGGTCGGATCAGATCAAGTGATCTTCGGATGAACGTCGGATCGAATCCGTTGCGATCGGATGGAAGTCGGATCGGATTGGATCCGACCAAACATTTTTTTTTTTTTTCAGAATTTTTTTTAAGATAACTTAATTTGTATTAGGTAGTATCAAATATTATAGGAAAATATTAATACGTTTAATTGAAGATTGTATCTTTTACAATATATATATATATTTAATGGAAAAGTCAACTATCATCTAAGAAATAAATAATTGAAAATTTTATTTAAGAAAATAATAAATAGAAATCTATTATAGAAAAAACGTAATAAATATAATTGACAAAATAAATGGAAAATTGAAAATAGTTTTTTTTAATTAATTGAGCAATTACTTCATTAAGGAAAAATAATAATGAAAAATTATATAAGAAAATAAATAAATGAAAAAGTGTATTTTAAGGAAAATTTAATATAAAAGTAAAAAAAATTAAGAGTCAAGAGTCATTTAATCAAATTTAACGAAAATTCATTAATATAATGTTTGAAATGAAAAAAAAGTTTATTCTTTAAAAGAAATAGGGGAAAGGAAAAAAAAAGTCTTAAAAAAGAATTAATTTAAAATAATGTACATAAAAAAATAAAAATTAAAAACAGTCGGATTCAATAAGATCGGATATCCGACATAATCCTAATCGGATGAATCCGATCCGACCGAATAAAAATATAATATATCGGATCGGATTGGATTGTGATCCGACCGAATCGAGGTCGGATCGGATTGTGATCCGGCGGATCAGGTCAGATCGGATCGGACGGATCACTGTTGATCATCCCTAACTGCAATGCGTCTTAATTAAGATTCCAAGGTTAATAGACCTCTAAGAGAATCCGATTGATATGAATATCCAGTCTAAAGAAGATTACTAAAAGTCTTAAACTGAAGTTGCACTAGGTTAAATGGCAGTGCTCTTGAAACCTACCAATAGATAGTTGTTCGCTGGAACAAAACATAACGAAACACACTTGATAAATGTTTCAAATGTTGCATAATCTAAGATCAACCGCTACTATAACAAGTGAGCATCACAAGGTAATTGAACATTTCATTTCAAAATTCAATACCCTAAATAATCATAAGCCAGTAGAGCTTCCAAGTTCCAACGGTCAGATAAAAACTACTTTAACTGTTCTAGCTAGAAACTCCAAAACGCACAAAAGTTAAAAAGTGGCATTTATAGTACAACTACCTTGCGCCGAAATGACTATCTTAACTATTTTGAGCTTATAAAGTACAGACTAGTATTCACAAATAAGAAAAATTATTCTGACCCATTAGTGAAGCAACTAAGACCTAACCCTAGAATCAATTAGCTGCGAAAAAGAACTAATCTCTTCCAGAGTTCCACCAGCTATGGAGACCCATAAATTGAATAAAATTCAGCAAGTTATTAAGTAGAGGGGTTTCTGGGATAAGAAAAGTACCGCAAATCTTGATGGGTGCTTCAAGATCAAGCAAAGTGGGCTGCTGCAAGAAAATCTCTCTAGAAACCACACAGAGCTGTCGGATCTCGGGTTCGGATAGCTGGACCTGCTTTCCCGGCCGACCACGAACCTCAAGGAGCCGATTGATTATGTCGTCTAGAACCGACTGCTCCATATTTTTCCCCCTTTTCTGGGTCTCAAAAAAGTCAACGGAAGTACTCCGTTAGATTACAGAGAGGCTGACAGCCAAATTCCTCGAAACAGGTAAACAAGAAGGGAGGAAGAAAGAAAGAAATAAAACAGAGAGAGTGGAGACGACAGAGTATGCCTTGTTTGGGTGGAGAGAGAGAGAGAGAGAGAGAGAGAGAGAAGACGGAGGTGAGGTGTAGAAGAAAAATGGTGGTTTGTTCGTGCCGTTTTGTTAAGTGATTGGTGTCGTTTCAGGATTCGAGAGAGAGAATCTTCGAGGGAGAAAGTTGCGCGATAGTTTTTAGAGGTCTGACCTTGGCCAACCAGAATTCAACAATCCCTAAATTCCTAATATTTTAGTAATTTGAATAATAATTTTTTCTAATTAAAATATATTTAAAACTTATTAAGACTAAAATTTCATGGGTAATACTGATCCATTATAAAATTATCTCATATATTTAATTAATTTAATATAATATTTAATTAATTTAATATAATATTTAATTAATTTAATTCATAAATTCTTAAATTTAAAAAATTTTAAAATACTCACTCAAATATATATTTTGATAATATTACGTCATTAAAATTCATTAAAAAAATAATATAATTACATTATTTAGATTAAGAGTAGTTACCGTTCATTTTAATCTAATTTATTATTTAAAAAATTAAATATTTTATTTATTATTTTAAAATATCTAATAATACGTAAGAGTAAATAAATAAATTAATTAATATCTACAAATTGTTTAATTCTAAATATGTCTTTTCGAGTTTGAAAATTATTAGCTGATTTTTAGAGTTCAATCATCGTTACTTAGAAATCTGGTAGGATTCCAATTCCCCCACCTTTATATATAGATCGAACTCCTCCATCTAGAGCTCATCAAATTTTCTTGCGGCGAGTTATTAGAAGAAAGGAAAGTCTTGTTATTTTCTCGAGAAACAAACAAACAGCGTCGACAGAAAATCACAGCTTCTGAGCTTACAAAAAACAAAACGGAAAGATGAGAAGAAACTACTCTTCAGGGAATTACACGAACCCATGTTTAACTATGCACCAGCCTTGGGCCTCACTGCTTGTGTATGGGATCAAGCGCATCGAGGGGAGGTCATGGCCCGCCCCAATCAGAGGTTCAAACCCTAATCTTTTTTATTTATTTATTTTGTATGTTTTGATCTGGAATGAATTGAAAACGTTGAACAATGGAACGTTTTGTTCTAAATTGATGTCAGCAATGAAATAAAGGTAGAGCTAATACTGATTTTTCCCTTTGGGAAACTGTGATAATGCATTTAATTTCTTTATTTTATATATATATATATATATATATATATATAGTTTTTTTTTTTTAGATCAAGAAGTTGTCTTTTTCAATTGCTGTGTTCCCATTCGAGCTGTATTAATAAATTTTCTAAATATACCACTTCTTCCTCATCTTATATGAAGGCCGGCTTTGGATTCATGCTGCAAGTAAAGTTCCTGATGAAGCGACAATCAAAGCAATGGAGGACTTCTACAGGGAAATCTACAGCCTGGATGGAATTACCGACCTTAAGTTTCCGGAGCATTATCCTGTTTCAAGACTTATAGGTATTGGGAAAAATAATTAAAAAACACATTGCTTCTACAACCCCAGTTTCTTCTTTCATATGCTTCTGTAGTATGTTGCACTCTTTAATAGCCTGATTGTATGGCTCCATTGTAGGATCCATTGAAGTGGTCGGATGTGTTAAAGGCGATGAACTAGCCAGCTGGGATATGGTACCTCAAGGGGTAGGCAACTCTACATCCCCCCTTCTAAACCAGAACTTTCTTATGATTTATTATTTCATATATGTTTTGCTCGTTCTTTACTGTGACTAATCTAGCCAATTATGATTTGACTACAGGTCCGGCTTGAAGCACAAACTGAGTTCTGTTGGCTTTGTGAGCGACCACAAGTGTGTATTAACTATTTATGTCAGCGTTTATATTAGTTGAAACGTTGTACAGAATATCTATTTATTTTTTATTTTTTATTTTTTATTCCAGAAATTGTTGATTCCGTTTGAGATGCGAGGGTACCAACGCGTGTACAACTTGGAAAAGAAGGTGCTTAAAATTTATCCTTCTTCTTAGATTTATGGCTTTGTAGACTAATTGGTGTATGATTGTTGGCCAAAACAGATTTTTGAAGCAGTGATTAGGGGTCTTAACCCAGTTGAAGGTCCATTAGCAGTAAAATTTCCACTTCCAAATCCTAGAGATCAGTTTTCCTTAAAGCCCGGATCAATATCTGCAAATTCTCGTAAGTCTTCCATATCTGAAGTGGAGAACTCTACGAGGCTTAGTGCAGCCATAGTGGGTGCTCGAGCAGCAGCTACACAGTTCTCGAAAAAGGATCAAAATCAAAATCTTCAAACTGCAGTTCACATTAATACAACTGAGCTTGAAAGTACAGGTAAACCCAGGGGTGAAAAATCAGGAGAGGATACTATGCAATCAAATAATAGGTTACATGAAGTCAGTAAGGAGGTTATCACATCAAATCAAATTCAAGCTGTTTATGCTGCAACAGAGAGAATGAGGTCTCAAAACCAACCTTCTTCGGCCAATTTGAGGCAGCACAATGGAGCACCTTCTAAGGTATTGAGTCTGTTTTCTTTGCCTCATAATAAATATTGACTTAATATATAATTTTATATTAATCATATGATCGAGTTTGCATCATCACTTTTATCATTTATCTCAGATATTCACTGCTGCATTGAGAGGGTTGAAACCGACATGAACTTCTAGTCGATTCTCATGGGTGAAAAGGCAAAACTTTGGTTTGTCCGTAGGTGTTATAATTAACAGGAGAAGGTTATGTTCGTGTTCAAAGACGATGACAATTTGTTGGTTCTAAACTTTTATCTTGTTATGTGATGGTTCGACTAGGAAACTTTGCTGCTTGTTGATGTTGTGGATAGGAAAACAGTTCTACTCTTCCTTTAGTTGTTAGTTTTATTCATGTAAAATTAGAGATGGGCATCAAACGAAATTTCCACTTCAAGGGGATGTAAAATTTGACAATCTTTTTATGTAAAACTTACTTTTTCTATATATGAAGATTTGAATCACTGATCTAGTAAATTGTTCGTTTAGTTTCTTTATTATAAAAAAAAAAAAAAAAAAAAAACTGCGTTCTGGTTTGGACAGTGTCTTCTGAATACTAGAATGAGGAAACAAACGAACTATAGAACTAAAAAAGCTGAGGTGTATCCTTTCTGATGTGGCAGGTTTGTCTTTGTTATGATCAACAACTAGTGGCTTACATGGCTCTTGTCTCTTCTAATGAAATGAGATTCTGTCTTGTCTCTGTACCAAAAAAAAGGAATAAGAATCTGTATAACACTGCCTTAATTAAACAAAACACGACTGAGCTGGAAAGCATTCTATCTCCATAATGTTATGCAGATAATTTGAACATGCCTAGTTTACCTACCAATACAGACATAACCTATTATCTTTGCTTACTAAGAGTCTAAGACAATCTCATACTTCAAACTTCACTTTATGAATTGGTTTGTAGAAAAAGTCAACAACCTCAATTAGATTGGAGTTAATCTATGGTTTTTTAACGGATACATACATATCTGTAATTTTCAAAATTATTAAATTTGATTATAGTTTTTTTTATATCTAAAGACAATTTATTTTTTAATCTGCTTAAATACATAGAAAATAAAAGATTATTTCTTATATCATTAATTGATATTTTTTAATAGGAAAAAAAAATTAGTCAAGATTTTCAATTTTTTAAGTTATAAATATATATTTACAAAAAACCGGACATTAATTCCGGTATCTCTATCCCCCATATCTTGTCTTAGTTTGAGTAATTCTTTGCTGGTAATAAAATGTTTATTTTAATGAACTACGAAGAAATGGAGAAGGTAAGACTTATATGATTCTCTATATATAAACAAGGCTTGATGGGTTGCTCTTTAATTTTAGGCTAAAGTACCAAATGGATACAAAAAGCAAGTCTTACTTTCTAACTCTCATGCTGATCCATGTTCTAACACTTTCCCCTTCTTTTATTGACAACATGGTTATGGCTTCTGCTCTACCCTTGTACATGTTATCCTCTAATAGCAAGTTATCTTCAGCTTCAATAGTAGCTCCAAGAACAGACACGAGATCACCTCCACCATCTCCTATATCAAATGTTCCGATTCACTTTTAAGAGCCCACCTCCCTCACCACGACTCCCACTGCCACCGCCGCTGCTATCTTAGTGAGCATATGAATTTTTTGCTCATTACAGTCGAGATTGAACATTTTACCTTCAAAATGACATACTCAATCAATCCTATTTTTCAAACCCTTTGAAAAACATGTATTGACAAGACAGTAGAGTTACAAAATGATGTCAGAAGACAATTATAATTCTATTTCTGTTTGGTCATAGTCCTTCTAATTATAATTATAATTACCGAGACCGCCACCACCATGGCCGGCTCTGCCACCGCCGCCGCCACTAGCTTTGACATAGTAGGCTGGCTTACGAGTTCCATTATGCTCAATATGCTATTCAGTCCTATATACACATGCATTATTCTTGAATTCATCTAAATCTTGTCTGATGATTTTTGATTTGGTTAATCAAGTCCTTCAAATTTTCAAGTTATTCTACTTTAGTCTTTGGGTCCAACGAAAGTAAAGGTATTATAGAACGAGGAAAGAAACAAAAATAAGATAAAGATATGTGATGCTTTGTAAATACATATTTGGTTAATTTGCTTCTATTTATTAATTTTATTTCGAACCTTGAGGACTAAAACATGACTATTTAAAAATCTTAAGGACATAATTGAACTACCGAAAAGTATATAGTCGAATTTGAGATATGCCTAAAAGTATAGAGGCTAAATGAGTAATTTAACCAAATATATAAACACAACAAACCTAATCAAATTCTTGTAATTTTTTTTTTCTCTTAAAAAAAAAAACCCTAAAATTGAAAAAAATAAATAATTATTTGTTTTTTTTTATTTTTTTTATTTTTTTTTTTTGAAAACACTTCTCACACTAGTCACATACTGATCTCTCAAAACCCCCCCTGGGGAAGATGGAACCCAATGATAACCAACTGAGTTCGTACTATCACCCTCAGCCCACCCACCCCCATCACCACCACCACCACCACCAGAATCCGGTCGCATCTCCGAACAATGGGATTTTTCCTAACACCCATCAAATGTCAGCCGCCCCCACCAACTCTGCTCCAGAGGGTGGTGGTGGAGGACCCCACATGGTGTTCCCTCACTCCGTGCCTTCGGCGGCGGTTTCTTCATCGCCGTTAGAGCCTGCGGCCAGGAGGAAGAGAGGAAGACCTAGAAAGTATGGAACCCCAGAACAAGCTTTGGCTGCTAAGAAAGCTGCTACGGCGTCGTCTCATAACTCTTCTTCTTCTAGGGACAAGAAGGACGATGGCTCCCTTCGTGCTCCCTCTGCTTCTCCTTCCTTATCTGGCTCCTCTAAGAAATCCCACTTCGTCGATTCATGTGGGTTCATTATCATTCTCTCTACCTCCTCCCTAGGAGGAAAAAAAAACCTTTTTTATCTTTTATTTTTCGTTCTTGTGGAAAATTCGTGCTATAATTCCAGAGGAGTTTTTTCGGTTCTGGTTGCGTATTCAATAATTAACTTCTGATTTATGTTTTTGTTCATTGATTGTGATAAGTGTTAACCTTTCTCCCCTGATCAAGTTATTATTTTTGCAATCCATTTCCTTTTCCTGCTACATTTCTTAAATCCCCTTTTGCTTGAGCTGTTTTCAAACTAGCTGCTAGAATTTGGAAAGCTGGACTTTTAAAATTGTTGTGGGTCAAATTTGGATTTTATTTTTTTTACTTTGGAATGGTATTTAAATGGATAGACTGAATGTTAAATTGCATTTAAACTGTACTCTGAGAAATTGTATGTTGATTTTGGTATTTGCGCAAATGTTAACTTATCGTCAGTGTTGATGTATATTTTTTTTTTTTTTGTAAGAAAATTATTCCTTATTCCTCGTTCTACAGTTTAGTGTGCTTGATTCTTGTTTTCTGTGCTGTTATTCAATCCCTATTTTTGTTCATTTAGCAGTATATTAGTTCCACGTTTTCAATTGAAAATTAGAGGAAACTCTTATCAAGTTTGCGAAATTGAAAAGTGATGGACAGTTAATAGAAGACCTAGTTCCTTCAAATGGTAGTTCTTATGACCATCATATTTTTCTTGGGATTGTAGGAGCTTGAGGGGCAGATGATTGATTATTACCAAAATATTTTCCCTTTTTATATTCTGTTTTCAAATAATTTATCAGTTTTGTATAAATCTTATATTGTGCTCACAAGCACTTATTACCAATTGATGAATCGATGATGTAGGTAATGGTGGTCAAGGCTTTACAGTACATGTTATTGATGTGGCAGCTGGTGAGGTAATGTATTTTTGTAGCTCTTGAAAATTTTTATTTTATTTATCTTAGCTGCGTTTGTATGCAACATACTCAAATATTTATAATACTATGTGTTAGTGCATTTTCATTTCCTTCCTAGGAAATGTGTAATGTGGTTGTTGGTTCAATTATACAGGTCATTCCGTGATGAATTCTAAGTGCATTGTTCTTAAAAATGCTTATCTGAGATTAATTAGTGAATTTAATGTCCCAAATGCATGTCAACTTATCTGAGTATAGGATTCTGAGGAGCACATTTTGGCGTATTATTAGTTAATGTTATTTTTTGTGCTCTGAACCACTTCTCTTTCTTTGATATATATACTAGAAATGACAAAGATTTTAGGGCCCAAATGAAGTCTAATTCTTCTGTTGTGAAGTAAATTTTTCCTCCCTTTATGAGTATATCCCCTCACAATCACAGTGATGATGCTACTTCTTTGGTGTCAGTTCTGCTTTGAAGTAAGATGAACTTTTGCCAATTATTAATATGTTTACACATGTTCATGTGTACGAACAAGGAAATTTTTTTAAGAGAATATTGCACTTTTCTTTTAAGAGAAATAGTTTTATGAACAAGGAAAAGTTTCTGGCATTTTTTTTTTCTTTTAAATGTACTTTTCACTGTATTTGAAGTTTAACTATGCTATGCCTAATTGCAATTTTTTTCAACCTCTAAAGCATATAAGTCCAATATGGCTTCTTCTTCGATGTGTCATCTGAGAATATCTTGGGCAATTTAGGACTTTCTCAGTTCAGAGTGTGGACATCTTTTGGGGAAATCCAACTTACTATCTTATCTACGGAAGGGAACATTGTTTCTTACTTACTGGTTTGGGCTTGTTTTTGTTTCACGTAGGCTTCTACTCGTAAATAAGGAAATTAGAAATGAATTAGTATCATAACAATGATAAATGTGGGAAAAAGATGAAAACAAGATGCATGTCCTTGATTAGAGGACATTATAAGATGACTACACTGGAAAATGGCAATTATGCATGTGTTAAATATTAATTTTATCTCCTGCCAAATATTAAATGCTGAAGCCAGTTTGGATGATCTATGAAGTACACCAGCTAAATGTTTAGTTGATATGCTATGTAGACCATTCAAGCTGGCTTTTTATTGGTGCTATTCTTGTTATATTCTTCTATTGAAACGTTCTTACCCTACTAAGACAAAATTTGGTACATTCTTAGGATGTGGGCCAGAAAATTATGTTGTTCATGCAACAAAGTAAGCGGGAAATATGTATTCTATCGGCATCTGGGTCTATCTCTAATGCATCTCTTAGACAGCCTGCAACATCAGGGGGTAATATCACATATGAGGTACATTCACATATTGGTTTTCTCTTTTTCTTCCCTACAGATGTGATTCTTACTCCTATATCTACTTCCTAGATTTGCTTCACTATTTTCTTCTCCTCTTCATTTGCAAAACTTTATGTTGATAAAATTGTGTAAGTCCTTTGGGTAAACTTGTTTTTTATAGCGGCATTCTCGATTCCTGAACTGACTGAATAAAGTAAACTTGTGAATAAGGTCACAAAAACTTTCATAATTGAAGAAAGTGACATATGTTTATGAGAAGTAATGTTTGAAGTGTATCAACTTGAAATACAAGTTAGGTTATGTATTACTTTTGACCATAAATTCATGTGGCTTAGAGCTCGGTTAGCAAGATTCCAAATAATACAATTTACACTATAAAGAAACAAGCCATTTGTGCAAGACTCCAAGTTACTATTGTTGTTAGAATATTAGCTGGGGGACTCTCCATGGACAAGGAATTAAAGCTGAAATCTAAAGCTACTCACTGGGGGCTCAGTTACTTGTTGGACTATGACCACTACCATATTGTTTTGGATAATTCATTATGGCATACCTTTTATTGTTTAAACTTGCCTTAAAGTTGCAAGTGTTTTCTCTCTCTGCACTTTGTTTACTGTTTAAAAAATCCCCTTAATATTTGCCTTATTGCGTATGATGCTTTCTGACTTTTAACTGTGGCATGTCTTGTTCACAAGAAAGCAGAAGTACCAAGTCAAAAGTGCCAATTTATATTTACCGATCAATTTGAAAGTTGTATTTTATTATCGTAAAGTTAGTCTCAAACCTTTTTAAAAGTTGGAAATCATATATTTCCAATGCATATAGATGTAATTTAGTATTTCATTACTTAGACGAACATACTTTACATGTGAAAGTCTACACAGTCGATTAAAAAACAGTCATCACTCAAAAAGGAAGAAGACGAGTAGCATGGAACTGGCTAGTTATAATAATAATGCATAATTGTAACCTAATATCGCCTGTAAACCCTCCGTTGATAGGGTCGTTTCGAGATTGTATCGCTTTGTGGATCTTATATACGTACTGAGATGGGAGGAAGGACAGGTGGGCTCAGTGTATGTCTGTCTAGTACTGATGGCCAGATCATTGGAGGTGGAGTTGGTGGGCCCCTAAAGGCTGCAGGCCCTGTACAGGTACTAACTTGGAGGTTTTCAACTCATTTTACTCCTTTCTGTTTTCATAAGCATCATTCAATCTTTCTTTAATTTCAACCCAAGGTCATATATAACCTCATAATATCACTGTGAATTGGGTCAACTAAAAATCTTTCTTTTGCGTCTGATTCTTTTTCTAACTTTATTTAGTTTCTCTTTTCTAAAAGGTCTGCATTTAGTTGAGAGTTCAACAATTTTGTTTCACCCACAAAACCCCATTTTGTCAGATTGTTAAAAATCGAAAAATCTGATTTTCCTACTGTCACCCAACTGCACCAAGACGTTATTTTGTATATTGAGCTATTTCAAGCATTTCTTCACCAACAGATTATTGTGGGCACATTTCTAATCGATGCCAAGGAAGCTAGAGTCGGTGTAAAAGGTGATGCTTCTACCAGAAAGTTGCCATCGCCTATTGGTGGTTCTGCACTACCGAACGTAGTCTATCGGTCAGCAGTAGATTCTTCCGGAAGGAATCCCACAAGTAGGGGAAACGATGATTTTCAAGGTATTGGAGGGAGTCATTTCATGCTTCAACCCCATGGGGTCCATTTGGCAGGCCCACACACCACAGATTGGAGAAATGACCTGGATGCTAGAAATACTACTCCCGGTTATGAATTGACAGGTATGTATTTTTGCTAATTTAGTTTTTAGTCCAATATTGATTTTAAACTGAGAATTCTATTTCCTTTTCTTCTTTCTTCTTGTCTCTTGTTTCTGTTTATTGGCAGCAAAAGGAGGTCGTATAATGCATCAATCTCCGGAAAATGGGGACTATGATCAGATTCAGGATTAGGAGTTTGTTTGCAGAGGCAGGGGATTCGTTGTGGTTGAATGTATTATACATCGATAGATACCGGAAGTCTTTACTCTTTTTTTTTCTCTGGGCTGATGCTACTTGTAGTTTTGCACCATACAATAGAAGTGTTATGATTCATGTAGCATGCATGCTCCTTCAAATGTGTTTTTTTTCCTCCCTTTTTTTCACCTACCTTGCTAAGTAGTCTATGTGCATATATATCCATTCAGGCCAGCTTGTTCTTGTAGTGTTATTTGGCTCCTCTTTCAGTTTTTCTTCTTTCCCAAATTATTAGGCCTTAAGGAGCTCAAAACACCAAAAGAAAAAAAAATACAAAAACTTGAACAAAAACAAAAGAAAAAATCATTTTACAGGTCACATCACTAAAACTCGTCATATTATAACTCCAGGAAAAGGAAAAAAAAAAAACAGAAATTAAAGCACCAACTTTTAGCACCTTTACCCCCGCCTCCCCCCCCCCCCCCCCCTACTGCCCAGAATAAAAAGGGAGGCTTTTCTTCGTTTTTTTCACCAGTTAGCTTTGAAAGGGGCGAAGACGATGAAGAGGGCAAGGCCTTTTGCCGCTTATTATGATGCTTTGAATTCAACGCCTGTTTCTGCTTCTACTTTCCACCTCCACAATGGTACCGTCTCTATTTCTAAAATCAGGTACAATTTCTTCACAAATCAGAACACTAGGGTTAATGTAGTCCCCTATTTGTATACCCAGTTTTCTTGCATCGCTTCTTTCTCAAATGGTGGTAGAAGAAATGCACGAAACCCAGCTATTACCCATTTCAATAACATGGATGATGCTTTAGCTTCATTTAATGATATGCTTCATATGTATCCTCGCCCTTCTATCATCCAATTTAATAAACTTTTGGGAGCTATTGTGAGATTGAAGCATTATTCGACTGTGATTTCAATGATCAAGCAAATGGATTCCTTGCAAATAGAGCCGAATGTCTATACAATGAGTATCTTGATAAACTGCTATTGCCATCTTAAGATGGTGGATTTCAGTTTTTCTGTGTTAGGAAGAATAATTAAACTTGGCCTTCAACCTGATCGCACAACTTTCAATACTTTGATTAATGGACTTTGCCTTGAGGAAAAAGTAGGACAGGCAGTGAGGCTCTTTGATGAGATAGTGGAGAAAGGATATCAAGTTGATGCTATTACTTATAATGCTATACTCAATGGCTTATGTAAAATGGGGCAGACTGTTGTAGCTCTTCAACTTCTTAAGAAGATTGAAGGTAAAGGGCATAAGCTGAATGTTGTGTCATATAGTTGTGTTATAGATAACCTTTGCAAAGATCGGTTAGTTCCTGAAGCTATTAGCCTCTTTGTGGAAATGATGGAAAAGGGTATCATGCCAAATGTTATCACTTACGCATCATTGATTCATGCTGCATGTAACTTTGCTCAATGGAACGAAGTTACTAGGTTGTTGAATGAAATGATTGTTAGAAATATTAGTCCAAATGACAGAATATTAACTATGATAGTTGATGCACTCTGCAAAGAAGGGATGATGTCACAAGGTCAGCAGGTGTTAGAAGTGATGGTTCAAAGAGGTATGGAGGCTAACAGTGTCACTTATACGGCACTGATGGATGGATATTGTTTGCGTGGCGAAATGAATGATGCACAAAAAGTGTTTGATTTGATGACTGAGAAGGGTTGTTCACCCGGTGTATTTACCTATAACGCCTTGATAAATGGATACTGCAAATGTAAAAAGATAGATGAAGCCATGGAATCTTACAAAAGATGTGTAAAAAAACATTGGTTCCTAATACAATCACTTACACATCTCTTATACAAGGGCTATGCCTAGCTGGAAGGATTTTGGAAGCAAAAGAACTTTTTGTGGAGATGGAGAATCTTGGACAGCCTCCAAATGAAAGGACTTACTCGGTCTTGTTGGATGGTTTATGCAAACACGGGCATCTTGAGAAGGCATTGTGTTTGTTTCAAGAAATGCAAGAGCCTAATGTTGTGCACTACAATATCATAATTGGTGGATTGTGCAAATATAGATGGCTAAAAGATGCACAAGAGCTATTCTCTTGTCTATATCTCAAAGGGTTGCAACCTGATGTCCGGACATACAATACAATGATCGGAGGCCTATGTAGAGGAGGGCTACTTAATGAAGCTTATGATTTGTTTAGAAGAATGGAAGATAATGATTGTGCTCCTGATAGTTTCACGTATAATGCAATTATACGAGGATACCTATATAGCCAAGATACATCGAGGGGGGTGGAGCTTCTTCAGGAAATGGTTGAGAAAGGATTCTCTGCGGATGCATCTGTTGCTGAATTGTTTATTATGTTGAACAAATGAGGATGTCTATTGTGCATATTTCATGCCAGTGTCAAAACATTCAGTGCTCTTGCATGCTACAGGGAGGGTAAGTAATTGGCCAAGTCTCTGAAACTGCATTTCTAATGTTTCAGCAGTTGTCTATATCTCTGTAGTCCTATTATCTAGAGAAGCCACAAAGCAGTTGTCTTCATTTCTAATAATGGAATGAGGGCAATTCTATTACGAAGTGTTTACAAGGCTTGTGAATTTTGGTGCCAAGGTGGGTTCAATCTGCTGCTACACTATTAGAGAACTCTACTAATCTGAAGGAAGGAGCTTGAATGTGGTGGACTTGGGAAGCTCGAATTTGAGTATGTCTTGCTGACATATTGAAAGTGAATTTAGAGGCTTTGAAACGGCAGGAAGAAGATGAACAGCGTAACAAGAGATAGGTCTAATCTACAATTTCATATATATCTATAATTTTTAAAAACTTTAAATCCGAACATATCTTTACATAACGATAGAATGAACACTTTTTTCGAACCAAAATTTAGTAGATTTGTCTAACTAATTTGTAATATAACATATATGTTAGATATGTTTACTTACAAAATTTTTGTAAGGGGTTAATTTTTGTTTTCCTATAAAGTTTCAGAGGTAAATCATGATTAGTTTTTAAATAAGCGGGGTTTAAAATATAATTACAACATAGTTTTGAGGTGGGAAATCGTTTTTCGCTCTTTCTCCTTCGTCTTCACTCTTCAACCTCCAAAGTTCAGTTCCAAGCGAGACGGAGAGAGAAAAGAAAACAATAAGAAGAGATGAGCGTAGCAGCCGAGTATTTCTCCAAAGACTTCGACTGGGAGGAGCTCAGAGCTCGTGTCGAGAACGACGCAGCGTTGAGCTATCACCTTCTCCCATTCGTCCCCTCCGTTTCCTCTTCTCACTTAGAATCAGTAGCAGGAGCTGATTCAGAGGCGTGGAGTCGATTTCATCGCCGTCACTGCTCTGGAAAATTCTTCAAGGTATATTACCTCAAACTGAACCTTTCTCTTTCTCAATCACTTTTTCTGATGAATTATACAGCGTAGAGTCTGAAATTTTACATTCCCGTTACGGTTTCGATGTTTGAACGCAGGAGAGACGATACCTGTTAAAGGAGTTTCCAGAATTAGTTACGTGTGAGAAAGATTCAAAGGTTTTAGAGGTTGGGTGTGGTAATGGCAGCACCGTTCTTCCAATATTGCGGTAACAAGCTCAAATAATTTCTGTTAAATTCTTTATTTTTCTGCTGTTTAGCGAGCCTATAAACTAGAACTTGGTATGGAGTAGTGGAGTAAGCTCTAGGGAATCAGTGGTATGATGACTTAGTTTGGAAAGTGGATCTATTATATTTGCAGCTCTAGTGAATCAAACATTGCTCAAATCACATATTATAAGAACAGATTTGAAAACTGGAACACCTGTTATCCTTATAAGGACTATTTTTATTTGCAGTTGGAATGAGAGCATCATTGTTTATGCTTGCGATTGTAGCAGGGAGAGTCTTGATAGAACTAATGAAGTATTGACTGGTGCTGCCGTACCATCTCTAGAACATCGTTTCCATCCATTCCATTGTGATTTCTCTTTTAGCGAGTTTCCGACATGGTTAGCCTGCAATTCCTGCAGTATAAATCTTCCACAAAAGCACCTGAATCGACTCGCAAGTTGGTTGCTTTTCCTGTTTTCGTTTCAGCATACCTCATTCCCTGTTGCATGAATAAATATTTTCTCTATATGCAATATGAAGCAAATAAGCAGTTTATTTGATTCTCTAGGTGCTAAAAACGACAAGGGAACTCAATCCAATTTATTTTCTTTAGAAGAAAATGGATGTTGTATTGGCGGCATTGATTTCATTACCTTGGTATGCCTCTCTCCCTCTCTCTCTCTCTCCTCCCAAACTTGCAGTCTTACCGGACTCTTAATGAGTTATAGGCTTCTAGTGGAAATTTATGCGTTTGCCATCAATAAAGGATTATAGTTTGGAATATGTAAAGGACTACCTGGTTTCTCAACAAAATGATTCTGTGATCTAAACCATGATGCAAGGCACTATAATTTGGATTTCCTAGCTCTGTTAAATCCCTGTTAATCCGACACTGTATAATCACTCCCTTTGTATCAGATATTTACACTATCAGCAGTCCCTCTACAAAGAATGCCAGCATCAATCAAGGAGTGCTTTTCGGTTTTGAAGCCTGGAGGTCTGGTCTTATTCCGGGACTATGGTACGTAATAGGTCAATAAATGATGGATGATCTTTGGTAGTTTTAATTAGTGTTCTAAATAATGAAATTGACCTAAAATATTCACAGGTTATCGATTAATCAGTTGATTATACCTATCCCTTTTTAACAATTTGCATCACTTTTGATGGCATCCAGGTCTGTATGACATGACCATGCTTCGGTTTGAGCCAGATCAAAGAGTGGGGTTCAGGGAATACATGAGATTGGATGGGACCCGTTCTTACTTCTTCTGTTTAGATACCGTGAGAGATCTCTTTGTTAGTGCTGGTTTCAATGAGGTACCCTCTTCTTCCTAATCATAAATCTGAGTGTAAAAATGCAAGCATTCCGAAACATGATAAAATTAGGACCCTCGAAGTTGAAACTATAAAGACAAATAATAGAAATATTTAGGAAGTAAGAAGTTGTCTTCTAGACTGATAATTCAAAGTCACTGGTGATTGTAGCAGCTTGAGCTGGAGTACTGCTGTGTCAAGTCACTAAATCGACGAAATGGAAAGAGCATGGAAAGGGTTTGGGTTCATGGAAAGTTCCAGAAGCCCATGTCAAGTGTTTTTACCAATGAAGGGTAAGTATCCATATGAATTATGATGTAGTACTAGATGCAACTATGTTAACTTCGTATGTAGATCCAACAGTTACCAATACAAATAGGATATACTTTTTTATTGCTGCTTGGTGTTCTGATTCTTTCACAGTGAACGGCTAACTAATGTGCCTGCTTGCTGCCTTGTTGTCTGCGTAAACTCATCCATTAAGGACAAAACAATCTAGATAATGATCAAGAATATAACAGCACAATTTGGATAATGATCTGTCGACTCGTTCATGAATAAGTCAATCATCATCCCGACTTTGTTGAACTTAATGCTCCTGTTGATCACCATATTACATCATCTAATCTATGTATGGTTTAATAATAACTTAATGCACATCCATTTCAAAATTCAATGCTATCACATGTCAGATTAACGAATAGTACTTCAAGTATGATCTATACAAGAAATTATCAGTCAAATAACCAACTAAATAACGTGTATTTCACGACATGCATTCACAGGTGATAAATGTTTTATAGTAGAACATGGTCTCAACTTTCCATCGCTGATCAATGCATATATATATATATATATATATATTTGATTCTCCATTATCAAAATGTAAATCAATCAAAATAGTGGGGTTCAAAATCAAAAGTTTTTCTTAATTAAATATTACAAACTTAGACTTGATCAGGTGGTCCCCATTTCCTTAATATTGCTGGTTTTCCGGATTCTCTTCCAAAGTACTAGTAATTAATTCAGCTTATTAATCTTTTTCATTTTATTTTTATTTTTATTTTTATTTTATTTTATTTATATTAAATTAAGACCATTTATAACTAGAGGCTGGGAGAGAGAGAGAGAGATCATTTGCTGCTAGTCTCAATCAAAAGTTAATTAATCAAGAAGATTAATTAATTTAAAACACTAAGTGGGGTCCATTTAGTTGCCACTTTACTTACCATTAGAAATTGTTGCAAGAAAAGTAATTTAAGCAATTAAAAAAACTAATGCTCATTAGGCAATGACATGTGAAACCATGTGAAGGGGGGTCCTCCCTGCTTTTGTGGAAGTACTCTTAGGATTCTTCTTTTTTTTCTCATTTTTTTTCATTTTTTTAGTGTGAGAAAACATCCTTTTTAGAGACATAATACTCATTAATCATGGACTAAACATGTGTTTAACTTAGTTACTGACATGTTTTTTTTTAACCCCATCCATCACACACTCAATTATTTCAATTCTTCTCATTAATGTGTATATTTTATTTTACCCAATTTTAAGTACACGACCGATTTCTGTGTATATCTTAGATACCATTAAAGATTAGATACTAAGCCATCAACTTTTTACATAATGGTCGAACCATGAGTGCACTTATATTGATTATATTATAATTTTGTACGGTATGGTTGGACCAACTAAATTATGTCCTAGAAAATAAGCTTCTAATTTATTAGGATCATTAGGATAGTATTAGAGAAACATGTTTTTCTAATCAAACAACGAAAGACAGACATAGGAAGGGAATTCTGAATCTAGTGAATCTTACCGATGTCGGTAACAAAATTACATTCCCTATATATATATATGAGATAACTCGATTTAAATAATATGGCTTATTATATTTTATATATTAAATTATGGGTGATTAATTATTAATAAATTTCATCGATAATAATTAGAACTAGAAAAGGCACGAGTAGGTCAGGGCATTAATTAATTAGAAGAATTAGACACTAATTGTGTGTTTAGGATTTTGATGGAACATTATGAGATTATGTTTTTCTAATACATGATTGGATTTATGTTCATTCTAAATATAATTAATAATATAATATAAATAGATAGAAAAAATAATATATATTTTTATTATTTTATTTTACTATACAATCTATCCCCATAAACCAAGATCTGCCAGATTTAAACTGAATTAATCAAAAATATGACCAAATAAAAAGATGGTCAAAGAATAAAAAACACTTTCTCACTCCTTTCCAAAACCTAGTCTACTTAATGATTTGTGATTAGATTGTCAAGCTCCTTTCCTATACCTAAGTCTATATAGTTAAGAATTTCTCAATATTTTCCGTAATCAAAACATAAAATACATAATTACGTGTTTAGGAATAATGTAAAGGACTTTCTTCCAAACCAGCACACTAACCATGTAAAAAGAGTACAATAAAGTAAAATAATCTTATTTTATTTTATTTTTTTCTTAAGAACTCAAACTTCTACAAGAACTCAAACTTCAACACTGGTTATCTAGCTATGAAAATTGCACCAAAGACATTGTTTTCATGATTGTCACCTTTATCTATACGTATATGGTGTATATATATATATATATATATATATATATATATATATATATATGTTATACGTACATACATACATACATACATATATATACCATACACTAGCAGCATGATGGTGTTTTTTGCCAAACATTTATAAGCATCATTATAATATACATTCACACCTCTTTTTCTTTTGTTTATTTTTATACATACACTAACACGTGCTTTGATCCATTTTTTATGGTATGGGAGCTGCACCTCTTTAATTCTACTTTCCAGCCTGCAGCTTCGCTATGAAGAGGTAGGTTAGAGGTTCCTTTGGTTAGATCTTGAATGTAATGGGCTTCAAGTACTCATTGAGCATCGAACTTTTGAAGATAACAATAAAATAAAAATAACTTTTAATTAGTTAAATGTCTTAATTAACAGTTTGATTAGTTGTCGAGACATTATCTACATTTACAGCTTAAGACATGAGGATTTATTGAGGGTGAGTGTTAACATTCTCGTATACATGATGTCGGTACCGTTTAGTACCGGAAATGTCGACTTTGATTTGAATTTAGTAGATATGTTAAGTTTATTTGCTCAATTCATTCATTATAGCTACTATGAAGATTTGCTTCTGCCTGATCAAGAATCAAGTCACTTCAAAAGGATATAATATTGTAATGCTCAACTTAGAAACATGAAATACATTAGACTGATCACAATTAAAGAAATGAAATGGAGAAAATGATGATGATGATGATGATAGTAATCAAAAGGTATCAGTTCTTTTTAATATATACTTTTTCATTCATCCTTGCATTATATATATATATAATATAGTTCCTACTATACCTATATCTAATGTGATTTCCTTAAACTAATTAATTAGCTATATTATAGTATACAAATTAATTATGTGTACATCTGTGTGGAGATCCCAACATGTTGGATTACATAATAATTAAAACAAATATTAATTAAAACTTTATAATTAATAGTCAAGGTACTACTATAATCGAAATAAATAACATATATTCTATGTTATTTATGATATTGTAATTGACTGCTTAGAATTAAGAAGTAACAAGCTGTATATATATAAGAGAAAGAAGAAATCAAATACAAAAGTATATATCTTAGAGATCTTTATGTTAATACTACATAACAATCTCGAAAATCCGAAAGTTATTAGATAACATTCTCAACGATGTTTATCAAACAATCGAAATGCTAGTAGATCAATATCCATGGGGTTTGTATCTGAGAAGCATATAAATATATAACCAGATAGAATATTTATGTTATACTTAATTACACAACCCACTAGATTTCCACCTTTAGGCACAACATAGTGTAGTTAATTAAACATGTAATTGCTTAATTAATCTACCTCGTCACATGGTTGGTCTTGTTTCTTCACAGCATCTAATATAGTTTAAAATTGTGTCCGGCCACCATGAGCCCAAGAGTAAGCCTCGTGGTTTAATTGTCCACCATTTGGTAGCAAATTTGGTGGCAGATTATAAATTGGCATGGACGAAGGATCTGAAACTCCTCCTTGATGCGGCCCGCCACTTCCGCCAATCCCTGGTGGAGATCTGTCGACGGCACTACCACCTCCAGACCCGAGTCCTGGCGCCTGATCGCCACCTGCTTCTTCTTCATCCTCCAAGGGCAATCTCTCATATGTCGCGTTGGAAAACGTAGCAGCGATCACCATTACTGGGCCTGCGGCCGTGAGTGGCCCCACCACGCTACCACCAACGACTTGACCCTGGCCGCCGGCTAAGTAAATAGTTAGTCCTGTAGACCCTGGTGGGGCTGGTCCAGGTAGAAATGCTCCGGTTAAGGAAAGAATCTCGAACCGGCCTTGAAGCCCTAAAACTGCACCGGGAGCTGACGGTTGTCTGAGGGTGACGTTGGTGACGGTGCCGCTACCACTGAGGACACAGACACCACGCTGTCTCCTCCGGGCGAACTGGGCCACGCTTTCAGCCACATCTGTTCCGTTGGTTATCTCCATGACATGGCTTTTTAGGGCATTAGGGCTATCCCTAGTGACAAAGATTGGTGGTTTTGGTTTGTTTTTTGAGCCTGGAGGACGGCCTCTAGACCGTCTAGTGGCTACTTCAATGGCTCCTTCTTTTGGCTCATCACTATTTTCTCTGTCTTCTTCGTCGTCACCACCACCGCTACCGCCACCGCTGTGTCCGACTCCGCCATGGATGTTATTGATCGAGATCCCTAGATCTGGTTTTCTCAAAGGGGATGAGCTGGAGGTATGATGATCAACTCCAGCTGGTAGACCCAATTGGCCGCCTGTCCACCACCGATTCGCCATGTTCAAGAACTGACTCGGATCAATGAAAACAAGATCACCCAGAAAAGGTTATGAAGCAAGCTTTTGCAACAGGGAAGTAACTGATCAAGTACCGGTGCTGAATTATTAGTCTAAAGTACTGAAGAAGAAATTAGGAAAAAAAAAAGGGAGCTCTAGTACTGCTTTTTCTATATAGTTCTAAACATGTAAATATTAAGATAAGTGATAGCTATAAATATATATTTTAGAGGGTGCCTTTTGCTGGCTTGATTTGGAGGGTTTGAGGAGAGTAGTTGAGTAAGTTAAATATGGTGTGTGTGTGTGTGTGTGTGTGTTAAGGTCTTATGGAAGCTGTTGCGTTCTTCCTCTTTGTCTCTCCTCTCTTTCTCTCTCTCAAGGAAAGAAAGAACCAAAAAAAAAAAAAGGTAAAGGCCAAATGAGAAGGTGGTGCTGGTGGTGATCATCTATGGAGAATTTTAGGGTTTGTTTGTGTGGGGTGAAGTGCGCTGGGTGGTGGGATGCACATCCTTTTCAAGGGTCCCTGGCCCCAATTAGCGTGGGAAGAAAGAGATGAAGAAAAATGTAGGGTTAAAATGAAATTAATTAGCTATTTCAAATACTAAGTATTTAGTCTACCTTCTATGCATATACATGTACTAATATTGACTTTCTCCTAAGAAAATTTTCGATATAATTTAAATTTGTGTTATTTAATATAAATAAAAATTGAATTTAATTATTAACTTTATTAAATATAATGATATAATATCAATTTATTTAAAATATAATACTAATATATTTGATGAATTTGAACCGTTAAAATCAATATTTATTTTTTAAAATTAATTTTAATTATAAATTATATTGAATTATCCCAAATATTTAATAGTTTATGGGTTATTATTAAAAATTTTATTTTTTAATTATTATAATATTTCTTTTACTTTATATTGTAAATTGGGTATGTCAAATTCAATTTCATTACCCACTAAAATTCTCATTAGTTCTTAAATTTGGTTTAAAATATGGTATTCTATACATCTCAAAATCTAATAGGTATATGGTATTTTTAATTGCAGTTCACGAATTAACGATATTATCAAATTATGTGTATACTTATCTATCTAGACTAATGGATTTAATTAGTAATATGTTTATCATTAATGAGTAATCATTAACTAGCTAGTGTTAAAAGAGATTATACCACATCTACTAAGATCAAAGCTAAACATATATTTATATTTTATACTATCTTCTTAGTTAAATGATCTTATAATAAGCTGATTCCTCATATAAGATTCATATATATACATGCTACACACTTTTGATAGTAATGAATTAATTAACATATATATCTATAATTAGTTGGAGTGCCAATATCAATGTAACTCACATGCATATGAATACATTGTTATATATACTAATGGTAAAGTTTGTCCTTTTGGATTATGTTTCCTCTAGTGCAACAAATTCATACAAGTATGCTTCAACAAACCCTTGTCCCGATGAAGAATCAATAATATGGTATAAAAGCATGTCCTTTTTACATTAATGTTCGTTTAAAATTACTAAGTCTCGGATCCGGAAAATATTATCTTAATAAAATAAAATAAAATAAAATAAAATAAAATAAAATAAAAATAGAGTACAAGCGACCTTTTCTTACCTACACCAAGAGTAAGATCAATTACCAAAACAAGATCGCTAATACTAGTTAATATTTAACTCATCTAATTGACTAATTCCGAGACCATCTTAGCAAATCATCTCAATTCCCAGTCACAGTAGTACTCCACAACCTTTGGGTTTTGAATGTATGCCGAGTGAAATCTGATAGTCGGGGAGGCGGTGTGTGCCGGGGTAGAATTCCTGCGAAACGGTATTCATTTATGAAGATTTTCCGTATAATTGAATACTATTTGGAGAATTGTTTAGAAAGCTAATATTGAGTTTAGGATACTTTTGAAACTAAGACCTTGCATTCAACATTTGAATCGAATACGTTCGGAGTAGTTAGAGTTTTTGAAAGTCTAAACTGGAGTCTAGGGTTAAACTACAGTTTCGAAACCATCTAAATTAGAATTTGGATAAACATAATGGAGGATATGGATTTTGACTGTTAACCATGTGTTTCGAACATACATTGAATATATACCCATTTTCATGTCATTTGAACTTGTAATAAATGCCGTTAAAATAAAAAATAAACATCATCATGCAGCAATATCAATCGTCCAATACTTACATTAGAACATGCACCCAATTAGAATATATAATTTGTAGCCCCCATCTAATTTAATGTTTAGAAAGTTATTAGATTAATAACTGATTAATTAACAACTAACAAGAGATAAAAGTAAAACCAACTAGAGATAAAGACAAAACTGAGATGGGCCGTCAGGCATAGGCTTTTCAAATGTGGGGTTTCCATTTGAGCATGGACATTTTGGGTCCAGTTCCAGATGAGTTGGGCTAAGTAAAAGTGTTTAAGCCTTCCTTCTCTAGTTTCCTGTCTCATGCCTCAGCCCCATCAATAAAGGTTGATCATTTAACGCCTTCTAATGTGGATCATAAAAGGCATATATAATAAAGGTTGACCAACGGTCATAATATACGAGACAATGGTAGGTAATAACGTCTTTTAATGTATGAGAAAAGGCATACAGAAATAGTACTCAGCTTGCTCATGTGAACAGACATATACTATGGAGAGAAAAATGAATCAAAATTGATTAACTCTTGCATGCATGGACACCTTGATGATTTCCATGGGTCATGATCATGAATTTGATTGGACTGAGATCGTGAGAAAGAAAAGATGAAATAGATTTTTGAAACCATGCAAAATTACGTAGCTTAGATGTCAAAAAGTTGGAATGAATGTTCCTTGATATCGACTCATAACAGTGAAAGTTGAGAGGAAACGAACTTGAACTTATTTCTTGAATTTCTACGTCTATAAAACATGGCTTTAAAGTCAAAATAAGAGGCCATCTAAATAAATAAATAAATAATATATATATTATGTTGGTAGCATAATATTTAAGTGGATAATTTTGTATGATATCACTTCATAAGTAAATTTTATAGTAAAACTTCAACTCTTAGACGGCACATCTTCCATAATTACTAAATTAATTTCCAAAAAAAAAACAAAACATACATTTTTGGAAAATAAAACATAATTAGTGTCTCTATATGATTACCAATTCTTTCACTCGGCGAGCCACGTGTCTTTCCAACAAGGAAAGCAAATGAAACATGATGATTGATGTAATAATATTTGTTGGGTGAGTATTTCAATATGTAACATAATTAGTGATAAATTTTAGAACCCAGCTGATGAGTCCATTTTGGTTTGCAAAGAGATGATGACACGGCATCGATAGGTGCACGTAAGCATAGCTAAGCATATATATATATATATATGTGGACAGACCACACCTTTGACCATTCTAAACCATCAAATAATTAATTGATCAAACAAAAAAAAGGAAGAATTGAGATCACGTCACCACTTACAATTTTATATTTGACCTGAAGCGCCGGACTTAGTCGCCCATGCTGTCTCGATACGCTTCATTTGACTCACGTGTACACTTAATTATTATGTAACTTCTCAAGTGGGTCCCAAAATTTTCCATACCCTTGCCCGGTTTGCCTTGGCTCTCTTGTGAGGGTTGCGACTTGCGACCCCTTTTTTTAATTGGGTCTTCCGATCACTTTCAATTTTCTTTCACCATCATACGTAATTCAACCCTTACCTATAAATTTCAAAAATTTTATTGCTTCCTACCATATACGAATCCGTCGTCTTTACAACATATTGCTTAAACTTTAAGAAACTCTCTCACACATTAATGGACCAATCATTTTCTGAATACCCATCTTCTCAATCAGCTTCTTCTTCTTCTGATCAACCAGATGCCATGAAAGTGGACCAAGCTTCTGATCAGGAGGTTTCTTATAGAGGGGTTAGAAGAAGGCCATGGGGAAAATATGCAGCTGAGATAAGGGATTCAACTAGAAATGGAGTTAGGGTTTGGTTAGGAACTTTTGACACAGCTGAGGCTGCTGCTTTAGCCTATGATCAAGCTGCTCTTACAATGAGAGGTTCCTTGGCAGTGCTTAATTTTCCGGCGGAAGTGGTGAGTCAATCGCTAGGTGAAATGGATTGCGGGTTTGAGAAGGGTGTGTCGCCTGTTTTGCAGTTGAAGAAGATGCATTCAATGGAGAGGAAGAATAAGAAGAAAAATTATGAGGACCAAGTCACGGAAGCGGCAGATAATGTGGTGGTTTTTGAGGATTTGGGAGCTGAGTATTTGGAAGAGCTTCTAACTAAATCGGATCAATTTTATAATAATAATAATCCTGATCAAGAGGTTGAGGAGCAATGCACAGCGGCGCCGGACAATGCATGTGATGGCTTTTGATGATTTAGGAGCTGCGTATCTGGAAGAGCTTTTAAGCAAATCGGATCAACTTTAAACTAATCATAAACCTTGCCCAGTCGGTGACTGCATGAATGTGTTCGTCTTAGCATACATACAGATATTCATAGTATCATTCTTGATTTATAAGTCATTGATCTTTAGTCAGAAAATACAATACATGTTAGGGCATTTGATGTAAGTAAATTATGGAATAAATTTGAAACTTAGGTTGGTTAAGCTTCCATAATCAGTGTATTAAAGAAGTTAATAGAATTATATCACCCTAACATACATACATATATGATAAAGTTATAGATACAATTTTCTTTTTCCTACTTAAACTTTTTGACTAGTATGACTACTATGTATAATGTTTTCTATGTTATTACGTGGATCATATAATCTTAGTCAATAGAACAACTAGACAATCGTCATATCTTATGTATGTTGTATATCTTATGATTGTGACACTCATGAAAATAGAGTTATCATAGTCTACCACGATATGATAGGTAATAGTTAAATATCTTATGACTTAATGTATATGTAAGAAATCTATGGGTTTTCAAGCTTACGTAATAAAAACAAGTAATTCTTTGGCCAAAAAAAAAAAAAGAAATTATAATTTTACATTAAAAAGTAAATAGAAACTAAATAGTTCAATTAAATTCTAAACACTAAAAAGTAAAAAACCATCGATTTGTTTTTAAGACTAATAGTAAGAAATTCTCTTCATTGAATGAATCTACAATGAAAGCTATTATTGCTATACTTTGTATTTCAAGTAGGTATCCTTATTTCCCATCAGCTTAAATTTGGCTCTCCAAAAGAGAGACCAATTACAATTAAAATATATATATTGACCAATCATTTCAACCCTTTAATCATTAGGTCGTGGAGGTTGGCCCAGCTATTGATTGACCAATCGGAAGAGATCACTACATCTTCTTTTCCCAATTTGACTAGCCCGAAACATAGACCGGCAATCGATTAAGGGTTCTCTTCTTGATTTCATACCCTTCTCGATCTGGTTCATCAGGTTATTGAAAATCAATCGGAAAGAATGACTGGTTGATACATTCTCCTCCGTACTCATGCTCTGTTTTTCCTCTTTCGAACACATTACTTAAGAGATCATACTTTCACTATTCTCCCGAATTTCAGAACCCATTAATCCATTAATGGGTTTGATACAAACCCAATTTGATGAACTGGGTCGGAATTTTTCATGGCATGGAGCAATCCGATCAGAGTGTTTTGGTTTCAGAGCCATGAATCCAAAACAGAGACGCTGGAAGTGGAACAGATTTCTGCAGAAACTTGGGTCTGAAGCAATAAACCCTAGAAATCGGAAAATTTCGCATCATGTAATTAATACTTTAGATCCGCATTGTCTTAATTCTGGATTAGCTGATTTGCTTTTGACATCTATAAGAAAACAAGCACAACTTCTTAATCACCACTGCCTTACTTTATTTTTTTGATAGTTTCCTATTTTCAATAAATTATTTTGGACAAATATTTTCAATTAATATAGTCTCCGAGTTAACAGACAGTTAGGATGTTCATTATTAATCCGCGCCAAAATGTTACCGTTGGGGAACCGCGCCAAAATGTGTCCTAAGGCCAGAGTGGCAATCTGGCATGTCTTCCTTTGCTTGCTTGTGAAGAATTTGCGAAGAGGAAGGTAATAAATTAGGAAACTAATGAAGGGAGTAAGGTAAGGACAAGGAAGTAATTTAATACTTGAGATCAATTCTTTTATGATTCTAGATTTCGTTTGACTTGTTTTTGACTTATTTAAGGAATCAGACATACCTTTTTGACATATTTAAGGAATCAGACCTACCTTTTTGACATATTTAAGGAAACATACGTACCTTCTAATTACTGCAGAAGGATCGTTTTCGGTTATGATTTCTGGGATCTTAATAAGTCGAACATTTTAAGGCTGCAAAGACTGCATAAATGAATGGGTGAATGGGATCTTTTGAACCAGTTTCCTCATCAAGTGTACGATGAAAGTACTTAAATCACAAAAACGAAATTTCTGATTGAAATCTGAGATACCATGATTTGCTACTGTCATCCTCATTGCTTTCATTTCTATTATAGATTAGCATTATAATTAATTAAGTTTTCTCTCAGGATGAATTTGGGATTAGATAGGGCCATAATTTGTGTGGATTTATGATTATTGCTTTGAGGAATTTGGTGATAGTGTTTTTGCCAATGACTTAAGCTTTTAACCCGAAAAACGTAATTAGATGTGTAGAATTTTCAGCTAATGTTAAAAAAGACAATTGAAAATGATTCTATAAGGCATCTCCTCTCGCGAACACAATTAAGTTTCTAACTGTTTCTATATATCATTTATTTTGACTTGCTGAAATCTCTTCTGCATAGACCATCAAGATTATGTGCTGCAAACTTAGTTCTATGGAAAGGGTCATGGTTAAAGTATCTATTATCTATATTTGGTCGCTATATACGTGTATTGAGGGTGATACATCTTCAATACTTCTGTTTGAGTTGAATTTCATTTCAAGTTATATAACTTGATAGGTATCAGCTAAGGAGGAGCCTGATTCTGCTTTTCCTCCCGCTATAGATGGACTTTTGACGGTTCATCCAATGTTCCCACCGTGGATGGAAAAGTCTCAGCAAGGTTGCTAGTGCCTGCCTCAAAGGCAGGAAGTTCGATCGGGAAACAGGGAGGAACAGTTAAATCTATTCAGGAAGCATCTAACTGCATTGTTAAGAGTTCTTAGAGCTGGGTTTCATGCCTAAATAAAAACTTACACAGCATATAAACTATAAATAGAAAACAGCATCAATTCTAAACCATCAATTTGTTTTAAACTAATCGTCAGAAATTCTCTTCGTTGAATGAATCTACAATGAAAGCTATTATTGCTATACAACTAGCTAATAATCAGCTCATAATTGCTTCTCCGGAAGAGAGACCGGTTACAATAAAAAAGCATCAGATATGTCATAAACATCCAACAACAACAAAAAAACAGTCATGGTTATCAGTACTACTCTATAAAAACAGTGTCATGTAACTAGGCCATAGAGCTTGACCCAGCTATTGATCTATCATAAGAGACTCTATCTTCTTTTTCTTTTCCCAACTTGATCAGCCCGAAACACAGGCCTGTACCGATACAAACTGGGTTGATCCGGAAAGACCATAGTTGCATAGTATCACCTTTCTTGAGCTTGTTGTCATTCACAAGTAAGTTCCACTTTTTGATCAAATTGTAAATACAATTAGAATTCATATTCCATTTTTTCAGTCGAAGCTCAATCTCTTTGAGAGTTGGGTCGAGAACCAAAACGTCGAGCCAGCCCAATTCTTCTGTATCAATAGATTTTCCCAAAAGGAACTCCTCTTCTTTGGTGAGAAACGGATTGTGAATTATCGACTTAGGAATTGACAATCTAGAATGACCTTTATTTATGTCGGACTCGGTCAGATCCTTCTCCATGACTAATTTCAGTTCATAACCTCCCATATCTTTAACTTTGTTCAGTAAACCGAGTGGTGGGGTAAAAACAGAGCAATGCCTGTGTTTCTTTTTCATGGGCTCAAGCTTAATCCTAATCCCCTCTTCTTCCTTTCCTTTTCCTTTTCCTTTTTCATCTCTGACCCTTTTCTTGGATTTCTTTTGACTCTCTAACTTACTCAGTTCCTTGCAAGCAACATGAGCTAATGAATTCAAAGAAGAAAGATCCAAGGGCTTTGGATCGTTCTTTAGACTTTCTTCTGAAACATGAGAGTAGGCTGACCTAATCTTTCTGGGTATCTTGATTTCATTCTCCGAACAAAGTAAGGGTTCTCTTCTGATCTTCGAATAATCTGGAGTACTCCGATCGATCTGGTTCATCAGGTTCTTGAAAACCAATCGGAAAGGATGACTGGTTTCAACATTCTCCTCCATTCTCATGCTCTGTTTCTCCTCTTTCGAACACATTACGTCTTCACTCTTCTCACGATTTTCAGAACCCATTAACTGATTAATGGGTTTGATGCAAACCCAATCTAACGAACTGGGTCGGAATTTTTCAAGGTATGAAGCAATCCGATCAGAGTGTTTTGGTTTCAGAGCCATGAATCCAAAACAGAGACGCTTGAAATGGAACAGATTTCTGCAAAAACTTGAGACACTCGAAATAGAAATATTTGCAGAAACTTGGGTATGAAGCAATAAACCCTAGAAATCCGAAAATTTCGCAACATGTAATTTATACTTGAGATCAATGGTGTCGCTGATTTACTTTTGACATATTTAAGGAAATAAAACACCTTCTTAATTACTGCCTTGCTCTGTTTTATATAGTTTCCTATTTTCAATTTCTTATTTTGGACAAATATTTTCAATTAATTTAGTCTCCGAGTTAACAGGGAGTTAGGATGTTCAGGCGCCAAAATGTTACCGTTGGGCACCCGCGCCAAAATGTGCCCCAAGGCCTCTCAGAGTGTCATGTCTTTCTTTGCTTGCTTGTGAAGAATTGCGATGAAGGTAATAAATTTGGAAACTAATAAAGGAGTAAGGTAAGGACAAGGAAGTAATTTAATACATGAGATGAGATCATTCTGTTATGATTCTAGCCTCTAGGACAGCCTCTAGGACAAGGAAGTGATTTAATACTTGAACTTGAGATCCATTCTGTTATGATTGTAGATTCCTTTGACCTTGTTTTGACTTATTCTGTTATAAACACTCCAATGAAGTCCCACTTACATATATATATATATATATATAGCTTACCTTTTTCAGGCCGGCACCTCCGACCACTCTCCTATGACGGTGAATTCTTATGCCGAGGGGCCGGAACATTTCCGTTTTTCTACTTCCCATTCATCTTCTTTGCCTCTCATGTTTGAGGTTTGGAATGTGGAGCTTTCATCATGAGGTTACTGAAAATGGGGATGAGCTACATCCCTTAAATCGTTAACCTCATAGAAAGACTGGTATTACTACCTTAGACCTCTTATCCTTCTCATACTACTTTACAGGTAGATCTATTAGGACTGGTATTACAAATATCCTTTTTTCCAATAGTATAGTATATATATGTATAGTCAATAAATAAATAATATATATATATATATATATATATAAGAATACTAAATTACGCTTTTACCTTTTAGAACACATAACGGTGGCAGTAAACACTCAAATCTGTGTAATCTTTTCAGCCCTACAGTAATTCTAAATTATCTAATCAAATGTTATACATTGAATTTAAGACAACGTACAAACAAAGAAGCTCTAAGCTTTAGAACATGTAGAAAACCAGAACAATAAAATTGAATTGAATCATATCAAAATAACCACATCGAAATCCCTAACAGTGGAACCATTGCTACTAATCCATAGGTCACAAAACCATCAATATCTTCGATTTGTTTAATCTTCTCATAAATAACGGTTCGTATTTGCGCCAAATTACCATGTTCATTCTGCATCATATTCACATTCCCTCGTCAGTTTGGTCATTTTTAGACTAAGGTCTAATTTTTTTTAAAAAAAAAGAAGACCAGAATAGATATGAATTTCACCTCTTCACTTAATTGACCCTTATCATTTAGATCCTCTGAATCAATCAATACTCGGTTTTCACTTCTGAGGAGTGATTGATCCAAACCCATGTCTATTCCCACCCTTCCGGAATCTTCCATTGGTGGGACCCTATAAGCTGAATCAGTATGTATTGTTTCCATCACCGAGCCGAAGAAGTTTGTCACAGGCACCTAAAGAAAGCAAGAGAGAATTTTAACATTACCCCTAATAACAACAGAAAATGAATATAACATTATTAAGTTAAAGAAATTTAATACCTCCTCCAAACGGCGTTGGTACAAGTCTGTTCGATAATATGCATTTGACATCAACATACTTGGATTATACGAACTAAAAAGACTGCAAAATGACATAACAAGCCAAATTAAAGAACTATTAGAAAACAGGGCCCCATTTGTTTTAGTGATTTTAGAGCTAGATTATCTAAAACAAAATTATTTTAAAATAGATGTTATATGTTCATTGTACCTGTTTAACGAGGCATTGTCATACATATTTAATCTCTCAAAGAAAGCAAGAGTATAAAATGTGAAACGATCAACAACAGAAACACCCACCTGACATACCACACAGAATCAATTAATCAAAATGTTACATTTAGTACTGCCGGGTTAAAATATGAAGAATTTTATAAGAGTATAATAATTAGCTCGTACTTACATCATAGTCCAAGTGATGTGAGTATGAGTTCTCTCCTTTCATGCTACTTCCAATAGCTAAAACGCCTGGGGAAGCCAACTGCAAAAAATAACACCTTTTTCTTTGATAAAAATCAATGCGACATGGAAAAAGGGAGGCAATATTGTCTAATTGTATGATTCAACTTATCTTTTTCTTAAAGCAATCATACCGACCTGAGAGAAGAGAGTGGCTGCTTGGCAAGTATCAACCATAATCAGCAGCTCCTTAAATCTACAAAAATGTTATGAAAGGCAAAGTTAATAACAACCCAGAAATACATAGGAAAAAAAGACTGGAACAAAATAGTTGCAAAATAAATGTTATCATCACCTATGCTTTTCTTTCATTTGTTTAACAGCATCTGCTAAATCATGGCTCTGAAGCTCTTCCGAGTCTTGAAATTTCAGAAATTCATCTCCTCCATGCCCTGTCATGTACAAAAGAATGTGGCTTCCTTCATCGCTTAAAAGACGCTTAGATCTTGGAACAGCAGTCTCATGCCGGCCAGTCAATACCCTCAGGAAATTCTCAACTGTCACCTCATAACCTCTATAATCAACCTGATGCATAATTATAACCGTCAATAAGAAGTTAGAATTTATATGATTTTTCCCAAATACTCTTAATATCTGATTAACGAGAAGAAATAAACTCACCTCGACATTATCTCCATACAAGTTAAGTTTGTGATTTTCATTGTTGAAGACCTGAGCAGGGTACTTGTTTCTTGCATTGCAAGCCATGTCATCAGCTAGCATGAGTATTATCCTCTCATCCGGTATTCCAAGCCGCTTTACCGTCCTAACAGACATGAACAAATAAATAAAAAGGATAAATAGAAATGAACTACTAATGCACAAAAGAGGAAAAATGGATGTTTCAGAGAATTGGGGTTCTACCTATACAAGGATAGAGTATTGGCCATATGTCGATAATTAAACCTGTGCGAAGACAGTTCCAGTATTAGCTTAAATGGAAATATTATGGAACGCCTAAGCCTTTAATCTGCTGAGAATCAAGTTTCTCTCGAAGATGTACAGACTCGACGAATAAGTAATTATGCATTGAGATTATTTCAGATACTATTCGATACAACGAAAAGGGCACTTCACTTCCTGCCCCACCAAATTACTGAAAAAGAGAAGCAATCAACCTGTATTTTTGCATTGTTCTAAAGCTGAACAGTTTATTAAGATGAATCACTCTTCTTAATAAATTCATAAATTCTATTTTATTGAAAAAAGATGAAAAACAAATCAAAGTTTCAGACTAAAAAGTAAAAGAAGTGCCTATTTTTTCCTTTTTTTCGTAGTATAGGGAAGTAATTTGGTGATTATATAAAAGTGAGTGATACACTCATCCCATGCAATTAATAACCCAATATAAACTGGACTTAAGAACACATTTTTTCTGTCAAATTGTTAGATATCTGATTATCAGCTAACTGGACCAAAATAAAATAAATGGAGGGTAATCTTGAATTTTACCAGAAACGAGAAGTGCAGACCAAAACAGCCCAATTATTAGTGTGCATAGTCGTCCCAGCAGAAGAAGAAGAAGAAGAAGGAGAAGCATAAGCTACCCAATTACCAATACGATCCGAACACAGAATCACAACCAAGATCAAAACCAATCTCGAATCGAATAAACCGTACATCTTCAACATTTGGGGGGGGGGGATTCTCGATAGATTCGCTAGGGTTCGAGCTTGTTTTGAAATGAAACAGATAATTTTTCAAGTAATGAAATGAGTAATTGCGTATCGAATTGACTCATTGACGCGATTCTCTTTTTGGTGAAGTGGGAAGTGAAGTTCGATTTGATGCTCTTGAAGAAGAAGATGAGCTGCTCAGCTCGCCACCCTGCTAACGAAACGCTGCGTTTTCATGAAATATTTTTTTGTACTTAAATTATTTATATTATATTATAAATATTTTTTTTGTGAATTTTAGGATTACGGTATGTTAATTAATAAGATCAGCAAGTGATTATCATCAATCATGATTAATCATTGGAGGGCTAGGATGATTTCTTCGTGTAAGTTTAACTATGTAATCGGCCACACCAAATGATAAACAGCTTTTACATTCGTTAGAGAGAGGGAGAGAGGGAGAGAGGGAGAGAGACTTGGCTGGGATGCCATGAAAGGGCGCGAAACAGAAGGAATTACCGAACTTACAGGAGTTTGTGAAGAATGTCACTCGCTCAAATCATCAGATCCAAACTCACTCTCTCTCTCTTCGTCTTTCTCTCTCTCTCCACCACACCCAGAAAAAAAAAATTCACTCTCTCACCTCCCATCTTTCTTTTTGCTCTCCATTTTCCCTTCACTTTCTCTGTTTTTACCATCATTTTTTTTTCTTCTTCTTTTGTGCTTTATACTTGGATCCATTTTCAGTTTCCCTTTCCTTTTATGGTTTATTTATGGTGTTGGGCAGAAGGGACGTTTTGGGTTATGGTTTTTGGGATCAATAAGCCGAACATTTTTAGGCTTCAAAGACTGAATGAGGGTAAATGGGATCTTTTGAACCAGTTTGCTCACCAAGTGTATGATGAAAGTACTTAATCACAAAAACGAGACTTCTGATTGAAATCTGAGATAAAATGGTTCGCTACTTTCATCCTCATTGTTTTCATTTCTATTCTATATTAGCAGTTTAATTTTTTCTTAGGATGAGTTTGGGATTAGATAGGGCCATTATTTGTTTGTCTTCTTTATTATTTCTCTGAGGAATTTGGTGATAGTGTTTTTGCCAATGCAGCTAATGTTAAAGAAGACAGTTGAAAATGAAATGTAAGAAGAAACTCCATGAATAGGGTGTTGATGAATCGAGAGAAAATAAGTTATATTGAATTGGTGATGGGGAAGTAGACGGAAATGTTTGCAAATTATAAATTTCACCAAGTTCAAGTTTGCATGATTATTTATGAGGAATGAGAAAGGTTATCCAGCTTAAAGATTTAGTTAGAAAACTGGAATGTTAATTTCATTCAAAGGGCTAGTTCAGCATCAAACTTCAGGACTAGATGACAGCTTTAACATTCTTATTAGTCCTAGATTCATTCTCAATATAGCCTGATATGTTCATCATACGTACAGATTCATTCCAATGAGTATAGGCCGATATTACCCTTTGCAGTATACTTTTGTTTGTCGATAAATTTAAATTTATTATGTACTACTGTTTCTGCATGTACAGGGAACCCCAGTTAATATCATTGTAGGTTCGCATGTCTGGATTGAAGATCCAGACTTAGCTTGGCTTGATGGACAAGTCTTAAAGATTACGGGACAAGAAGCTGAGATCCAAACTAGCAATGGCAAGAAGGTTGGAAAATTCTTAGATATGTATATTGTATTTTTATATTAATTATATCTTACTTTACAATGTAATAGTGGTAAGCAAGACGCATTAACCAAAGTTTATAAAGAATTAATCTTTCACTTTCTACTAGGAACTAGAAAACAGAGCCTAATTGGGATCTTACAATAGCCCTGCTTTTGTGATATTGGTTTACATGACATCTTACTGAGAATCATCCCATTTTTGTGACTTTCTTAAGGTTACTGCAAAGTTATCAAAAATATATCCCAAGGACATGGAATCTGCGCCTGGAGGCGTTGATGACATGACAAAGCTATCTTACTTGCACGAGCCTGGAGTTCTGCAGAATTTAAAAACTAGATATGAACTTAACGAGATTTACGTGAGTCTTTTCTTTCCTTTCCCCCCCAAATTTTTCCCATCTTAATTTTCTAAAAGCCACTTCTTGTTTATGTTTTCTTTCTCAATAGACCTATACAGGCAATATTCTTATTGCAATTAACCCATTTCAAAGACTGCCTCACATTTATGATGGTCATATGATGCAACAATACAAAGGAGCACCCTTTGGAGAACTAAGCCCCCATGTTTTTGCCGTTGCTGATGTGGCTTACAGGTTCTTACCATTACCCTCTTAGAGATCATATATTAGCTTCTTTTTTTTTTTTTTTTATTTAAATTCAGATGAGCTGACGGTTAATCTCGTTGTAAAAATCAGGGCAATGATAAATGAGGGGAAAAGTAATTCGATTTTGGTCAGTGGTGAAAGTGGAGCAGGTAAAACCGAAACCACAAAAATGCTTATGAGATATCTTGCTTTTCTGGGAGGCCGAGCTGCTACAGAGGGAAGAACTGTTGAACAACAAGTTCTTGAAGTAAGATTAGTATCTTATCTTCTACTAAATGCTTTCATTTTTTATTTTTATTTTTCACTATAAACTTGTAAGAAGGCTTATGGCTTTTCTCTCCTCACTTTGGTTTGCAGTCAAATCCAGTGCTTGAAGCTTTTGGAAATGCTAAAACCGTTAGAAATAACAATTCTAGGTAACCTCTATTTCCCACTTTTCGTGGCTATATTATGGTAAGAGCGACCCTTTTTTTTTGTTGGTGTTTTGACGTTTATTTTATCATAATTTAATCCTTGTTTGTATAGTCGTTTTGGTAAATTCGTCGAGATCCAATTTGACAAGCAAGGAAGAATATCAGGAGCAGCGATAAGAACATACCTTCTTGAGAGATCTCGTGTTTGCCAAATTGCTGATCCTGAGCGCAACTACCATTGTTTTTACCTCCTTTGTGCTGCCCCACAAGAGGTATACCTATACTTATGTTCTGTGTTTCGAGTTTATTAAATTTTCTTTCTTAGGATTCTAAAAAATAGGGCGTCTGAATTGTTTTTGCCAATAGGAAATCGAGAAATACAAGCTGGGAGATCCAAAATCATTTCACTACCTTAACCAATCAAAATGTTATGAACTGGTTGGTGTAAGTGATGCCCATGACTATCTCGCCACTAGACGGGCTATGGACATAGTTGGAATAAGTGCAAAGGAGCAGGTAAGCTTCTTCAATAGCAGAAAAAGAAAACCCATCTTACAAGAACACCCATCTTCTTACAATCTCTCTCTCTCTCTATATATATATATAACTATCTAAGGAAGCAATCTTTAGAGTTATTGCTGCAATTCTACATATTGGAAACATCCTTTTTGCAAAGGGAAAGGAAATTGATTCATCGATTCCGAAAGATGATAAGGCCAAATTTCACCTTAAAATGGCTTCAGAGCTTCTCATGTAGGTGTTATTAAAATTCCTCGTAATTTCTGTGCTCTCGTCTTTTTGTTTCTTTCATCCAGTAATAACTAATTTATTGGGATTTCACACAATTTTTTAGGTGCAATGTTGAAGGTTTGGAAGATGCATTATGCAAGCGTGTGATGATCACACCTGAAGAAGTCATAAAACGTAGCTTAGATCCTCAAAGTGCTACTATTAGTAGGGATGGTTTAGCAAAGACAATATATTCTCGTCTCTTTGACTGGTATGATTTCTAGGAGTTTCTTCCATACTATTATTGAACTTCACTTAATTTCTTACAAACTATCTGAATTTATGCAGGTTGGTGGATAAAATTAATAATTCAATTGGACAGGATCCGGATTCAAAGTCTCTGATTGGTGTCCTTGATATCTACGGTTTTGAAAGCTTTAAGACAAACAGGTAAGAAACAAGAAAATTACTTCAAAATATAATTAGAAAGGAAGACTCAAGTTCTTTGGAATTAAATTTCGGCTTATCCTATTACACAGTTTTGAGCAGTTCTGTATCAACTTCACAAATGAGAAGCTACAGCAACATTTCAACCAGGTAATTTGTCATAGTAAATTGCATCATCTTACTATTTTATAGATAATTTTCTTTAAGGAACTAAAGCTGCTTTCTGATACTATTTAGCACGTCTTTAAAATGGAACAAGAAGAATACACAAAAGAGGAGATTGATTGGAGTTACATAGAATTCGTTGACAATCAAGACGTGTTGGATCTTATTGAAAAGGTTGATCCAATTATCTTGAACTCTGCTTCTACAGATTTTCTTATCTTTGAATCACATATGCATCTATTACATTCTTTTCTAATTCAATCTTTTCCTTGATGTTAATATTTAACAGAAACCTGGTGGAATTATCGCTCTCCTTGACGAAGCTTGGTAAATTATTTTTTTTTACTTTTTCTGTCAAATTCTAGACGACGCGAGGGTGGTTGAAATTTAAAAGAAGATTCTTCCTTCTTTTTGTTTCCCCAGTATGTTTCCAAAGTCAACACATGAAACATTTGCAAACAAACTCTATCAGACATTCAAATCCCACAAGCGCTTCATTAAGCCAAAACTTTCTCGCACGGATTTTACTGTTTCCCATTATGCTGGAGAGGTGTGATCCCATTGACAACAATTCAATTTTCCCTTGAGCCATTAAAAGGTACTTTTTGATTCTTACTTCACAATACATTTTTTTCAGGTCTTATATCAATCCAACCATTTCCTGGACAAAAACAAGGACTATGTTGTTCCTGAACACCAAGATCTCTTAGGTGCTTCCAAATGCCCATTTGTAGCAGGCCTTTTCCCTCCATTGCCTGAAGAGACAGCTAAATCTTCGAAATTCTCTTCAATCGGTTCTCGTTTCAAGGTACCCGACTTTAGATATCCGACTACCACTCCTTTTGTGCCATGAAAAAGTTGAAAGTAATTTTTTTAATGAAATCAAATTGTGCAGCTACAATTACAACAGTTAATGGAAACATTGAATTCCACAGAACCTCACTACATTAGATGTGTAAAACCGAACAATCTATTAAAACCCGCTGTTTTCGAGAATGTCAACATTATGCAGCAACTACGCTGTGGTGTGAGTAATCTTTTTTGTTTTATCTTGAAATTTTCCTTAATATCTGTTCTGCTTTTTCTTTAATTTCTACGAATTTTTTTTCCCGATTGTAGGGTGTTTTGGAGGCAATCAGAATCAGTTGTGCTGGATACCCTACCCGCCGCCCCTTCTTTGAATTTATAAACCGGTTTGGACTTCTAGTCCCTGAGGCAGTTGAAGGAAAGTAAGTGTACCTCATTTTAGCACATATTTTCAATTTGCAGCTTCATTTCTTCCCCCCACCCCCCCTCCCTCTTTGTAATGCTTTTTTTTTTTTTAAAGTAGCTTTGATGAAAAGACTGCCTGCAAAAAGATACTGGAGAAGAAGGGCCTTAAAGGGTTTCAGGTATAGCAAAAAGCTTTCTATTGATCACACGTGTGCAGGAGGAAGAAAAAAGAAATTAATACGAGAAACTTCTTTTAATTCTTTCTGAATCAATTAATTGCAGATAGGTAAAACAAAGGTATTTCTAAGGGCAGGTCAAATGGCTGAATTGGATGCAAGGAGAGCTGAGGTACTTAGTAATGCAGCAAAAACGATCCAAAGGCGCACAAGAACTTATATTGCTCAAAAACATTTTATTGCATTGCAAATGGCTGCCATACATTTGCAATCTGTGTGTCGAGGTAAGCCCTTCTGGAACAAGTTTGAGCCTAAAAAATCAGTTTGGCCCACAAAACTTCGTTTAGACTGAAATGATGGTCCCAGATGTAAAATCTAGTTTATCCCAAAGCATAAATGAAGAAAGTAATCTTCTTGTTCTTGACTTCTAGGAAGATTGGCTTGCAAAATTTTTGATGACATGAAGAGACAGGCAGCTGCTCTGAAGATTCAAAAGAATGTTAGAAAGTATGGAGCAAGAAAATCGTATAACAGACAACATCTCTCAGCTCTGACCATACAAACGGGTTTAAGAGTGATGGCTGCTAGGAAAGATTTCAGATTCAAGAGGCAAACAAAAGCTGTAATCATCATTCAGGTTGTTATTATTAACAAATTTTGTTACTACTTAACTAGCAGTGATTTCTTAATTGTGATTTCGCAGAAAATTAAATGGTTTCCTAATCGGCCTTTAAATTTGTAGGCTCGGTGGAGGTGCCATAAAGCTGCCAAATATTACAGTCAGCTCAAGAGAGGTACAATAAAGGCACAATGTAGAATGCGAGGAAAAATCGCAAAGCGGGAACTTAGAAAACTTAAAATGGCAAGTATCAATCAATTTCTTTTTTATTGTTATATCTTTGCAAAACTTATACCTTTATATCAAAGAAGGTGTACAACAAAACTTGCTTTTGTTTATGATAATCCGTGGTCATTGAATGTTTTTCCCTGTCATCTTAGTATCTTCACTAATTAAGTAAATCTAATAAATATATAAGGCTATTTTTTTCTCTTTGAACAAATATGGACACAGGTATAGCATTACTTTTTCCATGAACAAACCTGCTGTCCCTTTTTGTACAAACGAAGCTAGAATTGATTTTACGAGTACTGAATTTAATATTAAACATTTGTACTTTTCTTTGTCGATAGGCTGCAAGAGAAACAGGTGCACTTAAAGAAGCAAAGGATAAGTTGGAAAAAACAGTGGAGGATCTTACTTGGCGCTTACAGCTCGAAAAACGTTTAAGAGTAATCTGCTTTCTAGCTAAATTACTTCTTAGTTTTGATTATCCCGAAAATCTTGTTTCTGATTTTGAAATTTTTTCCATTTATATGCAGACAGACCTAGAAGAAGCGAAAGGACAAGAAATAACTAAACTGCAGAATGAGATGCAAGAACTACAGAAAAAAATGGAAGGAACAAATGCAATGCTTATTAAAGAGCGAGAGGAGGCAGTAAAGAAGGCTATTGAAGAAGCTCCTCCTGTCATACAAGAGACCCAAATTCTTGTTGAAGATACCCAGAAAGTTGAATCCTTGACTGCAGAAGTAGAAAGCCTAAAGGTTTCTAACTCTGTTCCTATCAACAAACAAACATCTCTTCTTTAGCAATGCTTAATGGCTTTTATTTATTAATCCAAACCTGTCTTTATAAATTAAATTCAGTCAACATTGGAGTCAGAGAAAAATAAATTAGAGGAAAGTGAAAGAAAATGTGAGGAAACAAGGCAGTCAATTGAAGAACAAAGGAAAAAGTTTGAAGAAACCGAGAAGAAAGCTCAGCAGCTCCAGGAATCAGTGACCAGGTATAGGAAATTATGCTACCAAATTTTTCATAACCTGATAAAGAGGTAACAAATTGTTTGACCTCTTTGATGTTTTGAACTAAAAAACTTCCTTAAAATTTAGGCTAGAAGAGAAGCTTGCCAATTTAGAATCAGAGAATCAAGTTCTACGTCAACAAGCTGTATCTGTATCCATGGCTCCTAATAAATTCCTTTCAGGTCACTCTCGATCAATACTTCAGGTACTTTTCCATTCCATTGACCATTTATGTTATGTAATACTGCTTATACCTTACGTCATTTATTTATATATTGTTCTATAATGAGTTACAGAGGGTTGAAAGTAGTAGTTATGTTGGAGGGGAAGGAAGGCCAACCTTGGTTAGTAAAAGATTACATATTAGTTTCATTTACAAAAACTATGACAATATGTTCTGTTTTTTGACATTTCTTTTTCTGACCAAAAAAAAAAAACATGAAAAGCAGGATCTACACAGCCATTCCATTAACCACAGGGAGTCCGATGTAGATGATAAGCCACAAAAATCACTTAATGAGAAACAGCAAGAGAATCAAGAATTGCTTATTAGATGCATTGCTCAACACCTAGGATTTGCAGGGAATAGGCCAATAGCAGCTTGTATCATTTATAAATGCCTTCTGCAATGGAGATCATTTGAAGTGGAGCGGACCAGTGTGTTTGATCGGATCATTCAGACCATTGGTCATGCTATTGAGGTTCAAAAAACCGAGGAATTCATTGTCAAGTTTTTTGTTTTTACACAACAAGAAAATAAAAAAGGGACTTTTTAACTTGGTATTGTTTGGGTTGGGTTTTTCAGACACAGGATAACAATGAAGTATTGGCCTATTGGCTATCAAATGCATCAACACTTCTCCTACTACTTCAAAGGACATTGAAAGCAAGTGGGGCTGCAGGGATGGCCCCACAACGCCGTAGATCATCTTCAGCCACTCTGTTTGGAAGGATGACACAAGTAAATCTTTTTTTTTTTTTTTTTTGGGAGATATTTTATTTTAAAAATATGTTATTTTTCAATTTAAATATCTTTTGTTTTGTTTCAATGTCTTTTCTTAGAGTTTCCGTGGAGCACCTCAAGGAGTGAACATGTCCTTAATCAATGGTGGGATGAGTGGTGGAGTGGATGGTTTAAGGCAAGTTGAGGCAAAGTACCCTGCTTTGCTTTTTAAACAGCAACTCACAGCTTATGTCGAGAAGATCTATGGAATGATCCGAGATAATTTGAAGAAGGAAATTTCTCCATTGCTTGGACTTTGCATCCAGGTTGACTCAAAGCCCGTTCTTGTTTTTACTTTTGTTCACCTTTCTTCTGAGTACTAAGAGTATAATTCTTTTCGTTTCTGAAAAATATGAAAAAGGCTCCAAGAACATCAAGGGCAAGCTTGGTAAAGGGGTCTTCACGTTCTGTAGCAACCACTGAAGCCCAACGTGCTCTTATTGCACATTGGCAAGGAATTGTGAAGAGCCTCGGAAACTTCTTGGACATTTTGAAAGAAAATTATGTTAGTGAAAAACCTCCTACAATTACTGATCCTTTCCTTTTTTTTTTTTTTAACTTAATATCTATTCGAGCATCAGAAAATAATGTTTGGCTCAAAACGGGCCCATAAACTATAAATACTGAAACTTCTGTCCATTTTATAGGTGCCTCCGTTTTTAGTTCGCAAGGTATTCACACAAATCTTTTCTTTCATCAATGTTCAACTATTCAACAGGTACCAAATCTAATCAAACTATTATTTGTGTTTTTATTGATATCGTGAACGTCTGGAATCCTTTCATAAGGGGAAATGATGCAATATTCTTTTCTTTTTTTTTTGGGGTGGCAGTCTTCTTTTAAGACGAGAATGTTGTTCGTTTAGTAATGGAGAGTATGTGAAAGCCGGATTGGCTGAATTAGAACATTGGTGTTATAAAGCCACTGATGAGGTACCAATTGGAATTGCCCCTCTTCTCCTCTACTCATTTGGCTTAGAGTTTCGTCAAACTGCTGGATTTGTTGTTGGATCAGGGTTTGAGAAAAATTAGACTTTTGCGGCCAAACTGGAGTCTTAAACTCTGATCGAAATAAACACCAATTTAACTATGAATATTATTAACTGCAGTATGCAGGTTCATCTTGGGATGAGCTCAAGCATATTAGACAGGCGATCGGGTTTCTGGTATCTTTTCCTTCTTCTTTTTCATTTCTTTCCCTTTTGTAATGGAACAAAGAAAAAACAAATGACATTTATTTTGGATAAAAAAATTTCAGGTCATACATCAAAAACCAAAGAAGACGCTTGATGAAATTAGCCACGATCTATGCCCGGTTAGTGACATATATATCATATATTTATGAAAGAAAAGAATACAATTGAACTCCCGTTTTATCAGAACTTCAAGAATATCAATCCACAGGTCCTAAGTATACAGCAGCTTTACCGGATTAGCACGATGTATTGGGACGACAAATACGGCACGCACAGTGTTTCATTGGAGGTAAGTTTCTAGCGTTATCCAAATGAATTTTGGCTAGATAGAGCTATCCTATTTTAATAATCCACTTATCGCTCAAAGATTTACACACACACAAAAAATTAATAAAGAAACAAAAAGAAGAAGAGCAAAATAGAAAGACAAATAGAAAGACAAATAGAAAGAAACTGATCACTTTGAGCATTGCGATCAATATGGTTTTGTGTAGGTTATATCGGATATGAGAGTGTTGATGACAGAAGATTCCAACCATGCAGTTAGTAATTCTTTTCTCTTGGATGATGATTCCAGGTCTGCCACAATTTGTATTATTAGTTTTGCTCTATTCACCTAGCTAAAGCTGCCCTATAACTATTAACCATAATGTAAAATATTAGACATCAACTCCTTGAATGATTGAGAACTATACATTTCCACACGAGTTATCCCCGTTTTTTGTTTTTTAAAGACCGAAATGACTAACGAGGATGTGGCATGTACATGACCTGACTTTCTGGTTTTTTTTTATATTATTTTGCAGCATTCCATTTTCAGTTGATGACTTGTCGAAGTCGATGGAACAAATAGACATTACAGATATCGATCCACCCCCTCTAATTCGAGAAAACTCCGGGTTTAGTTTCTTACTGCCACTCTCAGATTAGTAAAGCATCGATCGGTAGTGCACGAAAGAATGAACTCCTCTATCCCCTGTTCCTTCTTTGTTCTCTGTTTTTATGGAGTAGAATCCAAATTCACGTTTAGATATATAAATCTTTTCATTGCTTCAGCTTCAAGAAAGGGGATCTCATTGCTCCCTGCGATCAATTTGTAAGGTAGAATGTAGCTTTTCCGGAAACTGAAAAAAATAGGAAAGCATGTTGTTAGCATTATTTACTTAGATACACACTTCTTTTCCATTTTATGTAGCTCTTTATGAAAACATACGATTTGGTTTTAATGAAAACACATCGGTCCACAGTTTGTTTTGTATGTTCATTTTCATGTTATGAGCATATATATACACATGTGATCTCTCTAGAGCCATTTCGTAAGAAAAAATAAGTCTTCTATGTGATATATCTTCAAGGTATCATAATCACATGATCCGGCAATCTTTCAAATTAACAACTATAAAGTCTTCCTTTGGAAAGAAGAATGAAGAAGGAAATTGGCATATATATATATATATATATATATATATATAATACATACGTATACATATATAAGTATATTCTAATGCCCATTCTTAATATTTTCTAGGGTTGATTATACGAATATTGATTTTTTAAATTATGCAGTTTTCTCATGTATCATCGTATAATTCAAGCTCCAATTTGTCTTTCCTCATTGCCTTCAACCAAGAAGCTTATGGTCCATCATATTTTAATCTCATAATCTATATAAATTCTTTTGAATTATAAATTTTAAATATCGAAAATCTTTATTTCGAGATTTTCCTACTTTCAATCTCAATTAAACTATCAATCTTTCGAGATTCAAGATTAAAATTACAAATAAGATATTTTATCTTTAAACGACTAATTATCTTTATACTCTCTAGAATCTTACACTATCTATTTAATATTCTACTAACGCATTCTTTAATTTCATCAATTAGAATGATATCTTCTATAAACAAGTGAACAATACAAACCCGAGTCCCTAAAAAATAAAAAAAAAGTACATATATATAAGTATAACAAAAAAGTACAAACTTGAAATTAAATAATAAAAAAATTCTACTAATTATTGTACATATTCTTAATAATATTAAAACATTATTTCCTTCTAAATAATCACCAAATTAGCTTACTATGCAGTCTTATCATATAACGCCATATGTTTAATTGAATATTACGATCAAATAAGCTCTAGAGTTTATGGTCAAAACTATACACGAAGACTACCAACCCCTTCAACCATGTGATTTTGGTTTTTTTTTTTTTTTTTACCTTCTGATTAACAAATTAAGATATCGTCAGACATGTATGAATGAAATATTTTTACTGCCTTTTGAAATTGTTACACAAAAGAAGAAGCTTTTTATTTTTTCATTAAAAAAAAAAAAAAAAACACATGTTTTGACGTTTAAAGAATAGACAAAGAAGTTTGATTTGGCAGGCATTTTAGAAAGTCAGTATCTGTCATCACCCGATCATGGAAAAAGGAAGCTTCTTCCCTGTTCTTCTAGAAACATTGATTTTCCTCGATCAAACTAATCATCTTGTCTTTGTTTGGCCTCTCTACATGCGTCTGTCTTTTCCTAATCACTCATAATTGTATATATATATATTTGTTTGACAAGTATTCATTATCTTGGTCCTTTGATCACTAAGCTGCATGTGGAATCTAATAAAAAAGCATACTTATAATATCTATAAATCTTATCACCTAGATAGTAGATTCTAATTTACATGATAATTTACTTTAGAAAAAACCCTTACCCAGATAAAAATACCTAAGAGGCTCTCTGTTTCTTACTTCCTACTTCTTAAGTGCACCATGTTGGACCATTCATCATCCTAAGTACTTATGGATTCCCTATAAGAGAAAAGAAGAACTCTTCTCTCTCTCACTCTGAATCTCTTTCTCTCTCTCTCTCTCTCTCTCTTTCTCTCTAGAATTTTGTACGTAGATGGGTAAGCTTAGAAACTACAACAACATGCATGATCATGAGCAAGAAAAGAGGCCAAACCCCAACAAATCTAAGGCGGCAGCAAACAGCATCAAAGTGCGATTCATTTCAAGCCCGATAATGGTGAAGGCTAAGAATGCTTCTGAATTTAGATCAATTGTTCAAGAACTAACAGGCAAGGACTCTTCTGACGTCATGATCAACACAACTCCAAGAAAAAACATCCAAGCTGGGCGGCTGGCAAGGAGGCTAGCTAATACTAATTATGAACGTGTTAGAGGAAGCATTAATGAAGAAAACCAGCAGCCGACTCTTGATCTTAAACATCATCAAAGCTATAGTAATCATCAGCATTTACAGATGAATATAGCTTCTCATAATGAAGAAGAAGATCATCATATGCCGAATAAACTTTCCAGCAGCAGCGCTCTCATATCTTCTACGCTTGAGCTCGATGAAGCCTATCATCAGAATTATCAGACTACTTTTCAGGATTTTAGATTTCCATTTTTGTATACTACTTAAAAGTCTAAGCTGGAAACGATGGTGTGCGTTATAGCATGCATGCATGGAATTGTCTATTTGATATAGTTAAATGTATCTAATCAATATATATATATATATATATATATATATAGAGAGAGAGAGAGAGAGAGAGAGAGAGAGAGAGAGAGAGAGAGTTAATTTCTTCACGTTAAAATCTCATGATCTTATTTGAAATTTTGCAAAAGGATTACTTGGTTCTTCAGATGATTGAAATTGTTCCTCAAATCCTTATACAACACATAGCAAGATTAATAGTCAAATGTAGCTAACTAGGGTTATTAGTATTACTATTATTAATATTGGAATATGGAATAGATGGGCCCCCTCAAAAATGTTGTAGAGATGATAGATATTGAAAAATGTTGCTTGGTGAAGCAAAGAGTACTTCTTCCACAAACAAACAAACAAACAAACATTGTACAAACAAACAAGCAAGCATGTGATCTAGACCAAAGAGTTTGAGCAGTATTTTGTGTCTTTTATAGATAATTTGCTAGGTCGATAAACTTAATTAAATCGTTAATCTATTTTGTAATCTGTTTAAGATTAGTGATAATACTTTGTTTTAATCTTTAATTAAAAACCGGCGGGAAAAAAGTAATCGGGTCAAAGAAAGAGATATAACATATGAAGAACAACTATAGTACGTAACAATTATTGTAGTACAACTGTTTGTAAAAGTGTCTCTTTTTATTATTATTATTATTTATTTATTTATTTATATTTTATTTCTTTTGGTCCAAATTGTTGTACAAGTGACTTCGGACTCCTTACAAAATAAAGGATATAAAAAGATCATTATTTATTTATTTATTTATTTAATTTTAAGATTCGATTGATTAGTCAAGTCAGAGTAACCAACTTTTCGTTGAGAGCAGTTGGTCATTAATTATTTGTTAAAAGGTTTTTTAATTATTATTTTTTATTGCTTTAATTATCCAAATCTTTTTTAATAAAATTTTGAAGAAACATTAGTTACATCAATTCGTAGATTATTTATGATTAATTACTTTATATTATGTAATTAAGATACATTCTTACTTCTAATCTTATCTAACCTTCAAATTAACCTCAAAATTAAGGATGATGATTATTATTAATATTTGAGGCCACCCATCACTACTACTTAAGCCCAATAGAGTGGAAGTTTGTTTACAAACCTTGTCCCCATCGATGGCCTCATGTTCAACATGGGACTAGTCGAGCAAAAATAGAAAAAGAAGTTGGCTTTAATATATTATTAAAAATTGTTGAGGTTTTTAATAAACTAAATAAATATTAATATTTATTTACAAATTTTAGTTTTTTTTTTTTTTTTTTTTTTTTTAAATTAAAATCCTAATTTTACATGTATCAAGTAATCCAATTACATAATATTGAACATAAACTCATAGAAATCCGACACTCCCAAGTCAAAAACTAATTCAACATCCAAGTTTCCACTATTTTCCAATTGCCAAAAGAAAGTGCAACGGCTTAGCTTACTACTCTAATTTTATGACCACAATATTAACATAAGTAGTCTCTCTCCTAAACGTAGATTAGCATAGCCTAAAAAGATAGATTTACATGTTAAAATAGTACTAAAGCATTACCTAAACTTGAGAAAGGAAAAAGACAAAACAGCAAAGATCAAGTTTTTAAAATACATTACATTATTATTACACATAACCCATACTGAAAAACAAGTCCTCCTAGCTTTTCAAGGATAAGGCTTTTCCTTTTTTTTTTCCCCGCTTTTCTTCCTATTTCCCTTCCTAAATTCTTCTAAAACCTAATTCTCCTCTCAGTATTGCCTCACCTAGCTTCTTAGTTATCATCTCCACCTTTCAGGTATAGATTTTCACCTCCATGATCATCATTGTGCCCGCCCGAGCTTCCACCCCGTCTTTCGCCTGATCCGGAAAGCCCGAGATCATGCTTGCCCCCACCAGATGTACCAAGCCCGAAATCAGGGAAACCTCCACCAGACCCCAGCGGCCCATTCCCGCCGCCTCCGTTATTCGGCTCGTTTTGCATCATGTGAAGCCCCGAGCTTCCACTAGAGCTCATACCGAGCTGGTGGCTATGCAAGGCAGCTGCAGCTTGTTGCTGTTGATGAAGGGCCGAAAACGGCTGTTGGGTGTACAGCATGGAGGATCTAGCAGCCATGAGTGATTGTTGGGTCATTTGCTGAGGTTGTTGGTGCTGCGTGTAATTATGCCCTCCCGCCTGCATTATGCCGCTTGATGAGTACTGCAAAAAGGGTCGCGAGCCATCAAGATGTCACATTTTTCAGCCCATTATATGTTAGAGAAATCGTCTAATGAGTCAGTTGTATGCTTCCCTTGTGAGGTCGGATGGTCGGTCCCATTGGGTGGGCTCCACCTCAAGTACTCTCTCACAAGCATTACATGCAGCATGTATATATTGGATACCATATAACATGTATTATCCTGAAAAAGAAAAACATGTTGGTACCTGAGAATGAACTGCAGGTGGTTGAGGTTGAGAATCGGCAATTGCAGCCAAGTACATAAGGTTCCTTTGCAGTCTTGCTTGGTTCCTAAAACAAAGATACAACAAAATTAAGGTCGCTCAACTAAGTACTTCAATCGGCATGCTTTATGATCCACATCACTAACAAAAGATGAGTATGAAATTTTTGATCATCCATACATAAAAATGCTTGATAAATAAAACTAAATGCTTACTCCGCGCACTCGCTTAATTTTCCAGAATTCTGGCTCTCTACAATCTTCAAAATCAGCGACTTGTTCTCATCCAAATACTGCATTGATAAATCAAATACACATAAAAGTAAATAAATAAAACAGTGCTCGATAAGAATGATATAGACTACTTCAGTCATTCGAGCTGACCGTTTGAAACTCCAGTTTAGGTCTACATTACTACAATACGGGCGTGCAAAACTCCAGTTTGTCTCAAACACTCTTCTGTTTAGACTACTACGTAAACTACTGTTCCGACTCTACAGTCTAAGGGTGATTATAAACCAAAAAGTTTCACCAAAAAAATAAAAGAAAATCTAATGCATATAAAAAGTGTTAAGGTTACGAACATGTGCTAACGTCCTAAGCGAATATATTTCTGTAGAGAATATTGAAGAATATAGATGTAAACATGATGTTCTTTTAAGCACTACAGTGAATTGAGATTTCATAAAGAACCTCTCTCTTAAAGGCCCAGATCAACACAACCAAGTTTTTGTTCTCTTTTCTTGAATAAAACAATGAAATGAAATCAGAGCAACCAAAAAAAAGGTACCAACTTCTTCTGAATAATTAGATCCAACAAAATCCGAGGAAATAAGCAGAAAGATGGAGGGTCACGTGACACCCATCATTATCATGATTACACTAATCAGTGATTTACGAAAAAAACAAAACAAAACAAAAAACAGAACAGAACAAAGAAGCTATCTATCTCTACTAGTCTATCTCTAACACCTTAACTAAGTAGATTACTAAAAATAACACGTGAAAGAAGCATCCAAAGCTATACCTATTTCCATGTAAGAGAAAAAATAAAATAAAAAAACCCCCAAATATTTCCTTAAAGGAAAGAAGTGAAGAATCCATTTTTTGGGTGAAAATGAAATGTTAACAACTCAAAATGTCATCAATGCCCAGTTATATGTTATATATCCATTACCCAGCCTCGATCGAGACTAAAGAAAACAAACAAAAAAGGCAGAAACTGATGGAGTTAAGGCCCTCAAAAATCACAGTTTGTCTAAGCTCTAGATTACTTGAACTCTAGCTAACAGCTAACAGGAAGAAACATTACAGCAAAATACCCAAGAACCCAATAACAAACACCATCCAAAACTGATAAGAAAACTATGGCATATGCAGAGCAAACAATAACAAGTTACATAAACAAAGAATGAAGCCATCGAACTATTTAAAATCTAGGTCATGTTTGAAAGAAAAAAGGAACCCCAATACGAAATAGCAAAAAGATGGAAGGAGGAAGAAGAAAGAAAGAGCCAGGAATGGAAAAGATATATTGGAGGGGGTTGGGGGAAGAAGGGGAGAAGCAGTGTAGACCTGTTGGATATGATCAGAGGTAACATTGTTCGGGTAATAAGCTGCCATCATGGGCTGCATCTGCATCAGGTGCTGTTGCATTTCTCACACCTCTCTCTCTATATATATCTTATATATGTTTATAAATAATCTCTCTCTCAATCTTTCTCAATCTTCAAACAGTGTAACAGAGCTGAGAAAGGATCGGTAAAACTCACTGCAGCAAAGATATTGCAAAATATTGTAAATTGATGCTTTGCTCCTCTGATTTTCCCCTGTCTTCTCTCCTTTTATTTCTCTGGAGAGAGAGATTTCTGGTTAGGTCCAGATATCCCAGTGAGAGCTGCTGCTTTCTATCCCAACCAGTACCAGATATTCTGTCAAGGAGAGAGAGGGAGAGAGAGGGACGGGTTTTTTCTAGGGGGTTTCTGGTTTTTGGCTTTCTTCACTGTCAATTTTTTTGACAAGCTCTCAGTCCTCTGTCCTCTGTCTCTCCCCTAAGGAATAGGAAAGAGAAAAGGGTGTCACGTGATCGAGGAGAGAGGAAATCTACTGAAAATGGGTGGAGGAGAGAGAGAGTATTACTTTTTTCTTCTCGGTACATAACATCGTCCATCACATCTAACATGACAATGTCTGCTTTGAGGTTTTAATTGCAGACCACTCTGGTCCAAAGGCCCTTTTGGTGCCTCTCACTCCCTCCCTTGTTCATTCATTCATGCATGACGATAAGGCTTCGTAAACAGATTCCTTTTTGGCTTCTTGTCTTCCCCGTCTTCGTAAACAAGCTAGCCTCTTAGTAGATGCCAAGCCTAACTCTCTCTATAGGTAAATTTATGGTTAAAGGTTCTCTTACTTTTTTTTTTTTTTGGCCAAGTGGTAGATTAAAATTATAGAAAGTTTAGATATAGGAAGTGTCTTTTTGAATTGATGCGAGATCGTTGTTTGAAGTGTCTAATACACTCCACATTACCCCACCTTTTCTTGTTAAGTTTCCTTAACAAACACCAGTTCTTACATACATATATATATATACATAGCCATGGAAAGGAGATTCAAATAATCTTCCTTTTTTTTTTTGTTTTTTCTTTGAAGGAATCATATTTTTCCAAACCAAATCAAACATTTGAAGGCATTGACATGATATTATGAATTATTGTAACTTGAAATCTGAATTGTTGGGACCCAACAGTTCACATGCCTCCTCCAACGCCGCGCCCACTGGGTGCTGTCCAGTCCATTTCCAACTGTCCAAAATTAGTCATACAAAATCGTACGAACAACAACGATACTACAGTGTACGTACGTCAAACTTATCCTCCTCCTCTCCTACACATTCACCGAGTACATTTTTCATAGCCTATAATGTGTTCAAATTGCAAAGCTCTAAGCGTGTGTTTGGGAAAAGGATTTGCAATTATAACTTGATTAATTATACTGATATATATATATATATATATAGTATTTTGTTAATTTAATAAATAAAATTATATTATTTAATAATAATAATAATAATAATAATATCCTTTATTAATATAATATTTTATAAATAATATGTTTAAATTAATCTACAACATCAATTTAGCCGACATCGATATCTAATTCCGACAGAATCCAATATCATTTCTGTCTTTTTTTTTCTTTCTTTTTTTTTCCTTAATATTGATTTAAGGTGATGGGGCTTGTGAGCTTTGTCCCCATGGAAAAGGTGCAATGACCCACGCGCTCTCTTCTCTCTCTACTTACACTCGCTCTTAACTCTTCATTTTATTACCCCCCACCTTTGGATAATATTCCAAGTTCACCTTTTTACTGTCAACTTTGACCGGCTTCCATTGAAAATAAATAAATAAATATATATATTTATTATTATTATTATTTTGTGGGGAAGTTTATTTGAACACATGGATACATTATTATTACTAATTTGTTTAAGATAATAATAGAATTAATTCATGTTTTAAAATTAATATATATAATTAAAATAAAATAATTTTTTCATCATAATTAGTAACATGAGAATAAATCCTTTTTTAAAATCCGGAAAACTCTTTTATATATGTTTTCACGATGGATTATAAATTTCGAAGGATCGGTCAGACAATTTTACGGAATCTTGGTGGTGTTGTTCTTCTTCCTTGGATTGCAGTTTAACGTGAGTAGTAGTAGTACGAGGAAAGTGTACCAAGTTTCTGACCTTGAATAGAATGAAAGTGAATGAATTATCGAAAATGGCATTCTCACTTGAAGAAGACTGATGAAGAGGGTCGGTCAGGTCAAACCATTTCTTTCTTGTATCCCTTCAGAAAGATAAGGATTGTCAAATTGGTATGTTTTTTTTTTTTTTTGGTAATTCTAAATGGTAAGACTTTGACAATGATGATATAAAATATTCATTCTATCACGAATTGGTCTTGATGGGTTTGGATACATTTACGTACTACCTCTTTCATTCCATATGCTTGCACTTGAAAATTCCCTTTAAACTACATGTCGGCTTAAATAGGTACTACTACGTACTTAAAAGAGATTGAAAATGATGTCTACTTAAAATGTAGGGCCCAATAGACAGTCTTATTTTGATTGGACATGCCTATTTTGAAGCCCAACAATCCATTATTATTATTATTATTATTATTATTTAATCATTTCATAATTTTTATTTTGTTAGCTGATTTCAGCTTAAAAATATAAAGGTTATATAGAATAAAAAATTTTGAGTCATATAGGGTAGCTAATGAGTTCATACTGGCTGCATAGAAGCTGCTGCAAATCTGAAAAGAGAATGATCAGGAAAAGCAGGTCCGGAAATAGCAACATGCCTCTCACTTTTACCACCTATTGATCCAGAACTATTATGATCATGATCATGATCGTTTATTTGTCTTAAAGTGCATCTCCCTTTAGTACGTCCTGGTATGAACGTGCATGGATTGCTTACTGGTCCAGGAACAGTTCCCCTTTTTTGATCTAATAGCACTTCCTTTATTTTCTGCATCCATTGCTCTCCTCCTAATCGCCTCGCCTCACAGCAAACACATAAATTACTAACAACAATAATAACAGTGAAGAAGATCATCAGCATTCTTACTACTTCCTGTCTCTTATAGAATCCCTGCATCCTTTTTGTCTTTTGGTTTGATTGATGGAGATTGGAGAGAAAGTGGGAATGATCTGAGAATGAAGAAGGTGAAGAAGGTGAAGAAGGTGAAGAAGAAGAAGATCAAAAGAAGAAGGAATTGTTTGATTATGACAATTAGAGGGAACATCATGAAGTATATTTATATAGACAGGTTGATGGAATAGTTCATGTGTGGGAGGGTGTTGAGTTAGAACTGGGGTACGTAACTCGTGTGTTGACTTGGAAACCGCGGTTTGTTGGCGAGGTTTGAACAAAGAGAGGGTCAAAACTAAAGAACAAGGAAAGTTTCAACAAGTCTTTAAGTATACATGTACTACTACTTCATGGTTTCTGTTTATTAAATGTTCGTTATGGATCATTAAAAATAATATATTCACATAATTCAAAACCTACTTTAGATTCATAAATTTTAAGTTAGACCAAGATAATCATCTCTTGGTCTGAATAGGCTTAGGAAGTGTACGGGGGTTTAGAAAAACGTTTTCTTAAGTTTTTGGGGTTTGTATTTTATGTGATGTGTCGTCCATGTGTGAATCAAATGTTGTTTTGTCACTGGTCGGTCGGGCTGCTCTAGCCGACCATCTTCGACCTCTTTAGTAATTAGGCAACCCTCGTTTCATATGTCTAAAAGGGTAACCCTGGTTCTACAAAATAAATTTCACTTTTATTTTAATAATTTAATAATGTTACATGCAAAATTTGTAAACTTATCACAAGTTACATGAAATCATTAAACAAATTCAGTATCTAGTGAATCAATCATGCATGCAGTTTGTCATTAGAGTAACTTTTCATCACTCCTCTTTGGACACAACAAAAACTATCTTGTTCATTAGAGTATGAGTTTGTCATTCCTTAGATCTCATTAAACGACATCAAACATACTGATTGACTAATTATTTTGTGTGAACAATGAACATGATTCATCCAATATGGCTGATCTCTTTTTGTGATCTTAAAAGTTCATCACTTTATGGTTTGATTAGATTGACTACACGATACCATAAAACAAGTTCTTGATTGAAAATTCATCAAAAATCAAAATGATGTACAAATCATTACATATTGGATGAATCATGTTCATTGTTAAAACATAAATTACTTTTTTTTTTTTTTACATTAAATACTTACCAAGCATACATTATTCAAAAACCTCCTTTTAACATCCTCTAGGAATGTATAGGTTATAAATGGACTATTCACCAAAAAAATAAAAATAAAAACCCTCTTTACAACTCAATACTTACAATCAAATTCAAGTGGGACTGATCCTCTCATATTCTCCAATTTCTTCAACCTCTAACAATGAACTCTTCACACCATACTTCACATTTTCATGATCACCTTCTGATTTCTCAAAATGAACCGCTCCAATATCTCTTGCCTTCATATCACAGCTCTCCTCAACATACTTCTTTCTAAGAATCTCTAGTTTCTCTACAAGATCTTGCACCTCTTTCTCCTTCTCTACAAGAAGATCATTCGCCTTTTGTAATGCTTCGTTATCATATTCAGCTCGTTCTTCCATCATTCTCAAACACTGTAAGGCCTCCATATGAAGAGTCGCCTTCTCCTCTTGCAACTTAGTAATCATAGCCATGGCTTGATTCACGGCAATTCCCGATGCATTTCTTTCTTCCTCCAACTCCTTATACAAACAACTCATGATCTTCCTGTCATGCTCTACTTGTCTTTTAAGCCTTTCCTCCATGCTCTCACCCTCAATTTCACTAAAAAAGCTTCCATCTAAAGATTCCAAACCAGAATCTTTTCTTTCGAGGGAGATTCTCTTTTGAAGTTTGTGGAACGTTCCGGAAGTGTTGAATGAATCGGACGGTTTAAATTCGTCGCTGTTTATAGACAACCTAGGACTTAAATTCGGTATTGATTGTTCTATCACTTGAGAGAAAGAGAGTTGGGTTAATAGGAGCTTTAAATCTTCACTAAGTCTTGAAGAATTTTTTCTGACAAATTGTTCGGAAAGTAAACTGGATGATTGTCTTCCTCCATTGCTTACGGCTAGCTTATAAGCATCGCCTAGGTCCAGTAAATTTGGAACTAGTTGACCAGAATCACTGGAAACAGATTTGGCTTCTAAACCTTCACTACCTTTAGATGCACCTATAGGAAGAAGAATCAAGTAAAATTTCAATTTTGCCACGGTGAAAAGTGATTATGCCCATCAAATGAAACGAAAAAAGAAAAATAAATAAATTGCCAATTGGGTAATTTTTTTTCCCAATCATTTTATATTGTTTTGGAGCTCTAATTTAGTGACCAAAATTAAAAGTGTGCAAAAATAGAACAGAGAGAAAGTTTTGAACTTACGACTCTGTTCCAAGATTCCGATAGAGGGTTGGGATGAATTTGAAGGAGGAGGTATGTTATCTTGAAGAGAAGATGTAAGATCACTTTGAGCAATATCATGATCCGGTTTGCGTTCTTCTTGTTTCCAATTAAGTTCCTCCAATCCATGAAACCCGGTAGAAGCATTCGATTCAACAGATACATTGCCGTGAGGCAGTGCATCATTCAATCCCACCCGTGATACTAAATCCAACGGCTCAGGCTCAAGCTCAGTCGTAGAAGCTAATTCTGTGATTACTTTATCCGATACCAAATCATACTTTGGAGAAATGACATGAGGCTCCATGTTCTTAACACCTTCATTAATAGAATCCAGGCATTCTGATTTGGCATCAGACTTAATCTTCAACTCTTTGCACTCTATATTAGGAATACTATAAGTACTACTAAAGAGGCAATTTTCACATTTATCATGTATCGCAGACGAAATTTCCGATTTATGATCATTACAGATCATATTCCAATAATATCCCTTTTTTCTACAGCTAAAAACGTGATCAAGCCTCGAGCATAGTAAGCACGGAGGGGTTAGTTTCCAGTAACGAGCACAAGTTGTGATCAAGAACGAGAAAACGGCATCAATGAAGAGCATAAGAATTAGTAGCCATTCAAGAACAGCATATTCCAGAGATTCCATAACACTCCTTGAGTTCTTGTGTGCTTGAGCAGACGAAGTTTCCATCATAGTCGACAATAGAAATCGGGTTTAGATCGAATCGGTAAGAGCTCCAATAAAAACTGGTTATGGCAATTTAAGCAAACCCATATCAATTAAGAGCAAGAACAGAGAGTCCAATAATTACTTACCAAATTATATCAATAGGGCAATAGCTTATCTCTTAAAACAGATAAAATCAAGGAATTCTTTAACCAAGTTTAAGAAACTTAATAGAACATAACCATAAGCTCAAATCTACTAAGAATAACACGCAGACAGATGATCAGATCGTAAGATTAGATTACAATACACTGACATAATTAAAAAGAACAATCATTTACCCGCAGAAACAATATGTAGAGGATGAGTTGCTGTTCATGTGGGAAACCCGGTTAAAAGAAGAGAAATTTAGAGCAGAGAGAGTGAAATAGAATGGACCCTCGTTATTAGCTGGGAACTAGAAGATCCAGATTTCAGACCCAAGATAAAAAAATTAAAAGCATAAAAAACAAGGGTTAGTGTGCCGAAAGGGAGCTTTTCCAACCAATCTTCTAATTTCTTTGTATTAATAATAGAAAAAAGAAAGAAAGAAAAGAGAGAAAAATGGTTAAGTGGGGAAATACACGCCGACCAAAGACAAAAAAGTCGGCTGGAGATGACTAGATGAGAGAGTAATGCGAATTTTAGAAGGGGGATTGTACGGCTCTCAAATTGTTTGGAGTTTATAGAGTTCGTATGATTCGGGCTATCTGATATAATTTAATATTTCTGGATAAATTATTTTAAAATAAAATGAATTTAAAAATATTTCTTCCTTTTTTTTTTTTTTTTTATATCTCCTTATTCGATATGATGTTTTCTATTTCTTTTCATCGCATTTTCTCACTAACTCATTCTCTCTAGAAAAAAAAAACCCATCACATTTATACAAGAAATATTCTAAGTTACTCTATAAGTGGAAGGACATCACCCAACCCTTCGACTCGGCCTTATGAAGAGTCATTCGATCCGAAGAGTATTTCAATATAAAGCCTAAAACTCTTTGAATAATCATCGACCTGTCTACCTATCGATTATCTTAAATCAGAGAATAATAGGCTATGTACTGAAATACTCAATAGGTTGATAAATCTTCTAAACACTCGGTGACCTGTCAAGTATTTCAAATCAAAGAGTATTAGGCTCTGTATTGAAATATTTTACGGGTCAATGAGTCTTCTGAACACTCATTGACTCGTTGAGTATTTCAGACCAAAGACTATTAAGCTCTATATTGAAATCTTGACGGGTCGACGGGTGTTCAGAACACCCGTTGACCGTCGAGTATTTTAAATTAGAGAGTATTATATATTGAAATACACTATTGGTCGAGGGGTCCTTTAAACACTCGTCAACCTATTGAATATTTCAGATCAGATAGTATTAGACTTTGTATTGAAATACTCTATGAGTTGATGAGTTTTCTAAGCACCCGTCGACCCATCGAGTTTGGGAACAAATTGGAAGAAGTGAGAAATATTTGAGAGTACGAGAGTATTTTGTTAATGGTTTCTTCTAACTTTGGGATATAATGTAGTATTATTGCCTCTAAATATTCATTATAGATATAGATAGGTGGCGAGGGATCTAACCACTTTTGATTGACTTTTGACCACTTTTGTCTCTCTTTCGACAACTTTTTAGGCTCTGTACTGAAATACTCGATGGGTGTTTAGAAGACCCATCGACCCGTAAAGTATTTCAGTATATAGCCTAATATTCTCTGATCTAAAATAGTTGATGGGTCGACGAGTGTTCATAAGACTTATCGAATCATCGAGTATTTCAATACAAAGCCTAAAACTTTCTGATTTGAAATGGTCGACAACTAAATGGATCGATGAGTGTTCAGAGAGTTTTAGGCTATGTAATTAAATACTCTTTGGGTCGAAGAACCTTTTGACTCGTAGAGGGGAATCACTTCCATCTCTCATATGATGGGAATTGCTTCCCTGTTAAAGAAGAGAATATTTTTAAGAAAATATGAGCAAAGTCAGCAAATAAAATAAGAGGTGTAGCCTTCCGCATTGATAAGATTCCTTATCTTTACATTGTTATTACAAGAATTACAAACTCTTATAAATATTTATATATGTTTCTAACCTACTCTAGACGGCGAAGTAAGAATAAGCTAACGATAATATAGTACTACTTTATCTAGTTACTTGCGTTTACATGCGTTTTCCAATTAAGTGATGATAACAATAAGCAACGTGAAACCTCGATGAAGTTACACACATGATCCATGTTTTAAACTCTTAAAAGGAATAAGTTGATTGTGTGACTTTGCTTTTCACTTTCACTACACAGAAATAACTTTGATTTGTTCCTTTTCCTTTCGTTTGTTATTTCTTGTATTCTACGATTGTTCTCTTTGTAGAACGTTTTACGTAATTGACTTGGCGACCCCAAAAATATCTGGAATACTCTCTTCGAATAGTAATGTAGATGTACCAACAAATTAAAGAACACAGACTCTCCAATTAAGTTATGGTATATAAAGCATAGATCGATTTTACAATTGTGTTATTTAGGACTTGCACAATCATATCATCACACAAACTTCTGAAGGGGGAAAAATGGCAGTCTAGTTGCTTGGCTTAGTACCCGTAGCTTGCACCATAAACCGAGCCATAACCTCCCGTGTCGCTTGCATGGCCCTGACTGGACGGGGGAGAGGGATAGATCGAACCATGGGATGCATAAGAATTATAGCCTTGGTCAGCTGAACGGATGGTCTGAGCCTGTTGTGATGCAGCAGCATCAGCCATGAAATTCTGTACACACGGAAAAATGTAGGTTCTTGATTCAGAAAATATATCATATTGAAAGAATAGTAGTTTGATTTTGTTTGAAAATAAGCAAGACCTTTATACCTCATCAGATTGTAGTAGCAAGAGAGTGAAAATGGTAGAAGCCAAGGTTCAGTGATATCACAACAAAACAGTGGAATTCTAGAGAATTGACAGTGGATACCCTAATTCTTCTGTTTTGTTGTGATATCACTGAACCTCGGCTTCTACCTTTTTCCTAGAGAATCAACAGTGGATACTCTAATTCTAATAGCGAGATTCCACATAGGATAAACAAACTGTGTATAGTTCTTTCTTAGTGTTTCTCTATCCTACATGCCCTTTTAAGCATATTCAAGAAAACTCCACATTATGTTAGCTAATACTGTATGGCCTTACCACAAGAAATTAAGAAAATGAGAAAAAAACTCACCCCATTTACGAATTAGGAAGAAAATCCATGAAACTCCTACCCAAACCAAAACAGATCAAAACTTTTACAGTATGCAACCTAGAACTTGATATGGTAAGATAGAAAAGCTTAGGTCTAATACGAGATCAAAAGGGAAAGAAATTTTTTGCCTGTATTAACTGCTGAGCTGCTTGGACTTGGGAAGCAGTTCCAGTGATTTCAACTGTCATCTCGCCCGGAACACCCCTAGTTTCTTGTATAGTAACTGTCGCCCCACTAGCTCTTCGTATGTAACTAATACTAGCACCAGCTGTCCCAATAACAGCATCGGCATAAGAGAGTGGAATCTGCATTTGGTTCGTGATCTGCAAAGAAAATATAAACATATAAACAAATCATATGAACAAGAAAACATGTTACTGAAACAGCATATACTACTTCTCAGTTTCTGGTTTAAACTAAGGCGGCAGATTTCAAACCAGGGGTACAGGTCAAGTTTAATACAGACAGACGTCTAATCTCCAAGGTACGGAATTAAATATATGTAAATCCTGCCAAATAATTCTATAAATAGCCTGCTACAGAGTACAGATGCACCCTTTTAAGCCTCATTCAAGGTATTTTCCTTAAACAGATAGCCATAAATTAAGACAATTCAAGGCAGTATTCAAATACTTATAAGGATGTTTGTAGACACCACATGTGGAATTTTCTTTCGTGGAAGACTAGCCCTTACTGACATGTGCATGGAATATTGGGCCGGGAAATCACATGATCAGGATAGGAAGACTCAAGTTATGGAACTTGGGTGTGAGTATTTTACACAACAGAAAGGTCATCTCCTTTAATTTAATGTTAATGGTGGGGAGGGAAAAATAACCTGAGTATGCATTGATGGGGTCGACTGAGCATTGGATGATGCATGTACTCCAACAGGAGCCTCCCTCCCATAGGCTGAAATACCATGATGGGGTTGTTTGTCCATAGGTGGGGGATAGTCAGCAGGTGAATAGTAGTTCTCATGCTGACGTGGTGGTGGCATATATTGAGGAGGAGGTGCAAAACCAGGACCCCCTCCAGCATGTGGGGGAATTCCTTGAGGAGGGCCCCAAGATTGTGGAGGTGGCATGCGATCCATCTGTGGGCTAGTCATTTGCATCTAATGGAAAGAAGAATACAAGTTAGCCCTCCCAACTCTTCTAAGGTATATGATATCCAATTACTTCACCAAAAATAAAAACAGCCAACTTACCTGATTTTCAAATACTGGAATAATACCACGGTCCACTAAGAACTTCCTAAGATGAGATGCAATTAGTTCTACGGCTTGGTGCACACCGGCAGGATCACCCACTACTTCTACAACTCTATCATCTTGAAGAGCAAACACCGGTAGATCTTCTGCAGAATCATTAGCAAATATCCATCTGAGTGAGTTTTCAGTCAATAAAGGGAAAACCAAGACGGGCTAATAATTCCCCTCCCTCCCCCCCCCAAAAGGGCGAGGCAGCTGAAGCAGTGTTGTGACACAATCTCATCAAAAGTTTGATTGATTGAATCACAGAGAACAAATCCCAAACATTGAATGCCTATGAATATGAACAATATTTTAATAAAAAGAAGCAACCTGAATGCATTTAATCAAATGATTACCAGCTCCAAGAACTCTAACAATACAGTTAGATGCTTCCTGAATAGATTTAACTGTTCCTCCCTGTTTCCCGATTAAACTTCCTGCTTGTGGCGCAGGCACTAGCAACCTTGTTGAGACTTTTCCATCCACGGAGGGAACATTGGATGAATCACCATCCAAACCATCCACAATACGTTTGTGAACCGTCAAAAGTCCATCTATAGCAGGGGGAAAAGCAGAATCAGGCTCCTCCTTAGCTGATACCATTACCTATCAAAATGCCTTTATGTGATAATTATGAAGAAGAGAAGAAATTTAATGAAGACGGATCATAAACTTCAACAAAGAACTAAGCACATGAAATACCTACAGGAGAAGTGATTATTCACAATCTGAAACTGATACACCACTATTACATCTTGAAATGAAATTCAACTCAAACAGAAGTGTTGAAGATGTATCACCTTCAATACACGTCTATAGTGACAAAGATCTAGATAATAGATATTTTAACCATGACCCTTCCATAGAACTAAGTTTCCAGCACATAATCTTGATGGTCTATGTAGAAGAGATATTTCAGCAAGTCAACATAATAATGAATATAGTATCAATTAGAAACTTAATTATGTTCATGAGAGGAGATGCCTTATATCAGCAAGTCAAATTATGTTCATGGGATCATTAACCACATTTGATGACTCCAAGAGCTTCAATGAAGTCTGCTGTCTCCTCACCCACCAAAAGGGATATAACATATTAGACTGTATCACAGCCATATTTTCATGATGCTAACTTCCTAATTCTACTTAAATTGTTCCAGCATAACCAAGAGAGTTTTATGAGATTCCATTGAAAGCTTTGACTAATATAAGTCTAAGGAAAGGAAGCCATGCTGAGAAAGGTAGTAGTTACAAACTAGGGATTTGCCAATTAATTAGGCAAACCAGTGTTTGAATAATAACCTCGATTTTTTGCATGAGAAGAGAGAGAGCATGCAGCATTTTAAGACTATAGAAAGAAATGAGACATAAGAAGCCTAAGACACATTGTTTATGAAGGACAATACTGACTAATGAGTTACCCATCTCTGTTTCACCCATCTACAGATTAAAACATGTTAAGATCTTATTTTCTAATCACATGAAGATATTTTATAACTAGGAAAAAAAAAGATATAAATTGCAGAAGCTTTTAAGTTGCCTATTATTTGTGATTAGTGAGCTAGTTTTAGTGTTTTGTTAAGAGTATATATCTGACAATCCCAAAAAAATATTTTAATCTAGTTGTTATCTCTATAATGTTGTCAATATTTTCATTTTTTTATGGTGTTTACGATCTTCACATGACATCAACCCATCAGGTACTGAAGTTACCAGATAAAATGCGGAGCTTCATGTAGATAGTTCGAGATGATTATGTGTTAATCATATCAACTTTTCAGCACTTTGTAATGCTCAATGATGATCCCTGCAAACTGGATCTTTGGTTCTTCATGTTTGGATCTTATTGATGATTGAGTCGTTGCCATAAAATTTGTGCACATAACCTGCACAGATTTCATTTCGTCACTATAGTAGAGGGAATTGGACTTTTATTTTAGGGATGTTTCCATTTTGTTTAATTACACATTTTATAGGTAAGAAAATATCTCATAATAGTATTTTATTCTTTTTACACACGGATCAATATCTCATAATAGTATTTTATTCTTTTTACACACGGATCAAATTAATTTCATGAGTATAATTTTTATTTCGGTTGTTATTCTTTTTATTTTTAAAGCAAAGAAGTGTATCTGAGTTTCATAGCATTAAATACAGATCAGTATGACTTTATATCGTTAAGCATATATTTTACCTCACAGACTCTACGTAGAGGTTCCTAACAACCAGTATAACACGGTTGCAAAAAATCAACCTACCATCTTATATAGAAATGGAGCTGTAAATCTTGCCACAACCATTGATAATCATTAACTATAGATAGAAGAACCTTTAAAATTGCTGACAAACATAGAGCATTTGTCAGGGTGTACTCTTGCTTTCTTGTATTTTAAGACACAAATAGGCGAAACAACTGTTTGAGGGCCAAGAATTTCACTGTAGAGAGAAGGTAAAGTAGATTATTGATAACTTTATTTAGGTCATATTTCCAAATTATCTTATAGTTAGAAGGTTTCAGCAGATTTTTCAAGAACATTGTTTCTAACTTTATATCAGCATTCATTCCGTTTTACAGTCATTCTATAGGCAGAAGTGGCTTGATCAAAATGCATCTTAGATGTGGATCCAAGTATTAAGCGATGATCAAAGATTTGTAGCTACCCAATGGGTGAATAGTAATAAAATATTTCCCCAGTCTTAATAAGGTCTTTTTCATCTCAGTTAACCTAAACATCACTAAGCTTAAAAAATGCTAACGGTAGATAGGATAAAGAGAGTATCTACATTGATGATTGGATATAAAGCAACCATTTACTACCCACATAATAAAGAACAAACTATTTAGAAAAATGTAGATGAAAAAATGATCGAATGTGTGATTATTTCTGATGTGCTGTACAAACAATGCAAAAGAGAGAATCTAAATGAAGAATGCAATAAGACTTACTGCTCTTTCAGCTGTTCCTGGAGGGCCATCGAGAATTTTAATGCGAGATCTAGTCTCCTCAACTATTTTCTTAATGAACTCCCCTTTCCGGCCAATAATACTTCCGACCTTTTGCACAGGAACCAACATCCGAAAAACACTCTCCCCAGGCCATCCAGGCCATTTCTTTTCACCTCCTCCAGTCAAGGAGTCTTCGTTATGCCCCTCTTTTTGTTTGGTCTCTAAGTTCTCTAGTACATGTGGATCCTCTGGTTCATATTCCTGGTCCAGTGTTTCCACTGGTTCCTCTGTGTTCTCCAGTTCCTGTGCATTCTCTATTTCATGATCAGTCTCTAGTTGCTGTGCATTCTGCAGTTGCTGTGTATTCTCAAATAATTGAAAACTCTCAGTTTCTTGATCTATACTTTCAGTTTCCACAAAGTTGTGCTCAGCTTCAGCCATGATATTCGAACTGTATAGAATGACAATCCACGTGAACGATTGGAAAATCAGCACTTAGCGTTTGTAACCATGATAAACTCATCTAAGCAATACATATATGCTCCATCAACGGCATGCCCCTAGCGTCTTTTCAAAAGTGGAGATAGACTACGTCACAGCAGTCAATAAGTAGATATCTATTTTCCTCACTAACATAATCAACCATGTGTAACAACAACAAAATTTAACAAAGAACAAAAGGAAAAGAAGCAACTTCATGAACTTAGTATCCCTAAATCGAGAACCAAATACCTCAGAAAGATTACACAAGCATGCAAAAAGTACTAAATAGGAAGAAAGAAAAATCCTTTAAAGAAAATTTTCCCTACTCCTCCCCTCCTTCCAAGGTTCCCGATATTTCGTTTCCCATTCGATAACCCCATTCTCTGGATCTAAAAAATAAGCTTGTAAACCCACAAAAACAAGTCAGTTATGAATCATTGAATTGCCCAAATAAAACAAGCCACACGAGCAGACAGATTAAGAATGAAGCACACAACGATTAAAACCCCTAGAGACAAAAACGAACTCCTTGTAACCGTACTTACATGGGTGAAGACGAGAGCTAGTAGAAGCAGGTAGAGAAAAAATGAATGTGATGATGAAAGAAAAGTAGTCCAATTTTAATATTTTCTAGGGTTTCAGAGGGTTTAAGGAGAGTGAGCGAAAGTCGAGCACGGAGATTGGAGGCTGACATTTATATCTGGAAGCCCTGATTGTTGTGCCGTTGTTGCGAGGCCAGGAGCTTCCTTTTTTTTTTCCCCCGGTTAAATACTTGTAATTATGTTTTGGCCCCATGTATTGTTATTATTTTCTAAAATTAATCCCAATATTTTAAATTATGTCAAATGTTTTCTCCTTTAGATCCTATTAAACTTATGTGAAAATCTAAATAAAACAGTTCACATAAATTTTGATTTACCAAAACTGAGTTTAGAGTAGGAATCCCAGTGCACCTTAGCTGATTTGTTTTATGGCATTTCATTGAGATTATTTCTTTTAGTGTAATAACTTATACTCTGGATAATTCATGAGCAAACTGGACTTGATAATATTATAAACTAGACTAGATTTGAAGTTCGATTTTCCGTTTGAAACAAATTACAGTTTTGTAGGAGAGTTAAGATCTAAGCTTGAATTTTAAAACAGCATAAATTTTGACCCAACATTTGAAATTATTGTTAGGATATTTTTGCAAAAGATTTGAATCGAATTCCGAACCTCGGAATCACTAAATGGCAATTGCATCTTCTATTCTTCAAGCTAATGAATGGAATCATGAAATCGGCTGAAATTAAAACCCGAAACTTTGCAAAATCCAAGTCCTTTTCTTTTTCCCTTTCGTATTAATCATTCAATCATGTTACAAGAAAGAATTCAGACACAGTAAGAAGTACGGCAAAAAGCTGAAATCTATATAAGACTCTAACAAAAGGTTAAAGAGTAGTTTTGTATCGAGTATCTCTTTTAGTAGTATTGTATTTATTTCAGACTAGCAAGAACACAGGCACCCTATCCTCCCTTTTCTACTTATCTCTACTCAGCAGCAGTTGAAGGCTAGAGGGGTTCTTCTGGCTATCATTCCTTCTCATCAGCAACGACTTCTGTTAAGGCTGTAGAGGCAGCAGCCATTATGGTGTCTAATTTTTGGGTCTTACCAAGAACAATCTCAATCTACAAAAAAAGACAAGGGAGAAGCCATCATGTTAGCCATCAGTCAGTAACCAAACTAGATGGAGATTGTTCACTATTGATTGAAATCAGGTCTCACCTTGGCTTTTTGAACAATGAGGCCTTTGTTCTCATCTTTCATGCCTACTGTAGATGTTAGGACCTCTGTTCCATCCCAAGAAATCACAATTTTCGTTTAAAATCTGTTCTCTATAATGTAAGTTGATGGAGAGAATAGCTAGAAGGAAAAAGATTATTACTCTTCTCTATAGCCAGTCCGTTGTTCTTTAAGATCTCAGCAATCGTGACAACTGTAGTAATTGCTGTAGTAATGCAAAAGAATATACAGGCAAGCTGTTTACTAACCATTATATATATGGTGCCCATACTACAAAAGTTGTCATAAAGGGCTACACAATATAGAAGGCAGGGCATTGGATTCAGCAAGATAAGGAAGCAATATTTATGTCAAAAAATTCACATCTCATTCTTATTTGGTAGAGGAAGTTGTGTTGGAAAGAATAACACATATATCCATTAGCTGAATACAAATGGATATTCAATTCTAATGCAAAAACTATGACTTTGCCCTTTCACTCATGCGAACTGTAAGAATCGAATTTACTCATCGAGTGGAGATATTTCTTCTCCACATACAAGACTGGGGAGGACTGAGCAGTTACTCAAACAGCATCGAACTGTTTAGGTCACTCCTGAGAGATTGAATTTCAATGTTTGCTCAACTGTTTCCCTAAAAGGGTTTTACTTTCAATAAAAGAACCCAAAATGTAGTTGATTAAAAAGAAAAGACATCTACTAAGCTGTTAAAAGAAAAATGTACCCATTCCCAAGGCAGAAAGCTCCACTTCACTGTGCTGTTGCATGTACCTCTGGATCAAAACAGACTCATTGTGAGTAAAGAGTATGGACATGTTGTAAAAGGCATCAATACCAGAGAAATAAATAGGAGAGATAATGAAAATCATAATGTTAGAGAAATCCATGTACTACGATTCAATGAATTGCACAGAAAAATGGCCTCAGAGTGTTTTCCTCACAACTATCTAATATCCCACAATATATCGAAGAGGATGTGTTTCTTGGGCTTTCTTAACCTTGAAAAACCATAATGCATCAAGATTATGTTATAACATCCCATGCTTTCCAAAGAGCCAAATTGGTGATCTATCTATGATCTATGATCAACTTAAATCATGTCATGGGATCTGTGGCCTGTATCTATGTTAAACGCCTCAAATTTGAACAATCATTACGGCAAATAAATTGACCTAACGATTTAATTCGCATATATTCTTTTATTTTTCCCCAGCATTTCTACCCCTTAGTCAAGCTGTGAATCGATTATCCCTTTCTAATTTTTGTTTCAATTTCTCAATTTCTTCCTACATTTTCGTAGCACCCTGGTCAATCTACCAGCTGAGATCTATCTAGCACCTTTAATACATATATTGATTTAAAAAGATCAAATCCAAATTAACACCGATTCAGTTCCTACGTCTTCAAAAAAAAATCGAAGCAAAAAGAGGGAGCGAATTCTGTCAAACATTTGTGGCCAAAAAACAAAATCTATCTTACCTCATTCTAAAACCATCGATTAATAAACAATCAAGATCGAACAATCTTCAATTTCATCATCCTCGATTGAGAAATGTAATATATACCTTAGCTAGATTGACGTAGAAGAAGAGCGGTCTCTTCGCGCTGGAAACCTGAATCCTATTCTTCCTCTGTGCCTGATCAGACTGATCAGTAACATCCGGCAATACAGCGGCCGTCGTCATCGTACGCTTTCTCTCCGTTTCACTCTCTCTGGAAAATTTTATCACTTTCTCACACTTTCTTGCACGTTCTCGCCGGAATTGAAGGGATGGGAGTTCAAACGGGGAAAGTCGTTTACGAGGGTGAATTTATATGAGCGGGACGCATGCAAGGGACGAATAGGGAGGTGCAACGTGGCTGCCATTCATTCGCTGTAGTTTGAGCAAGTTTGTTTGCACTTGACAGTTATTGAGGTAGTTATTAATTTGTAGATTTACTCTTTCCAATTATATGTTTATCACCGTTACACCAGGTCACCACCAATGGACCCAATTTTTGCTATTGATGTGTGACACAGAAATTATTCAGTATAGCTCGGATATATGGAACTCTCTTGTGGTAGGAATAGACTCGAGAGTGGACCCATATCATAGGTTCCATCCCGACTCTCTTACAAAAAGAAGAAAATTTTCTTATTAATTTATATATTATTTTTATAATTTAATAAATATAATTATATTTATCCATTTATATAAATAATTAATACATCATATAATCCTATGATAAATTTTTTAAGAAATCGATATATCTAATATATCTATAAATTTATAATTTAGAAAAAATGGAGTGAAACGAGGTTAATATTGCAATAAAATTATTGCTCATTCAACCCTAATCCTCATCTACAAAACACGCATGCCTTGAGGAGCAACATGTTGATAGGATGAAGCAATGAACCGCTGATTGAAAATCAGTAGGTAAGAAGATTAGAAAAATGATTTGTATATTCTTATTTTTTTTAATATAAGATATATTTTTTCTCGATTCTGAATCATATTTTGATCTCGGGTCTTTAACTTTTATTTACTCTTTAATTAAAAGGAAGGAAAGACCAACAAAACTAAACAAAATGAAACCCTCACATATTGATTATAGTTAGTATTAGATACGTGGAAAAATAAGGATAAATTTTTAGATGGATCGATCAATTTTTATTATATATAAATATACGGGACACAAACAAATAGAGTGCGGTGGTCCTAGTGGAGCAACAAGAATCCTATAGGCTATGTGGTAGTTGGATCAAACAAAGAGTAGTTGACTTCAAATTTGCTTCTTTTTCCCTCTTTTTCATTTTTTCTTTTCTTATGAAGAAAGCAGACACATGTAACGGGTTTTGTGTTGTTACTTGTTGATAAATAACACGTGAGAAATGTCTTTAGACACAAGATGCCTATAAATAATAGAAAACGACAAAACAAACCACACAAAAATACATTATGGCCTTTTCCTAAGAACAGTCACTCTCTAGGTGAAACGACATCAACAACATTGATTGAATTGGATAACCTACCTACATTTAATCCAACATATTTACGGTTTACCCACACAAGATGAGACTTACAATTATCATGCGACCTCATATTCCAAGAAATTTGTCTAAAATAATTAAGAAAGTAAATTAATTAAGCAGCATATCTTCTCGATACGTAAATTCTTTACTATATGGTTGTTATATAATACATAACAAATTAGGAATTACGGACCTTACGGCCGAGTTAAATGTGACCTACTTTGCAATGAAGATTCAAATTCATATTCAAAATTTTGATACGAGTAATCAAACATCTTTAAAAGATCAGATTATCAACCAATTTCCTACGCGTGCTTTGGTAATTAGGTTACATGATTGTTATATAACCATTGTCAATTTGTCATATATGTGTTCGATGATTTTTCCAAACCAAAAAGTTAAGCAATTTTATTGATCATACTTCGACGGCAGAAAATGCAAGTGAAAATTGATCATACTTGGCGGCAGGGTGGCAGGATGCATGCATGATAGTAAAATTGAGTCTGGGTAGGGACGTGGCCATAAGATCATAAAAACTGTCGGTAAGTGAACGTACGTACTAGACTAGATATGGATAATGGATATAATAAATAGATGCATGCTTTGCACGAGTGATCTATGTTGTGTCTTAATCTGGTCCCAATCTAAGCCATTTAAGTGGTTTAAATAGAGACCCACTCTAAATCTATCATATCTTTCCGACAATACACGATCTATATATACTTGGGAGAGGGACATACAGGGAATATGTAAGTATGAACTTTGAAATAAAGTATGTCTTAAACCATGTTATTTCAAATGGTTATCAAGCGCTAATACGCACAAATTCACACTTACATGTACTTAGTAGTAGTGGCCAAACTCTCACCCTCCACACTCAATTTGGTAGACCTCTCACAACTGCTTAATGACTCAAACTACAACTACTAGAACCAATAATAATTATAATTACAAAGAAGAAGAAGAAGAACAAAGAAGAAGAAGAAGAAGAAACTAAATAGAAACAGATTAGTCCTCATTTGGAAACCATTAATTACTGGTTTTTTTTTTGTTTATAATAAATGTTTTTAGGCCCAAAATCCAGTTCAAACTCATCCACAAATTACAAATAACTAAATAATAAATGAAAACAAATCTACCCAAATTAACTAATGGAGGGTAAAGATTCAAAAACCAAAAAGAAGAAGTGGTCACACTCACCACTCACCACTCACCACCTTCCTTTTAACAAGTAGGAGTTTTTCGAGCGCGTCGCTAAATTTAAGGAAATTCTCAAAATTTATTTATAGATTAAAAAAAAAGAAAGAAAGAAAAAAGAACCGGGAGGAGGAAAATCATTTCGGATCGAGCTAAGAAGTTTGAAGGAAAATTCAATTGAGCTTCTCTGATTCTCAAGGTGGGTTTTTTAAAAACTCTCTCCGCGCCGCGCCCCTTTTGAATCCTCCTACATTCTTGTTCTTGTTGGATTTCTATAATGTGGGTGTTCTTAATCTCTTATGCTGTGAGATTCTTTGAAGCATTTTTCTGGGTTTTTTTTTTTTTTTTTTGGCTTTCAGGAAAGATTCTCTCTCTCTCTCTCTATCTCTCTCTTTGATGTCATTTGTGCCTGTTTGTTTCTGGGATTGTAATTTTTGAGCTCTTTCTTTCTATATCCATACTCTATTTTTTAGCCTCTGTCTCTCTCTGTCTCTCTCTCTCAAGATTAATCTGATAATGGTGATCTGCTGCTCCCTCTCATTTAATTGAACTTTATTTTCAATTTCCAATAATTTTTTTTACTATTAGCATTGGCCTGTTAGAATTCATTAACATGGAAGCATACTTGAGGAAAGAAAAATGATTAGAATCAATTATGATGTTATTATTTCATTGCTTCACTTTTATGTAAACTGGTCTTCCAAAACTTGAGATTAAATTTTATAACTTGCTGTTATAAAAATGGAAAAAGATGTTTAGTTTTGATGAGGAAAAGTTACTGATTGGGAAAATTTCTCCTCCGACCCACAAATCTCGATCCTTAGAAAAACAGAGATCGATTTCCAGCTAAAAGTTATGTCATTTTTCAAAATTCCATTGCAGAGTCATGGGGAAGGAAGTTACTGGTATACAGCACAGGGCAGCAATTTTTGGTCCTACCGTGGGGTCCACTCACGAAAAGTTCAATGTCACCCCCAAACCTAAGGAAGAACGTAACGACTCTAGTGATTATGAAGTGAAAGAATGTACTGAAGAAAACCCGATCGTTAAGAAGCATAATGACAAGCAGGATGAAACTACTCCGGAAAGTAATGAGAAGAAGCAAGATGTTCTTGCTGTTAAAAGCACGAATCATGAGGAAAAGACCACCGAAAAATCTGAAGCTCAAAAGTTGATTAGCAATGAAAAAAATATGAGCCTTCCTGAAACAAAACCTGCTCAAAGAAGGAAAGATGATGATAATGTAGGGACTGAAACTGCTGCAATTGCTGATGTGAATGATACACCGCTAGCTGATGACAGTAAAAAGAATTCCCAGGTGAATTTTGTGGAATTACAATTCTAATATCTGGTCCAATGAATAACAGGATTAGTATTGGATTCTTATAATTGAAAAACTTGTATATCTAATGTCTTGCAGCCAAACACTCCGCCTGCAACAACAAAGCCGGATGAAGAAGATCATTCATCTGCTGACTCCTCGTATCCGCTGCTTAAAAAAACACACTTCTCTTGTTTGCTGTTTTATTATGTTTTCTTAATTCAAGGATCTTGAATTATCCTTTACTTTTTATTAATAGTACTGCTGCATCTGAGCTGACACTAAAACCTATTACGGTGGGTGTGGCTCCCAAATTTAGATCGGATGAACGTATAGAGAAGAGAAAGGAAGTGAGTTATGTGTTTCGAAAAAATATTGGTTTTGAGATTTCACATTTTTCTGTACATCCCATATCAATGCAAATTTCTTCATTGATATGTATTTCGGTTTGTTCTTTCAATTTTTGCAGTACTACCAGAAGTTAGAGGAGAAACGCAGAGCGATGGAGGCAGAAAGGAGCCAATATGAAGCAAGAGCCAACGTATGTAGAGCCAATCACATTTTGCATGAAATGCTTACTCAAAGAACTTCATTCATTATTGTAATGTGTAATTGTGTATAGGAAGAGGCAGAAGCAGCGTTGAAGAAACTTCGGAAGAACTTAGTGATCAAAGCCAAACCAGTACCAAGTTTCTACCATGAGGCACCCCCACCAAAGGCTGAACTCAAGAAGGTGCATTTTTGTAGCATCCCTTTTCCTTCCTCTATATGTGCAATGCTGTGTGATACTTCAATCAATATGCACCATCTTTCTATTATGGGTAACGAAAATCATGTCATGATTAGCTGTATTATATGATGATGTCTTAGCCACCATTGACAAGGCCTAAGTCTCCAAATCTGACCCGGAGAAAGAGCTTTGGCGACGTAATCAGCTCACCGCAAGCGGAGAAAAAGGGAGCAGCTGCTTGTGCTCGCGCAAGACGTAGCCTCGGAAGTCAAAAGTTATACTCAACCACTACTCCTACCGCGAAATGTCGGAGCATAAGACGTAACGTGACAGTCAAAGACCATGAAGTCAGGGAGGATCAGGTTGACTCCAATGCTGTTCATACATGAAACTCTGTTTTTTCTCTCCATAAAAATTTGTGAGAGAGGGGAGAAAAAGGTGTGTGTAATCTTGGTTTCTTTTTTTCATGGTTTCTTTTTTTCATAGTTTCTTTCATATTGGATATTGTTAGAGGGAAAGGAATGGCTTGTTTCTTTCACCTCTAGCGGTTTGTCCCACATTAGTCATGTGCTAGATTGTCCATTGTATATGAACTTGTAAGCTAATATTGGGCATATATATGGTTTTAAACATGGAATCGACTTGATAATTTTGGTTGATAATTTTCCATGCTCGTTTATAATAAATAGTTCACTCATATTTTTTTTTATAAATTTAATAATTAAACATCACATAAGTTTAAACATGTTAAAAAAACCAAATTTCCTTCCAAATCAATCTTTTCATTCAAGACTAAATTGAAACATTTAAAAATTTAGGGACTAAAATAAACATAAATGAAAATTTAGGGATGATAATGTTAATAATAATTAAGTCTTTATCTTATCCAAAACCCCACTTTCTCTTCTCTTCTGTTTCCCTCTAAAAATGTCATCTTTCCTCACTCTATCCATTCCCTCCTCACGCCTCCTTCAACCCCTCCTCAAATGCCCCAAACCTTCTTCAATCCCCACCTTCTCTCCCAAACCCACTAAATATCTAACCCTAACTTGCACTTCCAAAGCCAATCCCAATTCGAATGGCACTAAACCCCCTAACTCCAATAGACCCACAACGAATAACCGCCCTAAACCCGCCTCCAAAAACCGTATAAGATCGTCAGATGGCTCCTCTAGAAGGTCAGTTCTCAGGAAAACCTTCAGTCAAGAGCAGGTCACCTTCACCACCCCTCTCTCCGATGACCCAATCGTCGCCATTATTGGTGGCTGCATGGCGGGTCTGATCTGCGCTCTGTATCTCGAGAAGAGAGGTGTCAAATCCACTATCTTTGACACGGTTGGTTAGTTAGTCCCTGTGTTGATGTGTTTTTTTTTTTAATCCTCCTCTTCCTTCAAGTTTTTTTTGTTACGGGTTATTGAAATTTTTAATTTTGTGCTAAATGTAGAAGAAAAACGGTACCCATTTTAGGGAAATGGGTTGCAGTTGGGGATTTGACTTCTTTTTTGGAACTTTTGAGCACAATTAGCATCAGAATTTCACCAATTTAAATTTTCAATGTGAAAGATTGAACCGTGAAGTATATGTATAAGTCATTGATATGATTTTTCTCCCCCGTTATTTTATGGGTATTCATGGATTAGGAGGAAGAATGGGAACTCGGATCATTGATCCTCAACCGTTGATCTTTGATAATGCGGCTCAGTTCTTTACAGTTAGCGATCCTTGGTTTGCTGAGCTGGTCGATGATTGGTCGGGTAAAGGTCTAGTTCAAAATTGGCAGGGTCCTATAGGAGAGCTTGAAGCAGGAGGTCAATTTGTTCTTCTTCCTTCTTTTCCTAAATATATTGGAGTTAATGGGATGCGTCCCCTTGCTGATTCCTTACTTCCTCAGGTGATTTGCTATCATGCTTTCTTTCTTGAAGATTATGTGACTTTTATTACTTCTAGATTTGGGATTTTATTTTCTCGTAATATGTTTCCATTTTTTAAGCTCAATGTTAACTTGCCGTCTTTTCTTTTGCAGAATTCTCAAGTCAAGGTGGTTAGACCATGCTGGGTAAGTAAGATCGAGCCGTTTAATGGGATGTGGCACTTGAGTGAGAATGGAAAACCTTGCGGCCAATTTGATACAATTGTAATAGCACATAATGGTATAACTTCATGACAAAGCGGTCTTATTGATATTCTTATAAGGTAAGTGCATTTAGCTCCTTGAACATCATTTTCTCTGTAAAGGATATTAAGTTTTGAATGTGACTATAGGTCTTGAATTTTAATCAACATATTGTATTTCTTGCAGGAAAATGTGCCAATCGGCTGCTTGCAACATCTGGTTTACCACTAATTGCAAGGCAAATGAAGGTAAAAGGCTAAAAGACCTCCGCTTATTTCCACCAGAGGCAACAATACTAGAATATGTTAAGAGTTTTTGTCAATTTGAAAGTGATTAAATCTGAAACTGTTTTGTTCTTTCATGTGTGTTCCCATGCGTCTTTTGGTAGAGGCTAGAATTGAATTCTATATGGGCCGTCCTTGCAGCATTTGAGGAGCCGCTTCCTTACCTAAATGGCGAAGTTCCATTTTCTTTCGAAGGAGCTTTTGTAAAAGTCTGTCTCATGGATGGAAAATAACACCCAGAAACTCCTCTGGCATTCCAGCAGCGGTGTGCCCCACTGCTGGACCTTCCTCAGTACCACAGCTTATGGGAAAAAGAACAAGGTTCCACAGGTTGGATGTGATATATAAAGATTTCGATTACATGAATTTATAGTCACCTTGAATCACTATGTTAACACTATTTTCACAACGATATACTTGATCAGGAAAATATTCCAACGGCTACTGCTGAAACGGTGAAGGCAGGTGTGCTGGATGGTGTAGAAGCTGCTCTAGGGTTGAGGAAAGGATCACTTCCAAAACCTCCCGAGTCCAATTATGGCAAGAGAACCTAAATCTACTCTAGTGTAATTCACTAGCGATTTATTCACTGTTACTTTTTGTTATTCAGTTTAATAATCCAATAGTTAGTTTCCTTACTTTTTCTTTCATCGAGGGCTATTTTCAGGGGGTGTGGCTCTTCCAACCAATTCGCCCAGAGTTCCATGCATCTTTGATCCTTCTGGGCGGGCCGGTATCTGTGGTGATTTGCTGCTCGGATCAAATTTAGTCTGCTGCCTTAAGTGGGAAAGCAATGACCGATCATGTCAGTGTGATTCTCGTCTCTATAGCCCATAAACTTTTGATAGAATCTTTGGCTACAAATATTATATGAAGAAACCATAGGGTAGTGATCAAATTGGGATTTTATACTTAAATGCAGATTGCGAATTATTTTGAAAGAAGAGAGGGCTGAGGAGTTTTCTGTTAGTTTGCATAATGAATTCTATCCACTTCAAGGAAAAGATATCGGACAGTATCCAGGGATACTGGAGCCAGAAAAGAAAGCGGATGAGGTGGTTCAATATCCACAACTGCTTACAACCTGAGAAACAAAACAACGTTGTTAAGGATGTTCATCATCCTCAAAAAGCATACAGGAAGATACTCTTCTCTCAGACCTCTAGAGCCACAGGAGAAACAGCAGTTTGATTACTCCGTTCACAGAGCTTCTGTCTGAACCTAAGAATGGAAGTATGATTGAACGTATTTGAGTCTGATTCTTATGCTCCACAACTGGAACTACAACAGAGCCTGTTTGGTCAAATCTCAGAATGAAAAGTGGATTTCTCGTAGAGACAAACTTAAAATTTCCGAAGTCTTAGATTATATTCATCTTTTATATGTTTGTAATAATAGTGCGAGCAGAAGTAACATGGTGCAAGAGCTTTTGAAGATATCCTGATGTAAAAGAAGCAGAACATGTTACAAAGTACAAGAACCTTATGATCGATAATCTTCACTTTGCACTTACTGTCCCCTTATACTGAAAAATCACAGCTAGTTTTAGTCATTTGAGCAGCTAAACAATCGAATTTACTGAATACACGACCGTATTTAACTATATGGGTTTAACCTCAGTTACAAATACTTTCCTCACCCAGAACTAGACTGATTATATTCATTGAATTGAAATCAACTTACTGGTAGAGATGCAAACAGCAGGGAAGGTCTTACATTTGAATACCCTTCTTCATGACTGAATATTACCTTCCTTCTTCTCTTGTTTCCATCTTCATTCTAAACAGGTTGAACTACATTTGCAGGACGGCTTACTTACCGTGCATGTGTCTCTAAGTATTGAAAACCACGAGCCAAAGATGGAACCTACTTTTAATACCCTAGAGAGAAAATCCAAGATCATGTCAGCTTCCAAAAGAAACAACACACGTAAAAACCATAGAAAAATTTGGAACCATGACTAGATTGTGATTGTGACAATGTAAATGCTAATTCATGAAGATAGGAACTCCAATAAGTTTACATCTATAATTGTTGGAACTCTTTCATAAATTAGCATATCTATGAAGTAATCATAAGAAAATAATATCAACGAAGATAAGTGTAACGATCTCAATAGATCGATAAACCTTTTACAGTAAAATCAACCAAGAACAGGGGAATGGACAAAGAACGGAGTATGGGTAAAGGTGGACTCTTTATTGAACTAACCTTTTACGAGGAAGGTTTACCTCCAATAGAGAGCTCAGCTCAATAGATTCAAGAAAGAGAGTTAGTTATTAACTAACTCTTCTGTTAGTAAAACTATTAATTCTCATCAACGGTCACCATCTAATCACCCCTTTGCATCTTCATCTAATCTCAGTTGTCCAATAAACGACTGTTACAATAAGCACAGAAAGGAAATCATAAATGCAAAAGCACAGATGGAGTTACAAAACAAATATTATCAGCTATGGTAGAGATGTGATGAGAAAGGGAGATCTAGTTTCTATCATCTCGTAATCAATGAACAAAAAGAAAAGAACAATTCGAAGAGCCTTCATTTTCTTCCCTTTTTTTCTTCCTTCTTTATTTCCTTTTCCATCTTCCTTGAGGTTACCAGAGCGAAAATCCATTATCTACAGAAAAGGAATTTTATTCATAAACAAGTGCCCTTACAATGGTAAGATTGGAATTATGAATCACCTTCCATATTGTGCTGCCTTTGTAAATATATAGAATCCTAATTCAAGAAATGGAAGATACCTTTCAAAATGCCAGCTTTGGCACATCGGATCACACAAATCGCATGAAAATGGAAGTACGGATATTATGTACATATAGAGAGGTCCGTAAAATATTCGAGTATATTAATATACAAAAGTATAGAAAAGTAATGAATGACAATATGACATGCCAAAGAAAACCCCAAGTTGCTTCTACTTATACTAGCTTGCATATTTCTCCCTCAATATCCCCTTCTTTTCTTATCCCTTCTATTGCTGAATCTGGGATTGTGACGCTAAGCTGTTTGGAAATGACCCAACAATGCATTACCAACAAACAAGAAACTTTTGGTCCTTGCATGTGCAGATACTGCCAAAATGCATTACATGAATAGCAGAAATAACTTATCGAGCTAGCGACTTAGCTGTCTAAACCAAAGAGCTGATGTTTGATAATAAATTAACAAAGCATTTCAAACAGAAACCCTAACAAGTCCAACGCAACACAAAACAACCATAAGAGGAAGAAGACCAACTTATGGTTCCAAAGATATATAATAATATAGTTATCTTCTTGCTATTTTGATACTTTTCCCTATTATTGAAAAATCAAAGCAGTCTGTATGATCAAGGAGCTTTAAAGTCTAACTTGATTATATCTGCTACATCAGCATCTAAATTGTACATTTATTTATAATCAAAAGACAGATTAAGGATTAGTAAACAAGCACTCACCAGAACAGTAGGAACTCTTTCAAAATTAGCAGCCCTCAGCAGGTCATCATCAGCAATCAATACCAGCGAGGATAGCAAAAGATCCGAAATTGAGAAGCACTAATGGAGCAAAACAGTTTATGGAATCTGCTGATGGTTCGAGATGCACAAAAGAAATACCAAATATAGTTTTGAATACCCAATAACAGTGGTAAGATTGGAGTAATTGATCAGCTTTTTTATCTCATCAGCTTACTTAATTTGCATACATGTAACCGTAGGTCGAGAGTTACACCCTTTCTATTTATCATCATTATTATAATCATCTAAGCTCATTCATATTATTTTCGGAGGTCGGCTACACGGATATTAGTTTTCCAAGTTATGCAATCTTCTCACATATTATCACTTAATATCAAATTTAGTATGTCTTCATTAAGCACTTTCATCCAAGTTTTCAAAGGCCTATCATTCCGTCTTACCTACCAATCTTAACTTTGTCGATTTGGAGCCATGTTTGGTCTCCTCTACATATGACCAAATCATTTTAGATGTTTCTCCCTAACTTTATCATATATATAAGCTATACTTAGATAACTCTTAATTATTTTCATTTCTAATTCTATCATTACGTATCTTACCACACATCCATTACAACTTTTCTATTTATAGAATATTAAAATATATGCGGAAAGAGCTTACATGCATCAAGATATGTAAGATAAACAAATAGTATACGTACCCGAGCATGCGACGTACCCCCAATTTTCTCCTGCTTTAACTTGGATTCAGCCATCAACCTCCCATTTTGATCTGGAATTATAACAGAACAAATTATCTAAGATCAAGAACCAAATGATACACAGCAAATCACCAGCATCTAACTACTGGATTTATCAAGTTGCCAATTCAATCTGACACAAATCTAAATGTTCCATCGATGCAGTAGCCTCTTCATTAGGATGAGAAGCATTTCCTAAAAAGACAGAGACTTGAAATATTCTTCTTTTTTTTTTTTCCTCCTATAATTCTTTCTATGAATTGATTTGGTTATGGCCGGAAAGTCTTATGAAAGGAGCTGCTGAAAATCAAGCTATTTAGTCTCCCCGCGGTAGGAGATGATGGATTCGGAAATCACTCTACCCACTGAGTTTGTTTTAGAGCTATGGAGGATGAACCCAGAATGAATACAACTGGGATTTCTACTGAATTTTGAGTCAGTTTCCTACCTTGTACGATAGATTCTAGAGTATATGCACTAACAAAAGAGAAAACTTTGTTTGGAATAAGTAAAAATTACCTGCTGTTAACTGGAGAATTAAGAAGCCAAATATTAGGGCAGAGACCAGCTTGACTTGGGAAATTTGTAGCTACCTCAGCATTTGAATTCGATTTCCAGCTGAAACATATCAGTAATCCTGGAACAACAAAAAGCTGCACAATTTTCCATATTGCTAAGAAAATGAAACCTTTTAAGAGATAAAATTAGAATTATTCCTGTTTCTAGGCAAACACAAAAGTAGATCCCAACTTTTCTGCAACCTACTTTTTTCCGAAATTCAAACAAATATTTCCATGTTCCTGTTTGGTTGCTCAGAAAATGAAACCCTACCCGACAAGTACTCTCTCGTCTGTTTGGGTCGCACATTCCCCGCGTTATTTCGCTAAGGTGCGCGCATCTGGTACTGCTGCGCAAGGTAGGAACAGATGCCGGGGAATGAACAGGACTGTGCCCTAAACGTATTCCGGTTTCGGAAGAACCTGCTTACTTGAGCGGGACGCGCAGATGGTGTTTACGCGACCATCTTGACACCTCAATCGTGGGTACAATACGCTACGAAATACGGCGCATGATTAGGAGATGAAGCAGAACCCCTCGTGCGGACCTGCTAATCTACACAGGGATGAAGATATGCTAGAATGTGCCGGTAAAGAGCGTAGAATACGATGTTTCCGAAGGTAAAGAAATCGCCAAAATACGCCGAACAAGCAATGTAGAGAGAGAGAGTGAGAGATCGCCATTGATGAAGAAGCTCTAAGCACAACTCTATTTCAGATTTTTCAACAACTTATTACAGGGGAAATTAATATATGAATAAAAAAAACCCTAAAAATATCGAAATGCATTGGAAAAAAAAGAAAAAAAATTACACCTGTGTTGATTTCTCATCATTCCCCCTCCATAAACTTTACACAAACTAAAAATGCTGAAAACCCTAACAGAGATTAATCGAAGACTTGAACTGACGTTCACTTCATTTCCTGGTTCTCCTGGCCGGAGCTTTCTTAACCGGCGTTTTCTTAGCAGGGGAGGCCTTCTTGACGTTCTGAGCCGCCGGAGCTTTCTTTGTCTTCGCTGCCGGTTTCACCGCCGGGGCTGCTGCTTTCTTTCCAGGTGTTGATCTCGTCGATGTTCTCGCTACCTTAGCAGGCTTAGCAAGAGGCTTTCTTGCAGTAGGTGCCTTTCTCTTTGGCTTCACTGTTGCTGCTGCAGATGCGGTTGTTCCTGCCGCTTTCGGCTTAGCTACGGCCTTAGGCTTAGGCTTAGGCTTAGCTACGGGTTTAGCTTTAGGAGCTGGCTTAGCTTTAACCGGAGTCTTTGCCTTAGGCTTAGGCTTAGGCTTCGCAACAAGCTTGGCTACAGTCTTCACCTTCGGCTTTGGTTTAGCTGCTGCCGCTGCTTTTGTCTTTTTCGCAGCTGGCTTCGATTTTGCCACAGTCGGCTTCTTCGCCTGCGCAGCTGCTTTAACCGGAGCTGAACGAGTAGCAGGTAGCTTGTAGGAGTTCTTCACCTTGACAAGTTTACCAGCAACTACAAGCTTTTTCAAATGGAAGAGCAAAAGCTTCCTGAAATTCGTAGGCAACTGCTTGTGCTTATCCTCGCTAAACTTCGTAATCGCATACTGACTTGAACCGGTCTTCTCCTTGAGAGTAACAATCGCATCGCTAATCATCTTCAAAATTCACAACAAAAACGAAAATTCAGCCAGATCCGATGTACGAAATGAAAATTTAGAGTTTCCAGAGCTAAATCGAGACAGTACCTCGTAGAAAGGAGGGTGAGTAGGTGGAGTTCTAGGCTTCTTCGGTGCCGGGGTCTTCTTCTCCTTAGGCTCTTTAGGCGCACGAGTTTTTTTCGGCTGTTCTTCTTCAATCGGTTCCGGCTGAATCACCACCGCATCGATGGTCAGAACTTCGTCGGCGGGTATTGGACCATCAGCTGATGCCATTGAATCAATTTCGCTATTAGCTCAGTGAGTCGACTCGGAGGATTTTTTATGCAGAGAGTGAGATGTGTTTAGAGGTAAGGGAAACGACGGTTGCGGGCGGTTTTTATAATTCAGGCAGAACAAATACTGCACTCTGATTGGTTGAAACCCGCTGCACACGGATCGACATGCTTTCCCAAGTTTAAATATCAACCGTTGGATTGACAACTCATGAACGGTAAGGAATGGGAGTTTGGATAAGGGCCTGATGGAGATGGGGAGTGATTAGAGGTTGAAATGTAGTCCTTAGTTGTGTTTTTCACTTGAATTGCAACAAGCATAACCTGAGATCTAGTTAATGGATTTTAGTGAAATTTTGATGGATTTGTAGGTTAGGACCTAAGCTTTCTAATGAATATTTGTTTGTATTGTTTGGTTGAGGGGGTTGAGAGAAACCTCGATCGGAAGCAATACTGGTCGAAATTAGGGTTTCGAGCGAGTTCTTCAAGCTCGAGATGCATTTTGAGATAATGCCTTGAATCAAAATCTCTTTTTTTGCTCTTCCATTGTTCTAGTGTTGTTTAGGGTTCAATTGGTCCAAGAATATCAGAATTTTGATACAAAATCAGTACCGAAATATTGAGTTAAATGTTGATGGAATTGAACAAATGTTAATAGTAAACTAACTTTGATGTGTTTCATATATCTTTCGTTCCTTTTCCCCTTGATTCATTTTGGGGATATGTTATTTTTTTAGGTGAAGGGATCTTTGGTGAGGTTAACATGTTTTTGTGGCTCGGTATATAGCTTTAAAGTTTCGGAAAAAAAAATTCAACTTCATAAAAAGATTGAATATAGTTAAGATTTTTATATAATTTTCCCGATAAATAAAATTGCTTTGCAAATACTTTGGAATCAAGATGTGATTTTCATTCTTCCACCATTTTAGTTGTTGTTTAGGTATGGCTTGGTCCTACAATGACAGATTTTCAAAACAAAAATGAAAGTTAACATATCACAAAGATGTGTTTTAACCTTAAACTTAAAGTAAGCGATGCATATTTGATATTTGGACCAAGACAACCTTTGACACTGAACTTGAAGGAAGTGATGCATATGTTTTACTGATGTAAATCCCTTCAAGGAAAACTGTTAAATCCTCCATGAACATCATGTGAAATTTATTCAATTGACTCAAACTTAACTTCAATTAAGAGTATGCTCAAAATCAAGCATCCTGGTCTCAATTCTAAACATAATGGTATCAGAACTCAAAAACAAGAAAGTTGTCTATCTAGTACGAGCATGTGCTCTATAATAACGTGAGCAACATGTACATGGTAAGGATGCGTTGTACATACTAGAGTGTATTTATTGTTTGTGAAACATATGTTTTTTGTTCGCTATCACTATGTTGCCAGCTTGCCATTAAGGGTATATGGCTAGTAATTATGATTTTGATTGGCTTTCTAATTACATAGCGCCTAATAAATGGTAAATCCAATGTCTTATCCTAACTCACACTCCCTATTGATCTTCACTATCATTACCAAATAGCCAAAAACCTTCATCGGACAACCGTTACAGCCATCGACAACAGATAATAGAAGGTAAAAACCAACTTCTCACACCGTTGGAAGAGTATGAATGTGATATGAAGCAGAATACAAATGAAGAATCTAAAAAGTAATGAAATGCTCTTGATCTCTAAAAACAAAAAGGTAGTACATATGGTAGTAGATATTTCATAGTATATCAGCAGGCTGTATGAAGTACTTGAGACTCTGTCTCAAACTCAAACTCCTTAGATTAGAGTACATGTCACTAGGAATTTCACAGCCCATATTATACAGATCATATACAGTAACTATAAGAGAAAGAAAACAGAGTAAAAGACCCATTAAATCACAAAGAATTGGAAAAAAAATGTAGAAAAAAGAAAGAACACCCTCTATATAAATCAGCAAACCCAAAAGCTGGTTTATGTTTTTCTTCTTTATGTGCCTCTCTGTTGATCCTTCATTCAAGGCAATTTTTGGAAACACAAGAATGTTAAAGAACCCCTTTTTTTTTGTTGGAATTATCGACCTTTCGGATTGGCAATCTGCGAGAAAATCTCGGTGCTGTTATTAACATCAGTAGATTCGTTGATTAGATCGACTTCACTTCCAAGGCTAAGATTGCTATAGTGCATTGCAATGTTCTGGTTTCTTTGAGTAACATATTCGTCATGTCGTAAAGAAGAATGTCTTGAGCCGGAACCGTCTTCTACATTTTCCTGCAATTGAAGAGCAAATTCAAGGGTCCATAACATGTCACCCATCGAAGGACGCTCGGCTCCATGATCATCCAAGCACTTCTCGGCTGCATCTGCGAACTTCTTCAAGCATTCTGGATCAATCTTATCCTTGATATGAGGGTCAATGATGTCTTCAAGAAACCCTTTCTTTTTGCAATGCAATGCCCAATCTGCAAGACTGACTTGTTCTTTCGGAAGACTCGGGTTTAGAGCTGGCCTTCCGCATAAAACCTCAAAAAGCACAACCCCAAATGAGTAAACATCAGATTTTTCAGTCAACTGTTGTCTCTTGAAGTACTCGGGATCTAAGTACCCGAAGCTGCCCTTAACCACCGTGCTGACATGGCCATTAGCCACGTTCGGGCCAGTTTTTGAGAGCCCAAAATCCGAAACTTTAGCAACCCAATTGTCATCTAAGAGAATATTGGTTGTTTTGACATCTCTATGGATAATAGTATATTGTGCTCCTGTGTGAAGATAATGAAGTCCTCTTGCAGCTCCGATGCAAATCTCGAGCCTCTGTTTCCACGACAAACATGGTTCGTTAGACTTGTAAATATGCTCCCGGAGGGTCCCACGTCCCATGTAGTCATAAACCAAACACATCTCATTGTCTTCATCGCAAAAGCCGATAAGTGAGACCAAATGTTTGTGTCTAAGCTTAGACAACAAATCGATTTCTGTAAGGAATTCATGAACTCCTTGCTCGGAAGACGGATTCGATCTCTTAATGGCTACTTTCACCCCTCCATCAATAACTCCCTTATAGACCTTCCCAAATCCTCCAACACCAATCACTTTAGACTTATCGAAATGCTTCGTAGCTTGTACAATCTCGGATAGAGAGAAATGCCGAGCCAGACCCTGAGCCAACGCGGTAGCTGTGCTTCGGCCTGAATTCGTTGATTTCCCACCGCTCGAATGTGAGTTTCCGTAGAGTGGTAACCAGCTAGAAGTGTGTGAATCTGTTCCGGCCACTCTCCTCTTTCTATGATAGACGGCGACAATGCATACCGCTGCCACTACGAAAGCGGCAGCTCCGCCAGATACTCCGCCAATGACTTGCTTCGTGTAGTTCGTTTTCGGTTTCGCAAAGGTCTTAGGAGCTTGAGAATCAACCTTGACTTGAAAATCCGAGGGAGTAGGGTTTGGTCCAGCCAAGTTATCACCAGAAGCAAGCTTGAAAACCTCAACCCCATTCAGCAATGCATCCATGAACTCCGGCTTCGTCTCGGTTGATGGATGCAATGCGAGCCAAAGTTGCTCCTCGCCGGGCCCATCACCAACAAATATTGCGTAATCTTGATATGTCGGGATCCCTTGCCCTCCTGTCCATCCGATGACATCTGCAGTTTCCACAGCCGTCTGATTATTGATGTAGATGCTAAAAACAATCTGATTGGCCTTGGTCAAGAAGTAATCACAAAAATGTAACCTCACTATGTAAGTGAAATTCGCATCGACTTGTTGAAACACCCATGTGAGATTGTAGCCCAGGTTAACATTCTTGTCATTTCCCATTGACCTCGAAGTGCTATAAACATCAACAGGAGCAGCATATTGAGGAAGATCTTTGTACTCAATTTTAACCTTCGGATCGGCCTTATTTGTAACCCCAGATCCAGCTCCGTAAATATAAGGCAAGTCATCATACCATGTTCGGGCAAGACCGGAATCGTTTGTGGGTGGAATATACTGTCCCCCTACATTCAATCTAAACATGGTTTGTAAACTTGAACTTCCGGCATCAATTGCTTCATCCGGTCTTCCAACCATTGGGGCATTTGAGAAAAGATCGGGAATAGGAATCAACTCAATGCCATTGACGAAAGCAAATCCTACATCGGGCTTGAATGTGAGACTCAAGGAATCTGAATCGGAAGGTGCTAATGAGAATTCTCTAGCAATGTAGGATTGTGTTAAGGCTTGACAAGTGAGTTGTGCACTAAAGTTTTTCATTAGGGTTAGCTTATTATCTAGAGTAACTGAGAAATAAGCCTCTGCCGCATTATGCGCACCATACACCGAAGGGTAAAAATGGAGTCTAAGCCAATAACGTTTTTGCGGTTCTATGGGTAATTTGTATGTAGCTTCTGATGTGAAGATTCTAGAATCCATGTATGGGACTTGAGAGCTTAAAGAAGGGTCCTGGAATTGAGCTCTGACCAATAGCGAATTGCTCGAAGAGACATATTTTTTGTCCGGCCCCCATTTTCGCCCGTCTTGATCCGCGTTTTCATCTTCCGAGCCACAACCAAGCAACAATGGCTTTGATTCATTTTCTTTTGCTGCTCCTGAAGTTTCAAGCACATGCAAGAGCAAAAGCACCCCAACAATGGAAAACAAAACACGGGCTTTGACATCATACATGGTCGTTTCCGTTCGGCGTACAGGAAAACGAGGGAAAACGGTGAAGAAAAGTGAAAGGAAACAAACAAAGCTTTCCTGCACGCCTAGAAAAGAAGAAAATTACTGGGGTTTTCTTTTAGTTTCTTCTCTTCTTCCTCAATACTCCTACGGGTGTTCTATGATAATGAAGCTAAAATGGCCCTGAAATCACCCTTGCAGGAGTCATGTATGGAAATTTTTTTGCAGCCTTACCTGGAGTAAAGGAAGGGACCCAAAACCAGGTAAGAAGAGAGGAGGTGAAATTTTATTTTCTTTTGTATTAAAAGGAGGTCTGTTTTCATTGAATATATTTTTTTTTTACGCTTATTTTTTTATTTTTGTTGGTCTGTTTTGGGGTTTTTCCCAATTTTGGGGGTTGGAATCATGAAAGAAGTTAGTTGGAAACCCATGATTGAGAGTGAGAATCGAAGGTTGTAAGAGGTTTTTGATTGGTTACAATTTATACAAAGCTTTGCATGTTTTCTATTACAAGTAATAACAATAAGAGGCTAAATTTAGGTTAAGATTTATTAGAGCTTTTGATCATGGTTTGTTTGAGGTTGTTTGATTAATACTTAGTTTGTTGTTTTTTCTTTTCTAGAAGGGTGTTTAGAGCCAACCAAACGATACCATTTGCTTGCTTTAGAATGAGTATGAAAATTAGGACTTCAATTCTTAAACCATATGATAATTAGTGCTAACACAATCGAAACTTTGCGAAACTAGTATTAATCCATAATTTCAATTTTCTTTGTTAACTTTTTACGGATTATCCCTATTCGGTTAAAAATCGATCCGTTTGCTCAAATCATACTTGACTTGACCTACTAAAATAGCAAGAGAGTTTTTATATTCTGAATTTAAGCCCTTAATTTTTTATTTGCTTCAACTTTTTTTTCACATCTTTTAGTTTTAAGTATCGTACGATAATTATTTGCAAAATTATTAGAATTTATATATAAAATCTTAATACTTTTATACTAAAATATTAATTTTTGAAAAGTTGAGGGCAGCCCTTCTCATCAAATGTATTGGTCAAGTGTGTATTAGGCCTGATAGCATGCATAGATTCTTTTGAGTTTACTTTGAAGTTTGATAATAGTTCACACGTTTGTTCTTTTATCATACTTTTTTTTAGTCAAATTGTGTCTTATGCTTGTTAAACACTTCATAATTTCTATTACATACGTGCATCAGTTAATTATCATAATTCAGTTGTCTTAAAAAAAAAAAGAGTTTGTGTTTGATATTAACAATTAAGGTGGTCATATGATTTGAATTTAAGTACGACTTACCATTAATCCGAAAAACTTAACCTAATGATAATTAACTAAACAATGTACGTCAAGCATGTCAAACATTAACAATATATTCAAGTAGAGTGAATAGCTGGCACATTTGTAAGTGAATATGATTTTGTTTTAGTATGCACGTGATTGTCGAAGTACTTCAGCAATCGTTCGAGTTTATAGCTCGTTTTTGGGTTAATCGGGAGATGTGGGAGCTTGAGCATTATCATACTTAGCTTTCAAGTTTGAGGAACTAGGGTTTGGGTTTGGACCAGCCAACGTATCATTAGAAAGAAATCACAAAAATGGGAACCTCACAATGTACATGAAATTTGGATCAACTTCATTAAACACCCATGTAAGATTGTAACTTTCGTTCACATTATTGTCATTAGCCATTGATCTGGCAGTGCTATAAACATCCACCAGGGCTTAATATTGAGTTAGATCTTCTTTGTATTCACTTTTAAACTTTGGGTCGGTCTTAAATAGGACTTCGGATTGAAACTCAAATTTTGAATTGTAAAAATGGGAAAAGGTTCCATTAGGCCGTGCCTGGTAGGATGCATAGGTTCTTCGAGTTTACCTTAAAAAAACTGATAATAGTTCACACGTTTGTTCTTCTATCAAACTCTTCTAGTTAAATTGGGTCTTATGCTTGTTGAACATTTCATAATTTCTTCTATATATGCATATGTTGTCGGAAACTTGTTAGAAGAATTGAAGCTTGATGTAGATACCAAAGACGAAGATGGTAAGCACTTTACACACACTTTGTTTTCATAGTGATAAAACTTGACTTTCCTTATATCTGTTAATGATTTATAGGTGACACTCCACTTATTCATGCTGCACGAAAAGGTCAGACCGAAACAGCCAAATACCTTCTTGAGAATGGTGCTAATAGCGACTTAGACAGCTCTCCATCAATCAGCCAGAAATGGTATGCTTTTTATTGGGATTGTTCTTTCTTTTACATGTAAATGCTTTTTGAACGTTTGAGCAGCCGCTTACTTGCTTATGAAATGAAGCTCATGGCTAATCTTAGTACAATATGTGGGTATGTGCATGATATGGTCACAAAATAGTGGGATAATATATTCATTTCTGTTAAATTCAGGTGATATCGAACTGCTAAATTTTATACTCTTGAAAAATGTCGATGTTAATTCTCAATGTGATGTTGGGACCCCTTTGATTTGGGCTGCTGGCCATGCCCAACCAGAGGCTGTAAAAATTCTCTTAGAACATCATGCTAATGTAAGCTAATGCCTTTTTTCATTTTATTTGTTCATTCATATTTTAATAGTACCTCTGTTGGTGAAAATGCTTACCTTCTCATGGTTTCTTCATTGCTGGGAGAACTTATAAAATGTTAATACTGTCTTGCAGCCTAATGCTGAAACTGATGATGATATAACCTCACTTTTATCAGCTGTGGCTGCTGGTTCACTGGCTTGCTTAGACTTGTTAATTAAGGTCATCTATCTTCCCTTATGTTAAATCTTTTACTATATACAGTTGAGTCTTTATGACAATGTTCTCCATCAATATTCTGAAATCATTGAAGCAGAAACAAATGGAAACATGGAATTCATGTTATTTAATTATCCCCTTCGTTGAAAACTTCATAAAATTTACTCTAATCTAACAAACAGGCTGGTGCTAAAGTAAACATTAGTGCTGGTGGAGCAACCCCTCTACACATTGCTGCTGATAATGGGAATCCAGAAATTCTAAACCTTTTGTTAGGAGCTGGTGCTGATCCCAATATCACAGATGAGGTGAGACTCAGATGTTGTTGTTTGTGTGTGTGTGTGTGTGCGCACGCACGCGCATGTGTGCCAAGGTGAGACTCTTTGGTTAAGTACTTAAGTGAGATATTCTTGCACATTGTAAGCGGTTTACTTTCATGCGACTGTTTATGTTCTCTTTGCATTGCAGGATGGGTTGAAGCCGATTCAGGTTGCTGCTTTAAGAGGTAATAGAGGAGCTGTTGAGATTCTCTTTCCCTTAACTTCACCAGTTCAAGATATACCCAAGAGAGGCTTGGTGAAAGTATCTGTATTCTAGTTTTCTGAATTGCAGAAAGCCATTATAATTTCTCCATTCTTCATCCTTTCTCAAATTGAGTGGAACTTAACCAAAATGTGTTTAGTTCTTCCAAAATTCATCGGATTTTCAGAGATGGCAATAGCAGATTTGCTATCACAATTTATGACAGTAGAGACAGATTAGTCAAACCCCAAATCAGCAAGTATTTTCCTGAGCCATACAGCATGATTGGAAGCCAAAACTGCTGCTACATATTCAGCCTTAGCAGAGGATTAAGCAACTATTCTTTGCTTCTTAGAATTCCAATAGAATATCCTAGATCCTAGGGAGAAACAGAAGCCACTCGTGCTTTTTGAATCATTAATGGACCCTGCCCAATCACTGTCCACACAAGCTTCCAAGATCAACTCTCCTCCTTCATACAAAATCCCATAGTTGAGAGTGCTTTTTAGGTATCTCAACACTCTCTTTACAGCTCCCATATGGACTTGAGAAGGGTTGTTCATAAATCTGGATAGGATGCTAACAGAATATATAATATCTGGTCTGGTGGCAGTGAGGTACATCAAGCCTCCAATTAGGCTTCTATACACGGTTTCCTCTACCCTTGTTGATCCATCCTCTTTCCTTAGTTTTTCATTTGTTATCATAGGGGTAGAAACAGGATTGCTCAAATCCATTTGAAATTTCTTAACTAAGGACCTTGCATACTTCTCCTGATATATGAATATACTCCTAGGCCCTTGAAATACTTCTATTCCCAAAAAAAAGTTCATAAGCCCCAGATCACTCATTTCAAATTCAGACATCATTTCCTTCTTGATTTTTTCTATCATACTATGATTATTTCCAGTAACAAGCATATCATCAACATAGAGTGAAATTATAAGAGATAAATCACCTGAATGCTTAATGTATAGGGTTGGATCACTCTCACTTCTCTTAAATTCTGAATTGCACAAATGCAAATCAATTCTGCTGTATCAGGTTCTAGGGGCTTGCTTCAGTCCATACAAGGCTTTCTTCAATCTATAGACCTTGGATTCTTGGTTCTTGATTTCAAACCCTTCCGGTTGATCCACATAGACCTCTTCCTCCAGAATTCCATTTAGAAATACTGACTTCACATCTAGTTGGTGAATTGACCAGTTTTTTCTAGCAGCCAAGGCTACGAGCAGCCTAATTGTATCCAATCTTGCTACTGGGGCAAATGTATCAGTATAATCTACCTCATATTGTTGAGCATACCCCTTCACAACTAATCGAGCTTTGAACTTGTTAATTGAGCTGTCAGCATTAAGTTTGAGTTTGAAAATCCACTTTAGACCAATGATTTTCTTCCCTTCAGGTTTGTCCACAAAAATCCAAGTCTTGTTCTTCTTAATCATTTCTAGTTCATCGACCATGGCTTTCTTCCATCTATCATCAATTTGTGCTTCATAGAAGCAGGTTGGCTCAGAGAGTGCCACTGCATACCTTTGATAGATATCTCCCAAATCTCTGAATCTTTAATTCACTGGTTCATCATCAGAGTCTTCATCATGCTCCAAATCAAAAGTCAAATTCTGATCTTCTTCAGGAGATTCAAGCAACTTCTCTTGATTTTCTTCTCCATCCCATTCAAAGACCTCTTGCTCATCTATCACAACATCTTTACATACATAGACTTTCTTCAAATTAGGACTAACTACTCTATAGGCCTTTGATGTCAAGCTATAGCCTATGAATATGCCTTTTTCTGCCTTCATACAGAGTTAATCTCTCATCTCTTCTGGAATATGGATGAAGCAGGGAGAACCAAAGACTTTGAGGTGAGTTACAGAAGGCTTAACTTTGGTCCAAGCTTCATGGGGAGTCTTGCCATCCACATCTTTTGTTGGCAAGAAATTTAGCAAATATACTTCTGTGCTTCCTGCCTCTGCCCATAACTTTCTTGGCACCTTTTTTTCAGCCATCATGCTTCTCACCATCTCCATAATAGTTATGTTTTTCCGTTCAGACACACCATTCTGTTGAGGAGTGTAACACACAGTGAGCTGGTGCTTAATCCCATGCTCTTCAAGATAAGCGTTGAACTGTGTGGAGGTATACACTCCTCCATTGTCTGATCTGAAGGTTTTAATCCGCCTTCCACTTTCTGTTTCTACCATACTTTTATACTTCACAAACATACTGAAGGCTTCAGATTTTTCCTTTATGAAATAGATTGAGCAGTATCTAAAGAAGTCATCTAAAAAAGTGATGAAGTACTTGCTTCCATTTAGAGATAACTCTCTCATAGGGCCGTATACATCCGAGTGGACCGAGTCAAGCCTCTCTTCAGCTCTATAGGCTTGATTCTTGGGAAATGCTTTTCTCTTCAACTTTCCCATCTGGCAATTTTCACAGATCTGTGGTTGAGGCTTAACTTGAGGCAAACCTTCAACCATACCTTCTGAGCTTAACCTCTCTATTGCTTTGAGGTCAAAGTGACCAAACCTTTTATGCCAAATCCAAGCTTCTTCTTCCTTGCAACTTAAAGCTTGATGTCTCCATTTCACAGAGAAACGGTTGTGATTAACAGGAACTTGAGCCACTTACTTCCTCTTTGAATCCAGAATGATACAATGTTTGTCTTCAAACAATACAGAGTATCCATTATTTATAAGTTGTCCAACATTCAGAAGATTATGTTACAAGCTAGGAACTAGAAGCACATTCGAGATGAGCCTCATCCCTTTTCTAGTTTTGACAGTAACTGTCCCTTTTCCTCTAGCCCTTACAACTTCCCCGTTTCCAACTATGACATTAGTTGAAAAACTTATGTCTATATCTTTAAATAGACCTTCATCATAAATCATATGGTTGGTACAACCACTATCAATCAGCCACTCATCACTAGTCTTGAGTTTGACAAACTCAGTAGCCATGAAGAGGTGCTCTTCATTTTTGGCTTCAGCTGCATTGACTTGTTAAGGTTGCTCAGGTCCTTTGTCTCTCTTCTTCTTGAAGCAATTCTTCTCAATATAGCCAAACAACTTACAATAGTAGCACTTAGGCTTCCCTTTCCATCGATATGTTTTCTCACCATGGAACTTTAACTTGCAAATAGAGCAACCATTTTTCTTTTTGTTTTCAGAACTGCTTGAGCTATGAGGGGCACTACTTCGATAATTCTCCCAAGGTTTTCCCTTGTGCTCCATTTGGAATGCACCTTCAACATCCTCCTCTTTCTTTTTTGCATGTCTTGATTCATTAGCCTCCAATGAACCAGTGAGTTCTGTCATGGTTAAGGAGCCAATATCCTTGCTTTCCTCTATTGCATCAATCTTGGAGTCAAACTTGGAGTCAAACTTGGAAGTAACACTTATAAGCATATTTTCAACTATCATCTTTTCTGTAACATTCTCTCCAAGAGTCTTCATTTGATTAGAGACCTCCATCATCCTCCCAGCATAGTCCTTAATGGACTCATATTCCTTCATTTTTAACCTCTTAAAATCTCTTTTGAGGTTTAACAATCTGATGTTCCTCACCCTCTCACTCCCTTGGAAATCCTTCTGCAAGGCATCCCATGCATTTTGGCTGAATTTATGCTAATGATCCGAGTGAATAGCTTATCATCAATCCCTGATTGAATGATGGCCAAAGCTCTATAATTATTCTATTTTTCTATCTTCTGCTGCTTGATCTGCTCCAGTGTATAATCCACTTCCTCTGATGGTGGTTTATAACTAGTCTCCACTGATTCCCAAAGGCCATGAGCATGAAGATACGTGGTCATCTTTGCAGACCAACACTAATATCCATCACCACTAAATACTGAAGGTGAAAGTAAGTTAACACATTGATTAGGAGCCATCTCTCTTCTTCAACTTGCTTTAGGTTTTTTTTTGGAAAAAACGGATGAGAGGTAAGGTTTTGTTCAACGGTTTTTTTCGATCTTAAATGTGCTCTGATACCATGTTAGAATTAAAAGGACAAACACATAAAATGTTTCACCTTAAGAACTTCAAGAAGTGCAAACCCAAAAAAAACAGAGAATAGAAAACAGAGGAGTTCTATAAAACTTCAGCAGATTTTCAATTGATCTAAACTTGAATAAATACCAACATACATTCATAAACAAAGTACAACACTAGTGCACCATTAACAGGCTACACAAAAACGTGAAGAACACTTATACTCAACAAGAGCAATGACACTTACAATCAAAAACATAAAAGGACCAAAAAACAGAAAAGAAACTGAAATTTTACAACCACTTCATTGATAGTGAACAAAAAATAGCCAAAACTTGAACCACCTTCAATCTAACTTCGCACAAAACTCCTTCAGCAAGCCAATTCAAACTTGATCCAAGGCAAATTAGGAGAAATCAGATAAGCCAAGATCAGAAATTAACTCAAACTACTAATGTAACAGTAAAACTGAATTGGAGTTCAAACTTGACTTCCAGATAACCAAATCAGATGAGACTTGATCCCACAAGTTTGTAATGATCTAGGCTTGCTTTTAAAAGAGAAGTCAATGCAGAAAAATGATCCAAACAAAAAGTCAACTGTTTTTGGATCATCCATCATTTGAGCAATTGAATCATGTCTTCAAACATTCTAGAATCCGCTAGAAGTATCCATTTGGAATCCCAAATCCGAAAGCATGATGACATGTAGGATAGATACAAAGAGTGTTTCTCTATGCTTCACGGCCTATTGTCATGGAATCTAGAGTATCCAAGTCAGCTTGTACAAAAACGACGGAGAGGGGGCGTGTTAGATTACAACCTGAAGGCATTTACTAGCTCTTTATTTTTCTGGATCAAGTTGCACGCCCTCGTAAAATGAATTGGCTGCTTCCTAGAACCTCTGCAATAAATTTAAGAAACCTGATTAGAGAAAATATCATATTTTTACTGTTTCATAAGACCAAATGAATCATAATAGCGTTTCAAAGAGAGCTTGCCTCCAATAAGCGTAAGGCAGCACCTTCCCGATAACAAGCTTTGGGCCAATTCGGTTTTAGTGCTCTGCACGTCTTTGCATCTTCCAAGGATTGCTCGCTTTGGCCTAAAAGAAGGTGACACAGGCTTCGATTGGAATAAAATGTAGCGTCACTAGGGTCCAGATTGATTGCCTGGAATGAATCAAAAAATAAATCCATACACTTGTTAAATTATAGTTAACAGTAATCAAGACACAGAATGGATGAAGGAAGTACTCGTGTATACGCATCAATAGCCTTATGATAATCCTTTCTGTTGAAAGCTTCGGTTCCTCTTGACTTTTCTTCGGCAACTTTCTTCTTTGCTTCGGGTGTTACCTCAGTAATTGCCAAATCTTTAACAAATTATCGGATACTTAATCAGCTTCCATTATAATTTATAGGCGTCCCATTGTAACATACCAGATGATATAGTATAAAAAATATTATAAACTCAAAGTTGAAGAAGGCCATCAAGAAACGCACCTCAGGGAAGTCTAGCTTTAGCGTATCTACATCCTTCTCATTTGTCTCTTCCATCTACATGACTCAGACCCAAAAAAGAAATTAAGGATAATAGCTCGACCATGAGACCAATATGCTAAGCAGCACTCTCTCCTTTTGGGATGTGGAAAACAATTATAAGAGGAGGCAAGTTTTCAGAGTTCCTACCATCCCTTCACACGAAAAGAAATTGAGAGTTTACCTGTTTGCTTTCTTCGGGCTGATAAAGATCGAGAATTCCCTCAACATAAGTCACACGTTCGAGCACTTCAGAACCAAGATTGATGTAATGAGCAATTGCATCAAGGAGGAGTGTTTGAAGACATGATTCAATTGCTCAAATGATGGATGATCCAAAAATAGTTGACTTTTTGTTTGGATCATTTTTCTGCGTTGACTTCTCTTCTAGAAGCAAGCCTAGATCATTACAAACTTGTGGGATCGAGTCTCATCTGATTTGGTTCTCTGGAAGTCAAGTTTGAACTCCAATTCGATTTTACTATTCCATTAGTAGTTTGAGTTAATTTCTGATCGTGGTTGATCCAATTCCTCCTAATTTGCCTTGGATCAAGTTTGAATTGATGTTAGCTTGGTGAAGGAGCTTTGTGCGAAGTTAGATTAAAGGTGGTTCAAGTTATGGCTATTTTTTGTTTACTGTCAGTGAAGTGGTTGTAGAATTTCAGTTTCTTTTCTGTTTTTTGGTCCTTTTTTGTTTTTAATTATAAATGTCATTGCTCTTGTTGAATGTAAGTGTTCTTCACGTTTTTGTGTAGCCTGTTAATGGTGCACTGGTGTTGTACTTTGTTTATGAATGTATGTTGGTATTTATTCAAGTTTAGATCAATGAAAATCTGCTGAAGTTTTATAAAACTCCTATGTTTTATATTCTCTATTTTTTTTCTAGGTTTGCTGCTCTTGAATTTCTTAAGTAGAAACACTTTATGTATTTGTCATTTTAATTCTAACATAGAATAGCTTGTGATACCAAATTCTGTGCTCTCGTTCTTATTACTTGTCCGGATTTTCATTGCAGGGAAGCAGTTGAATCGGGGAGAAAGTTTCACAGAAAAGACGAGAAGAAATCTTAAATTTTGACAATTTATTTTTTTGGGACACTTGTGGAAGGGGTTTAGAAGAACCAAAGATATTCAATGCTTGTGACTTGTGAGAACTATGTTTAGCTTCAAATTTTACCGGTTCGGTCCGTTGCTCGGAATTCGATTATGATTTGCCATTCATTTGGATAAATGATCGAAGCTAGATTTGACCTGCAAAAACCATCTAAACTCTAAAGTATAGTTTCTTGGATTAGTTTTCAGAGTAACGGCATTTCATATTTCAGTGGTGATATTAAAGTGAAAATTTTGAGAAAAATGTTATTTTTTAATTAATTATGAGGTAACTAAAATGTTGTTTCGAAGCTTAGTCAACTGAACTGTAACGGTTCAAACCGACCCGGTCCTTAAACGCGGCTATTTAACTGTCATCGGTCTCCGCGCGTTTGATTGCTTCCGCCTGCAGCTGGCAAGGTAACGACCAGAGAGAGAGAGAGAATCAAAGTTCATTTTGAAATCGACGGATGAACTTTACAGGCAAAAAGCAAAACTTGAATTGAAGAAACCAGTTTACAGAAAACCCAAACCCACAAATTAGTCCTCGGGATTTAGGGTCTCTCTTAAATCTTCAACGATGTCTTCGCTAAAGTCACCTGCCGGCTACGGCACCGCTTCCTCCTTCGCCGCCGGGGAAACCTCCAGCACAGCCGCAAACGCCTCCAATTTCACTTTCATAGACCGCGCGAGGAACACTACGCAATCATTAATGGCTACTAGCCGTCCATGGCGCGAACTCTTCGATCTCTCTTCATTCTCCCTCCCTCTCGGCTACTCCGACGCCATGGCTAGGGTTCGAAGAAATGTGAGCTACTTTCGTGTCAACTACGCTATGGTAATTCTCTTCATCCTCTTCTTGAGTCTACTCTGGCATCCGATTTCAATGATTACTTTCTTGGTCATCTTCGTCGCATGGTTCTTCCTCTACTTCTCTCGCGAACAACCGATTGTGGTATTTTATCGAACAATTGATGATCGCCTTGTGTTAGGGTTCTTAGCCTTGGTTACTATAATCGCGCTTGTTTTCACTAGCGTAGGGTTTAATGTGCTAATCTCGTTGATAATTGGCGTGGTTGTGGTGGGATTGCATGGAGCATTTAGGGTTACAGAGGATCATTTTCTTGATGAGGATAGTGCTGTTGAAGGTGGATTGCTTTCTGTTGTTGGGGGTCAGCCCTTAAAGACTTATACTCCAATTTGATTAGCTTCGTCTGGAAAAAAAGATGGAATTTCAAGCTCAGTTTCAGAATTTTGATTTGAAATTTGGCAATTTCACAACTTGTATTTACTTTTTTTCTCATGTAGTCTTTTGATTGGATGATCATCTAGTCGGGAATTCGTCGTCAAAGTTGCAAAAAATCGAAAGTGAATCAAAGATCGAAAATGCAAGGAAGGGTTTTGCTAACCAGGAAGAAAACGAATACGATGATAGAACGTGTTTCATACTGTAATTTACCGATTAGATGATGATGGTGATTTAACAATTGGATGTTCAATTGTTTCCTTGTGCATTTTTAGTGAACTACAAAATGATACGATGTTTATTGTGTTTCAGGTAGTCTGTGAGCACTTTGGTTTGATGCATCTGAATTCTTTTTGTTTCTATGGTCACCCATTCAGTTTATTCTAAATGAATTTCGATTACGTTTCGATTCAATGGTTTGTTCTTTATGGTTTCTGGAAACATGTAAGAGAAGAGAGAGGACAGGTTGATGATAAAATGATCGATGAATTCATCCTGGAATCACACAAAAGGTGAAACATGAGTTTTGATACATTGTTATATTATTATCTAAACATGTATACTATGAAGAAGAGTAAAGAGAAGGAAAAGATGTATTTTTAAGTCATGTAATATGAGCTCTCTCAAGGGGTGTTCGGAGTTTTTCGACAGTACGAGAGGACCATCACAAAGTTCTTAGCTGAAGAACCAACAGATGCCGGTGCCCATGTTGCTTTCTTTCCCATTGAAGCAGCTCGAGACCACTCATCAACCAAGTTTTCGAGTTGCAAAGTTGGACCCACCGGCCGACCCTGGCACCTTATCTCCACCTATTAACATCATTACCAAAACACCAAACAACAGTTAATAAGAAGGAAGAAAAGAAAAAACTATGCGAAGCAAAGGGGAAGAAGTTACCTCAGCTTCACTCATAAGATCGAGTTTCTTAACAAGGTACTTTTGGATACACAAGACGGGCATTTTTCTATCCCTGTGAAAGATGAATAAACTCAAGATGCATACAAGTTTCTGGTATAATGTAAGAAAAACCGAACTGCATGGCTAAACCTTACAGAAATCAATCTAACCAGAGGAACTCACTTGATTCTTAAGTAACACGACGATATCTGGGGCAAGGAAACATCTCCTTTCCTGAAACATTTACGTTATAAAAATAAGTAATATATATTAAAAAAAACACAAACCAAGCTCTCTAATGCATGAAAGCACATTTACCTATCTTCAGAAGCGACTAATGAGAACCAAATAGGATTACTAAACCTGCCATGCTTAGCATCATTGATTTTGGGCCCCTTTTTACAACCAGCTCCTCGCAACCTTTTACGTTTCCCCAGTCCAAGAACTGAGGCTGTTCCATTAATGTTTCTATTATTCTCAATCTCCTTATTTCTTGTTTTAGGCATATGTACTCTACTCTCCAAAGCTCCTCTAGATTCTGATTTGACTTTGGTTTCGGGTTTCTGATCTAGTTTGCTATCAGGATGATTCAACGGCTCTGATTTAGCCAGAGACGGTCCTTCTGAAGATGCCTTGCCAGATTTGGTTCTGTCAGCAGCTTCAACTAGGCAGTTTAAGGATGTCCATAAATCAGCTTTTCCTTCGGTTATTTGTTCATCATTTTCTGTCTGGTCATTAGGCATTTGATTCTTTCGAGGCTCTTGCCCTCCTACCTGCATTTTGAGTCCAGCTATTTTGTTCTGAGAATCAGGTGAGCTTGAGCTCACTTGACATCCTCTTGAGTCTTCTTCTTCTTCTTCTTCTGCTTCTTCTGTTTCTTTGACTGGTTCCTTAGAACCAGAAATACAACCTCGTAAAGCAGAAGCTTTTCTTCCAACAATTTGGGATCTCCTTCCTGTCAAATTCAAATCACTCTGTGTTGTCCCTACTACCTTGGGAGAGCTAATGACCAGTGAAGATAGTAATCTCTCCTTCCTTTTAACTGGAATTGAACCTGATGATGGCGTAACTTCAGGAGGGGCACTAATTTTTCTCCTTTTGAGAGGAAAAATCTTGGCCCTTATATCCTGTAAATTATTATCCAGTCTGCACATACATACATTCAATCACCATCTTAAAAAAATGAGTTGAACATATCTCATCCTAAGAAGCATTTTGAATGCATAGTCATCAAGAGGAGTTACCTGAGTTTTTCCAAGGGAAGACAGCCAAGATCGACATTGCAGACAGGACAAGTATCCGCCTCCTCGTCGGACAACTTCTCGTAAATGCATTTCCTGCAAACTATTTTTGGAGCCCAATATTCAATGAACTAAAATTTGGAAATAGAGAGTGTGACAAGAAAATCTATATAGAGGAATCCGATCTGAACTATTCAATCATGAAGAACCAACCAAGTCCTTCACTATAATCATCAGCAGTAACAAATCTGCAGGCCAAAGAACCGGTTAAGCATCTCGGGACTCAAAATAAAGCGGGGTTACTAGTATTTGATATAAACAAATTATACTGATTTACAGACTGCCTCTGTGTTTTGGATTTTCAAGTACATTGTAGTCTTTTTAATACTTGATTATTTAAAAATTTGGAAACTGGAAGCATAGAGGGTTGACTTTAATTGCATTCATTATTGATCCTCAGTACGAAGAATCAAAATCACCCACCTTTGTAATCATGATAAACAGTACCAACATTGCATTAAGATAAAAATCTAGATCAACAGGCATCATAAGCCAAGAGCAATTGTGAATCGAAGAGGAAGAAAAAAAAAACAGTAAATTGATATAGACCCAGATTAAGAAATAAAAAACTAAGAAGAACCCAGATGAAGATAAGATCCGAAAAGACCAAGGGAAAACTAGAACTTACAGGTGTGAAGGCAGATAGATATGGTGGTAGCTTCCTTTAAGAGCTTTTTGCAGAGAGGGCACGTCATGCATGCTTCTATGTTCTCCCTCTTCACTTTCACCCCTTGACCCGCCATTTTTTTAATCTTCAATCCTCTAATCCCGAATAAAAAACACTACATTAGAAAGATCTAATACAGACTGGATCAGAAGTCCGAAGCAAATAAGGAAACAGCGATCAGGATCTTATCACGTGAGTAAATACTAGGAATTTCTCAGTCGTTGGGAGATGGGTTTGGTTATTTCTTTTCTTTTTTATAACGTTGGCGTTGGGATAGAATTCGGACAAGAAAGGGTTTTTTTTCTTTCTAAGGTTTCGAGGAAATTAATGGCACGAAAGATAGACATCAACGTGAGAGATCGGTTTGTTTTTGTTTCTGGTGTGGTGCGTGCTTTTATTATTATCAAATTGTTTTTTTTTTTTTTTTCATGCGTGTGTTTGATTTCTCAACGACGAAACCGAGTCCGCTAGTCTTTGAACGGGTAACTTGGGTTGAAGTTCATGTTCCCTATTTTATCATTTTGACCCATATTTTTTGTGTCTATACTCAAAGCGCCCAGAAATTTAAAAAAACAAGACTTTGGCCCTTAAATTTACTTCCTTAAACTAGATTTAGATTCTTAAAATTTATAAGACTAGACCTATATCTTCTTAAGTTTCATAATCTAAATTTAAGTCCCTTATTTCAAGATTCTATTAAATAACTAACTCATTATATTATCTATTCTATTATAACAAAACCCACCAATTTCTAATTCAACCCATATTTAATAACCCTTTTTTTCTTTTGTTTTTTTTTTTTACGATCATAATTAGAAAAAAAAATAAAGACCTCATCATAAAAAAAATAAAAGAAAGAAAATAAATTATTGAATATGAACTGAATTGTAAACAGGTTGGGTTATTAATACTTTAAAAAATGAGTTAATTATTTAATAAAATTTTAAAATTGGGGATCAAAATCTAATTTCTAAAACTTAAAAATTTAGAGGATTACTTCGGTTATTAGCTGAAGTAAAATTGTGTACAATCCATATTCCTTACTCCATTCCCTTGGTATTACAAAGCGACCAGGTGTTATGAAATATTGACAGACACGTGGACGGCATTGATTGGTTGCCTAACACATTTTGTCTATCCAATTTATGTGGTACATATGAAACAGACCACAGAAAATAGAACTGCTCCACATTTCAACACATGTCTCAATCTAAGTTTATATAAAACTAAGAAAAAACTAAAAAAACAAGCTCAACCCATTTCGCCGGACAAGTTCTTTTCTGATCCTCAAGGAAAGAAAACTGAAAATGGCAGCAATTAACACTTGCACCAAGTTGGTCACAGTGTTATCACATGGCAGCCTTAATGATCACAAGATGAACTCAAGAAGCAATCTTAGTAAGATTTCTTACATTTTATTCATATACAAATTTTTGTTTTAAGAACTTCATTTTTGGCATTTATGGTTCTAAGGGGTGCAAGGTATATCAATTACAAGAGGAGGAGTGAGATGCAGTCTAGAGGAGGAGGATAAGAATAGTTCAAAAAGAGATATGAGCTCGGAAAATAGTATAGTCGGGTCGATGATAGCGCTAGCATCGGCTGCAATGGCGACGGCAGCGGGACCTGCCATGGCTTTGGTGGATGAGCGATTGAGTACAGAAGGGACGGGGTTACCCTTCGGGTTAAGCAACAACCTTCTGGGGTGGATTCTTTTAGGTGTTTTTGGTTTGATATGGACTTTCTACTTCACCTATGCTTCTTCACTTGATGAGGATGATGATTCGGGCTTGTCTCTTTAAGAACATTTGTCCTCTCTTCTACTCTACTGCATTATTTAGCTGTCTGTATTCATTTGAACTACTTACGGCCCACAAAATGAGGGTAATTTCTTTGTAATAATTTGTGCAAAATTTGTCAGTTACTCTGGATTTGATTAGCTCGAGGATCTTATCTACATTTTAAAATCCCAATGCAAATATAATTGTAAAGGTAATATATACCCCTTATCTAATCAAAAACTATATTTTATCCCCCGTGCATTTTACCAAAAGTGATGGGGCTCATTGCTCAAGGAGTATTCCCTCGTGAGGTTATATTAGAAGTAGTGATCAAGTTGCCAACAGAAGAATTAGTGGGTAAGGAGTCCTACATAAACATGGATGAGATTGAGTCATTCTTCATGAAGGAGGCGTTCTTGATAATTGGTATTTATGGAATGGGTGGTGTCGGAAATTCCACATTGGCAACGCATGTTCACAATAACTTGATAGGAAATCATGTTTGAAGTTATGAAGCATCGCTCATCAATGGAGGTGGAAAAAGTTGACTTTTTCGTGATCATGTTTTTTGGCATTGACTCTTATTCCATTAGCTTCCTTACATCAATTGAAACTTGTAGGATCAAATTTCACTCAGATCGGATTAAATGAACTCAATTTAGGTCCTAATCTGTCTTTTCTATTTTTGGTTGCTGCTATGGGAGGCAAAACAGGGTTGGGCAGCCTCAACAGTTATTTTTTGTATTCAAGCAAGTTTGATATGTTGATTGAAGTGTGTTGAAGCTGCTAGTGAAGTTTGGAAAGCTTTGAAATCGATATGCACCTTTTTCTGGTCAACACTAGTGTAGTTGGTTGCATTTTCTAAATTTTCTGATTTTTTGTACATTGTCAGTTTTGATTGTAAGTTGTGGAGGTATGATGATTGTAAGTGTTGCTTTTGCTTAGAATGTGGCCATTTAATGGTTAACTATTCATGTACTTTGTTTCATCTTTGTTTATGTATTTAATCTCTTAATTTCTAATGAAAATTCAGATTGAAAAGTTTATTTTAGAAGTTGTTGTTCATTGTTTTCCTTTTGCTTATTCGAAAATATGTTCTTGAGGAAGAGAAAGCAAGTCTTGAATCTTGTCTTTCATTTTTCCAACATGGTATCAGAGCTTTGCTGAAGATCAATTCATCTAGCTTAACCTTCTCACTTGTCAGTTTCTAAACCATAAGCAATCAAAACTCAGAAAAACACCATGGCCCCAAATCAAGGTGTTAACATACTTTCACCACCAGTTTTCAATGGTGAAGGCTATCAATTTTGGTCAGTCAAGATGAATACCTATCTTCGTGCTCATGGACTCTGGAAAACAGTGGAAGCTGGCTATGTACCACCATCTGAGGAGGTGGACTTCACACTTGAACAGATTAGACAACAAAAGATAGAAAAACAGAATAACTTCAGAGCTTTGGCTATTATTCAATATGAAATTGATGACAAGTTATTCTCTCGGATCATTAGCTTATCTGTGGCTAAAGATGCATGGGAAGTCTTGAAGAAGGAGTTTCAAGGATCTAAAAGAGTCAGGAACATCCAACTCTTAAACCTCAAAAGAGACTTTGAGAGGTTGAAAATGAAGGAGACAGAGTCCATCAAGGACTATGCAGGGAGAATGATGGAAGTCTCAAACCAAATGAAAAATTTTGGAGAGAATGTCACAGAGAAGATGATGGTTGACAAGATGTTGGTTAGTGTTCTATCCAAATTCGACACCAAAATTAATGCCATAGAGGAAAACAAAGACCTCAGCTCTCTGATCATGTCAGAACTCACAGGCTCCCTAGAAGCAAATGAGTCTAGGCATGCAAAAAAGAAAGATGAAGAAGTTGAAGGTGTTTTCCATGCTGAGCATAAGCACAAGCTTTGGAAGAAGTCACAGGCTTGTTCCCCTTCTAGTTCAGGCAGCTCAGAAAGGAAGAAAAGTTTTCGTCCATGCTCTATACGCAAGAGGAAAGGGCATTCTGAAAAATTCTATCGATGGAAGGACAAACTCAATGCTATTACTGCAAGATGTTTGGTTATATTGAGAAAATTGCTTCAAGAAGAACAGAGAGAGGGGCACAAAAACCTCAACAAGCACCAGCACCTGAAGTTCAGAATGAAGAAACTCTCTTCATGGCTGCAGATTCTGACCATGGTGAATCCAGAGAAGGGTGGCTCATAGACAGTGGATGCACCAATCATATGGCTCATGATGAGAGCATATTCAGAGATCTAGACACAAGTTTCACGACTAGAATCACAGTTGAAAATGGGGAGAAAGTCAGAGCTAAAAAAAGAGGCACAGTCTTGGTAAAAACTAAGAATGGTATCAAGCTTCTGACCAATGTTCTTTTGGTTCAAGATCTGAAACATAATCTGTTGAGTGTTGGTCAGTTGATGAGAAGTGGATATGTCTTGCTATTTCAAGACAAACATTGCACCATTTTAGATCCAAACAGAAAACAAGTGTCTAAAGTTCAAGTCAGTCATAATAGCTTTTCTATGCAATGGGATCATCATGCTCTTAGATGTAAGGAAGATGAATCTTGGTCATGACATAAAAGGTTTGGACATTTTGATCTCAAGGCCATTCAGAATCTGAACTCTCAAGGAATGGTTGATGACTTGCCCTCACTTCAACCTCAGGATAGAGTGTGTAAAAACTGTCAACTTGGCAAGCTGAGTAGGAAGCCATTTCCTAAAAATCAAGCACATAGAGCCTTGGAGAAGATAGAGCTAGTTCACTCAGATGTATGTGGACCAATGAGAGAAGCCTCATTGAATGGGAGCAAATACTTCCTCATTTTCTCAGATGATAAAACTAGATTCTATTAGATTCACTTTTTGAAGGAAAAATCGGAAGTGTTTCTGAAGTGGAGACTCAAAGTGGAATGAAACTGAAGACTTAGAGGTCTGACAGTGGCTGAGAGTGCACCTCAAATGATTTCAGACAATTATGTGAAAATGAAGGAATCATTCATCAATTAACAGTGCTTTACTCTCTATAGCAAAATAGGGTTTTTGAAAGAAAAAACAGGACCATTATGGAGATGGTAAGAAACATGATGATTGAGAAGAGAATGCCAAGGAAGTTTAGGGCAGAAGCAGCCAACACTGCTATGTACCTGCTCAACAAGTTGCCTACCAAGCTAGTGGAAGGCAAAACTCCTCATGAGGCTTGACACAATGTGAAACCTTCAGTGTCTCACCTCAGAATATTTGGAGTTATGTATTTTTCTCACATTCCAGATGGAAAGAGAGACAAACTCTCTATGAAAAGTGAAAAGGGAATACTGATCGGTTACAGCACAGAATCAAAAGGGTATAGGATTTTCTATCCTTATGTTGGGAAAATCTCTGTCAGCGGAGATGTCAATTTCGATGAGGAAGCAATCTTCAAATGGGAAGATGAAGATGGAAGTGAAGGGCTAATTGACCATCTGGAAGAAAGTCAAGATCAAACTCCCACAGATGATCTTGATGATGATGCTGAACCAATCAATCCAAGATACAAAACTCTTGATGATGTTTACCAAAGATGTAATTCAGCTCTAGTTGAGCCTAGTTGCTATGAAGAAGCAAAAAAGGATGAAGGATGGATGAAGGCTATGGAAGAAGAATTAAGAATGATCACCAAAAATCAGATTTGGAGTCTGGTTGAGAAGCCTGAGAAGAAAAAGATTATCAAGCTGAAGTGGATATTCAAGCTGAAGCTAAATGCTGACAGCTCAGTAAAAAAATTTAAAGCACGATTAGTAGTGAAGGGATTCTCTCAACAATATGGAGTGGATTATGTCGAGACATTTGCACCAGTGACCATACTTGACACTATCAGGTTGATCATTGCATTGGCTGCAAGGAAATTTTGGTCAATTCATCAACTTGATATGAAGTCAGCATTCTTGAATGGAATATTGGAAGAAGAAGTCTATGTTGAGTAGCCTGAGGGGTTTGAGGAGAAAAGAGAAAAAGGGAAGGTGTTCAAGCTGAAAAAGGCTTTATATGGGCTAAAACAAGCTCCTAGAGCTTGGTATAGCAGGATATATTCTTATCTGTCCAATGATGGTTTTAGCATAACTGAAAATGATCCTACACTCTACATCAAACAATTAGGTTCATCCTTGCTCATAATCTATCCATATGTCGATGATTTTCTCATAACTGGGAATGAGATCAATCTGATAAACGAATTCAAAAAGGAGATGGAAGCTGAATTTGAGATGACAGACTTGGGATTAATGAGTTTCCTTTTGAGAATGGAAGTGTTCCAATCCGAGAAGGGAGTGTATGTGTCTCAAGAGAAGTATGCTAAGAATCTGATGAAGAAATTCAACATGAAATCTAGCAAATCAGCATCCATTCCAATGGCAGCAAATGAAAAATTCAAAAGGAATGATGGTTCAACGAAGGTTGATGAAACCTTATTACGAAGTCTAACTGGAGGCTTGATGTACCTCACATAACCAAGACCAGACATCATGTATTCTGTCTGTGTTTTATCTAGATTCATGGTAAATCCTTCTCAATTGCATATGGGGACTGCTAAGAGGACACTTAGGTACCTTAATGGATCTATTTCTCATGCAATTCTGTATGAAGGGGGAGAATTGAAACTAGAAGGATATGTGGACAGTGATTGGGCAGGCTCTCTTGATGATGCCAAAAGCACAAGTGGTTTTTGCTTCACACTTGGATCAGGGATGTTTTGCTGGAGTTCCAAGAAGCCAAGTGTTGTGGCCCAATCAACAGCTGAGGCTGAATATGTGGCTGCTGCTCATGCCACCAATCAATCTATTTGGATTAGGAAAATCCTGCTAGAATTGAATTTCAATCCCAGCTCATCTACTGTCATACATTGGGATAGCAAATCTGCTATTGCAATCTCTGAAAATCCAGTCTACTTTGAAAAGACAACATATCCTAGTAAAATTCCATGCCATAAGAGAAAGGGTGAAGAATGGGGAAGTGAGATTAGTTCATTGCAAATCAGAAGAGCAAACTGTGGATGGGTTTACAAAGCTGCTGGCTACTGCAAAGTATGAGCCATTCAAGTCTAAGATTGGAGTGATGAGTAATTGCATCAAGGGGGAGTGTTTGAAGCTATGATGCATCACTCATCAATGGAGGTGGAAAAAGTTAACTTTTTTGTAGGATCAAGTTTCACTTAGATCGGATCAAAGGAACTCAAGTTAGGTCCTAATCTGCCTTTTCTGTTTTTGGTTGCTGCTATGGGAGGAAAAACAGGGTTGGACAGCCTCAACGGTTATTTTTTTGTATTCAAGCAAGTTTGATATGTTGATTGAAGTGTGTTGAAGCTGCTGGTGAAGTTTGGAAAGCCTTGAAATCGATTTGCACCTTTTTTGGTCAACACTAGTGTAGTTGGTTGCATTTTCCAAATTTTCTAGTTTTTTGTACATTATCTGTTTTGATTGTAAGTTGTGGAGGTATGGTGATTGTAAGTGTTGCTTCTGCTTAGAATGTGGCCATTTAATGGTTAACTATCATGTACTTTGTTTCATCTTTGTTTATGTATTTAGTCTCTTAATTTCTAATGAAAATTCAGATTGAAAAGTTTATTTTAGAAGTTGTTGTTCGTTGTTTTCTTTTTGCTTATTCAAAAATTTGTTCTTGAGGAAGAGAAAGCAAGTCTTGAATCTTGTCTTTCATTTTTCCAACAAATCTAGCTATTTTCGGGCATGTTTATTGTGTCACTCTGTCAAAGAATAATAGTATTCATAGTCTACAGAATGAAATCACAAGATTAGTGGATTAAAGTAATCTGAACGAGGAGGATGATGAGTTGAGAAGGGCCAGAATCTTGACTGAAAATTTGAGGCAAAAAGACAAATTTGTATTGTTTTTAGATGACATGTGGAATTATTTAGATCTACTTAAAGTTGGAATTGCGAAAATGGGAGGATGTAAAGTGATTCAAACAACTCGCTCTGTTGACGTATGTGGTGAAATAAGGTGTAACATGATTATGTGAGTGAATCCCCTTCGTCCGGAAGAATCTTGGAACTTGTTTGTTAAGAAGATCGAACATGATATTCCTCCTGCAATAGAAGGGATCGCTAGAGAGATAGTTAAATAATGTGTAGGTTTGCCGCTTGGGATATTACATTAGAGCGGAGCATGAGGATTTCTGATGATATCCATGAGTAGAGAAGCGTATTGGAGAATTTGAAGAAATCAGAAGTAGGGATAAAAAACATGGAAATGTTTGTTTTTACGAATCCTGAGGTTGAGCTATGATCATTTAGATGATCAAATACTCTAAGAATGCCTTTTATATTGGGCGTTGTATCCTGAGGATCATGTAATATCAAGAAGGGAGTTGATTTGGCTATTTATATGCAACAAAATGTTTTCCAAAAGGCAGAGTATCCTTGGAATGATTGATGAAGGTCATAGTGTATTAAATAAGCTTGAACGGGCATGCTTTCTGTCAGGAGAGGGAACTGGTGAACGTAAGATGGTGAAGATGCATGATTTGTCAGAGATATGGTACTGCAAATTGCGGGTTCTCGATTCATGGTAAAAGTTGGTGCACAATTGACGGATTTTTCTTTTGAAGATGAATGGATAGAGGATGTTGAAGTTGTTTCCTTGATGTACAATTCACGCCTAGAAAGTCCTGACATATTTCCCGAGTGTTCAGGATTAACAATCTTATTGCTACAATAGACCCTTTTGAAAGAGTCTTTATGCAAAGCTGGTAAAATAAGGATTATGTATATTCAAAAATCAGAATGTTTGTACAGACTAGGTATCAAATATATAGAACAATAACAAAGCTATTCTAGGAATGTAAAACGTACAATAATTAGGGTCGTAAAATCATGCTAAATTGATGTTGAATTAATTCTGGTTCACTATTAGCTGCGATCCACAATTTATTCCTTAATAGGCTTTCTTTCCTTTAACACTCCCCCTCAAGTTGGAGTGTGGATGTCAATCACACCCAACTTGCTGATATATATGTGAAATGTCGGCGATCTCAATGGCTTCGTAAACAAGTCTGCAATTTGGTTCCTGGTTTGGACATAGGCTATCTTCACTTCCCCTTTTTGAATTCTCTCTCGAACTGAGTGACAGTCCAACTCAATATGCTTTGTCCGTTCGTGATAAACCGGATTCGTAGCTATATGTAATGCTGCTTGATTATCACAAAACAATCTTGCCAGTCTAGGATGTGGAACATGCAAATCTGTCAACAAATACCTCAACCAAGTGAGCTCACAAGCGGCTACAGCCATGGAGCGATATTCCGCTTTAGCTGATGATCGCGACACCGTTGCCTGCTTCTTACTTTTCTAAGACACAAGTGATGTGCTGGAGGAGATGATGTGCTGCCTTAAGATGATGTAGTTTCGGTTCCTGCATAAATTGACTAAGTGTATTCACTGAGTATGTGATTTCTGGTATGCAAATCGTGAGATAAATCAGTTTTCCAATTAATCGCCGGTATGTGGTGGGATCTTTAAGTGGTGCACTCCCTGTATCACTTAGTGTTGACTCAGGCTCCATAGGTACGCTTGCTAGCTTCACTCCATGTAACCCAACAGATTCCAATATGTTCAACGTATATTTTTGTTGGCATACAGTACCTCAATCCCTAGAAAGTATTTTAGCGGTCCAAGGTCCTTAACTTTGAACCAATTGTTAAGAAATGTCTTGAGATCATTAATTGCCTTCTCATCATTCCCAATGATGACCATATCATCCACATAGAGTAGTATGATAGTAATAGAACCTTTACGAACTTGTGTGAAAAGTGAATAATCGGCATGAGACTGTTGGAATCCGATCTCCTGAATTGCACATGAGAATTTGCAAAACCAACTGCAAGATGCCTGTTTAAGGCCGTAGAGAGACTTGTGGAGTCGACAAACTAAATTCTCCCCCTGTCGACGATAACCGAGAGGTAAGAGCATATAGACCTCCTCACTGAGTTTGCCATGGAGGAAGGCGTTCTGTACATCCATTTGATGCATTGGCCAATTGCGATCGAAAATCTGGAATCATCAAAGGCCAAAACGCATGATACTGATGAGAAGACAACTATGTTACCTGATCCTCTCGCTGTCCACCATTCAGACACACCCGTACTTATCCTGGTTAATACTCTTCTAAATGGTCGAGACTACGGAGAATAGAGCCGTGTAGTGCGTCGTAGCCTCAGCGCCAAGAACAAATTTGGTCTTGCCAACGGATCTATAAAGATTCCATCAATAACTGATCCAAGACGCCCATTATGGGAATGATGCAATGATCTTGTTGTATCTTGGATCCTCAGCTCAATTGAGCCTAACATTGCTCGCAGCGTGGCCTATGCGGATACGGCGGCAGCAATCTGGAGTGAATTGAAAGACGGGTTCTCGCAAGGGGATGAGTCAAGAATTTACGAAATTCGACAAGAGATTGTCGAATGTCGTCAAGGATCCCTCTCCATTGAATGTTCCTGCGACATGTTGAAAAAGATCATTTTCAGAGAAGAGAAGGAAAGAGTGATGCAGTTCTTAATGGGGCTCAACGAATCATACTCCCAAGTTCGTGGATCAATCTTGATGATGAGCCCTCTCCCAAACACAAAGAAAACCCATAGCCTGATTCTTCATGAAGAGAGGCAAATGGAGGTAGCCATCCACCGGGAAATACCACCAGCAGCCCATGCCGTCTTCTGATCACCTGATGGAGGTCGCGGTTTCACTCGACTTCAACATGGAGGTCGCGATTTCTCTGCACAACGACGGGAACCAACAGAATGTTTGTACAGACTAGGTATCAACTATATAGAACAATAACAAAGCTATTTTAGGAATGTAAAACGTACAATAATCAGGGTCCTAAAATCATGCTAAATTAATGTTGAATCAATTCCGGTCCACTATTAGCTACGATCCACAATTCATTCCTTCATAGGCTTTCTTTCCTTTAAGAGCCTTTACCTGATTCTTTAGATACTTGATTTATCCGAGTCTCATATAAAACTCTTGGCCGAATCAGTTTCATCTTTGAAGAATCTGTTAAAACACCGAAGTTTTTGGACTTGCTAAGCTGTTGACACAGCCCCACTATCAGAAGCAACCTGCAAAAGCATGGTGTAAGTTGTACCCGAGTATGGGTGAAGTTTCCTTGTTATTTGGTTTTAGTGGTTAGTTTAGTCATTGCCGCCAGCGTACATAGGGTGGCTTTGATCTTTTGTGTAATTCTATGATCCATTAAGAGTACTTGATGTTAGAAGAGGTATGGTCCTCATGTACTTGTAAGCTTTACATTTCAGTATAAATAAATGTGAAAGCTGCTGCATTTCAATGTGCAAGCAAGCAAATTATTGTGCTGTTGTTACCGTCTCTACGTTAGAGAGTATTGGATCAAGTAAGTGAGATCAAGATGACTTACCTCTGAATATGAGTTTGCAAACTTGCTGGAACCGGATTTAGATTAAAATGAATTCAAACTTGCATACTTGCCTTGCTGATCGAGCGAAGACGAACCAAAATTGCAGCTCATGCTATTGCTGATATAGCAAATGTCGATCCGTCGAGTATGTTGATCTATCGAGTACTTCGACTCATCAAGGATTTCGACTCATTGAACCATCGAGTACGTTAACCCATCAAGTCCTTCGACTCATCAAGCCGTCGAATACTTCGACCCATCGACCCTACTTAGCTCTAATCGATTATAACTTCTTCAATTTTAATCTGATCTAATTGATTCTTCTTGCAATAAATTTGTTTCAGCATCTTTCAATTATAGAAATGGTAGTCAACTCCAAAATCTACCAAATTCAAACAATCAACTCTGATCACTCTTCTTATTCATTAAGAAGTAGTCTCAGGTTCTTCAAACAGTTTCGTCACTGAATAATGTGACGTGTTTGGAGGCTTGTTCAATTACTAGATTCAATGAGATGGAGTACGTGCTCTCTTCACTAGACTCACCTACTGCCTTTTCCCAACTTAAGCATCTTACTCTGAGAGACTGGTAAAATCAAGAAGCTATTCAGCACAAGGGTGTTAATGCACCTGCAGAATCTAGAGTGGATTTGTGTTGATAACTGTGTGATGCTAGAGGAAATTATCGGAGAATCGTCCGATGAAGATGTAAGCAAAGAGGAGTCAGTGACTACGCTAACATACGGTCTCCCTAAATTGAAATCTCTGTACTTGTGGGATCTTCCGGAATTGAAGAGCATATGTAGTAGTGGAGGCTTGGTAAGCCGAATTTCTCGTGGAGGGATTCATATACTGGATTGTCCAAAAGTTGCAGAGGGAACCAATAGCGGTAAATGAAGAATCTCTTCCACCATCTTTCTCAATATTCAATTGCAAAGAATGGATGCAATTGTAGGCAGCCATCTTTCATCTTTCTCCAAAACCTCTGGATGGTTGAGACAACTATTTTTCAAGACGTTGTTAGTAGATTTTTCACGGACATTACAGGAGTTTTTGTAAGTTTGGCAAAGTCTGCTTCTCTCTGCTTATTTTCTGTCTTTGTATTGTTAATACTGTGGTCTTTAGTTTAAAGGCATAATCGGCACTGTCATTTGTCTATAATTACTATTATCTTTCACCAGAACAACACTTTGGTTTCATGTAATCATGTCAACTCTACATTCTACGCTGGTGGTGTTCCAAATGGTTACCTCTTCATCCTCTGATTTTGCACAATAATTTACGGTGGTTCCGTGCCGGAAATCTTTTTATGAAGTTAACAGGAATATAACCTTGTTGCATATGAACTAATGGGATGTTTCAAAATTTTGTTTGAAGTTATCAACTTGGTTTATGACATGGCTTGGTAGGGACAAACAACGGCAAAGAGAAAGAAGTCGGACGCAGTGTATGTAGATTCTTTAAAGGTGCCTTCTAAGTTCTACCCCCTCCCCTTCCCCATACAATAATGCGCACATAGGGGTTGGATCCCACTTTGTGCTCAATTTTTTAATTTCTTAAAAAAAAGAATATCATCATTCTTTTTAAGAAATGTGATATATTTATAGTGGATCAATCAATTTTACGTTATTACATTATATATCATATTAATTTTATAAGTAATTGAGATAAATCGGCACACCGAATAATTCTCTTCAAATTTTCCGATTCAAACACCCACAATATATATTATAAAATTTATAACACAGAAGTTGACAAAAAATTTTAAAAACAAAATAGAGATAAAATTGCATGTTGGAAATGGTTGGGAGAAAGCTCATGATAAACATTATATATATATATATATATATATATATATATATCATCTTATTTCCTTACATGTTTCTTAGCATTTTGTCTCAAAACACGTAACATGTAATAATACTAAACACAAAAAATACAGTCAAACTCTGCTAGCAAATTAAGGAGAGGGATGGCCTCAACTTCTGTTCTTGCATTTTCTGTACTGCTCGAATCCTTTCATTATCCTCAAACGTTTACATGAGTCGATAAACATCCTGTGACAAGTATATCAACCATATTTAGCAACTTATTTGATCATATTGCTATCTTTATTAAAAAAAAAATATATATATATATATATATATATATATATCATATTTATGATAAAAAATTATGTATTGAATGTTAAATTAAGGATTGTTCTAAAAGTTTGAATAGGAAAAGAATATGCTTAACAATATAGTACAGTACTAAAACCTAATTCTCATTTAAACAGCTATCTGCTAGAGTATATGTTTATATACATATATATATATATAGAAAAACACACTTACTCCCAAGGCACATCACCCACAAGCATCCAATCTCCATCCTTATCTTCATAGGTTGCTGCATACTCTGACCCATTTAGCAAATCTATAAACTTTCTCTCATTCATCCCTTGCGATCCACAATTTCCTTTTAAGAATAAAAAAAGAAATAGGAAAATATTCTCAATACTATATATCTTTCTTTCCTTTCCTTTCCTTTCCTTCCCTTTCTTCCAAACAGAAACCAGCTTGCTAGATAATCAAAATAATTGAATAATATTAGATATACCTATAGTGAATGAACTAAACATTTTGCTTAGATCATCTGAAAGGTCTTTGTAGCTCTTGTACAAATTCAAGTCGACTCTACGTAAGTAGGGTGCACCGTCCATGCTGACCTTCACGAACACCGGACTATTGCTTCCCTTCTCCGCCTTGATGCCGGTGTTGTCCTTCCGAGGTACATGAATGTTTCTCCTCGAGGATCTAACCGGTGGCCACCCGACAACTTGTGCTCTAATAATCATACGAAAAATGATCTTAATAAAATAAGTACTAAAAATTAAATAATGTAACACTTTTAATTTATAACTAGATCACATAAATATACATAAATGAAGATCAGCTTGACTTACTTGGCTGCCGGGGGTTTTGTGAGATCATTCATACAATCGGACTTAGAAATATCATTCTTGATCTCCACTTCATTGATATCATCCTTCTTGCTAATTACTGATAGCTCCTTGGAATCACAGAGATTATTAAGCTTCAAATCCATATGAGTATCCACAAAACCTCTCTTCCCGTTATTTTTATTACCACTTACTTCATGATCATCATCTCCACCTGGCAATCCAAGTCTCAATTCTGTCTCCTTCAAATTCATAATTAACCAAAAAAACTCGCTGCAACTGTAGTTGTTTCCGATGATCAGCCGGTCAGGACTAATACTAGGTCGGAATATCGATTAATTTGTTGACTAATTTTTTCAAGAATATAATATACCTTCAACTCTTGTTCCTGCAGGCTGCAAAAGTATCCTCTTTGAATTCTTGTGTGTCTTTCAATATGTGAAAAGTTTGCAAGAAAGATTTATGGAATAAACTTGGTGGATTATTATAACCTATGGTTTACGGAGGGGATTTTGGACGATCTAGATGATGCCACGTGGCCATTTCTTGTGGGAAGGGTGATGTCATGCATGACTTTGCCATGTGTGTATGTAGTATATATATATTATTGAATGATTGTTGGAAGGCAAGTGGACAAACCCAGTTGCCTTTGTTTGCATTTTTCTTATTTATTTGATATAATTTGATGCCTGCCTCCCACCAATCAGAATATTCACTAATTCTCATAATTTATGAGTTAAAAAAAAAAAAAAAAAAAATTAAAAAAATCAAATAATGTTGATATTAGGATGAGTTAGTGCATGCTGTTCAATCGAATAATTTAACTCCGCATATGGTGGTATTCACTATCAATGTGCTTGTATTTTTGTTAGTAGTATAGATATTTTGTTCAATGTTCTTTACTTTTTGTAACTCATTTTTGTAATACATAAATTTAAGATTATTGATTTGTATTTCATGTTAGTTTTGTAACAATATATTGATACTTAAGATTAGATTAATTTTTGAAAATATTTGATTTATCGTAAGCTTGTATAATCATAATCATAAATATTATACTCACATATCAAGTTATTTATCATATTAAACGATGTATGCAACTATGATTAACCTATATACTACAAATCGAGTTTACTATAAAAAAAATGTTTAAGACTATTGATTATAACTACACTTTTCTACCTAATTTGTTTATAACTTTAATTAAAGTACATTAGCAGCCTTAATAAGCATGCATTCACTGAAAAAATCTACCCATCATCTTTAGTAACATTACCAAAAGCAAGCTCCAAAGGAAAAGTTAGGGATACGATTTGAAAATATCAAGAAAAAAGCATGCTCCAAAGGAAAATTTAGGGATACGATTTGAAAATATCAAGAAAATGCATGGATAAGCTCTAGACCACTATCTAAACGTTACCAGCCATGCATTAAATATCTTTAGTTTACAACCTCTTCACTACCGCGTGGTGCCCATTAGTTCTCATTATTACCAAACAGCATCTAAATTCTAAAACTTTGGTCACTTATATCCTCCCATGAATGCACTTTGATTAAGTACTTATAATTACATGTTTATTTAATTGTTTCTCATCCAAACCAATCTTCAATTTTACTGAATAATAATCAAAGCGTGAAAAAGAGGCATGACGTTGACGAGTAGCATGCACGCACCGTGGTCCATACTCCATGGCCAATCTATTCTATATCAAATCAACTGACACGACTCAGAAAGCAAGAATGACAAGGACGTGATGAACGGGCGAGGGCTGGCTAGACCAGCCCCCTCTGGCCTCTAGCCCTCTACTACTAGATGAAGACCCCACGGGGATTTGGGGCCCATATGCCAACTAATCCACGCTGATCAGAGGACCCCACTTTCCAAAAACCTTGAGACCCCACACGTGTCTATATCATTGGATCCAGTCCAACGTTGTCACCATCATCATCCCACAAACATCGCACATGAGTAAACATTAACTTTCTCTCTCTCAAGTTATTATCTTTCTTTATCTAATTCATATGATCGACATACATATTGTTACGTTACATCTTTATCTCTATCAGTAGTATGTAACCGTACTATGTATTTCTGTGTGTTGTTGATGAGTAGTATACTCTTCCGTACTGTTCTCTTTCATTTGTTCAGCAATGTATCAAGAAGTCCTTATTTCATGTCATGATCCTAACTTTGCAACTACATCTTTAATGGGTCTACAACGAGGTTGGATTCAATGCCTATAGTCAAAGACCCTTCGTTTCCCACCGAACCTCGAAATGAAGGCCACAGGAGCCCATTGCATCTTCAGCTAAAATAGAGCCGACCATATGCGAAAACAGCTTAAAATTAGCCTCAAACTTAATGAGATTGCATGGCCATCATCTTGCCCAATGTGAAACGAACGGTCTTGATTAGCCCCAAAAGCATTGAAGTCACAAAGTTCCATAGTCATTGAATCTAAACTCCTCTACAACTTCTCTAAGTTCATTTGGTCGGTTTCAAAATAAAAATCTATGATATATTATATCAGTTATTACTTCATATAATATTATATGTAATGGATTAATCGATAAAAAAATAAATATATTTTTTATTTAATTTAAAATTTAATTACACGAAATTAGAATTGGGTCATAAGCAAATCGTTTGTCTCGACAAAAAATGTATCATATACAATTTGGAGCTAAACCCACCCCCATGTCTCAATTAAAGTAGAAACACTTTATTTTTGCAATCTCCTAAACTTAAGGCATCAATATAGGATAGGTAGATGATGGGCACAGCATACCCACATGCAAAACTGCCCCAACTTTAACTCAACGTTAAAGCTCTTGGGCACACCATGCCTTGCCCATCAACAACATCCCCATGTGGGACAGTTTTCAACTCAATTATTATCAGTCCCCTTCCATGACTTTTGATTACTAGATCTCCACCGTCCGATCAGGAATCAAAAAAGTATACACAATGGAGGGTCAACCTAATTTGTCCCCCCATCTTGTCCCTCAAATGTAACGACAACCACCTAAATTGTGTACTCCTTAATACAAACACCCTTACCTGCCCGTGTCTAAATTCATGCACTTCGATTCAACTTTTGCCCTAAGACGCTGCTCCCATGCACGCGCTCCAAAAACCAAAGTGAGATCCACTCTCTTCATCTCTCATCTTATATTTATCACCCGATGTGTATCTATAAAACACCTTGCACTATCATTTGTGTCTTACACGCATTTTCTCTACATAGCATCATAGCAAGATACCCTTTTTCTTTTAGAGAGATTCTCTAGAACCAATCTAGAAAACAAGCCCATCATCATGGAAGTAGTGAATGATCTTAATCTTGAAGCCACAGAGCTCAGATTAGGGCTACCAGGAAGTTGTAGTACTAGCACCAAAGATGATGATCATAACCAAACATCTTCAAGTAGTACTACTACTATCACCACCAAGAGCAACAAAAGAATATTGCCTGATGATATGAAGGAAGAATCGGGATCTAGCAGGCAGAATTCTCGCACCAAGTAAGCGATCTCAATCTCGATCTCGATCCGCCAGTTTATATGATCTATCTTATCTTTTATAACAGTCTGCATGGACGTGCATGCATGGTTAATGAATTATGATAGTACAATACTAATTAACATATGGGTTAATTTGTGCAATATAGGGCAAAAGTGGTGGGGTGGCCGCCAGTTAGATCTTACAGAAAGAACTCAATCCAAGAAAAGAAGATGATCAGTGATAATCAAGAGGGAGAAGCAGGTGGGCTCTACATAAAAGTAAGCATGGATGGAGCTCCATTTCTGAGGAAGATTGATGTCAAAGTGTATGAAGGATATCCTGAGCTGCTTAAAGCCTTACAGAACATGTTCAAGTTCAAAGTTGGAAAGTACTGTGAAAGTGAAGGCTATAATGGGTCTGAATTTGTGCCCACTTATGAAGACAAAGATGGTGATTGGATGCTGGTTGGAGATGTTCCTTGGGAGTAAGTATATACACAATATAATTTGTATTTTCCCTCTGAATTCATTCAATATAATTAATTTGTTATTAATATATTTTTTTAAAAAATTATTGAATTTATTGCAGCATGTTTGTGTCTACCTGCAAGAAGTTGAGAATCATGAAGAGGTCAGAAGTAAGAGGCATGGGCAGTGGAAACACTCAAATTATGTGATCAAAATCAAATTTTCAGATCTTGATGTTTTTTGTTTTTTTATTAACAGAAAGTGTTGGATGAATTTGTGTATATATAAAAGAGAAAGAGCTAAGCTTTATTATGTTACGGAAAAATTACAAAGCAAAAAAATTGCTTGTCAAAAGACAACAAATGTTAACAAAAAATCCTCTTCCAAGCTCATTTCTCTTCCGAGAAAACTCAACATACGACGGATTTCTTCCCATCTCGGATTCCGCTTATCCGCCACTACAAAATCATAAACGACACCATCAATCACTACACTACTACACCCTGCAATCTTCTTCACTCCTCTGCTCTCCATCATTTCTCTAACTTTATCCGAAGAACTCCATTTCCCACAACTTGCGTATAAATTGGACATCAAAATATACCCACCTTCCTTTTTGGGTTCCAAATCAACAAGCTCCATTAAAGCCCTCTCTGCAATCTCTACATTTCCATGAGCTCTACAAGCACTCAAGATCGCTCCCCAGGTCGATCTACTTGGTTTCATAGGCATCTTCTCTATAACATCAATCGCATCAGATAACCTCCCAAATCGACCTAAAAGATCCACTATACATCCATAATGTTCTATTCCAGGATCAATTCCGTAAATTTTCTTCATATTGTTAAATATTTCAAGCCCTTTATCTACAAGTCCACAATGGCTACAAGCCGTAAGAACCGAAATTAAAGTCACCCCATTTGGCGTTGTCTCTTTCTGCATGGAGGAGAATAGTTCTAAGGCTTTTTTTCCGAAACCGTGAAATGCAAATCCTGTTATCATTGTTGTCCATACTGTAATGTCTCTTTTTTTAACTTGCTCGAAAACAATATAAGCTCTTTCAATACTTCCACATTTATAGTACATATCAATCAAAACCGAGCCCAAGAACGCATCAATTTGCATCTTCATTTTGACCACTAGTCCATGGATCCATCTTCCTTTATCCAATGCTCCGATTTCGGTTATAGCAGACATCAGGTTAATCATTGTAACATTATCAGGTTTAACATTCTTTACAAGCATGTGACTAAATAATCTTTCAACCATGACATAACCACCACTTTGAGCATAACCTGAAATTAGTGAATTCCATGAAACTACATCTTTCCTAGGGGTTCTATCAAAAAAATCATGAGCAAGATCTAGCTCACCTACCTTGGCATATCCCGCAATCATGGTATTCCAAGAAATTGTATCCTTCTCGATTAAAGAACCAAAGATTCTATTAGCATGCTTCAACTCCTTGCATTTCACATACATATCAAGAAGAGCATTACCCAATATCAAGTTTAAACTAATCTCCTTATTCCTTTCAATCCATGCATGGACAGATTTCCCAATCTTCAAATCGCTCGACTGCCCACATGACAGAAGAAGGCCCAACATTGTGAACTCATCGGGTTCAGTACCAGAATCCATCATGTCAAGAAAAAGTTCAAATCCTTCTAAGATATTTCCCCTCTTGGCATAACCAACAATCATGATATTATACGAGACAGAATCTCTATTCGACATTTCATCAAACAGTTTACGTGCGACCTCCATTTGCTCATTCTCTAAGTACTTCTTGAGAAGTGAATTTTGAAGATACAGATTGAACGATGACAAACCGAAAACAATAGCATGACAATGTATCTGCTCTACTACTTGAATTACACATTTTGAGGCTTGAAGTAGATAAATGAGAGTCTGCTTATCTGGGTATAGGCCAGAATGGAGCATGGAATTATATACAGAAAACGACTGATTTTTCGAACACGACGAGCCGAGTATCATGGTGTTGAAAATATAAAGATTTGGAAAAGGAGTGAAGTGGTTGAAAAGGAGGATTGCTAAGTCTATATTTTCAGGGTGTGAAATTGCTGAGAATAATATAAGCCTGCTCATCGGAAATGTTTGACCGATTAGGTCGGGTTTCTTCATCATCTTCCCCAAAATCTGCTTGAAATGATGCCTTGAATGAGATCTTTCAAGTAGAATGAGAAGTGGGTCGTTCAGTTCAAGTGCCTTAGTTGGATCCCAGATGATTTTACTGCTTGCTGTATATAAACTAAGAAATCGAATTCCCCGTCTTAATAATTTCATAGATAAATTCAGTAGTATCAAGCCAAAATCAATCAGAAGGAGAAGGTGATTATCTCACCGAAGAAGAAAATAATGGCGGTAACTAATGGAAAATATATCTGAAAAAATTACATATTCATCCCTAAACTATCTGATTGTTACAATTGGTTCCCTAAATTCAAAATAATTATCATTTTAATCCACTCATTAAACAAAACTCACTGAGTTGGTTAAATAAATCATCTTTCTTTTTTCAATCTATTCATTTTCTTTTTCCACTTTATTTCTGTAACCTTTAAGAATAAAGATTACTTGAAAAAGGGTTGAAATCTGAATCAAAATTCAAACTTTATAAAGCCTAAGCAAGAAGACAGCCCCACCACTATCTATTCCATCTTGTATTATAAAGTTTTTTCCAAATGCATCATCATCAACATTCACATCCATCTCTTTTAAATGGTCCCACCTTCTCCACTACCCATTTTAGAAAAAAAAAAAAGTGGTCCCACCATATATTTTCCTTATCATTTCATTACCAACCCCACCATTGATCCTCCACCAAATGAAGAGAGAGAAGAAGTGGACTATAGAGGAATTTTTCCCCAAACTGGACCACTGCAAAAGATCACACTCAACAATGGCTCCTTTTATTTGGGAGAACTTGGGAAAGGCAAAAAAGAATTAAAACTTATTGATGTAGAGTGTAAAATGCTTAAGAATTTGTAGGACTGGACCCAGAAGTACGCTAGCGAGAGTAGTCGTCGATAGAGGCTACGGCGGCATGCTGGACTCGGGCTTGACTATTGTTGATGAGAGATCCGATTGGTCGGTCCGGAAAATTGTGGAGGCTAATGAGATGGGCATAATGCATAGAGCTTTGGATTGAAGATATTGCATGGCAGTTCCAATGTCTTCTTCCATCAGTTTGGCTACTTCTTGTTCTGTACCATCTGTTGACCATTTCTCCCATGCTATTTGATTACTTCCTCCCTCTATCCCCTCTCCCTTCATTACACAAGTCAAAAGTTGAGTCAAGTAAATTAAGATTGTTAATTTCTCCTAAGCCTCTGAATCATCAAAACACCCCCTTATCAAATTTGTCTCCCTTATTTCTGTGTGTAAAAACCAAATGAAATTAGGTCTGAGAGATGCAATAGTACTGATTAAGAGCCTAATGTTCTTAGTAAAATGGGTGCTTTAATGAATAAAGAAGGAATGAAAGATGAACTTTGAACTTTTAGTATACCCCAACCGATGATGATATGGGCATATCAGCTACGAGCTGAGCCACCGCACTCGCTCCGCCCAGTCTGCTCATGCTCAGAACCTAAACAAAAATACAAGTTACAATGGTTTTAAGATTGAATTACTTAAGACGACGATAAGTAAACTAGAACAGTTCCTTTTTTATCTGATCAAGGATCTATTATTAAGTTCTAATCTTGGATACCTTGACTTGGAGCCTCAGAAACTTCACATAATCCACAATTTCATCAAGCATAGCTGCCCTATCTGTCTGCAAAACATTATGGAAATGATTTAAGTATATATAGAATCAGTTTGAATGATTCAAGATTAAATTAAAATTAAACCCATTTCTTATTTGGGTGAAAGATTAATCTCATCAGGTTAACATAATTAAGGCAACAAGAATATTGAGTAAGTGACCTTGTTGGCACTAGGAACTAGCTCCTGCAAAGCCTTCATTCTTTCAGCAATTCTTTCCCGACGCAACTGCCGAAAGAAGACAGACTCAAAATCTCGGTACATAGTTTCAATTCTAATCCAATGGAAACTAAAATTATTAAAAGAAAATGGATTTGGGATATCTGAATCAAACACGGGAAAGAAAGGAGTGGGAGGGGGGATTAGTTTGGTCTTTGTAAGAGATGGAAATGGAGTATTTTACCCGCTCTGCAATACTATGAGGGTCTGTTGCTTGCCCTCGCCTTGCTCTCACCCTCGGACGGATGGAAGGTGGGTGTGGTCCACCACCCATTGCCCCGGATGTTGGCTGGCTATGAAAGGGCTGAAGATCAGTAGAAAGATGATTGATCAGCCAACACGAAACGAACAACACTTGCAAAAGAGACAAAATGCAGCACCTGAAAGAGTACTAGCTAGGAAGAGACCGTCGCTCTTGTCAGCATATAGACTATAAGAAGCTTTCTGTATTCTTTACCAGAGAGTTGAAAGGAACAATTTATATACAAAAACCACAGATACTTAAACCATTTTCGATAACTTTTGCGAACTGATCGGTCAACTTAAAACTCGACGGTTCAATAGTTATCATTGAAAAGGTATTTGTTTAATCATAGCTATTCTTCATTCTTTCTTTTGATGTGATTCAGAGTATTAGTGCTAATTCGATCGAACCCAATTTCATGCCGATAAAAAAAAAAAAAAAAAAAAAAAAAAAAATCCAGAGACCAACAACACATTAAAAAAGGTTATGAAGTGATATAAACACAACAAACTTCTCAATTGAAAACATTCTAAGTTTATAGTCTAATTCATATTTCAAACCAACTTAACATCATAGCTTCAGGCATAATCTGAGCTCTTAGGCTGATACAAAAAGTAATAGCAGTTGAATTATCAGATCAACAAAAATAAAAGAACAAGAACAAGAAAAAAGAAAAACAAGAAGACAAAGATTGACCTGACCCTCAAACAAGGACCACCAACAGAATTCCTTTCCAAGTTCTAACAGTACTTAGCACGTGTGGACCCCTCGCACGTGCGATACATTCTTTTGTCAGTATTATCACGTCACTTTCCAATGCCACAGAAAAGACAAGACCAGCCACACTTTAGTGGTGGGGTCCCACAAATATATAATCATTATTTTCAACGCTAGAACAAAATGCACACCAAGAAAATTGATAAAATTTAAAAAGAAAAAAAAATATTTATTATTATTCCACGCTGGAATTAGATGGGGGCAGAAATGATATTTTACATTTCTTTTTTTTCTTACCTGGTGGAGCTGACTAGGGGTTGGAACTGCCGGACGGACAGGATGATGAGTTTGCAAATGATGTCCAAACGCTGGAAACAAAGTGTTCATATGAACTGATGAATCTCTCTCCTGTCAAAAGGAAAAAAATTGACCCCGTAAATTGTCTTAATTTACCAAAATACCCCTACATCTACCAAATTTTCTCGGATTCCATTCACAAACTTTTGCTGTTTTGGAGTGGAAAAATTGATGGAAAGAGAGTTTCGACAGATTCCTAAAGAAAAAGATGGAGAAAAAAATTAAATCCCAAGAAAAGAGAAAGTTGACATACTTTGATCATAATAATGCACAGAAAAAATAATAATAAATAAATAAATAAATGAAAGTTCAAAATTCTTACTGAAAGAAGAACATGATGAAATCTTCATTCCAATCCCAGAGAAAATGAGTACCAAATTCAACATGAAAAAAATATATATTCAAGCAGCTATGAAAATGACAATTGATGAGAACAATATGACATACAGTACATACACACACATACATACATATATATATATATATATAGAGAGAGAGAGAGAGAGAGAGGGAGTTACATAAATGGAAGAAGAGGTAGAAGAAGAAGTGTGACTATTATTAGCTTCAAGCTCTTCTCTAAACCTCTCTTGCCTTAAAAACCCCTGTTCTAATGTTAACCCCAAAGGCATACCCAAACCACCCATCGCTCTCAACCCACCTCCACCTCCACCTCCTCCACTACCACCACTTCCCAACTGCAACAAGGACATAGGCATAGAATTCATCTCGTGTCCGTGAGTACCACTACCATACCCACCTGCAGCTTCTCCTCCTCCACTACTATAAGCCGATGGGTTTACCGCCAAAATCTGCTCGAAGAAATCATCCCCTAGTCCCTCCGGCGGGTTATCCGCCATGACAGTAAAGATACAAACTTTTTAAAACCCAGAAGACAAAGCAGAGAAGGGAGACCAGGGTTTTTAGGGGGTGTTTGTTTGGGAAGCGAGAAAAAGTGGTGGTGGGATGTAGTAGAAATGGGTGGCAGATCCGAAACCCAATAAGTTGGGAAGTTCTATGGTTTTTATGGGTCTCTCTGTTTATGTTTATGTTTGTGTCTTCTGACGTCTTGATTTTGTGACCGTTAAGAAGCGGAAGAATGATGTTTGGGTTTGATCGCTTTATAGAGCCAATTAGAGAGATAGGTAGCTCATTTCATTTGCTTTTTATTTAGCTTAAGATATTCAAACAACAACATGAGCATTAATATTTACAATTTTACACCCCCACTGTCCAAAAAAAATTTAGTCTAGCTTTTGGATGATTGATTTGATAAGGCCTTAAATTTCATATTGTAAAATTATTGCACTTTGATAAACTCCACCATTACCTTACATTATGTTCTATTTATCACTCAATCAAAATTCTTAATTATGAACAAAATAAAAAGAAAAAAAAAGGGGGGAGGGGGGTTTGCTGTGTAAGTTGGTAAGAATTGGGAGATGCAGAGTAGTTAAATAATCATGTATTAGCCAATAAGCTTTCCAGTCTGAGTCTGGAATTGGAAGCAAACACAATTTAAATTGCTATAGAAAGAGTCCAATGCTCTGTTTGGCAGAGCTAACTCAGTCGAGTTAAACTGTCGATTCGAGCAGTTTAAAACGGCAGTTTGAAAACAGTTAAGCCGAAGAATTTTAAGTCCCAAATCAATATTTTTACTTTATCTAAAAACTGTTACTTTAAATAAAAATAACAATTATTTATATGTATATAATATATGACAACGATAATTTATCCGGACATAAAACCGATACACCCGCTAGTTATATGATATGGGGAAAGGAGTTTCTTTCCCAACGGCAAAAAGCAAAAAATGGTTTTGTCCTTACACAAAAAGAAAAGTTGTATTTTCCACCTTCGTATATAGTTTGATATTGGTCCTACCTTTGTTTTTTTTTTTTCTTTCTTTCTTTGTAATCTTGAGCAGAATTGGACAAAACAAAATCTAGTATTAGATTTGAGCTTTTATTTGTCCGAGAAGTGTAAAGAAGGCTTCATCATTCACTCCCCAAGTCCCATGTCCTCATTATTGAACATTATTTCAAATAAAAGCATTCGTGCTAGGGTCAAGGGTATCCGAAGGTTCCCTATTACGAATCCCCATAGTAACTCGAATACGAGACTTACTAGGTCTCAAATTGAGTAAGGATACTATACACGACAACCTTCTAGAATTAAGTCTTTGTCTATTAGTCGGTCTTGTTCTAAACCACGTTTTCTGATTGAGTCCGAAGTTGCTTTATCACGACTCCGAATTTATCACGACAAATTATAAGCATATATAATTAACTCTAAACTATGTAGCGATCGACTGCTAATTCTATTCAAGAAAAGAAAATGGGTTCAGAGAAGCTTCGTTTGGATTTGATGATGGTCTTGTTTGCTTTGCCGCTCTTAGCTCCATCCAATTGGTCTACGTACAAAGAGTTTTGTTAGATGCCAGCATATTTGACTTAAGGGTCCAGGTTATATTTCTATTCTTCATTAATTTTCTTTGATCTTCAATTTTCCAGGCCTTCAATCAAAGCTTAGAGTTTGACATGTCTTAGTTTTGTTGTTTACTTAAGAAGTGAGCTGTTCGGATGGGATAAATGCAGAGATAGATGATGTTAAGGATGCCGGTAGCCCCCCTGGAAAGATTGTTATAATCCTCCTCCTAAGTACCCTTAAAGACTGAATGTTGATCAGGAAGACAACAATTTGATGGTGTAAGAAAATAAAAGAATCAGCTTACAATCTGCTGCTAATTGGAACTGCAATAAGACGACACCTAGGATAGGGTAATTGATCACAATTTTTTCGTTGACATAAAAAATAAGATTTTTTTACATATACAGTTGATCAAAAATGATTAAGTACCAGTTTCAATAGTTACATTCCATTACATCATAATAGAAACCTTAGTTTCGTCCCTTATTCAGTTCCTTTTCTGCCTCTCTCCATTGGCTTGGTTCCTACCCCTTCTTATCTGCTTCTGCAGATGCTCCAAGCTAGCCACTCGCTGCATAGATTCCGATCTTCCAATTTTGTTCTCTGTTACAGCCGCTGATGAATTCTGCCGTATGTTTTCGATCGGTGTAATCTCGGCCACACGATTGGTGATTTGTGGGGCCATGGGAGTATTTGCCGTGGAGTGATAGAAGTGATTACTTGAGTCATCCTGCACTGGAATGGCTCCGTCTGTTGACGTGTCAGATGGGCTTCTGTCAAATGGCACCATGCCGGCCGAGGAAATCTCTGACATGCCATGGAACATTGGGTTCAAACCCATAATCTGTTTGACTGTCTCTTCAGCCATTTTTACCTAAGCATCACAGTCATAAACTAATATCAGGTTTTCAGTCAATTTTAGTAAGCGATAGAATTTCCAAGCGTGGGTTCATAAATTCTAAATTTCAACTTGGGCCCACATAATCTAACTAAAATGCAGGTATTAAGATTCCAGTTTCTGTAACTAAAATTTCAGTCGATGATCCTCATGTGTAACCAATGGCAGAGTTTGTTTTACTGGTTCTAGACTCTTACTTCCGTAACACCAGTTTGAATCTATTTTGACATACAATTAATCCATATTTCAAAAGGCTTAGCTAAATGCAAACATCTACCTAAATCCTGCTTGATATACAGTAGATTAAAAATCAAGTTTGTACAATCTAGTTCCAAAAGGCAAATGGGCTTGAGATTCTTCCTAGGCGAGAGATGCAAAAGGCAAGGTGAAAACCATTGAGGAATGACAGTCTACCTTGGCTCTTAATGTTTCCACATCAGCTTTAAGAACTCGGTTGTCGACAGCTGCATCGTTGTACTTTTGGGTTATATCAGAGAAACGCTTCAGCAGAGAAGAGTTTTCAACTCTTAGTTTAGAAACCTATGAAGAACAATTTTTAAGGAAATTCTACAATTTGAGAGATAAGGGTACAGAGATAGCAAGCCGTCAAGAGAAGCAAGAGGAGATGAAGAAAATGAGATCTAAACCTGTGTCTCGAGCTCAGTCAAATGTGCTTGCTTTCTTCTTCTTGAACGTCTTGCAGACTCTCTATTGGAAAGCATTCTGACATCAAAGTATCAAACCATGCAAATCAATAAAAGGTACTGAAATTTATGGAGGTCTAATGAGTTTGCACTCCTTCCAAGTGATAGTGATTTCAAAACTCAAAAGTACTTTGATAGGTTCTTAGAAACATCTCAAAGCACCCTAAAGAGAAAAACTTCAAAGCACTTCTAAAAAGAAAGAGAGAGAGAGAGAGAGGGAGAGAGAGAGCTTTATTACAATGATTCCTTCTTTACAAACCTCCTTAACTTAAAGCACTAAATTCACTCCAACAACGTTATATGAATTAGATGTATAGAATGAAATAAGAAAGAAGGAAAAAAAAAAAAAAAAATAATCATCACATTGGAAAATCGAAAACTCGTTAGTGGAATATTTCCTTCAAACCAAACAAAACTCCGATCTAAACTCTAGTCTATCTTTGTCTACCCATTTAACTCACACAAGCTCCTACACTTGGCAGTCCATAAACCAAACATATTTTTGATGAGAGCAGCAAATAAAACGGTTACCTCCTTACACGTTTTGCATCAGCTGGGTCCATATTGTCAGTTATTTCAGTTTCTCCTTCAATTTCCTCATCATCAGAATTCTCTCTTGATGACCCACTAGGGGTTCGCTTCACTGGTACCAGAGAATTCTTTTGCGCGGAAGGTAAGGATAAAATTCCAATGGCCCCAGTAATTTCCTTATCATTTGACCTGGATGAATCATTTCCAGCTCCTACATGGTAAATAAAATCTATTTCAGGAAAGAAGAAAAGTACAAATATCCAAAAAAATTATATATATCTATATGTTTCATCCAGCTACATTTAGCTTCTGAGCAGCTTGGCTAAAAGATTGATCTGAAGAAAAAGCTTTCAAAATATTTGTGACTATGAGATAGGTGAACTGATCATTACCAAAAGGCAATGTGGTGGAACGAGCCAATGAAAACTCAACATCTTGATTTTTATCCAGTGGGCCCCGTTTGAACACCTAGCAGGTGCCACATGGTGTATCCGTTACATTCGATCATTTCTCGTGAGATAGACCGACTTTAGATTCCGATATTTAAAGAATATGGTAAAGAGATTTAATAGGTGCTCACAGTCACAGCCTCAAACAAGTTTTTTGGTACAAACAAAATACATACATGCCATAATGCAAACCTTTAGAAGTGACTTGAGATTCCAATTGTAAAGTATTGGATGCTTGTGATCCACACTCGGCTAAAGTGGGAGAATCTTGAGCTTTCACAAAAGATCCCTATTGACATGAATAGAAACATATTAACATGAATTTTCCAAAACTGAAAGGCATTTGTATTATTTTAACTACAGCTATATGAATTACTTGGTAGAAAACAAGAGGATTAAAACCACTTACAAATGAAAGTCTACAACTTTACACCTACCAGTTTTAGGTGAAAAGAACACAAACAGTGATTGAAAACATTACAAGATTGAGGGAAAGTGATTTACTTTGTTTCATTTTCTTTTCTAACAGTTATTTTCTTTCATTTCTTGTTTTTGACTGTATGCACTCGAGGTGAAACTTTGAAAATCTAGCATTTATTTGCCAGTTTTACCCAAAAGAGATAGTTATATACAGGTTTTCAATAAACACGAATTTCAGAAGATCACCACAGTTGACAGAGTTGAACATTTTGTAAAGCGTTAGTATGAGATTGAAGGGTTAAGTGGTAAATATAAGGTACCAGACTAAACCAACGTCACTACAAAAAGTTTCACTTCAATCCTGATTAGGTTGTAGGATAAAATGCCAAAGTGCTAGAAAACTTTTCTAATTAATGGGACAAATTAAGGCCCACACTTGGGTCTTGAATTCTCACCATCTAAGTAGATCACTTTGTGTTTAATTTCATTGTTTCAAAGTAAAGCGACATTAAAGCTTGTGGTGTCTGTAGCTTCTAACTGACTTTGCTAGTGTCCAGTATGTTTCTAGGACTCTCTCTTTCTTCAAAGAGAAAGCGGTAACTTTCTTTACATATGCAAACCTTTATACTTTAAGAGGTTTGCATATGAACAAAAAAAAAAAAAAAAACAAAAAAAGATAACTCTAGGACTCTTTATTTCTTCAAAAAGAAAGTGGTAACTTTTTTTCCATATGTAAACCTTTATACAGTAAAATTTTGATAAATTAATAGAATCGGGAATGAATAAATCTATTAATTTAGTGAAATATTAAATTATCGAGAAAAATTAGTATTTCATTTTCAAGTTGAGACCAAAAAAAAAATTATTTAAACGAGTTCATTAATTTATCAAGTATCAATTTATTGAGGTTCCAGTGTACTTGAAAAAGCTTTGCTTGCCTTGTACAATAAAAAGGGCAACAATTGACTTTGTAGTTGAAACTTAAAGTGTGAACTTCCCAATATGGGTTATCTATTTTTCTTCATTCCTGTCTTTTCTTGCCACTTAATGAACAAGCAAGAATCAATCTCTACAAGGATAATTTCCATCAGAAATATTTCGATGAAAAAAAGTTACAAGAATCCCATCATCAGTGAAGGAGTATCAGCAGTACGTTTGGCAGCTCAGAAAATGCAAAGAAATAAAATAAACTACAAAAGAATCCTCTTTTCCAAATTTTCTCCGAACCAAACACATCTAACAAAATTCACTCTTAGAAAGAAAAGAAAAAAAAAAGTAAGAGCAGATTCATACCCGAGATAAAGCAACAGCAGCACAAGCCAAGTTGAGCTTGCTCTTAAGAAAAGCTTGATACTCTTCAGAATCAACCGGAATATTAGGAGCTGCGGCACTAAACGACGGCGTAACACCATTTCCGATCAAATTGGAGGTCTCAATGGTACCATGAGCAGCACTATTAGGTTTCTGAGAACGATTATGTCGAGGATCCTTGATCTCCACGACGTCGTTATGATCTCCAGCGGAAGAAGAAGGAAGAGAAGCCTCGCAAACCGAAGCTTCCTGAAGAAATCGCTGGAACGCCCACTCCGATGCGCTCCGGTTCATTTTGGACGATTCGTCCGGTTCAGCTGTTGCTGCCCGTGGAGGTGGTGGCGGAAGATGAGATGACCAGAATTGATCAGAGATTTCGCCAACTGAGAAAATCCTATCCATAATCTTTTCACTCTCTACACTCTCTCTTTCTTTCTATTTCCTTCCTCTGTGTGTGATTCTGGTTTTTTTGGTTGACAGATGATGATGATGATGACGTGGATTTATTAACTGATTGTTTGGTTACTAAAGAAAAAAAAAAAAAAAAAAAAAAAACGACAAAATGGATTGGGTTGTTATATATAATTGTCTGGTGTGGGGTCCAAAAGTTCCGAGTAAAATAGATGGACAACAGCCGCTTGAGTACCTTGAGAAAAACAAAATTTTATATTATTATTGGGCCATTTTTATAAATATTGGACCAAGTCGGGTCAAAAAAAGAAAATACGGTGTGAAGTTCAAAATTCAAAGGTTGCAAATCTTCAAGTAACTTAAAAACGTTTTATCTGTTTACTTACCAATTTGTAAATCAATTGAATGGAGTAGATTCCTTATTTGTGGATAACCATTAGATTCATCAGGCCCATGGGCCATACTCCTTAGTAGGGCCCAATTTCATTTTTACACTTGTCTTCATCTCTTATATCAACAACCCTACATACTTTTAATTATCTTTTATAGCGGGCCAATAGATAGAAGATTATTATTATTAGTATTATTATGTGTTTCTAAAAGTGATCTTCCCTTGCTTCAGTTTTTCTTCGAAACAATCGTCATGTGCGTGGATAGCAAACTTACATCGAGCACACTCAAAGAAAGAGTCTGGCCATGTATAGGTAGAGGGTGTCCACATATCTTCAGAACAGACGCTACAACGTGGAGGATCAACATATTTCAGTCTTTGTGGATCAGTATATGTCATAGAGAATGCTAGAGGATGCGGGTGAGCGTCATACATTGCCACCTTTAGATAAAATGACTCTGGAATAACGCCATTTAGTATGAGCAGAAAAGCTGCAATCCTCGCAACAATAGAACCAATAGTAGGCGTGTATCTCGTCTTCACAAACTTCAAAGTAGTTCTCCTCAGAATCATCCTCGTCAATACCATATTTGAGAGTAAGAGGATGTTCATCCAATCTGTGTCTTGCGGAAATAGGTAAGAGTTGCACATCCAAAATCCAAAGCATACTCGCATTCATGAGTACATACAAATGCCTCACCATGAATGGAGGTAAAGCCACATGTGTTGCAAGAGTTGTCCCATGATTGCCGCCCTGCTAGAAATAACGGAAGTTGGTGATGAGCTGGATGTTTGAGAATTCCTGGAAGCGAAGCACATCGAATATCAATTTCATAGTAATTACATTGATTACATTCATACACAAATCCTTGGAAATATCTTTTGCAGATTTGACTGTGAACCACTTCATATTGATCTTCATGTCTGCTTAAACGAAGGGTCAACAAGTGTTTGGGGTGATATCGATGTCGAACGAAGTCGCAGTCCTCTACACATGTACATAATGGAGTTGAGATGGGTGTCATACATCCATCACAAAGTTTTCGACACTTGAGATCGTGCACATGATTTATAAAGGCCAGGTTATGTTCATGACTGAAATGAGTAATCTCTCCTCCTTTCTGATCTTCCCCCTCCTTATCCCCGTCATCAGGAATATTCCTTAAGAATTCTTCAAACGAGAGATAGAATTCCCCCCCTAGCTCTTCGTCTGGCCAAAAATCTTCGTCAAACCATGTCGTCTCATCATCGTTCCGCTGATCTTCTGCACATTTTAAATCGTAAACGAAATTGCAAAGGGAACACTTATAAGCTGCAAACCCTCTGTCTGCCTCTCTACAGCAGTAATAACAAAGAAGCTTGCTGTGTTCATTGAACATTTGAGGAGGAATAGAGTAGGTGAGTTCAAGAGGATGCTTGTGTCCGTTTACCCTAATCTTCCAAGGCAATTTGCTACATGTTAGGTCGACACTGATATGACAAGCACTACAAATCCAAGGTAAGTAGTCATTAACTTGTTGGCCACATGCTCTACAAATGAAGTCGATCGGCTTTTGTAATAAGCTGAAGGTGTGTTGGTGATCATCTTCATCTTTAATGGGCGGCAATGATGCACATGGAATATGAAAACAAATATTACACTTCTGGCAACAATAAATCATACGATCTTTTTGCCACTCTTAATCATTCTTACATCCACTGCAACTCCGACTCATACCCTCAACTCTATTTGCAAAGAGAAAAAGCGGGAGATCAGGATGAAGCGAACTATGCATCTCACGAGGTAGTTCAGCGCATGTCTTATGAACATATACCCAATTACAATGCTGCGAACAAATGTAGGTTGGGGTGCCGGCACTTTGTACCGGGTAGTTGCATAGAGAGCAAGGATGAGCAACTTGCTCTACAACTTCCCCATCATTTTTCGGCTCCTTATTCATGAGTAGCAAGGGATGCTGGTGGCAGAGATGTTTGATCTCTTGCTCATTTTTCTAGCAGAAAAATGACTTTGCAAAAGCACAGCTGATGTGAAGCTTAAACTTACATTCATTGCAAGTGTACCAAGGTGAACGACTAACCCATGAATCGATAAGTCCACAGGCATCACAAAAATCATATAAACTATCTGAATGGAGAGTAAGAGAATGTCTATGTAATGGAGTTTGCAGCTGACGGGGTAAATCCATGCATGATTTGTGAAGGAACAAATTGCATTCTTGAATACAACCGTAACTAGAACCACTAGATAATTCTTCACCACATCTCGAGCACAAATGTTCCCGCCAATCTGGTTCATTCTCCTCGCTGAGTAACACCAAGGGATGCTTGTGGCAATAATGGCTCAACTCCATCTCCATGATCTATTTTATAATTCAAGACCAGGAGTTATAGAAGACATGCAAGCAGAGGATCCGAAAACAGTAGCACACTAAGCAAAAGGAGATATAATAAAAGTTGAGAAATGAAACCAAGTAAAACATTGATCAGAAATCTCAAGAGGTCATGTCCGTGACTAAAATGGTTAAAATCTATCTACTTGATCTGTTTATAGCTCAGGATAATTAGTACTCATGTTGAAGGAATACCCAAACAACATCAAATGATGATGATCGATATAAATTAGTTAAGAGAAATGATATATAAGAGAGTACCTTGTAATTCCCAAGTAGAATTGTTTCTGCAGTTTGATCACAAAACCTTTTGTTTCCAAATATACAAGTAGAATTAATGTTCACTGTAATTGATATCTATATCCACAAAATCCCACCAAAACCATCTCAGTTCACATGATCCCTTGTGTTGTTATGTTGGGGGACAAAAAAGATAAAGAAAAAGGATAAAGAAAAAGGATAAAGAAAAAGGAGCAAGAGAAAGAAAAGAAAAAAAAAAGGAAAAAGAAACACATTATTTCAGTTTTGTGCCCAAAATCAAATTTAGCTTTTAAGATTAACTTGAAATTTAATGTTGAACAGAAGGTAAAAATATTGTAGATTAAGGAAATGGGGAGTCCATAAAATTTAATTTTTCCTAACAAAGTTTTTCAGTTCCAAGTTTAGATGGATGACTCCACCGCATCAAGGAACTCAGTTCGGGTAGAAACCGGCTCTGCAATTACTGGCCCGGAACAAGTCTAGATTGGTGGAGAAAGTGTCCAATTGGTGTAAGATTGCAAAAGTGGGGATTGGAGAATTATGTAGTTAACGAGGAGATTTTGAATGGTTTTGAGTAGTCAAATGTAGAGAAAGAGATTTACGTCCCTTGGTCTTAGAGGACTCTTATTGCAATAGTGTTCGTAATAATCAGGGTGCATTTTGTTTACCAACAAGAACCATCAATGCTATTAAACACAACATATATAAGATTATAAGACACTGATAGTATACTTAACATAAGGGGGGGAGTGAGTTTAGTTACGGTTTCCTCAATAGGCAAGCACGGTCGTGTCCCGCTGTCGATGATAAAGATCAATGTACTCTACATCGGGATGTATCAAGCTTGCCTCGCAAGGCAGTCAGACATACTCAGGAGTGACCTTCACTGTAAAAATAGGAGAGTCCATTCCATTCTTTAATGTCCCAAACTTTGTGTTGTAGCAATTTGAAGTTTTTCTCCTGGTACTTGCTTCAAGGCCCGTTACATATTAATGTATAAATGTGAATGAGAGTGTTAATTGAGAAAACACAACTAGAACACAATTTTCGGTTTCGAGTCTAAAGAGATTCAGTTTTTACCTGTCCGACAAGAATCTCATTGAGGTTGTGTCTGCACACATCAGCTGTATGAAAGAAAGTGATCCCCTTCATGAAAGCATCTTTCATTAGAGATACCATCCTCATTAGAGAGAGGAGAATTGTAAACTCCAGTTAGACCCAAACATCAAAATCCCAGTTTTGACACCTATAAAAAAGAAAAAGAAAAGAGTTTTAACACACAGATGATTATGAGCTTAACTCATATATATATCACTGATATACTGAGCTTAACTCATCCAAGTCCCTGTTTTCCAAGTTTCACTGTGGGAATCTGAACTCCGTTACAATCTGGCATTTCCTTTCCGATTTACTTGAACTAAAATCTTTTCTGGGTGTTCAGTAAGAACCATTCCCAAGCAAATTTATAGAGGAAGATTCAAAAAAGACAATGAAATTTGGCAGTAGCAGACTAGCACTGTTTGTGCATCACTGCTTACTTCACTTCTCTACTTGTAACAGTCCTATATATCAGGAACTCAATTCCAAATTCTTCTAACATCTACAGAAACGAAAAAAAGTACCATATATAATACCCAGCCTAACTTTACTATGTCATTCATTACATCACGTATTTTATTTGTATCCAATTAAGTTCAATTATATGAACGCAGTTGTCTACAATTCATCTCATTTACTTAACCAAAAACAATAATAATAAAAGGAAAAGAAGAAGAATATAACAACTAAAATTCCAGGTAATAAGACCCATCATATATTGAAAGAAATGTCATGCCATTTGAACTTCAAAACAGGAGCTAAGCCTTCAAAAAAAGGCAGAAGCACCATTTTATGTTTACAATATAGCATGGACTAATAAACAGCCATAATAAGATAAATCCCCCTTACCCTTCAATTGGTTTGAGTAAAGTTTAACGGGTGTGTTTGCAAACTTCCACGATGCACTATCCATAATTTGGTAGCTCCTATTACCAGCAACCTCGTCTATGGGTACGGGATCGGAAATTTCTTTGAGGTCCTCTTTAGTAAGTTCCACACTTAACCAGCTGATATTCCGATATAGGTTCTTTAACTTGGTCTGTGAGCAAGTGGGTTGGACGAGGCCAACAAGGACACACCTTGTACACCGTTTTCTGTAAAAGGAGAGAGTTGCAGGAGCAATGGAGTAGATGCTTATATACCAGATTTACATGGTCTTTTCACAAATTAATTTTATATTGGGCTGGGCCCACCACCCTTTTTAGTATTATTAAGTTTTTTTTTCTTTCTTTCTTCCGTTTGTTTGTAGGCCGGTCCGTTTGTTTGTAGGCCGGATGCCTGGGCCTAGGTGGGAAAAAGGCCTGTCGTTTTTTTTTCTTAATTACAATGAAAAAAAAAGGGCTGGGCTTTTAGCAAAGCCTTGGCCCTTATTAGGCCGGCCTGCCTGGGAAAGATATAAATTAGTTATTGCAAATGGATTTTCTGCACGCTCACTCGTTTTTATCGCTTATAAAACAAGCAACAATTACTACTTTCCCTTGAAATCACTTTTTGGTTTTCATTGTAATCCGATAACAAGATCGATCTCCTCCTCTACTGATTTTCTTGTAATCTTCTTACTAACACAACCGAATCATATGCTCGCTGCTGGATATGGAAAGAAAAAAAAGTGCAACTTTGTGGATATTTATCATATTTTATTTATAATTTTAATTATTAATAATATTAAATTTTAATTTATTAAATAATTATTATTATAAATAATTAATAATATATAAAATATATATTAAAGTATTAATTTTTTTTTAATTTTTTTTTTATTTAAAATTTTAAAAAAATTAAAAAAATAAATTTTTAAATTTATAAGTCGAAACATGTCCATATATCAAAATAGACACATTGGCCAAAATGGGTCAATAAGGTGGCACAATTTTACGGATCAAAATACGGTATATTTATAATTTATTATTATATTTATATCATACCATATTTTTATTTTTAAATATAAATATAATACAAATCAATACATATCAAACACAAACACGGCATAACATAATCCGTACCGTGCTCGATACCTTATTTTTCAATGCACTGGCACGATTTTTTTTTGTCAGAAAACAACAAAAAACAAATTTGAAACTGAAGCAAGAAAACGGTCCAAAAAACAAAAAGCAAAAACAGTTTGTCAATTTGGAACAATATTTTTTTGTTTTTTCCCGTACTTTTTAACTGTATCAGTTTTCCCATTTCTCTCATCTTTCTCATCCGTGACTTTTTTATCCTCAGTCTATCGCGACCACGAGCTCATAATCGCACCCGCAATTTTTCCCCTTTCCTTTTCTCCCTCTTCATTATTGCGACCACGAGCTCCTCCTCCTCCTCGCCCTCGCCTGCGATCTGGTTTCTCATTTGCAATCACGAGCTCCTCCTCCACCTCACTCGCAATCTGATTTCTCATTTTGCAACCACGAGCTCCTCCTTCTCACACCCGCGATCTGCCTTATCACAGCAACAATCACGAGCTCCTCCTCATCTTGTCACTTTCACCGAGAGGCTTCAATCACACTCAAGAAGATCGATATATATCCTGTTCTAACTGATCAGGTCTACTTCCTTAACTTTTTCTATTTTTGATTTTGCAATTTGTTTAGAATGCTCTCTCTGACTCCTCCATATTCTGACGATGACAATCCGGAAATTGGAGATCGATCTGGTTGAGTTTGAACCGCAGGAACCAACCGTGAGGAAGCTCTAAGCTTAGATCTGAAATTCCGGTAAGCATCTGTTGAATGCTTGAGTCCTTAACTACTTCTTCGCGGTAGAAGATTGAAACCGGAGTTCCCTACGTCTCTACCACTACTATTTATAATGCAAACTACTTAACAATTTTATACTTAGAAAGATTCCTATGTAAATAAAATACTATAAGATACTACTAACCACTAATAAACAAATACTAAGCACATAATAAATAAACACTAAAGACTATTAGTAAAAGATAACGATAATATCTAAAGAGATTTGGAATTAGATCTTCTGATCCCTGTTGATCGCATCTTAACAACATCTTTCCAATTTGAGTTTCAGAACTGCATCTCCAAGTCATAGTTATTGGGTTAACGTTGCGGTAAACTTAACATAATTTTAACTGTAACGGTTGTTTAGCTTACGCGTATGCGTATATCTCTAATTTATTTTTTTTGTTTTCATTGTAATCAGATAACAAGATTGATCTCTTCCTCTACCGATTTTCTTGTCATCTTTACTTACACAACCAAATCAGCTGCTGGACATGGAAACAAAACAAAGTACTGGAGCTTCCGTGGAAAGTACAGCATCCATAACAAATACAACCGTGTTTGGGGTTGGTGCTTCCTCTAGTGGTATAGTCTCAGCTGAAACCAACACCATCAATTTTGGAGCAATCACTATTTATGATGGTACTACTACTATCCATGTCCCAAACCAGCCTCGGACCCGTGAATCTCACAAAAACGACAGCTTGCATTTGGAAGACCCCATGCCCGAAGAGTTGAACTTTCCTTATTCGCCAAACCTCAGAAGCTTGCATCTGGAAGAATGTGACTGTTCGGATTTGATCCTTGCTAATGTACCAAACCTCACAAGCTTGTATTTGGAAAACAGCAGTGGCAACAAATTGAACCTCAGCGATTCACCAAGACTCGCAACCTTGCATTTGGAAAGGTACTCCTGCGACGAATTGGAGGTTATTAATTTACACAACTTCACAAGCTTGCATTTGAAAAACTACAAATGTGAGTTTCTGAAGCTTGCTAATTTACCCAACTTCACAACCTTGCATTTCCAAAAATGCCAATGTAGAGATTTGAACCTTGATAACTTACCAAAGCTCACTGGCTTGCATCTGAAAGATTACGAATATGCCAACATGAACCTTGAGAATTTACCAAACCTCACAAGCTTGCATTTGGAACTCTGCGAACGTGACATCCTGAAGGTTCCCAATTTACCAAACCTCAAAAGCTTGCAGTTGAAAAACTACGAATGTAGGGTTTTAGAGGTTACTGATTTACCAAACCTCACAAGCTTGCGTTTGGAAGATTCCTCCTGTGAGGTTATGAACCTTAATAACTTACCAAAGTTAGCAAGCTCGTATCTGAAAAATTACAAATGTGGCACTATGAACATCACGAATTTACCAAACCTCAGAAGCTTGCATCCAGAAGACCATCAGTTCGAAGTCACGCAAGCAATTAATTTGGTTGACTGCCCAAAGATGAAGACGTTTCCTCTTGGAATCTCAGGCAGAATCAACGTACGTCGTTGAGAGTTGAAGCCGGAAAATAAGCATTTTTTAAGCATTGCAAGGTAATATAATCCTCTTTTTTTCGGAACTTAATGCAAATTTGTCTGGTAAATGGCCAAAATACTAGTTACATAAGAACATTTGTCTGATAGATTTCAATATGAATAATTTCAAAAGCAATTTTTTCAGATCGATGAAGATCTAAGAGCTCCCGTCCCCTTTGGTTTATAATATACAATTAGTCTCCAGGCGTGATTTAAATTTAAAAAAAAATGGTCTTCAGGCATGACGTTTGTATTCTTTTGAAGAATGTTTGCAACTTTGTATTATTGTGGATTGAAGATTTGAGGAGAGTGGGAAAATGCAACCAAAATGAAAGCTCGAGGTCTTAATAAAAAAGGGATACTATAATGATTGAATATAACTATATAAGGAGTAGCTTATCAAGCAGTAGTAATTGATAACTTCTCGATCTAAAGTTCAAATTTTATATACATTATTTTTGAAATAATATTCTTAATTAATACGATAATATAATAGATCTTACTGCTCCCATAAGAATTTTACATATAGGATTTTCCCTATAAAAAATTTTAATAAATAAAGAGTCCAAGAACAACAAAACATGAGCACTTTCCAAGCAACTTCACGTGATTGAACGTACCAAAATGAGCACTTTCTTGGATACTTCTCACAAAGATCCAGCAATATTGACACAAAATCATTCAATCAACATTCTTGACCCATAAGCCACCAAATCTATAGTAACACATTTGGGTTAACGATGGCGGTAAATAAATAAGGAGGGAAGAAAAAAAAAAAAAAGGGTGGTCCTGCCTGTCTCTGTTCACTCAAAATCAGAGGCCTATTTATAAGCTAACAGCTCGACTCGATACGCTGCTCTACTATCATTCGATCTTCTCTGTTTCTTCACGACCTTTATTTTGCTCTTAATCCTATAGAACCTCTTCTTCTTGTTCTTGGATTTGCAAGTAAAATTCTCATCTGGGTTTCTCTTTCTCTCATATCAATACCCTTCGCATCATTATTGTTGTTGTGGAGTGTTTTTGTTATCAGATTATGATCGTCTGTTTCAGATTTAGTGTTTATGTTTAAGAGACGAATTAGAGCTAGATACATATATTTATGCTCTTACTCTCCTATGTTCTGGCATGAATCAGATGGTTTCTGGCATAATGAAAATATGTCCTTTCATTGTAGATAAAACTTATACCTCTTCTTTCCATAATGATATAATCCCGGTTTTTCCAGAATGGGAAGCACTGGGGAGACTAACTATGGTGAATACACCTACAAAGAGCTTGAGAGAGAACCTTACTGGCCAACCGAGAAGTTAAGAATATCAATAACAGGGGCAGGGGGTTTTATTGCCTCTCACATTGCTCGGAGATTGAAGAGCGAGGGTCATTACATCATAGCTTCAGATTGGAAGAAGAATGAGCATATGACTGAAGACATGTTCTGTCATGAATTCCATCTCGTTGATCTTCGCGTGATGGATAATTGCTTGAAGGTTACAAAGGAAGTTGATCATGTCTTTAACCTTGCTGCTGATATGGGCGGGATGGGCTTCATTCAGTCGAACCATTCTGTTATTATGTATAACAACACTATGATTAGCTTCAACATGCTTGAAGCTGCTAGGATCAATGGAGTTAAGAGGTAAGTTGTCATGGATTATTTTTAGCCCAGTCTACTTTGATTTCCCAACTCAAATATGATTATTTTCTGTAGATGACTTTGTATTGGAAACTGCGTCTTAAAGAGGTCCATTTGATTTAGTGTTTTAAACTGAAATTTAGGAATTTGAGTCTGTGTGACAGTGAACTGTATTTTATTTGTATTGTCATATAAATTGGATCTTGCAATTGAGTAAGCATTTGAAACACTTTATGAGAAACCGGATTTTAGAATTTTCAAACTTTGAGCCTGATAACCTTTTTTTTTTTTTTTTTTTTCAGGTTCTTTTATGCCTCAAGTGCTTGTATCTATCCTGAATTCAAGCAGTTGGAAACTAATGTGAGCTTGAAGGAGGCAGATGCCTGGCCTGCTGAGGTCTGTTCCTCTTTAAACTTTAATGTTTCGGAGATGGTCAACAAATCCTATACAAATATAATGACTGAAATCGGTTTTTTCATTTGATTCACAGCCTCAAGATGCTTATGGATTAGAGAAGCTTGCTACAGAAGAGTTGTGCAAGCACTACACTAAAGATTTTGGCATAGAGTGTCGCATTGGAAGGTTCCATAACATTTATGGTCCTTTCGGAACATGGAAAGGTAAGTTCTAAAACACACTCACCATTTGACCTGTGTAGATGGTTTTGTCACATTAATCCGTTTTCATGACTTTGAAGTTTGGTTCTTCTTGGATTCTCCTTATAGGTGGAAGGGAGAAGGCACCTGCTGCTTTTTGCAGAAAGGCTCTCACCTCCATCAATGAGTTTGAGATGTGGGGAGATGGGCTTCAGACTAGATCTTTCACCTTCATTGATGAATGTGTTGAAGGTGTACTTAGGTAAAAAGTTCATGCTTTTTGGTTTTGGGGGTTTGAAATTAACGGCTCGATCCTATGAAAATTCTGCTATTTTTTTGGTCCTGTTGTTACGTTTAGGTTGACCAAATCAGATTTCCATGAGCCGGTCAACATTGGAAGTGACGAGATGGTTAGCATGAATGAAATGGCAGAGATCGTACTTAGCTTTGAGAACAAGAAGCTTCCCATCCGCCACATTCCTGGTCCGGAAGGTGTTCGTGGTCGTAATTCCGACAATACCCTCATCAAGGAGAAACTCGGGTGGGCCCCTACCATGAGATTGAAGGTAATTTATTTGACAGGTCAATCAATACTTGTAATTTATTTGATTGCTTCAAGTCGGTTGAACTTATCTTTTAAATACTCCAATTTTGATGATATATGTAGGATGGGTTGAGAATTACCTACTTTTGGATCAAGGAACAGATTGAGAAAGAGAAGGCTAAAGGCATTGACTTGTCGGTTTACGGATCTTCCAAGGTTGTTGGAACACAAGCCCCGGTTCAACTAGGTTCACTCCGAGCAGCTGATGGGAAGGAATAGTTGAACAAAGCTGGGTTTCTCTGAGCCAACCATAGTTATGTAGTTCTTGTCCATCTGTATTGTGTGTGATGTTTGGGGAATTATTCTGTGCTTCTTTTTCAGCACAAGTCACCTCTGTAGAAGTGATCACTTCCTATATTGTCATGTGTTTTAGTATGCTATCTGTATCGTGTTCATGTAAAAGGTTATGATTTTAAGATCCCTTTGGTAGTAGTAATTCATCTAAGTTTTCAGCAGCATTAGTTGCTTGCAGTAAAGTGAGAGTCATTCGTGTGTTACATACACCATTCCCTTTTCCAAACTCGAAATCTTGCTCACAATCCTGTTGCTTGCAAGTCTTCTTATATAATACCTGAAGTCTGGCCTTGTAGTAACCTCTCGGGTTACCAAACCCACAATTTGCATTCGGACCGATGTAACGAAGTTTTGCGAACGCCAAAGTGAAATTTGTGAATGCGAACTGAATATTTGTCATTTTGTGTCCAAATTAGATTTGAGTCTCAAAGTAGAGTTTGTAAACATAAAACCAAAAAGATTGGAGATGAGAAGAGAGAAGATGAATTGCACACTAGATCATGATGGAGGACGAGGATAGGTTGATAACCCAGCTCATAAAGTTTTGGCCTGTGGTCATGAGATATTGAGACAATAGGGTGATGAAGAAATTTTGTTGGGTGAATAGTGTTTATAATATGCTAATTCATTTCAATAAGATTTGAAGTGATGGTGTAAAACTGACGTGTATAATTAAGATGCATTGATTCAGTGTAGACACAATCTGCACAAATATTTCTCTACAATGAAATGGGTATTTAAGTGGGTAAAGAAACGTGATTTTTTTCCCCTAATTTTCTGTGGGGCTAAGTACTTTATGGTGAACGCTAAAAGAGCAAAGGTGATAGATACATACTCTGATAGATGTTAGCTCAATTAAGTGATTCAAATTGTAGATGGGGTTATTCAATTCTGACGTGTTTGGATCAAGGTTCACCAGAAACAAAAGGAGCCTATCCTTGTACGTGGAGGTTTCAAAAGGAAGTACTAAAATTATCTATTGGGTTTCTCTCAATCCCCATCCATATTCAAAACGAAACAAACATATAGAAAGAGGTATGTGGCTTGAAAGTTTTGATTGTGACGTGGGAGGGGGGGGCTCTAGCATATGGATCGCTTTACATATGAATTATAAGAAAAGCATGTGCAGGAATGAAAAAGAAAAAGGCTACTAAAAGACACAATGCTGATAAGTGATAAGCAAGTCCAAAGCCCTTTTTATATCATGGTAATTTCATTCGTTTTATTTTATTATAGACTAGAAAGATGATATCGTATTCCAACATAGTTTCAGCTTATCTAACGGTTATCATCTTAAGAGGAGATGATAGCATCTATCAGTTTCTCTTTTGGTAATTATTTTGGACTAAAATGAATATAAAGACATTTGAAAAGAATCAATCTTATAACAAGTATTGACCGATCCAATCCGAGTCACAGAACACCTCAAGGTCTTCATGTACAAAGTTTTGTATGTTTCATATGATAACGTATAGTCCTATGTCACCACTCAAGTGCCCATGAGTATAATCATAAAACTTATATTAAAATGAATTTTCAAAATTGTCATATTGAAGAGTAATATAGGAATATATTACCAGATAACAGATCCAAGTATATGATAAGCAGTTATGGTATAGATAAAATTATATGTAATGTGTATGTCAATACCTGTTAAACTTCTTCCGAGCAATCAAGCTCGTGATAAATGGGATGTTCTTGGAGATGCTTAGCGAAGGTCTTCAGGATTTCCTTCACTAGTTCTCCTAATTGATGCTTTTCTCTGACCTCACTATTTCCATTCACTACTTCAGCAAATACTGTGTCATAGAGGAGAAACACTGCTTCATTGGCATCTGATTGTGGCAAGCCCAGTTCCTTCCCTTTTTTCTCAAGGCAATTTCTAAATGTGTTAGGATCAGTCGTCCCATCCTTCCTGTTTTGATTTTCTTGCCATATCTCCTCTATGACGTTGTCCAGTAGCTGCTCATCAGCCAACAACTGCAATGTATAAAATATTTTATAAGTAGAATTCTGGCTATATGTTTATATATTTAATTATTACCAAGCTTAGGATTACATAATCTAAGTAGAATATCTAGTAGTAGGTCTTGACTAGACGAATTCTAGACTAATGATTTAAATAATCTGCTATGATGATGATAAAAAGACAGTTTTCTCTTTCTATGAATAGATAAATTTAAGATTTTAAAAAAATGTCCAAAACTGTGGCAGCTGATGCTTCAATAGGTGTTACGTTCTTCCGAGACATTCACATAGTCTTCTATTTTCTGATATGTCTCCATTCTATTTCAAAATTGGGAAGCTATTTTCTTTCTTTTTCTTGCCGGCATTATTTCATGCCATTTGCAGTTACCAGATTTTTGAAAGCCAATCCATGATTCCCTATTGTTAAACTATGTCAAACATCTATACCATGAAATAGTCAATTCAGTTAATCAACAAGTCGAGTTCATGTCAAAAGAGAACAAATTTAGGGGGCTAGAAAGTTTGAAGCTGTCAAAGCATAGTATTGATATTTACGCGGTCACATCAAACGTAAGGAAATCCTCGGAAGGTAAATTTGGAAAATAATGCAAAAGGATAACCAATTACCTTTCTTAACTTAGACCCATTATTGATCTTACTAGTGTGGATGAACACAAAGTGCCTTTCTGTCAAGGCATCAGCTAATTCTTGTAGAATAGGCTGAAGTAGTTGTGCAAACTGTGCTTGGCCCAGTTTATCTTCCCCCTCAACTCCATGTTTCGTCAAAATATCCTTTAGCCTTGGATACTCTGTTATGCTCACACTGAGTTTTGTTATGTCATGGTCTATCAAATATTTACTAGGCACAAAAGAAGTAAACAATGAGGTTGATAATGAAACTGTGTTAGTTATCTGTACTATTAACTAAATGCGAGGAGTTAGGAAAAGAATGGAACGTTAAGCATACAAACCACCCCTAAACAGTGTTGTGCCAAAAAAGGAATGACATACTTTGCAATCCAGTACTTAAGCATACAAAGAGAGTAGAAATGGGACAAGATTCTATTAAGGAGAGAAGTTATATGGCATCATCGTCTTCAGTTGTAATGTTAAGCTCAGCAAAATGGTGGAAGACACCAGACAGTAAGATGAAAATGTACTCAGAAAAACTAACAGATCGCTGAGGTAGGTCTTTCCTCTACTATCTAATATGGTATCAATATCATGCACCAATATAGCCAGATAAGATATTGGCATTTCAGCTATTTCAAGCTTGGATATCTACCAGACTTCCTTTACACAAAGGGACGCGTAATAAAATTAGATGCTATAACATATAGCAAAATCCCACATAAAAGTCCCAAAATATTATGATGAAAAGTCTGTATCAAAATAAATGAACCTGAAATAGGAGGAACGCCCATGTCAACCCCCATCTGGGCAAGAGCATTTTGTATCTCACTCCTCCTGATCTTTCCCTCGTCCTCTGTATCTAATTCTGTGAATAAATTCTCTGCTACCATTGCAAAATCATCTTCATCCTCTAAGTACAATTGAATAGTGTTCCCATCCAAAATTGATACAACAAGTGGATCATCTGAAGCAAAAAAAAAAAAAAGGTTTCACTATTAGTAAGAAGTATGAGTTCTTTCCCATTCATAGGTAAAAGGGAAGGAATAAAAGAAAATGACTACAATTAATAATCATATAAAGTCAAAGATCAATCACAAATGGTAAAACTGGGTACATCCGGTTTGCAGATAAAACGATCAAAGGGAAAATATTCTATATACTAACTAGAAAATAAAAATACAATGTCCCAAAACGCTAGTTCAAAAAATCTAACCGGAATGTGCCCTGAATCAGCAGCCGGATCACATGTACATCGATATAACCATATTGAGGCAATAAAGTTCAAGCGTGATAAGCAAAAATATGCTATAAAATATAGCCATAATTCCAAACAACAGTGTAAACTGTTTTCCCAAGGTACGGAATATTCCAATTTTCGTTCCTCTTTCTGCTTTTTCTTGGATATTAGTACTAGTACATCAATTTTATCTAAACATGTTCAGTTGCAGCAACCATCAATTTTAAAGTTAACTCTCCTTTTAGCAGAAAAACTAGATGTATTGAGAGTAAGTGATACCGGCTAATTCATCGGCGATCGCAGAGATGTAGTCCTTGAGCTTCAAGGAAGCTTGGTCTGGAGTGATCTCTGTACGCCGGAAAGCAACGACGTCGTTGATGCCGATGCGGTTGAGAGAAGAGGATCGGATTGACTCAGGCAAGTGGATCCCAAGTAAGGATGAAGAGGCTCTAGAATCGGCAAGTTCGAGTACCTGAGCTCCAGTAACGGTGACGTCAACACACGGCAGTGATAGGTCAATGCCTCTCAGCTTCGAGCCGTCTAGGACTGTTACGACTCCATCCGACATTTTCAGAGAGAGAGAAAGTTGGTTGCAAATTTTGAATTCTGACACAGAGAGAGAGAGAGTTGGGCTGGTATGAAAGTTTACCTTCAATATTATTTGGCTTTAAAGAAATTAAATTTAATACTTTTTTATTTTATTTTCTTTCTTTTGTGATTTAATTGTCTTATTTTGAATGTTTCTTATTATAAAAGAAAATAAACATATTTATCTTTATTCATAAATATTAATTTATTTAATAATATTTATATGATTAATAAAAAAAAATTTAAATTAGATAGAATATAAATTTCAATTTAAATTAAATATATAATAAAAAATTAATTATAATTCACATATAAATAAATTAGTAAAAACTGAAACTACACCGTAACTAAATTAACAACCCAGAACCATTCACCGACGTAAAAACAATTGGTTAAATAAAATTATAAAATTAAATTAGACAATCATCGTCCGTAACAACCCAAAACCACGGCTGTTCGTCGTGGGTTGTTATATCACAAACGTGCAAAGTGCCAAATATACATATTAAGTGCCAAAAGATCCTCGCGCCCACACCACATGCGCGGGCGTGCCTATACGAATCCCGGTTAGATTTCAATCCTTATTTATTATTTACGATCACTTATAAATATTTTGAGAATTTTCTTTTATATTTAATTATATTTATAAAGTAGTTTTTTAGATTTTGACCTTAACTCTTTTCACTTTACTCGTAGTTGAAAAGTCCGACACTAGAATCATTCAATGACCTTACTATCATCATACTCGGTACTCCTAATCTGTGCAATCCTCTCTCATATTCAGAATCAAACAATGCGGTTGGAGTTGCGGATGGTACGATGGTGGAAGCATTATTTCTGTCGTTTTACTCGTTGTCATAGTCTCTTCTTTGAGCAACTTCAAGCAATCTAAGCAGTTTCAGAAACTCTCAGCCAAAAGTAACGACATAAAAATCGATGTAGTAAGAGCCGGAAGAAGACAACCCACTTCAATATTTGAGGTTTGAGTGGGTGATATAGTTTGTTTGAAGATCGGGGACCAGATTTCGGCAGATGGGTTGTTCTTGGAAGGCTATTCGATCAAAGTCGATGAATCAAGCATGACCGGAGAGAGCGAACATGTCGAAGTGAATATAAATAGTCTGTTTATGTTATCAGGCACAAAAGTGATGGATGGGTTTGGCGTAATGATGGTGAATTCTGTGGGGTCCGCTACGCTCTGGGGTGAGATGATGAGTTCGATAAGCCGAGAAGTAGACGAGGAAACCCCGTTATAATAAGCCTGTCTTAACAAGATGATGTCCTATATCGGGAAAGTCGGATTAATGGTTGCGGTACTTGTTCTTGCGGGTCTTGATGATTCGTTATTTTACAGGAAATACTAAGAATTTAAGTGGGCAAAGAGAATTCAATGGAAGTAAGACGAAATTCAATCACACGATGAATTCAGTGGGGGATATGGTGGCAGCTGGCATTACAATCGTGGTGGTGGCAATCCCAGAATTTTCCTTTGGCCGTTACTTTGACTCTTGCTTTTTCAATGAAGAAAGTGATGGGCGATAATGCAATGTTTAGAAAGCTCTCGGCTTGTGAGACTATCTGCCACGACGATCTGCACAGATAAAACAGGTACTCTTACTTTGAACGAAATGCAAGTCACAAAGTTTTGGCTAGAAAAGAAAGAATAACAAAATAAGTCAACTTATCAAACACAATCGCTTTTGTTCTCAACCTGTTACAAAATGCAGTTGGTTTAAACACTTCTGGTAATGTTTATAAACCAGCTTCTACATTGGTTCCAGAAGTTTCCGGTAGTCCAACAGAGAAGGCAATATTCTCTGTTGGACTATTTCCGAATTGGAGATGGATACGAATTGGAGATGGATATTGATGAAGTAAAGAAGCGTAATGAGATCATACAAGTTGTTGACCTTCAGTTCAGAGAAAAAGAGAATTGGGGTTTTGACAAAGAGGAAAAGTGATGAGACGGGCCTTCTTCAATCCCATTGGAAAGGAGCAGCCGAAATGATTTTGAGCATGTGTTCAAGTTATTACGATCTCTCCGGAAAAGTAACATCCATGGATGATGAAGACAGAAGGTAAATCAGTACCATAATCTCAAACATGGCCGCAAAAAGCTTATGGTGTATAGCATTCGCTCACAAAAAAGTAGATCAGACCTTACATGGTTAGGGCTGGTTGGTTTAAAAGATCCATGTCAGCCCAGAGTCAGAGCTGCAGTCGAATCTTGCCAAGCCGCTGGCATGAACACAAAAATGATAACAGGCAACAACATTCACACTGCAAAGGCTATATAGCCATTGAATGTGGGATATTAAACCCAGATGAGGATTTAGATGAGGAAGCTCTAGTAGGAGTTCAATTTAGAAATTACTCTCACAAGGAGAGAATCAAAAAGGTCGAGAAGATCAAAGTAATGGCCAGATCCTCTCTGTTCGATAAGCTTGAAATGGTGCAGTGCTCGAAGCAGAAAGGCCATGTGGTGGCAGTTACATGCGATGGTACAAATGATGCTCCAGCTTTAAAAGAAGCCGATATTGGGCTTTCTATGGGGATACAAGGCACAGAAGTGGCAAAGGAGAGCTCAGATATAGTTATCTTGGATGATAACTTTGCTTCAGTTGTGACGGTTTCAAGGTGGGGCCGGTGTGATTACAACAGTATCCAGAAATTCATTCAGTTTCAACTAACTGTAAATGTGGCGGTCCTTATCATCAACTTTGCTGCAGCTATTTCTTCCGGAAAAGTCCCTCTAACTGCTGTTCAGTTATTATGGGTCAACCTCATAATGGACACTTTAGGAGCCTTAGCATTAGCAACTGATCCGCCTACTAATGATCTTATGGTGAAACCGCCTGTATGTCAATCAGAGCCGTTGATTAGTGTGATCACGTGGAGGAATCTGATCGGTCAGGCATTGTACCAGGTGACTATCTTGCTAACCCAACAGTTTAAAGGAAGATCAATTTTTAATGTGGGTGAAAGGGTGAAGAATACTATTATATTCAACACCTTTGTGTTCTGTCAAATCTTCAACAAGTTAATGCAAGGAAGCTAGAGAAGAAGAATGTGTTTCAAGGGCTGATGAAAAACAAGCTCTGTATAGGGATAATAGGGATTACCGTGGTTTTTCAGCTGGTCATGGTGGAGTTTCTGAAAAAGTTCGCTGATACTAAGAGGCTCGATTGGGCCCTATGGGGTGCTTGCATTGGCATTGCCGCTTTGTCTTGGCCAATTGGATGGATTGTTAAGTGCATTCTTGTTTCAAGTAAATATTCATTTGAAACAAAGAAATGAATGATCTGCAAGATTAAGCATATAGCAACAATTAGTACAGTGTCTAAATTATAGCTTTTTGCTTGTTAAGGCAAAACAGACAAGTAAATTAATTATCTTCATATGCATATGTATCTTGTCAATAATTTCTTGAAGGTTATTCTCTGAATAAATGTGAAAGCTTTTTTACACAAATGCTGTAGTGTATGTGTAAATGAATATAGGAGTTGAATATGAATGGATTACAATTGCGGTTTGAGCAACCAAACTTTGCCCACTGCCGCATAACGAAACAAAGCCTCTCATAAAGAAAAAGTAGGTAATACAGTTAAAGAAGAAGAGACAGAGACCAGTAGGATGGACCAAAATTGTCATTTCCTGTCCTTTTAGGTGTAGTGAAGTGGTGGACTGACCTTAGAATGTTTGGACCTATTGAGAAAATTGCTTCAACCTTTGAAAATCTACAAGGTTAGAACCACTGCCTTCTTACCTAATAATACCTATCTAGGGTGTCTTGGAAAACTTGGGAAACTAGAAAAAATACGAAGTAGGATTGTCCAAAGATTGATTCATGCAGATAAATCTCATTGTATAAGAGTTATGGCTTCCATAATTATGAATTGGAAATGGTTAATGATTATGACAAATGCGAGGATCCGATTTTATTATAATGAGCAAAACAGGAGAAAAGTACTGTTCCCAAAAATTCAGCCTCATTTCCAACTTAATGTCAAGAAAGTTTTGATCCAAACAAATGATTCCAGTTACATCAAAACTATATTTCCCTCCATATCTGGTTTAAGCAATTACAAGAAAAAGATAAAGTCTTAATTAACTCAAGGAAGCAGAGGAGAAAAATATAACAAAAAATGCTTAAGAAACATACCTACAGATTCCAGAAGATAATAGAAGCCCGAGGATGACTGTTCTAGCATGAAGCTTTTCTGTATTCAATTCAATTCAATTCAATTCATTTTCGGTCGGTGAATTTTTCTGCAAGTTAAGAGAAAATCACTACCTCTGCTCTTGAATGGAAGTGTGTATTCCAGAATAAAGAAAACTCAATGAAAAAAAAAAAGTACCATATTCAATCTTTTCATGCGATTAACAAATCTTGGCTTTATGCTGTTGGTGCTCATGATATCTTACTGCAGAAGACAGGTAAGACCATAAGCTGGCTTTCCAAAGAGATTCTCGAGAAAGCAAAACCACCAAAATGCCTTTTGGAAGACATCAAAAGAAAGTGTCCATCCATAAGGCTGAGTAGAATATTTATCCCACAAAATGATGTATACCGGTATACATATATCACGACACCTATTCATTCGAGCAATGAAATAATGCATCATTTAACATAGACTAATTAGTCAAATGGTTAATCATGAAAGGTTGGTAACTAATATGCTCATGTGTTATTACAAGAAGGTTATGCTTCAGTTACACTACGATCCAACTACTCGATAACATCTACATAGTGACTTCAAATTGTAATTTAGTGAAAGACGGACTAGATTAAGTTTACATTTCAGATTTTTTTTTTCTTCTTTTTTTCCTTTTAACAAATCAAAGAATTATATTAAAAAGCAAAAAAGGAACATGGAGGGATGAAGAATCAAAACCTCCCAAAAACCAAAACAGAAGCCAAAAATAAGAAAAGAAGCGACATAAAAACAAAGAATAAAAAAAAGAGGAACCTACTTAACCCAAACTCTAAAATATCCTAGACCTAATTTGTCATCGAACAATTTACGTCATGTAGATCTAGTAAGAGAAGAATTAGAAGTGAACATACTATCAAATTTATTGTTACATCCAAGGTTGGCTAAAGAGTCTGCCACTTGATTGGCCTCCCTATACAGATGAGCGAGGTGATGATCATTACAAACAAAGGGGCCAACAACATTTCCAAGTGGGTTACAAATTTTACTCCGTAATTGAAATGAACACATCTTCTTACCTACATCAGAAAAACACACTGGATTCTTTACAAATCACAGGAGTTCTCTTGAAAACAGTTACGAATAATGTACTAAGAAACATCGAAAATCATTCCGTTCTAAGAAATTCCCATTCAAGCAGGGCCTCTTTTGAGCTTTATGCCCATTATAAAATTTCAAGAATATTTAATCAGATTTGATTCCATTAGATCAAAATCAACACAGCATAAACTTCACACTGCAAGATTCAGTATCATACGAAAATACCCATTACTAATTAGGCCTTTACAACAGTAATCTTGCATACTAACAGTGTTTGAATCAAACTTATCATTACTTAAAATTTCTCCAAAAGAAAGACGAAGATGTAAATTTGATAAATATTTTTTCCTTCGCACATGCAATGGAACAGGAAAACGGTGAAAATCCCTTATCTTGAGCAATAAATAAAGCAGAAAAATCAAAGTTTTATGTGGGACTCAACTTGAAAAAGGTTCCTCCTTTTCTCCTTTCTCTGTTTTAATATTCACCTGGGAAGACAAGACACACACAACAACACAGCTTCTATTCGTTATAAAAAAAGCTTGCAAGGATACCCCTAAACAACTATAAAATTACACATGCGACTTTATTGTTTCAAAACTTGATGAAATACCCACCAAAATTCATATAAATACACAGTTTAACCCCTGACCTATTCAATTGCGAGGTAAACTGGAGTTTTATGGTCAAATTGTATTTACAGGTCGGATCGTGAACCGATAACCTACCGGTCGGACCGGTTCACCAACAGTGGTTGGAACTTGGAAGTTCCTCCCATCCCACTTTACACAGATTAGGGCTTTCAAATCTCCTCAAATTTCTTTCTTTTCCATCTTCCTTTGATTCCTTCTCGACAAGTCAGTCACTTTCACCTTTCCTATCTGGCATCGAAGGGTTGGAGTTCAGGTAATCCAATTTGTTTACATCACTGATCAAAGCACGCAAAATCAATCGGCTAAAAGTACTTCTATCACATTCTAATGTTTTTACGTTTCCAGTGGAGTGAATCTTTGTTTTCGTTTAGTTCGTTTGATTCATAAGATTATATACCTGTCTGATTGAGGGAAATTGGAAAATCAGTGCTCTGTTCACGAGTTTAGGGCTCTAGGGAGCATAATATGCTCGTTAATGTATGTGGATTCTAGTTTTATGTGTTTTAAACGGTTGTTAGTATCATTCTAATTGTTTCCCCTATTTATTACTCATGATCTTTTCGATGTTCTGAGTCTTTCTCGTCTCATTGATAATTCAGATGAGTCTGGTCGATTCGCCAGTTCACTCGTCTAGCAGTGATGACTTTGCCGCTTTGCTTGATGCAGAGCTCAATGCTGATTCCCCGGATTCATCACCTCAAGAAGAGGCTGAGGATGAAAGTGAACTTGAGATTGACAGGTAAATTTAAGTTTCTTTTCGAATTTTGTTTTTAAAATATTTTTTGGGGGTTCGACATGTGAAGGATCATAGTTTTATTACCATTAACTGGCTACATACAATACATTGCCTTATTTCTCTGGTCGGGATTTTTGCTCTTGTATAACTGAAACCCTAACCCTGCATCTACTGACTCTGCCTCGTTTCTTTTCACACAAAAACTAGATTATTTAACTTGGGGCATTACCCATCAGTTGTGCATGTTTGATTGATACCATCAGCCTTGTTGTTAGTAGATCTACTGGTAAGATTATTTCAAGCTTTAATCTGTTTATTACTTCCAGTATAAAAAGATGCAAGGTGGAGAAGTTAGAAAGCAAAGAGGAAGCTGAGGGGTCTACTTCTCATGGATTCGGGGATCAGAACTTTGGTACGTTTTTCCTCACTTGAATATTTTTTGGTATGCCTTCATGCAATCGAGGGAGGGCCACTTAAAAAAATGGAAGCTTGGAAGTATCTTCAATTTTGAAAACCTAAATGAATGTGCTTTGATGTTAGATACCTCATTCACCTCATAAATTAATTGCATAAAATTATAATTATTGTTGTAGCAATGTTTATGTATTTTTACTGGTACAATCTTGTACATGAAAAAGAATAATAGTTATAATAACAAATAACTTACAGAAATACATTATATCTCTTGAAAAAGGAGAAGCACATAACTCATTACCAGTTTAGGTGATTAGGTCTCCTGTGTTGGTTATATTGGTTTGGCTGGAACCAATTCTTACTAACATTTCACTTTGTGCAGAAGAAGCTTTGAAGGAGGAAGAATGTACCCATCCTGGTTCATTTGGGAGTATGTGTATAAAGTGTGGACAAAGGGTGGAGGAAGAATCTGGTGTGACGTTTGGCTACATACATAAGGTATATCTCCTTTCTGTGATCTCCGGTTTGTGGAACAATGAGTATAAATCTTCTCCACTTGTTTTACATTGGAAGATGATATGGATAGTTCACCATGTTTCATCTCTTGCCTTCTACCTATACGACTGCTAACTGGAAAATGAATAACAAAAATTATAAATAAATAAATAAAAATGTTTTTTTAATTATGACTGGGAATGTGTAAATCAACTTAGATTTAGAAGTCTAGTTGAACCTCATTTCTTTTCAAATGGAGTAAGAGTATGGCTATATTAACTCTGTTTTAGATTATTTTGTTACCAGTGATTAGGAGTGTAAGTATGTGTTTTCAGGGACTCAGACTCAATAATGACGAGGTTACTCGGTTACGCAACATAGACATGAAGAGTTTGTTACGTCATAAAAAGCTCTATTTGGTACTTGATCTGGATCATACGCTATTAAATTCCACTCAGCTTGTACATATGACACCAGAAGAGGATTACTTAAGGGGTCAAACAGATTCTTTTGAAGGTATGCTTTCTTTTCCGCATTTGCTCCCTCCCTCTTACACTTGTGTTTAAGATTTTTATAAATTTTTTTGATGATTCTGGTTTTCCTTATGGGATTTAAATAAAAATGTGTAGTTGTTTCAACAGGATGTCTCTTTCTCTTAAACTGGATGCATATGATGACAAAGTTGAGGCCTTTTGTACGTAAATTCTTAAGAGAAGCAAGTGAACTATTTGAGATGTACATATACACAATGGGTGATCGCCCATATGCAATGGAAATGGCCAAGCTGCTTGACCCTAAAGGAGAGTACTTTAGTGGTAAAGTAATTTCACGAGATGATGGCACTCAAAGACATCAAAAAGGGCTTGATGTGGTTCTGGGGCAGGAAAGTGCTGTTCTTATCCTTGATGATACTGAAAATGTAAGTGCATCATTCAAATCAGAAAAATCTTTTACTTGAACCTTACCATTGGGATAAATATAACAATGATATATGAACAATTCATTCAAGCTTTAAGGTACGTACTTCTGTGATTGATATGATGACAGTATATGCTAGTCAACTAGTTACAAATCTCTCTTTCCCCTTCCCTCTCAGCCAGGTATAAGTCGAGCTAATTTAAATGTTTTTTAACTAATACTATAGGCATGGGTGAAACATAAAGATAACTTGATACTGATGGAGAGATACCATTTCTTTGCTTCAAGTTGTCACCAATTCGGTTTCAACTGTAAATCACTCTCTGAGACAAAGACCGACGAAAATGAAGCTGACGGAGCTCTTGCAACCATTCTCCAAGTTCTGAAGAAAACCCACAATATCTTCTTTGAAGTATGCCTGCAATCAATCTTTATTGAAGTCTCATTCCATCTTGTTTGCTCAATCTGACTGTTAAGGAATCTTTTTCAGGAACTCCCTGAATCCCTTGCTGACAGAGATGTTAGACAGGTAAACAGTTCTCTCTTTAGTTTGCTATGTTCTTTATTTCTTCAAATTCTTTGACGTTACTTTCTCCCATTTTTTAGAAGGGAAAAATGTCAATGTTGCATGTTGTAGCTGATTATTGAATTTGTATTTTATTTTCACATATCTATAGGCAACTATAGACTTTTTCTGAATTTCAACTCGAGGGTTTTATTTTAATTAGGGCGTCTTCCATTTCAAGCAGGTGTTGAAGACTGTTCGGAAGGAAGTTCTAAAAGACTGTAAGCTTGTCTTCAGCCGTGTTTTCCCGACAAAATTCCATGCAGAAAATCACCAACTATGGAAAATGGCAGAGCAATTGGGGGCCACTTGCTCGACAGAGGTCGATCCATCAGTAACACACGTGGTATCAACAGATGCTGGAACAGAGAAATCCTGTTGGGCTGTGAATGAGAAGAAGTTTCTGGTCCATCCACGGTGGATCGAAGCAACTAACTATTTCTGGAAAAAGCAACCCGAGGAAAACTTCTCAGTGAACCAATTAAAGAAAAGCAATAAATAGGGCGTATCCCATATGTTTGATGCCATTGAAGTATGTTTAACCACAATTACTTTAGCGTCTAGGAAATAGCTATCGAGTTCAACTATGTTCAGGATGGTGGTGATACTGATCAACATTGTTGGTTTAATTTTGTTATCCACAAGGTTACTAACTTCTAGATTAACTTTGTAATCTAGTTTAGATTATGTTAAGTTAGCTTGTTTAATGATCGTTGATCAAAGGCATGACTTCTATAAGAGTGAAAACAAAAAGGGCTTTGCGTCTTTTTGGACAAATTTGACAAATTTTGAACTAACCTTGTTTGTGTTTTAGCAAGAAAATTGATGCTCTTGTCTGGACTAGAAAGGAGGTGCTAGTAAAGTCATGCAAGTGATGAAGCTTGTATGCGCCGATCTTGCACAAGTTAAACATGTTTTCATCAATGCCAAACACAAGGACAAGGATGACGATATGATTAACAAATGTAGTGCGTATACGCATGTTGCTTCGCTTGTATTGATCGATAGTTATACCCATGCATTAATGTCAAATTAAACAACTAGCAAAGCTTATTGCTGTGAGAGAAGGAAACTTAAGCATACTAGCGACGCACGCATCAACAATATTCCATATAGCAATCTTCATCTTTCTTCACATGCTTACAGCAATCTTGTTACTATTTTCTTTTAATCACTACTCACAAGTTATGTCTTTTGCATTCATTCCGAATGCAATAACATGATGTGACATGCTGTAGTAGGCTTAGCTAGCTACTAGCTACAATCCATCTATCTTATTTTTCCTGAAGAAGATGTATCGAGAGAAATTATTCTATGAATCCAGCTTATAACACCGGTATAAGAGGGGAGCAGTGGGATCCAACCCACACTTGAGAAGATAGTGGGATCCACTATCCCCCTCTCATACCGGTATCCTGTGTTATACGCGAGGTTCATAGGATATATAGTTTTTCATGCATGTGATAGAGTTAGGCAGATAAGGCAAAAGAAGATGTCTGCAGTAATGGCTTAGCTCGTTGACTCTTAACAAGATTTTAACATCACTTGTACCTTTTTTTTCTCTATTTTTTCTTTTCAATAGAACAACATGAGTGATACATGCATGAAGAGTATACATGCACCACTTACGGGTCCACTCTTGAAATAAAATACTCCAATTGTTTTGAGTTAAATCATTGATGATGTATCTTGATCATAACTTCTTAAAATATATATTTCTTAATGTTTGGGCTAGTAACAACTTGAATATATATATATATATCATGCGTATAATAAGAAATGAATAATTTATAAATCTATATAGATATAAAAAATGTCCTACAAATTTCCTGCATATTGATTAAAGGGAAGTAAGAAAGGGTGGGGAATGAGAGTTATAAGTCACTTCAGTAAAGTACTTTAGACCAAAAGCTGCCGCTATATAGGCATCTAGCTGCTGCAACTACTACTACTAACATAATTCTATCTATATATGCAAAGAATTCAGCTTCTATTTGGACAAAGTACCTTTGAAAAATGAAAAGTATTTTGTCATAGGGCGGGCAGCTTTATCTGATCAAGGGCCGGGGCACAAGGGTACTGGTACTATCCAGGTGCGAAGAACCCCGGGGGTGACTGCAATGAGCAGAAATCTCACTCACCGGCCTAAACGACGAGCAAACACTACCAATTTAGTCGGTTCGGAACAGATCGGTTAATCATGACTCTTCTGTGTGGTATTCATTCTCGTTCGGCTCTTGGAATCACATCCAGCAGTGGTTGGAACAGCTCGAAAAATCCAACCAATGCATATAATATAGCCTTCCAAATTAATTAATTAATTAAAAAAAAGATATTTCAAGTGGTATTTTTTTTTTTTTTTTCTAGATCTATGAAGTAAGGGTGAAGAGGGAGGGAGAAGGAAGGAAGAAGGAGCTAATTAATTAGAAGACAAGTGTTACTTATCATCCATCTAATCAATAAGTTTCGATCACTAATAAATTTTTCGGGATTTAAGGAGGAAAAAAAAAAAAAAACCGTCCGACCGGTAAAGAAATCGATTCAACAAGACTTTTTTAAAAGAAAAAAAAAAGATCAAATGATTTGGTTCAACAATTTAATCTTTATGAAAAAACAGTCAGAACATAAATTCAATCTGGTTGTATATACAATATATTAATCTAGTAAACTCGGAATATGAAAGAAACTAATTTTATGCTGTTAATTTGTTAAAAGTCAAGATGTATCTAGAAGAAAGAAGAATTTTGTACTAATTTCTATCCAGATTATTAATCCTGATCATGAATCATATGGATAGATAAACACATCAAATGAAATAATATAAATTAAGAACACAGAAATAGAAATGGTACGTACCTTTAATTCCTTAGGGTTTTGAATTCAATCAGAAAAGCTTGACTCAATACTATGATGTAAAAATGCTTCCATACAACAGATGAAGCAACCACATGATCTAATCTTTCCCATTAGTACTACTACTATATATAACTTGGAAAAGCTCAGATCATGCTGGCAGCTTCAGCCATTAGAGGAGCACGATAGAGCTTAGCATGAACCCTATTACCCAACTAACGAGCTATACTTCTCCTCTCCATGAAAATGATGATCATAAGCTAAGCTCAGAATCTCAGATCGTGCCCTTCTTTTTTGTTTTTTTTCTGTACTGCTGCTTCTGCCTCCTTTCAATATGAAAGAGAGCTATATTTTCCCCCTTTCTGGTCTACTGAATGGATAGCTTCCCATAGATAAGAATAGTTATATAATTGAAGATTCAAACTAAGACTAAAAATAAAATTATAGGGCTTCATATTTCCACGTCTTAGTTTCAACCAGTTTATAAATGAAAAGTGTCTAATTTTACAACTTTTTGATTCAAATTTTGAACGGTTAAGTCACACATTTATATAACGATGCTAAAAACATCTTGAAAGTTCGTATTACCGACCGACTGTGTTAATAAATGCAATAGGATAAGTAAGTGGAAGATTAAAACGGGGAATAAGAACATGTAGAAGAGGTGGTCCCAAAACGCAGATTGGGAATTGAATATAGTCACGCGCAAGCGCCTACAACAGCACCACATGGCACATGCAGATAGCTGCTATATATGTAAAGTTAGTATGAAGACAATTTTATAAGCTTTCCTCTCTGGCGTGGTTGTAAGGTAAGCATTAATGCTATCCATCAACACATACATACAATTAGTCTATATCTCTATATCTATACATATATATATATATATATATATATATCATAATAATTGGGACCATTTTGCTTGGCTAACAACTTGCTAGTTGAAAAGGGCATCCCATCATCCTATTCAAATCCTCCCATATATGCACTCGATGATCACATTCACTCTAACTTTATACCTCATAAGTCACGTTTCAAGTTGAAATTAAGAAATTTGAATATCACAAGGAGAAAAATCATAACTTCTGAAAAAGTGGTAGCTAGAAACTATACTTGTCTACATGTGTAGTGCAAGTTAGTTGATAGGACGAGTTTTTAAAATACTTGATTATTCGTATCAAAATCTTAAATGTAAGTTTGAATATCTATTATTATTGTATAAGTGTAAGAACACTTAATTTATGTGATATAATTTGACTGTTATATAAATATAGATGATTCTCCTTAGAGTTTATGTCGTAAGGAGAATTTATAAATTGTAGATCTTTAAAAAAACATATAATATTTATCATTTTTTATTTATATGCTCGAAATAATTATTGAACTCATTTTCTAATAATTTTACATTTTCCTAATAATTCACATACATAAGAGTGTAACTTTTATGCTTAACAATTGATATCTATATCATATATATGCATTAATTTTTAGGACAATCGTAAACTTAACATCGTAATTATGTTCTAGATTGTCGGTAACATCATGACTTTTTTTCTTCCTAGAGAAAGGGAAGCCGTGCGTTTGCAAATCAAATGCTTTTAGTCTTTTACATTTCTTGAATATTGATGGTGCAAGTTTCACATGCATTGACAATTACACATAATGGAAGACGACCTAATAACTCATCATGGATTAGGTACCTAACTTAAAGAAATTAACTAATGTTGTGCTTTCTTTTCTAAACATAAAAGTAATTAACGTTATGTTTTTCTCACATGGGTTATCCTATGTGCTGTATGATGACTAATTAAAGACAGCAGAAGTACTATCAGTTGATGTAGCAAGTGGCTGCTGTCCTTAATTAATTAAGTATATGATTACATTACTACAACTTTGAACGACCTTTTGAACAAAACATAGCTTCGACCAAGCACAATATTAATCAAAGTAGAAGTAGATATCATGATTTCATTAATGCATGATCACTAACATGCATGCACCTACTTTCATTGTCTTTGTCCCTAAGACTTTGACAAACGTAATCACGAGGCTGTTTTTATATATGCTTCATGTATATTATAATATATATATATATAATCTGAATCTTTCCTTTGATTAAGAGCTTGTTAAACAAATCACGAGGAGAGTGGTAGCTAGCAAGAGATTATTAGTTAGGGTAAGGGGAATGGTGGGGGTAAGAGAGAATTTCAGTTAGAGGTTCCGATTTGACCTAGTTTGGGGTTGATAAAATCCTTTAACTAAACTTAATCAAGTATAATTTTAAAATAAAGTTGACACATTAATTTAACTTTGGATTTATAATTCTTGAACTTATAGTATGAAGAATTCAATCGTAGTCTTATAACAAGTTGATGATCATGAAACTGATTTGATCGCATTTTGTTAAGTTGAAAGAAGAAGAAGAGAAAAAGTACTTTCACTTTCAAGAAAAAATTTAAAGGATGTACTAAATAATAATTTAAATTTTAAATGCAAAATTTAGTTTAAAGTTTTAAAACTATGTACCATTATATAATCCGTTTTATGTGTAAGTATTACTTTGCAAGAAAGGAAATTTTAATCTTAAGATAAGTATATTTGATTAGAAATGTCAATGCAAAAAGCACCAGTGGTCTAGTGGTAGAATAGTACCCTGCCACGGTACAGACCCGGGTTCGATTCCCGGCTGGTGCATCCTTTTTTTTTTTCTCGATACCACAATGACTTTTAGCGTCCATTTCCATCATTAATTCATGGAAGTTTGCTGGTCATAGGACCGACCAAATTATGGATAGTACTACATCGTGGAATTTTGCAAACACGTACGTACGCCCGTTAAACTTACTCAAGCCAATTGAAGGGGGGATTGATCTTGTTATCGCTGTTTATAACATGAATCATCTTACCGTATTGTCCATGCTATATTGTAAACATAATGAATATGTGACATTCGGTGTGTTATGAATCTATGGGGCTTCTGCCTTTTTTTTGTTATTAAGGCTTAGGTCGTGTTGTGAAGTTCAGGTGGTACGACATTTCTTTGTCAAGGTCAATAGGAGATGGATCTTATTACAGGTTTCCAAACTGGTGTTTGGATGTTTGGGTTGGGTCTAAACTGGAGTTTACAATTCTGCTCTCTCCGATGAGGATGGTATCTCAACAATGAAAGATGCTTTCATTCAAAATCTCCTCTTTTTAAGTGTATAAGTCTAAGAATCCTCCAAATCAAAGTAGACACTTACCGTACTTTCCCCCGACAGCACCAGCCCTAATCACAAAATCCCACCAAGCAGATTAAAAAAAAAATATATCTGCTAAATTTGCAGACACTAAGCACAAAATTGGTAGATTTTCATGCTAAAAATGTAATCCTTTTTTTTTTTTTTTAACTTGAAGTTCTTGGATTTGAGAAGCTCTGGCGAGTGGGTGGTTAATTATTCTTCATAGATTCGTCGGAGGAAAAAGAAAAACCACAGGAGGAGATGAGTCAGCCATTTTACCTCAGCGGAAGCAAGAGCTAAGGCACGATCTTCAGATTCGCAGCTACATCTCGAAACAGTGGGTTGCTTCTTAGCACTCCAAGCAACAAGATTAGAACCAAGATAAGTTGCATAACTCGAAGTAGAGCGACGAGTGTTGGGGCAGCCAGCCCAGTCGGCGTCGGAGTAAGCAAGCAGAGAGGTAGATGCCAATGGAGCGAAAAATAAGCCACACTGAGGGAGCCTTTCATATAACGCAATATGCGTTTGACAGCTTGAAAGTGAAGCTCGGAAGGAGATTGCATGTATTGGCTGACTGAGTTGAAGGCGAGTGATGGTCAAATATTGTAAAGCACCAACTAGAGACCGATAAAATGTTGGATTATCATAAGGTGGACCATCACAAGAGAGACGTTGAGCACGAAAAAGAATATCATGCACATACTTTGATTGACTAAGAAAAAGTCCATGTGGAGTTCGATGAGTTCAAGGAAATAATTTAAAGACCCTAAGTCTTTGGTGGCAAACTCCTTGTGCAGCTTTAAGATAAAATCATTAAGTAACTTTATATTGTTACCAGTGGCCACGGTATCATCGACATATCGACGTAAAGTAATAAATGTATAATGCCACTGGAACGAGCAAGCACAAAAAGGGATGAATCAGCCCGATTGCATAGGAAACCAACCTACAAAAGGAAGGGGCATCTCGAAAGAAATTACCTCAGCGAATACAGGCCTATATGCTCATATTGCAAAACGTTGGGAGAAAAATTGCAGGCAAAAGGAATCTGATGCTACACAAACTCCAATCAGTAACCAAATGTGGTAAATGAAGAAGTCCACTTGTTCATGGCATAGTCAAATTTTATGCTAAGAAGGGATTGGCTCATAGATAGTAGTTGCTAAAATCAGATATCATATAATCTCAATCTATTTGATGAAATAGATAGAAAATTTTTCACTATCATCATAGTAAAAAATGGAGAGACCATCGAAGCTAAAGGAAATGGTACAGTGACTGTTCAAACCAAGAATGAAACCAGATACATAGCAAATGTGCTATATGTTTCAGCCATCAATCATAACTTGATGAGTGTTGGGCAAATGATGAAGGATGGCTACTCTTTGGTGTTCAAAGGGTCATACTATCTAATTAGTGACTCAAACATGAATGAAGTTATGAAGGTACCATTCAATAATAACTGTTTCATAGTTTATCGGGAGCATCAAGCTCTAGTATGTAGAGAAAATGATGCATGGACATGCCATAAAAGATTTGGTTACTTTGACCTCAAATCAATTCAAAAACTGAACTCAAAAGGGCTTGTAGAAGAGATGCCTTAGATTCAACTTCAAACTGAACTTTGCGAAGGATGTCAGCTAGGGAAAATAAAGAAGAAACCATTTCTTAAGAATCAAGCCAATAGAGCAGAAGAAAGCTTGAGCTATCCACTCGTGTGGACCACTTAAGGTATCATCTTTAAATGGAAGCAAATATTTCATAATCTTCATTGATGATATGTCAAGATATTGCTGGATATATTTTCTCAAAGAAAAATCAGAAGTAATGACTATATTCAAGAAGTTCAAGACTCTAGTTGAAACTGAAAGTGAGAAAAAGCTCAAAACATTGAAATCTAACAATGAATGAGAATATGTCTCCATTGAGTTAAAAAAATTTTGTGAAGCTTATGGGATAAAGCAACAGTTTACAATTCTCAATAACCCTCATGAAAATGGGGTATCTAAGAGCAAAAACTGAATCATCATAAGATGACAAAGAGCATGTTATTTGAAAAATAAATGCTAAAGAAATTTTGTGCAAAAACAGCTAATAATATTATATACAATCTGAATAGATTGCCAATAAAAGTAGGGATATAACTCTTTATGAAGGGATATAACATCTATAGCATTGCCTATTGTATTTGATGCCCTGGATGAAACAATAGATAATATTAGAAAATGTACCATCTTTGATAAAACGTCTCTATCCTTGCCTCTTCTGAAGTTGGGGCTTTCTTCTTCATAAACTTAAGAGCATGGATTTATTAGACAGGGATGATATAATGCCAAATGGTGGACAAAAAACATATGGAGTGGAAGATGCTCCACTCGGCTTTTTGTTGTGTATGATCTTAACCTCAACCTGTGTTTGGACCGCTTTTCATGGCTTTGCTCGTTACTTTTCCCCTCCCTCCCTCACTGTTACTCTTGTAATCATTTGTAAAATGCAATTCACTGCCGATGAATGGGGATTCTACTAAGTACTAGGAAAACTTCAGCATGGTTTCATGCCTATGGGCTAATCGAGACCGTTCGTTTCCCATCGAACAGTCCAGAGATGAGGGCCACGCAAGCTCATCAAGTAAAATTGAGCCATTTTCTCATGTGGTCGGCTCAATTTTAGCTGAAGATCTAATGGGCTTACATGGGCCTTCATTTCGACAGGCGACCTTTTGGGCCTTCATGGAAGGCACGGAGTTCTGTACTCGGTAGGCATGGAATCCAAGCTCCTTTAAATTTGGGTAAATTGTGCAAAAGTTTCTTTTGTTTTCTTCCTCTTCCGTTGTCTCATAAACATAAGATACTTAAATGTTGCAATCATTATATATATATATGTATATATATTACTGCAGTTCTCAATTTGCTACTTTCATTGTCAGCTCGTTTACCAAGTTCGGATCTAAAATTTGGTTTTTATGTCCTAACAACAATTTCAAAAGCTGATAGGGCTTCATTTGAGAAACTTGTAGACCAATTTGAGACCAAAACGCAATTTAAAGTTTAAAGAAATAGAGAAGGATTATTAGCAGAATGCTGTTCAATCCCTTCTACCAACCCAGCCGATCCTGAAAGATCCGGGTTGAATCCACTTCAATTATACATCCAGCCAATCCATTTATGATATGGACCAAGCGTATGCTAAGTAACAACGGTTTGATGGGAAATATTTTTTTCTTTTTTGGAAATCTCCGAGTAAACAAACTTGTTGGGTAATTTTGGATGAAGCAAGAATCCAACGGTCCACAAAATCAGCTCACCACAAGTATAGAGGTGTTTGCCAACCCTTTCCTGAATAGAAGATTCTTGCATTGAAAATGTAAGCTCAATGTTCGTCGATCTTCTTCAAACCCTTCATGTCCGTTGTTTCAACCCTGCATTATAGACCAAACATCAAACTCCGTGTAGGGAAAATATGTAGAGATAACGAATATGAGAGCATGCATATGTAAAAAGCACGACAGGCTAGAAGACTTATGCTATAATTTGTGCAAACTGACATAGAACAACATAAATTCCAATATGACCAAAAGAAAATCCTTTGAACAATCAACAAGCGTATAAAAAGAATGTCAACATTCTAACTCATAATGTGACGGCTGATTATGAAATAAAGAGAAATACTTTTTAGTAAGTACTTACGTTGTTCCATACAACGCAATCTTTTGAACTTTTGTGACATCCGCACCAGATTGATTGTCCTCAATGAAAATGGTCAAGCTGATTCACAGAATACGTAAGATAAAACTAAAGAATTTCCTTCTACAAAGTATCAATAATACACAATACAAAAGTATCGGCATAAAGGTCACCATACCTACGAACATTTTGAAACTTGACATACTTTACAGATACTGGCTTTCCCTGCAGAGCATCGCAGAGTAAGTGGGTGATAGATAATACCCTTCACTTACATGTTATAAAAGATTCATGATTCGTACATGTCATACTGTATATACTTACCGTAAGATTATCAGGGGATAGTGTAATGGTGTCACTTGGAGGATAATCATTAACGTTACTGCAATTGTAATTATATAATAAGAAGATCATGCTTTAAATAAAATATCGCTTCATTTAACTCAGTACGAACAAAAAAAGGGTTTTGCTCCAAATGCTACCTAAATCCCATATGCTCTTTGTTAGAGAAGAGTTTCACTGTCTTGGGGCCTGGGAAACATTAAGAATGTTATAATACTATGGGCTTACCAATTAAGCAAAGTGATAAATTGAAACAAGAAAATCAATACACAAGGCATATCTAAACCCTACAACATTAGTTCTGTTAGAAGTATAACTTGAACTCTGACAACAAACATGAATAACAAAACTATGATACCATTGGCACTGTGATTCAAGCTATCGTTTCAACACTTAAAATGGCAAGCGTATGCAGTAGAAGCAATATAAAACATATGTGCTCAAAAAGAGTTAAAAGTACCTTCCTCTTCTGGCCCTTTGACAACAATGGATGATAGCTTCACAACTTGGTTAAAAGGAATATAAATCAAAAGTTGCTCATCGGCATCGCTTTCCAAACTCAAACTATCATTGTCCCTACAAGTCTAATAGTACGTGAAAAACATAAGCATCTTGTCTGAAGCTTCATACACAAATGCAGCTGGTAAAATAAAAGTTATAAAGTGTTGATTGAGAGCAAGTGTACCCACTACTCAATGGTATTTTTATACAAGCATAACTCATTCGCTACCTGATTAAGAGCATTGGAAAAGGAGTGACTGGAATTTTGGTTGAGGCATTCAGCTGAAGACCAAGTTATAAAGTCTGACAAATCAACCTGAACAATAAATAAATAAAATAAATCAGAATGAGAATCGCAGGTTTAGGGATTACTACGTATCTTCCACCCTTAAAATCTAGTTATCTAAATTCAAGAATCTCCAATACCTTCAAGAAATTGGATTTTTTTTCTAGAACACAGTTTCTTCGAAACCCAAAACCCCTATTACTAGATTCCACGCATCTCTTAGGTTTTCTCGGAAACCAAACAGAACAAGAAAGAAAATCGGACACTAGATGTTTTTACTTACTTGACTTCTATGAATTGCACTAGCTGATTCCGCAGCCATGGCTGATCAGCGACTGAGAGAGAGAGAGAGAGAGGGGGAGATTGATCCGGAGATAGAAAAGATTGGGAATTTTGAAAAGGGGAAAAAAACGACATTTTAAATTTACAGAGCTTAACCCCAAAAACGACGTCGCGCCAAAAGGAGAATATATTCTGCCAAGGGTGAATCTGTAAATTCAAATGGAGATTATGAAGCCGCAATCTCACCCATATTTCAAGCTTTCAACGAAACCGTCCGTCATTTTTCAAGTTCAGATAGATTGATAGAAGAAGAAGAAACACAGAACAAAAACAGAGCTCAAATTCAGCCTAGAGAAAGCAACAATGGCCTCCTTATCTCTCCTCTCACCTCCTTCTCTCTCCTCCTCTCATCGCACTTCATCCTCCGCACGCCCAAGTCCCTCGCTCTCCGCACTCACAGTTACCGCCCTCTCTGCGTCCAATCCCGCGCAGTTCCTTCTCTCACTCAAGACGAGCTCAAGAAACTTGCAGCCGATAAAGCTGTTGAGTATGTCAAGAGCGGAATGGTCCTCGGCCTCGGTACTGGCTCCACTGCCGCTTTCGTCGTCGCTAAGATCGGCGAGCTTCTCAAGACGAATCAGTTGAAAGACATTGTCGGAATCCCTACCTCGAAGCGCACGGAGGAGCAGGCTCGACAATTAGGTATTCCGCTTTCTGTGCTGGATGATCATCCTCATCTCGATCTTGCGATCGATGGAGCGGATGAGATCGATCCGGATCTTAATCTGGTTAAAGGAAGAGGCGGAGCTCTGTTGAGAGAGAAAATGGTGGAAGCTGCGTCGGAGAAGTTCGTTGTGGTGGCTGATGAGACGAAGTTGGTGAACGGATTAGGTGGAAGTGGACTCGCGATGCCGGTTGAAGTGGTACAGTTTTGCTGGAAGTATAATCTGGTGAGGCTTCAAGATCTATTCAAAGAAGAAGGAGTTGAAGCGAAGTTGAGATTGGATGGAAATGGAAAACCGTACGTGACTGATAATTCGAATTACATAGTGGATTTGTATTTCAAGACTCCGATCAAGGACGCTCTGTCAGCAGGAAAAGAGATTTCTGCGTTTGAAGGCGTAGTTGAGCATGGACTGTTTTTGGATATGGCCACGGCGGTGATCATTGCCGGAAGCAATGGAGTTGACATGAAGACCAAATGATTCCGGTGAGATTGAAAAAGTTCCCCCTCTTTTTTGTATTGTTGTTGTTCATTGGTATTTAATATGGTTATACTGAGCTCGTTTTCTAATAACACTACTGAGGAAAAGTGGTAAAATGTTGATTTATTGAATATGAATTCTATCGAATCAACTTGGGTTTTGTGTTCTTCAATCCGTACTTGATCATGTCGTGCATTTAAAATCAATGAAAATAATATCTGTGAAAATTGATTAGAATGGAGAAGATGATGATCATACAAGTCATAAGTGTAAAAGAAGAACCAAGTATAGATTGAGTAATAAGAAGGTTTTCTGAAACTGTTTTTAGGTACTTGTTTACTTCTTCTACACTGTTTCAGTTATTCTCTTCCCCTCTTAATCTTATCATTGCTGTCATTGAATTGTATTCTCCTTAATCCGAATTGACCGAACATCTTCGTGAAAAACTGAATTTAGGGTCTTCTCTATTTGTTTCTCCGAAGTGATTACTCCAAATGGAAAGAAAATTTAGTTGACATGTTCGGGTTGGATGAACTGGAGAAACAAAAGGAAGCTCTTGATTTCGGGTTTTCATTTCCCAAAACCAAATTGGATTGACGAAAAATCGAGCAAGAAGGAGAGGGAAAGTGAGAAAGCTAATGATAGTGACTCTAGTGAAGGCAAATACAGGTATAAGAAATTGAAGGTGCTTATAACTCCATAGAGCTTAGCCAAGAAATGTAGATGCAGTAATAAATCATTTCTATTAAGTTTTTTACAAAACAGTCATTCTCTAGCAATGATCATATATACAAGTATATGAGTCATTATATTTATTTGTATACAAACCAAATTCACACAGGAAAAATATTGTGGTAGAGGAAAAACAGTAACTACATCAGATGAATTCATAGACGATCCTCTACTTCCAGAAAACCAGAGCCAAAGACATTATAGATATAACTCCCAGCTGAAACTTTCCTGGAAGAAATGTGCTTGCTGCAACACAACAACAATAAGCAAGAATCATAAACTTTGTGAATAAAAGAAAAATAAGTTAAGAAATGGACAAATTTTTATTAGACTCACTGTAAATTGATTCATTATAAATTGTTTTATTTTTAGATCAAATTGCAGTTCATATATTTTTTTCGTTTTCAATGAATTTGACTGGAAGGTATGTTGACATTTTCAAAGCCAAGTCAACATCATGATTGTGTTATCATTATTAGATTAGAATAATATTAACTAGACTAGGTATGTGTGTTCTTGTGAATTAACATTTAGTAAGAATAAGTTGTATTATACCTTTTAAACAAGTTCGTAATGGAGCAAAAAAGGAACCACAAAAGTGACAAGGGGGTTAGGTGTCATGGAATTGACCCACCCAACATGTTTACTGTAAAACTATTAATAAGTATTAACTGCTAATACTGAGGGTAATTACGAGGGTGGGTAGTAGGAAGTGTTGACTTAAAGAGAAAATTTGTAAGGATTTAGATGATGGAGGGTTTGGCTAATGTTATTTTAGGTGCATGTAAAAAGTTTTTATGTGGAAAAAATGGTAAAAAATTGAATATAGTAAAGCTTGTGGGAGCATTACCGTATTGCCCCCAATTTGGATCCTAATATCATTTATCATATCAGGTCTTATAGATCGTCATAATTGATTGGATAGAGGTGAGTCCATCCAAGAATTGCTATATATATATATATATATATATATAGAACTATTATCTCCATTTGCTAATTAGTAATTGAATATCACCTTGACCAGTCCCATTATTAGAACTATTATCTCCTCCTGAGGTTGAATTAGCAACTTTGATCCCTAAGTTTGCACAATCTGATCCAAGTGTACCTATACATATGAAGAACCAATATATGATTAATGCTAATTAATCAAATTAGATAATAATTAAGATAATTAATAAACCAAATGGGCATGTATCTTGTGTTCTTACATTGACTATAGCAAGGGAAAACAGAGGTGTCAAGAAGATTAGAGTAGCCTGAATTGCATTGACAACTGTGTGTATGGGCATAGCTTTGATTCTTTACACAAGTACCATCTCCACAGTATACCCAGTAGCAAGCTATTTAAATTAACATTAAAATTTTACACAGAAATATATTTTTTTTTAATTAATTATAAATAATTACAATTAAAAATAGAATTTTGTTTTTTTTTTGTTTTTTAAGGAATTATTACGATCAAAGGCAGATATATTGAATGGAACTGGCTTGTCAGCAGGAACAGGAGGAGGAGCAGGCTGGCAGCTGTAGTTAAGGGTACCTGGAAAAAATCATAATAATAATTTGTATTTGAATATGATAGACAGGGGAGAGAGAGAGAGAGAGAGAGAGAAGAAAAAGGAAATTACAGTTGGGAATGACACAAGGGAGGAAGGTAAAATCATCATCATCGGTGCTGTTTCCAGTTCTCTGCCACCCAGAATCACATTCACATACAAACCCAAGAGCAGCACTTGTGTTTGCTTTGCATGTTCCTCTGCCACAGTTCACTTCTTTACACAATTCCTCTGCAAATATAGATTTATTACTCAAATCAGTCACCCCAATTCATATGAGAGAGAGAGAGAGAGAGAGAGAGTACCATAGACAGGCTCAAGAGAAGAAGGTATGTCTGCCATCACAGCAGCCATCGGAAGAACAAGGACAAGAACAGATAGCAAGCTCATGATGGAAGTAGAGAAGGCCATTGTATGTTCTGTTCTATTAGAAAAGAGAACTAAGGTTGTGTCTATATATATAAAATCAATACTCTAATCATGATCTATATAATATGTATTACATAATTACACAACAGTTTGAAGTTTTCTTCATAGAAGCTTCACGGTAGACTTTTTTTAATAACATCTAATTACTTGCACTACAGGCTACTTCAGCTAACTACAGTTTTCCTTTCCAATTTTTTTTTTTTCTTTTTTTTTTTTTTTAAAAAAAAATTAAACCAAATCTATCATCTTATGTTTCGCACTAACAGAGGGACACATTTGAATTTTTATATTCTTTTTCAAGTGTTTTCTAGAAGATGTCAAATATTCAAATAATGAAGCTAGGATTCTTACACACAGACTTCTTACAACAGTACAGGGCATAGCAGTTAGCAAACGAGCTTCACGCCATGTCCAAGAACTATATGTGTAAGTATTCACTTGCTAACATATTACTACTTTACTAGCTGAGTTACTCAAAATACGTTGTTTTTAAGATACTTGACAGTCTGTATCAAAATTTTAAACAGTACAAATTTTGATATGATATAATTATGTAACTTAAATATATAATATATGATATAATTTAAATATTAAGAAAACTGGAGAAAATTATACAAATAGATGTACAGTAATTTTTTTTAATAATTTTTTTTAATTTAAATATGATTACAGTACTAATCAAGGTTAGTTATTGGTGCGAAAGTGTCTAATGGAAACTTCTAGTGTAGTAACCTTTGACAAAACTTTCATATATATATATATATATATATATACATATATATTTTTTTTCCCTTCGAAGAATTTCTACGCGTTGCTATTATCAACTAACAATATTTGACAAGGGGCCAAAGAACAATAAAAAATCTTCGTAATGTTGAATGTTGAGTTGGTGTCGTCTTCATGAGTATTGAGTACTATCATGTCTTGTCTAAGTAGTCCACCCATCGGCGGTGGGACCCACATGCTGATACAGCACCAATGTGGCAATGCCAAATAGCTGCAGAAGAACAAGATCAAATCAGGATGAAATAGTTGCTTTCATACTAAACCATTATCTATGTATGACAGTGGCAAATGGCTACAGGAGAGACTTAAGTCTGCAGGCCATAACCTAAAACGGACAACAACAAAAAGACCAAAAAAAAACATTACTCTTTGCAGTAACAAGTCAAAAATCCATGCATACAAAATCAACATCTTCTAAACCCACATAGCACATCTGAAAGCGTGATAGAATTGATATGGGAAAGGCAAACAAATGGATCATCAACTTCTTACTAGGAAGAAAGAAGGAAGAAAGAAACAAGAAGAAAAAGAAGATTAGTAATGATCATGTTACTGATTCTTCTTTTCCTGATCATGATCAGGATCAGAGTGATAGTACTAGTACTCAATTAGCTATTGTGAATACTAGTACCCCAAAGATATTGAAGCTAAGATGGAGCTTCGGAAGAAAATCCGGCAAAAAAGTAGCGACAGCTCATAAGATTTCTCTGTCCGTCGAATCGATCGATACGAGCAAACTACAACTTAAGCAGTTAATAACAGAATCCGATCAGGCCGAACAGAATCATGAAGGAATATTGCACAATTCTTCACCATCACTACATGATTATAATAATGCGTTACATATTGCCGCTACAAAGATTCAGGCCGTCTTTCGTTCTCATTTGGTACAAACTTTTCTTACCATCATTTTGTTCTTTCCCGACAGTGTAATCATTTTATCGATATATTGTTTGATTCGTTTTTTTTTTTCAACATTATAAGTTTTCTAGATTACCGGAACCTTTAACACGGTTTCGGAAATCCATAAAACCAGGTTTCGTAAGTTCATCATATAATATTGTTTTTGCCACATCAGGCTAGAAGGGCATTGCATGCTTTAAGGGGACTAGTTAAGATACAAGCACTGGTAAGGGGTCATCTTGTTAGGAAACAAACAGCTGCTACCCTAAGAGGAATGCATGCTTTAATGGCCATTCAAGTTCGAGCTCGGGTTCATAGAATTCAAATGGTGGAAGATGAAGAAGAAGAAGAACGCAGCCTTCTCCAAGGAAGGGGACTGTCTCATGATGACAACTACTACAGAAATATGCAAATTGTAAGTAATTAACTTTCCTTCTTTTTCTACCTGGCCAAACAAGAAGTTACAATAATCAAATCAATATTTACTAAACATATATATGATATGATTAGGAGAGATTGGATATGAATCTGAATAGAGCAAGGGAATCAATGAAGAGCAAGAGTGACTACATCAACCAATCTCAAATTGCAAGGATAGAGCATGAACTGACAACTTATTATTCAAGGAAAAAACGTTCCATCTCAAAGGGAAATCCTTTCCCTTTCGGAGAGGATTTCATTTCCTCGCAACCGAACAGTCCTTATCTGGCTATGCCAAAACTAAACCCTGCAAAACACTCATCACATTTTGATCATGGCCAGGTCGAGTACTTAGACCCTCTACCAAATTACATGTCTAATACAAAATCATCACGGGCCAAGGCCCGGTCACAGAGCGAACCAAAGCAACGTCCTGGCCAGCAGCCGAAAGACAAGAAAGTCAAATCGATGAGCCGAATGAATCTTCCCCAGGACGAGAAAATGCATAACTCGTCGGAAATTTTAAGTAAAGAGTCTTGGTTTATGAAGTTGTATAGACAAACAAGATCTTCCAAAGAAAGAAACCATGCTACCAATATCAGAGCAATGAATAGTCATTCAGATTATTATGACAAATCTCATATTGCCTTTGAGGTATGACAAATCAATGTTCTTTCTTTAATCAACTTTTTTGGAGCATTTAACTTAACATTGATTTTATTCATTGCAGTCCCCCTTGGCTCTGTTCTGATTTCTAAAGATTCTGGACCAAACGTAGATTCCAAATTTGAGCAGAGACTAATGAGATGCATGGTTCACTCCTCGATTATAGATTTAGTACATATTAAATACTATGCATATCATACATTTGGAGAGATCTCAGCCATTTGTCTCCTATTTGAGCACGCTAAAAATGAGCCGATGACTTCCAAAAAAATTGATGTAGGATGCGGCGCATTTTTGGGCCTTGGATGGGAATCGAACAACTGAAATATTTCTAAGAACGACATGAAAACTAGTATTATTTGCTTGAATTAGGTATGAAAAAAGGCACGTATATATATATAGGTAATATTTATTGAGACAAATGTTACGATGATCAGTTTTATGATATTGTATCACAATACAACTCCGTCCAATTTGCTACCATAAAATACAACTTCTATTAGCCATCTCAAAATGTGTCAAAATGACCAAATTTTACCCAATAAGACGAAAAAAAAGGAACAATGCCTAAGTCCCCATTTGCTTGAAAGTCATCATCTATAAATTAGCATTTCTTTCCCCCTAACCCCCTACCCAAAAGTAAAAACATCTCTTACCGTTAGACAACTTTCTACGGAACCTCAGCAACCAACAATTCATCTGTTTCGAAATTCAACTTGGAAGAAGGATTCTCCTTGAAGCTCTTACTCAACCAAATCGCAGTTTCTCGGGGTGAGACCTTTCCGGGCCCAAACGGCTTAAGCAAAACTCCTAGCTCATCATACCTTTCGTGTTGAAGCAACCTCGCACTAAATTCAAGCAACCCTTCTAGAGCCTCAGCTCGTTGCCGGTATGATGATGTGTCGAACCGGCGCCTTGTGGTGTCAGATGAGGTTCGGCTTGATGCTCCAACCGTCGCATTCCGTTCAGAGGACTCACTTCCGGCCCCCTCTTTGTCACCTCCTTGAAGGAACAAGCTTCTTTGAATCTCTTGCCAAGCAGTATCAGCAAAACGGGGCCCTGGCTTCGCGGAGGCAGAATCAGATACTTCGATTGTACATTTGTCTTTCATGATCGAACGGTCGATGTGAGGTGGTGGGTGGGACCCAGTCAAGCCTTGACCAGAGACGGGCGAGGTCTTATAAGTGGGAATGAATGGATGCTCTTCGTAGGAGGCTAGTGGGAATTCGGCGATCCGGTCAATTCTCGGGGCATTGACTGAGACATCTGGGGATTTGATGTTGTAGAGGATCCCAATCTGGGGGCCGCAAGGGGTTCCTTTAGTCGAGGCAGTTTTGGTATGCAAGGGGAAAGATGCTCTACGAGCAAAAGATTTTCTTGGATTGCTTGAAACTGGAAGCTGCATTATAACAAACAATATAAGAAGACCTCAAAACTTAACAACTTACCACTATTCGTTTAATGTAAATGTACTGCACATGTAGAGAGAGAGAGAGATCCAAGTAAACTAACCAGTTCACGATTCTTTACGGGTTCAGTCCACCGTTTAGGAGTAGGGGAAGAAGTTCTCCCTGGTGCGACACTAGAAGTTTTAACAGTACTGGAACATCTAGTCACAACCGCTTGCTTACGAACGGCTGATTCACCTCCACGGGTCCCACCACCTGGATAATAGCTTTGTGTGTCATGTATTATTTCCTGGGTCGAACACAACAAATCATGATATGATCCAGATATGCTTGGATTTATTGTTCTGTTGTTGTTGCCAAATGAACTCTGCCTCTTGTAAGTGGACAGCGGAAGATGATCTGGCTCTGAAAACCGAGTATACTTTGTGCAATTTGATTGCGGATAATTTACAGGTAAGGAATTGCGGGCAGGATTATTTAGTTTGAGATAGATTTTAAGAACATAAGGCTGAAGTTGTGGGTGTGCAAGAAGCTCCCCTGCCTGCCATTAAATTAAATTTAAGTTCCAAAAAAAAAAAAGGAGATGCCTCTCACAAATTTTGTGGAGGCATAGAATACAAGAGAAATGTACATACACTTGGCCTAAGCTCGGGATTTTTCCGTAGCATGCTCTTAACAAGAGCTCGACTGAAAAACAAACCAAGAAAATGTGATTAGAGCAATTTGAAAAAAACGTAGGTATATATTATGTATTAGCATTCATCAATCCGGGTTATCAAAGGCGCAGCACTTTGTACTAAAATTCATATAAATTCAGACAGAAGGGAAAAGAACTTACAATGCACTAGAGTATTTTGTGGGAAGTGGAGCCACAATGGACCTATTGATTTTGTTTATAAGTGCTTGCATATCCTGCTCGAAAAACAGACTAGACTTGGTAAAATTGTGTCTTAAACTGAACTATTAGATATCATGAAATTGAAATTAGAAGGTTCGAGAACTTACAAAAGCTCTGAATGCAGGCCTGAGAGAAGTCATCTCGTATATGCAACATCCTGGGCGACATTTTCAGAATATATGCCATATGATTTGGTTTTAAAAAATGGAGTAAATAGAGACCGGAAAAGTACATTGCACATACCTAAAGACCAAATATCGGACTTTGAGCCGTAAGGTATATCAGCAAGAAGCTCGGGACACATATAACTCGGAGTTCCAACAACCTGAATAATAACAAACCAAGTTTTACTAATGATTTGCATGAAAAATCATCATAATAATAAGATGTCAGAAAATGATTGTTAAAAAGTCAACTTACAGAGGAAGTAAGATCATCTGACGTCAACATTTTGGCAAGTCCAAAATCACCTGCATTCATCGTCAATTGTTTGTTTAGAAAAGCTGTAAAGTATTTTAGCAGTGACCATAGAATTAGATTGGGATTTAAAAAATGCAGATTTACCGAGACGTATATCTTGATCCTTTGTCAAAAATATATTTGAACACTGAAAAGTGAAAAATCACTGAATACAATCAGTACAAAATGCCTCGTATTGATATTTTATGAACATGGTCAATGTAACTATATAACATGAAAAGGAATGAAAAGTTCGTTAACCTTAACATCACGATGAAGAATGTGATTGACATGCAGATAATCAAGTGCCATTAGAAGTTGAACGAGCCATCTACATAGCTTCTGTAACATGTAATTGACACTGAGTCAAAAAATTTATATGCCATTATAGGGTGAAAAAGAACAAAAATGAAACAATAGATAAATATACCTCTTCAGAGAAAAGCATGCCATTAGCCTTCTTTAAAGCCTCTGCCCTGTACGACACCAAAAGAAATACATAATAAGGCACATATGTGGATTAGACTGTGCAAGGCTATAAGTGAAAACCGATTTATAAGGGACCAAATGTAAGAGGGTGTAATTGCAAAGAAACCCCGGAACAGTATGGTATCTTCACTTTTATCCCCTGTACCCTTAGTGTAGGCACCAACACCTTACATATATCACAATAACCAGAAATATCAAAGTAACCAGAAAACTAGACAAAGCACTTTTTCTTGACATGTCTTTGCAGTGAAACTCTTTAAAAGATTAAGTTATTATGAAAAGAAACATATCGTTATCTTTCCCAAAAAAACGCAATTTTCTGAGTTAAGTGCCGTTCTTTTGTAGTATAATAGAGTATAACGGTGATTTATAGGAGGAAATGGAACTCACATGTCTCCTCCTTCACAATAACCAATGATAATACAGACATAGCAACCCTGAGAAACAAAGTTATAATAAGTAACAAGTACCAACTTTTTAGGGATTCAAAATGCAAAACTGGAAAAGAACAGATATATAGTTACAAGCTAAATTACCTTCTCCACCCATGAATCTTTATACTCCACAATGAATGGATTTCTTAATCTAGAAATGAGCTCCATCTACAAAAACATTTAAGAGCATTAACTTTGTTAACTAAATCAATTTACTGATTAATATTCCTAAAGAATCACCCGAGAAAGACAAGGAAGAAGGAGAAGAAAAAAGAGAATACTAACCTCTTGATGAGCAGATCTACGAGACCTATCTGTTTGACGAGCAAGACGAATCTTCTTCAATACGTACCTTAAATACATATTGTAACAAGAAATGTCAAAATTTACACTCTTAAGTAATTCATTCAAAACATTTTGATAAAAATAAAAGGTATCGAACTTCCTCACTTTTTCTTTTCATGCTTATGCCTTACAAGAAGGGCAGAACCGAAAGAACCCTTCCCAATTTGTTCGAGTATTTCATATTGCTCCATTTGATAAGTTGGCTGGTGTTGTCTTCAATCTGCAAAGAAATAAATAAATAAGTACTAATTAGAAGGAAGTACTCAAAATCTACTTACACGGAAAAGGCAGTAAGTAAAAACAAAGGGAAGTTTCTCTCTGTTAAGTTACTCTAAAATTTGCATTATGCTATTAAGCATTTTACCCACTTTGCTTTCTTGCAAAACAAACAAGGAATGTCCGAGAAAACGAAATTTCTCACTCAATGACAGTCACAGTTATAAACCCTTGAAAGCAACAAGAAAAGAGAGGCTAACAATTTTAACCCAGTGATTTATTTCGAAATTAAGAGATAACAAAATGAAGAACTTATGCATTCAAACATTTATAAACGAAAATGAGTAGTTTACACGAGCTGAATTAACTTAAATCATAAGTATTTTTCATAAGGAAAAAAAAAAAGGGGGTCATAGGACTCCTAAGTAGCTAATTGACTTCATTTTCCTTGCATTTTCTCACTCACCAAACAGGGTAGTAAGAGAGAAAAATCTTCAAACCCCAAAAAAGATCTACAAGAGAGAGAGTCCAAAAATGAGTCACGAAAGTCTCAATATTTAGTACTTCATGAAACACTCTTCAAAAGAAAAATAAATTAGAAAAACAAAAAAAATTAAAACGGCAAATGCATCTTGTTATAAAATATACAATCCAAAAAATCTAGAGAGAGAGAGAGAGAGAGAGATTGACCTGAATGTGGAAGACTTGAACTGGATCCAAGAGAATAAACAACACAATGTAGGCAAGAAGAAGTAGAAGGAGGAGTAGGAAGACGAGAAAGCCAGAAAGAAAGCTTTCACATTTGCAGGGGAGCTATAGAAAATGAGACTGTTGATGAAGCAGAAGATGGAGAAGATGGGGAAGCTGCAGTGGGTCTTTCTCCATGTCCTCGTATAGAGAGAGAGAGAGAGAGAGAGAGAGAGAGAGAGAGAGAGCACAGAAACTGACAAAGCTGCAGTAATGGAGTCTTTCTATATTTGATCTTTATTGTTTTCGTGCTTTCTTTCTTTCTCCCCTTTTCTTTTTCTCTTTGGCTGTGAGTAGGCTACAAGAACATTATGTCAGACAGAGAGAGAGAGAGATAGAACTGTAATAAACAGGCCCTTAGAGAAATTTAGCTTTACCCCATGACTTCCTACTTAAAAAGTAGATACCTTCAAAACTTTGTCAAAACAAATATGAGCCCTCCAAATTTCCAAGAAACTAACTATGACCCCCAAAAAACATTAATTTTGAACGGAATGGGTCACGTGAGTTAAATCCTCCCATCCCGACCCGCAGCTCCACCATTGCTAGAGTTTTCCTTCTCCTTCTACCTCTCCTACAAAATGGGTTTCAAACCCAATTTTCGAATCAAAGAGAGACACTGACAAAATTATGGCGGTGGATGGAAATAAGAAACAGGTTGATGGGAAGTACGAATTAAATCACCGATTTACAATATTTTTTTTTTTTCTTATTTTCTCCCCCATATCATAATTCATAATATATTTTGCATCAAATCATCAATTTCATTACATTGAGTTGACTTGAGACATGTTCAATTTGACTTTAATCAAAAGTAAGTCTATAAGCTTAGGACTTCTTAACTGCTGGTTGTATTCTTCAAAAATACATTAGATATAGATATATGTAATTATACAAATCTAATCAAAGTGAAAAAGTTGTGGGGTTCAACTAAAATGGAGGCGCTACATCATTTGTAATGAAATTATTATATATAATTTATATATATATATATATATACTATATATACTATCTATATATCTCTGTAAGTACTACTGGACCCAGCTATATGAGATGATACCGTAGAAATCATATAATATTCAATTTATATTTTATATATATGGATGGAAGGGAGAAAACCGACCAAATGCGAAATAAAAAGGTGGGTCCCCACACTATCCTGGATCATCAAAACATATTGAAATTACCAAAAAGCCCACACTGCTTTCTCAAGTGCCGACAAGACGTTGAGCGGTTCTTTGGAGTCTTTTTGGAAGCGCCGTGTCGTCCGTGTCAGAGTAGTAGGGTCACACATAGTACAATACTACAAGAGAAATTTGTTCTTGTTTGGATAAATCAGGTTAATCATGTTCCTCAACCGGATTAGTGTTAATCCTCATCTCATTTTGAATGAACTGTTAAAATGATAAAAGAATAAAGTTTCATTCATCATTCGAGATGTTATCTTATATAAACTCGTGAATCAAAACACCTTAAAACTGATATCATAATAGTGTCACAATATATGAGTTCCAGCTGGGCACCTCCGGCTGTGATCGTGCAGATACGGGAACCATCCGATTAAATCAAATATCAGGCACCGAACTCACCTTTACCCTGTACATATATGATTATAAACTAGTTGAAGATTAGTTTGAAATTCTCTTTTTTGCCGGTGGGGAATAGGTTAAGGCAGCCACATTTTATGGTACTAAGTATAGATACATGGTTGACTTGAGGATACATAGTTGTAGTTTGGTTAATGTCATGGGTACCATGACAAAAATCCAGGCATGCTGGCTGCATCATACACTTTGCCCAAACACACCAAGTTCTCTAGATCATAATTTTGTATCCAACAATGAGGTGCTTGGGGAAGGAATGGGTGTATGTAATAATTTATCTATGAAAAAAAAGTAATAATTTGGATAGAAACCTCAAATTCACGTGTTAAAAGGGTCATCAAACAATACCTTTTTTGTGAATCTACTTGAATGCTATAAAATAAGTCATAGTTGGGTTGCGACTATGGGTAACAACATTAAACGTGGGTCCACTAAAAAACATACTATTGGATTGCCACACCACTTCTATATGTAACACCACTTCACATGAAAAAATATATTATATTATTTATCATATAATAAAATTTCGAGGGTTACAAATATCCGTTAAGAACGTTTCAGACTCACCTTGTGGGGGGTGGTGCGTACACCAGAGATGATGAACTTCATACCCACTTACCTTATACATCTGCTAGTCTCATCATTACACATGTTTGGTTAATAGAAATTTTGTTATTACTTGTACCCTAATGTGTTATCAACTTTGTTTTTTATAACATAAAATTGCATCCACATGCGTATCATGATTTGTGTGCTATAAAGATTGCTTGTAATTGAAATAATAAAAATAATAATAAATTAAATTAAATTGAAAATATAGTCCATTAATTAAAAGGGAGAAAGGGAGAGGAGGGAAGGGAAGGGCCCAACACAAAACTAATCAAAAGGCCCATAATCTTTTTATTTGATTTGGGCTTCGCTTTCAATAAGAGTGTATTGGTGGGCCTCTTTTACTTATAAGATCCCTCCTCCAAAAAACAAAAAAAAAACAAAAAAAATAGTATGTAAAAAGTCAACTTTTTTGAAGTCAAGTGTCTGAGTGTGTGACAAATGCATGGATCATGGATGCATCATGTCTCATTTGTGAGGCGTTGGATGAGTGTGGGGGCCACAGTTGTTAGGAGTAAGGACCACCACCGTGGATGGAGTTATTAGGTAGCTAAGGAAAGGGACAAGAAGTGGTTGCAGAGTGCAGGGGTGGGGGCGGCTGTGCAGTGCAGACCATCACATGAGATGTTGATCTGCGGCAGTGGATCGATCGCTCACAGTAATTAGTAATTTATAATTATTAGAAAAAAAAAAGGAAAGAAGGAAGGAGGGAAGGGAGACATTCATTTATACATGGGTGAGGGATAATTTCTTAATTTGGTCGAGAGAGCATGTGGCGGGACCCACTACTTCAGACTATGCCATGTTCGTGTTGTTGTCAGTTGCATGCAATGCATGGATGCATGAAAAATTACTCTTGGTAGATTAATCATATTGTGGTCTAAAAAAAAAAAAATATTTTCGTCACTGAAAATAATCTTAATCTAACCAATTGAATAAACAAGTAATTGCAATGAAAATTGGTCTCCTTTCTCAAATTGTGTCGGTGCCAACTAGCAAGAGCGTATACTATAGATTACAAGTTTTGGCATATATTCATTCTAAGAACAAACATATAGATTACAAGACATGTTCCTACTTAATTCTAATTACCCAAGATAAGCTAGATCATGTCATTAGACTTAAGCTGCAAATTTAATAATTAATTACAATTCAAATCCAAAAACTAGAGTCTAGATCTTTTACTAAAACCACATTACCTTGAGCTGCAACTAACGACGCCTTTTCTGTAGAATAACTTTCAGGGTAACATGTGATTAGAAGAAGCACTTTGCGAGTTTGACGTCGGAATGGTTTCTGGTTATGCCGGGGAACTTTCATGAGGCAGCTGATCCGGATCATCGACGAGTTTTGCTTGATTGTATAAAGTGCTTAGTTGATGAAAATAAGGGCAAGTTCTTGAATCAAAAGACCTCTTCTTGTTGGCATCTTTGGTTTTCCTAAAGTACTTGTTTATGTTCTCCCACTTTTCCTTACACCTCTTTGCACTTCTCTCATAACCCAATTCCAACATTCCTTGAGAAATTCTCTCCCATAATGGAGCCTTTAGCCCTTCCTTTTCTTCAGTACCATTGTTGATGTTACTATTGTTACTAGTGTTAGCATTGCATCTTAAGTTTATCAATGCCAACACTTCATCTTTTGGCCATCTCTTTCCAATACTTTCTAATTCAGCCTTCTCATGATTGGAATTAGGGCTTTGAGATATTTTTTTAATTGAAATTGGAGATGGGTTTGATTGGTTCCTTTTAGTATTGGGAGAAGAATTAGGGTTTTGTTGATTGGATGAAATGGGTACTTTTGTTGACTTAGGGTTTTGAGGATCTACGGTTTTGGTTGAACTTTTTGGAATCACTTTTTGGGGATCTTTTTCATTCCTTCCTCTAAAGTATTCACGAGTTTGATCTAAGGGAATCGAAGCAAATTGTTTCAAAAATTCAATGATTTTAGCTTGTCTATTACCTTCAATTTCTTGCTCATTTACCATGATATCAAGCTCTTGATTCATCCTATCAGTCTCTTGTTTCCTCCAAGCTTCTTCTTCTGCAAGCTTCCCTTCATCTCGCCTCACCATATCTTCAAGAAGCTTACTATGCATCTCCTCTTGTTGTTCCATCATTTTCTTCACCACACCCTCACAAAAACCCATCAACATCTCAAGACTCTTCTTCTTCCTCTTCTTGCTCCTCGACACTTCCACCACTTTCACCTCCTCAACTACTTTTTTTCCATCCGACAATTTATCGTGGTTTCGCGAATCTTCTAACACTTCCAAATCTGTCGACTCGTGTCCCTCGTTGTCTTCTTCTTCTTCTTCTAGTCTTTCATGTTCATTTGGCAACTTTTCCATTAATATATTTCTGTTCTTTTCTGCCCCAACATGAGAATTATCATTCACATTATAGAATTTCTCTTCTAGCTCATCGAAAAGCCTACAATTCTTGCTGAAATTGATGTTGTCATTGAAGTATCTGCTTTCTTCTTCAAACCTCTCCTTGCATTTCTCGGCACTTCTTTTGAATCCCATCTCTCCTAGCTTCCTGCATCCACTTGCATATGATCATCTATAAATTTACGCTCAAACTAGCACAAACCAATCTAATTATGTAGAATGAGTAAAGGACTGTTCACTTTTAATTACAGTCCATCGACATTTAGTCCAATCAACTATTGATGTCACGTCAACTAATTAATTAGTACATAAACATGTTTGATCCAAGTGCTAATTACGTGATTGATGCTAATTAGTGGGGGCAAGTACGTACTCTTAGAAAATCTAAGACGAACATTTTCAAAAATCTTGCTTGATTTACACCAATATATAAATATTGAAAAGAATCAGCAAAAGCGAATCAAAAAAATTGTTCAATTTTGAGTTGAAAGCTAAGAAAAAGACAAATTAAGAAGTTTATACGTGTAGTTAAAGTATCCATCAATGAATTTGCGCTTAAATATATAGATATTTACCTTGAAACATATTCCCAAGTAAAATCTGGGGACCAATTCTCCATGCCAGATCTAATCCTCAAAAGAGCAAGATCTTCATCACTACTCCATGGATGATGATGAGTACTAGATCTGTGTCTCTCATGAATACTTGTCTCCAAATTCATGGAAACGTCCAAGCTGGTGCTGTTCTCTTCTTTGTGATGATGATCATCACGATAAGCATGGCCATTGCGAATTTTATGGGCTAGTGGAGCTTGGAGAGGTACTATGGGTAATTGAGATAAATTAGGGTTATATAGACCAAGCGGAGAAGGAGAGTTGCCGTTGTTGTTAAGATCAGAAACTGTACTAGAACTATGGATATGGAAATTAGAGAGTGGAAGCTGCTGATTAGAAGCTGATAAATTTCTTGAAGCTATCATCATGAATTGGTATAGTTGATCTGATCCTTCAAACATTTTGCTGCTGCTGCTGTTGTGTGTGTATGTAAATTTGTGTCTTCTCAGTTTAACTCTTCTTTACCTTTTTTTTTTTTTGGGTCTAACTGTAAAATTGGCCAAAATTTTCTGGAATATATAACAGCATAAGCCTTGGTAGATAGGTAGCTAGCTGTTATTACATGTCTTTATCTGAATTATCTCTCTCTCTTGGTCCTCTATTTCTCTCTCATCTTTATCATGGACAATTTGTCTTGTCGTGGAAGAGAGGAAAAAGAAGATAAGCCTACACACCCTTTTGGGAGAAAGTGAAGCCACCCTCCAATTAAAAAAGAGATCATCACTACATGGTACACAACAAAAAGTTGAGTCAATCAAATCATGCCCGATGAAAGATGATGATTAGATTATAAGAAGAATATGCAAGCTGTTTTCGTAAAGTAATAGTACTTCGTGAGGGTGATAAGTTCATGCATGTTCATTATACATACTAATAGCAGTTTGACTTGCCAAATGAGAAATGAGAGTAGGGTTTAAATTTCGAATACGTTATTTTTCTCCGAGATTTACACCCCATCATTGACATCGTGTTAAGAGACAGATATGTAGAACAAAATAGTGTATGTAATTACCATTGTCCTCTCACGCATTATAGGCACTAGATAGATGGATAGATACCAGTTTCGTGCAAAATTTGGCTACGTTCGTGGTAGAAGAGGGGGCGGCGGTGTAAATAGTAACAAGAAGAATTTGAGGGTTAGGCTGATTATTTTGTTTTTGTTTTCTTCACACTGCCTTGTCGGCACTTTGCTAGGGCACTTTGCTAGTAAGAACCAATAAATTTGTCAATTTGAGATGAGTAGTTAGGTGATAGTAATTCAAAGAGATATATAAGAAAAAAGTATAACGTGATATTTTATGATTGGTTTTGATTTTCCATGAATCAAATTCATGCCAGTATTACTCGATATATAATTTTTCACGTTTTTTCTGAATATTATATAGAGATGTGAAAACATTTGGAGTATTAAGATAATGTTGTACATGAGTCATAGGAAACCTTAGAAGAAGATAAACCTCTATAATTACAATATGTATGATAAGTTGATTTCAAATCCGAATATATGAGTCACGTGACGTAGAGAAGATGCTGTCTGTAACTGGTCTAGAGGAAGTATTCCTTTATGTAGTACTTTTTTAGTTTATTTTTTTATTTTTTTTTATCATATGAAAAGGGGGAAATTTACAAGGCTAGTGATGCCAAAAATATATATATATATATATATCTATATATACGTGTAGCCAGGGACCACGCGCTGTGTGCGAGTGGGATGAAATCCAGCGGAGGTGGAAAATGGATATTTAGTTATATATTTATTTATTATTTTTGTGTTGATAGTAATATGTAAGGGAGGGGGGCGGCACTTTAGAATCCAATGCAATGCGAGAAGTTGAACCGATGGGTGATGCGGTCAGGAATGGGTGGTACCCTAATTTTAACTGCAACTGAATGAGAATGGCAGGACACGTGAACACATGCGCAATTATTTTCCTCCCCCCCCTCTTAAAGCCTTGGGGTTTATTTCACATGCTACAAGCCTAACAGGGAACACAACACTTGTCCCCACAAGGGTGGAGAAATCGGAGATGTTTGATTAGATGTATGCAAGCAGTAGTCGGCCGAGGTATGAAGAATTTCTGTAAGTGGTCAATTGCATGGGACATGCTTGCCTCGCTTGCCTCCTCTCACACATGTGGTGAATCACTCTTGGGAAGTAACATTAATAGGCTAGAGTCCGCCTTGATATATATATATATTTTTTGGGAAATTGAATTTATCGCATAGACTGCAGAAGATAGATAATTTCAAGGCTGCTCCGTGTCCAGCGGCTGTGAAAAACAGATGGGTTAACTTAAATATGTGTTTCATATGAATGAAGAGCTATATAGAGATACATATCAAGAAATCAAATTCTTGGTGTATGGAACCGGAGCGAACCGAGTTTTTAGCTCCTTTGCTCCGCTTCGTGATCGGTTTGATTAGAAGCAACTCTCACCTGTTAAGAGAGGCCTATTGAAAGCTCTAAGGATGGCGGCACACCAAATTGCTCACACTCTAATTCAGTGTTTTGTGATATGCAACCTATGTATCAGCAAATAACAAATCAATTTCATTGTAACTTTGATATTTAATAAAATAAGAATAAGCACAAAGATATCCGCATGTTGGAGTAAGGATTGGCTATATAGGCAAGCAAAAGGATAAGTCCTCTTGGCATGTGCCCGTCCGTTCTTGGATTCATTACTTCATATCATATATACCTTAGGAAATAGGAACCATCTCTCTAGACCTAGATACGGTACTACAGCAAATTAGAATTGATTATGGAGAATTTCAGGGCAAGCCAAATTAGAGACCATAACAAGAATTTTGAATAGGTTGCTCGTTCCCATCATCTATTGAGCTCATACAATGAGCTATGCAACTAGTTGAGTTAGAAATCAGGAAAAGAGAAAGAAGGGAGTAAGAATTTCATGACGTACCGATGTTGATGTCTTGAGCAGCTCTCTAATAGCCATTGTTGCATAGCAAGAAGATGGGAGAGTGAAGCTGAGCTTAAGAGCCGTTTGGGATTCCTGAGCATTAGAACCATTTGGAATTGAACTCTTAGCCTTATCATTCTCTGTTTCAATATTCAGATCCTTGTCCAAATTCTCCGAGTTTTCAACACAATCACCAGAGTTTTGGTCCTCAATTTCACTCGTCAGATTCTCTTCCTCAATTTTTTTCACAGTTTTAGACTTGGAAATTCTATCCAGATCTGTCTCTGCCAATGGTAAATTAGAATCAGAGTATCTCAGCAATTCCCTGCCATAACCAAAAGAGATCACAATGAAAATAGAGTTCAAAATTTTAGGATATAGGGGAATTTGGAGGGAGATAAAACGTTGCAAACCATTCAAAGTTCATTGGTTTTTGAAAGACCCGCCTGTAACTTCCAGTCACACCAGTTATTGAAAACTCCCTGAAAGACAAATTCTTTTGAAGTTTAAATTAGACACACACACAGAGCTAGAGAGAAGGTGTACAATGCGTGTGAGGATCTCAAAAGCTTATAGTAACTTACTTGACATTATGAACACTTTCTTTCAAATTGATCGAATCCTGGTCAGTATAAGCGCATACAGTTAGACTAGAAAAATGAAAAGGATGCAAACATTGGCCAATGCATGACCATTCTATGGCTAAGTTGATTCCAGCATATTCCTTAACAAGTTCATTCCAGTAATATTTCACCTCAGAGCCTAACTAATATCCCACTAAAGTAACCATTTCACTTTACTACTATTCCTGGTGTTACTTATGTTTTATTTAATTATGTGAGAGAGTTTGTGTGTGGTGGGGTGGAGTTTCTATTTAATTCGTAATTTAGTATGTATATATGTAGCAGACCTTCTCTGCCAAATCATGATAAACTTCACCAATATCATTCTCGGGAAAATTTACTCTTGAACTGCATAAAAGGTAGATGCACAAACACAATGTTAAATGAGAAAGAAAGAGGAAAGAAAACAAGAATACATAAAATCAGGGAGACAAATTTATCGTCACTCACCCAGGTAAAGGAAGAATGACATCATCTATTGTATAAGTTCCAGCAAGGATATCTTCTTTAGTTACAGCCTACCAGGGCCACAATACAAATGTTTAAACTTTTTTGTTTATATAAGCAAAACAGTACTTTGTATGAATCAAAATAAAATAATGATGATATGATAAATCCTGCAATAAGCAGCTTACATAGAGCTCAAAAGAAAAGCCTAACCTTCACAATTTGATTTCCAACTGTAAGATCGGATTCTGGGATTTCATCCAAATGACCAGAATCATATGCATCACCACAATCCTCATCTTCACATTCTGAATTCAAAACTCCATTTGTACTTTCAGTGCACTTTCCTTTATGATATACCAAGTCGCCCACCACAACTTGTTCAGTTCCTGTCCATGTTCCATAATAAGATACCAAACTAATACCCACAGCAACCTCAAAGAAATCTTTCAGAAAATTCTCCGTTTCAATAAGAAAATACAACCAAATTCATACCATATTTTTGCACTCTCATACTTGCTGCATTATTCCACAAATAGCTTTGATAGCTATGTACATACCTGAACAATCAGACAGTGACTTTTAAAATCTGAATAAAAGTCCATAAACTCTTGCAACATTCACAAAGTGATTGTGCCATATAGTGTTTTGAAATAATAACTTACATCATTCTCAAAGTTCTAGGTATAGCTTTAAGAGCCTGCAAGTAGTTCCCAGGACATTTCTTCAAACACTGGAGCTGCATCGCATAAAAGAAACTGAAGGTAAGGTCTTTGAAAGACCGCAGTAATCCATCTTCAGAAATTGCAAATGAGAATATGAAAAAATAAATAAGCATATCACAAAAGTTAACAGTTGACAACGGTTAGGGATACAATATTCTGAGTAAGGAAATAATAATATGCTACACAAACAAATTTGTACACAAGATAAAAAGTTTAGTACAGAATGTGTTGAACCAAGATATGTTTATGGGTGCAAATAAGAAAAAAAGTTATATGGAAAAACTTGAGCAGAGAACTTACTATTGACCTTTCAGCAACCAGAAATCGAGGTAATTGCCTCAGTGTCCCTTCGACGTCATTAGTTTCCTTGTAGTATTCTCTTGCCTTCGATATTTCAATTCTTTGTATTAACAATAAGTTAAGAATCACTTAGCATCCCGCAATGACATGGAGATGACTTATGTGAGAGAGAGAGAGAGGCACATTGTAAATTTACTAGTGTCACTGCAGAAACATGAAAAGGATATCTCCTTCCCTTGGATCAAGAACCATGTTTACAGCAGTTTTCCACTCTCCTCGGAGCAAAGAAGATCCCAGAAGGTAGGTTGGAACAGAACCACTTCCAAAACGCTGGGATTATAGAGATAGCACCAGGTTAGCATGAGCTTTTCTAAATACAATGAACAAAAAAACATAAAAATTTAAGGTTCAAACGTCGATAAGTTCAAAAATGAGATCTTTTCAACCTGACTGGAGAAGTGCTCTTAAAATAAAAATGGTACAAACCAACAACTAAGTTAGCCCCCAGGATATTTTTCAGGGATTGTGCCAGATATAATGTTGAAGATACCTGCAGTGCTAATTCTCAAAAAGTACTTACTTACTTGGAGAAACTTAATCTCAAATGCATTACAGCAATAAGAAAATGTATATTGGAACAGAGTTCCAAAGAGCAGAAACACAATCAACAAAGCTGACTAAGGAAGTACCTGTAAACCAAAGTAGTTAATAAACCCAAGTCTTCCCAAGGCATTTGCAGATGCTTTAATTGTCTCTTCAGAGTCCGCAACAACTCCTCTGAAAAATGTATGTATTTAAAAAACAGAGACTTAAGGTATGGAAATATTCAACTCACTTTTTCTGTACAGGGTCATACATACTTATAGAATCTTCTAGGATACAAAATAGGAAAGTAATCTATCTAGGAAAGTAATCGGTCTAATAAAGAACAGATTCCTATATTTACGATTCTACACCACCAATTTCTCTATCTAAATATAGAAATACTCAAATATGGTACATAATCATAGCCTAATTCCTAGGGTTCTGGTAAGACTTTCAACACTCCCCCTCAAGTTTGCATGAAATATCTCTCATGGCTAGCTTGTTTACAAAGGTCTCATGTAACACCTTAGGAAGTCCCTTAGTGAGTATATCTGTTGTTTGACTAGCTGTGGGTATATAAGACATGCATATCACGCCACTATCTACTTTTTCCTTGATGAAGTGCTTGTCCACTTCTATATGCTTTGTCCTATCATGGAGGATAGGATTGTGAGCTATAAAAATAGTTGCCTTGTTGTCACAGTACACCTTGATAGGTGTTGGTGTAGGAATCTTCAATTCTCCTAGAAACCATTTAATCCATAATACTTCACAGAAACCATGCGCTACCGAGTAGAATTCTGCTTCAGCACTACTCCTTGACACTACACTTTGTTTCTTGCTTCTCCATGTAACCAAATTTCCTCCTACAAAGGTACAATAGCCCGAGGTAGATCTTCTGTCAATTACATTTCCCGCCTAATTTGCATATGTGTAGGGTTCAACTTGTAAATGACCTCTCTTTTTGAACATCAACCCTTTGACAGGAGTCCATTTTAGGTACCTTAAAATTATGAACACTGCTTTAAAATGTGTAGGCCTTGGTGAATGCATGAACTGACTTACAATGCTAACTGCAAAAGTAATGTCAGGTTTAGTATGTATTAGATAAATAAGTCTCCCAACCAATCTCTAATAACATTCTCAATCTATCACTACATTAGGAGTTGTTGTCTTCAATTTTACATTCGGTTCTATAGGAGTGTCTACTACCTTACAACCGGTCATCCCTGTTTCTTGGAGTAGATAAAGAACATATTTGCATTAGTTGACAAAAATTCCCTCTTTGGACCTTGCAAACTCCATTCCAAGGAAGTACTTCAGTTTTCCCAAGTCCTTGACTTCAAATTCTGCCTCAAGTTTACTTTTCAAGTTGTTGAGTTCAATTGAGTCATCTCCTATCATGACTATGTCATCTACATAAACAATCAAGATAGCTACTTTTCCTTCAGTGGAATGTTTAAAAAACAATGTGTGGTCAGCTTGACCTTGTAAGAATCCAAGTCTCCTAACAACTTCCCCAAACCGCTCAAACTAAGCTCTAGGAGATTGCTTAAGTCCATATAGAGCTTTCTTCAACTTGCATACTCTACCCTTCCCAAGTCTTCCTTCAAATCCAAGTGGTAGGTCCATGTATACTTCCTCTTGTATGTCTCCATTTAAAAAGGCATTCTTTACATCGAATTGATGAAGTGGCCAATCGAAGTTAACTACAAGAGAAAGGAGTATTCTAATAGAGTTAATCTTAGCAACAAGAGCAAAAGTTTCTTGGTAGTCAATACCATGAGTTTGAGTAAATCCTTTAGCTACAAGTCTTGCCTTGTATCGTTCTACACCTCCATCAGCTTTACATTTAACTATAAACACCCATTTACACCCCACTGTCTTCTTATTCTCGGGTAGATTAGTAACACTCCAAGTGTTATTCTTCCTAAGAGCATTCATCTCCTCTATCATAGCCGATTTCCAATTTGGATCACCTAAAGCTTCCTAAATGGTTCTTGGACCAGACAGATTTGAGATCCTAGTCACAAATGCTCTATGAGTGTTTGACAAGTTTTTATATGATAAGTATTTAGCCATAGGATGTTGAGTGCAAGTGTGGGTCCCTTTTCTAAATGCAATAGGAATATCAAGGTCATTAACAAATAGATTATCAAGAGATATAGAGGGAGTATTCACCTGAGTTGTAGGGTCATTACTCAGCGGATTTGATTGGTCATCTGCTACAGGAATGGTTGGAGCCGTAGCACTTTTGTGAAACCGTTTTCTGGTATAAACCTGAAGCTCCGATTCCATTGGAATTACATCTCCCCCTGTCTCTGATACAGTCACATTGGCAAAGTAGAAATAGGAGTACTTCCACCAGGATCCATATTATCAACCCTTTTCATGAAAATGTTCATCAGAGTTGACTAAGGGCATAGAGACAATTTCCCAAAAATTATTTTCACCCATTTGGTTCTCCTCTTTAAACACATTTTTCTAAAAATAGGGTTGTTCCTCAACAAAGTTCACATCTCTACTTTCAAAGAATCTTTTTGTGACCGGATTAAAACATTTGTACCCTTTTTATTTGATGCATAACCCAAGAAGACACATTTTTCAGGTTTTGGTTCTAACTTTGACCTGAAAGCATTTGGTATATATACATAAAAATTGCAACCAAATACTTTTAAAGGAAGTTCTGCAGTGATCCGGCTTATAGGAAAGCACTTTTTTAAGATCTTTAAAGGTGTTTCAAATTTCAAAACTCAAGATGACATTCTATTTATTGGGTAATAGGCAGTTAGTAAAGCATTTCCCAATAGATATTTTGGAACATTCATTGAAAACATGATGGCCCTTGTAACTTCTAATAAATGTCTATTTTTCCTTTTAGCAATACCGTTTTGTTGTGGAGTGTCACGACAAATTGATTGATGAATAATACCTTTTTCTGAAAGAAATGTTCCTAACTGTTTGTTAAAGTATTTTGTTCCATTATCTGTTCTAAGAATGCCTATTTTTATTTGAAACTGATTTTCAATCATTATATAAAAACCTTTGAATATTTGCTCAACTTCAGACTTTTTTTCCATTAAATAGACCCAACATACTCTTGTATGATCATCAATAAAGGTAACAAACCATTTTTTTCTAGATAGTGTGTTGACCTTAGATGGACCCCAAACATCACTATGAAACAAGTAAAATGGTCTTGAACTAGAACATAATTTTATTGGAAAAGAAACACGATGGTCTTTAGTTAAATGGCAAGCTTCACAATGCAATTCTGAGTCATTAACTCCTTTAAACAATGCAAGAAATACATGTTTAAATATGAAAAACTAAGGTGTCCTAATCTCTTATGCCATAATATGATCTGATCAGAGACAAAAGTTGAGCTAGTACTACCTAATCCCTGAGCTTGATTAGTCCCAAAAACAGTTTCATCCCCGACCCTTCCATGATTTTAGTGAAATCTGCAACCTTCTTCCCTAGCATTACATGTCTCCTACTTTCTTCTCTTCATACCTCTGCAAAGACTTCCCCGATTGAAGGGGTGGGATGCCTACCAATTATTCGACCACAGACCTCATCAAATTCAACATTTAGACCTTGGCGAATTTCCCCCAATCTTAGGTTCATACACTTGAGACTGGTTCCCTAGATCCAAGTACATCAATGAGACATTATCCCATAGTTCCTTAGCAATAGGATAACAGAGGTAGTTTGCACCTATCTCCTCTGTCATGGAATTGACCAACCATGTCATTACCATTGAGTTTTTAGCATCCAAAGTGGTATAGGATGGATCATACAAGTCTGGTTTCTTTGTTTCTCCCGTGATGTAGCCAATTTTTCCTCTCCCCTTAATATACATTTGGACAGACTATGACCATCTCATAAAGTTATCCTCATTCAGTCGAATTGGGGTGATCTGAATGGGTGAGTTTTCTGACAAGTGTTGGATAGTTTAAAGCTCGGGCTCAGGGGACTGATTGGAGGTGACTTCAGACATCTTCTAGGGCGGCAGCAAAAAACCTCTAATACCATAAAAAACAGAGACTTAAGGTATGGAAATATTCAACTCACTTTTTCTGTACAAGGTCATACATACTTATAGAATCTTCTAGGATACAAAATAGGAAAGTAATCTGTCTAATAAAGAACAGATTCCTATATTTACCATTCTACACCACTAATTTCTCTATCTACCTAAATATAGAAATACTCAAATATGGTACATAATCATAGCCTAATTCCTAGGGTTTTGGTAAAACTTTCAACAGTATTAATGTGCATACAATGAAAACTTGAAGATATTTTTCGTCTAAAAATAATAATAGAAATCCACATGTTAATAACTGTACCGCAAGGTGATGGTAAATCGATTTCCCAGGAGTTGGCCAAGAACAAGTCCCTCCTTGACATAGCTGTATAAAAATGGTGTTTGTGATATGCAGTCATACAAAAAATGCAGCGAACATGAATGGCAACTCCATTGCCCTTACCAGAAGTCGCCTATCTTTATACCAATCAACCTCTCATTCAGAGCAGCTAATCTTCTTGCATGCAGCTTAAAAACGGTTACCTGTAAAAATAATAATGACTCAACCTATGTAGCAACACATTGGGCTCCAAATTTACTACAAGATTTAAAATAAGCAATAAGTGGAGCAACATGCTTACTGAGAAAAACATAACTAGAGATTAGTACAAGTTAGGTGTATAAAATCATAGAGATTAACGGGTAATAACTGAGGAAACACAAGATATGAAATACTAGCCATGTAACTCTATACTGATGAAATTTTGTAAGAACAAGGGTTTATAATTTAGATAAAGCAAACATTGTATTTATCGGATTGGAATAAGCGGTGAAGAAAAATCTAACAATACAAGAGAAAATGAGAGTTATTACCCTTTGAGTTGAAACAGAACGCTTGTCCTTTGTTCCTGCAAACCCAAAGGACCTTGGCTGGCAAACAAAAAAATACCATCATCTTAGAGATGATATCATCAAGCATCATTGGAGACTAGAATAACTAACCTACCTTCACTCTTTAGATGAGAAAACAGCAAAGAAATACTGTTCTTAAAAAATTATGAGTCATAGGAGGCAAGAAGGAAGAAATAGCATCCTCCATGATGACTACATAGGGTATCACCAAGTCATCAACCAAGTGAATGGAAAGTTACAAGATACTACAATTTGGCACACACATCTATAGTAGGACATGCCTATAACCAACAATTAAATAGAATAGAACCCAGCTATTTGCTTGCATGTCAAAAGAAAATTGGGTAATTGTTAATTTCGTGTGCGGTGTGAACAAGAGGGAAACAAAGTGATCAATATTATGAACAATAAAATGCCATTTTCTCTATCGAATGCAGTATGTTCTCCACTCTCGGACAATACACAAATAAAGTGGTAACCTTCAAAAATTCACCACAGAGTTATTATTAAGAGAATTGTCCGATTCGTAATCAAAGCATTATATCAACAACCAAACACAAAGACTACAATTTTATTTGCTACTGTTATATTTATTTACTTTTTCTTCACTCTTTTTAACCACCAGACCAAGAGCTTCAAGCCATGTCCATACCTGGATTCCAAGCATCTTCCCAATTAGTCCTAAGGCCTCCTGTGTATCCTTGTTCTCCTTGTAAAGATGAAACCTGTGGGATTTAAAGAGGTTTTCAACCGAACCTTATACATAATGACATGACAAGAAATTCATATTGAAAACAATAAAGTTAATGCAAGTGAGGAGGACAGCATTGCTTTCAAAACTATTACCAAGAAGAAAGGAAGCACTAGCCAGTTGCTCAGTTGCTCAGTTAGTTGCTAAGTGTAGCAACTCTTAATGCATTTTACAACCAAAAAAGCTAATAAGAATGAGAAGTACTTACAGTCCAACTGATCAAATATTCAAAGTTGGAAAGTCACTGTGTTGACGATACGAAATGCATAATCAGCGCACGGAAGAAGAAAGATAAAATTTAGTACCTTGCATGATTTTTTAACAGTTGTTGGACTCTATATTCTAAATTAGGCAAGCGTTGCAACCATAACTAAAGTGAAGACAGAAGATAAATCAACACAAAATAATGTGACAGTCTCCATCACAAGGATGCTACATAGTTCTACTACCAACTCCTTTCAAAACCAAAACGACTCTCCATTGCATGCCATAAAATTATCTGATGTTTCCAACTGATCAAGTCAAATGTAAATGAAGTCAAGAACCAATTAGCATTCCTGCCTTTAGGGATCTATAGAGTAAAACTTTATTCAGGGACTGTACCCTCATCAAAAAGTATCCTGATGGATACTAATATGTCTGACCTTGTCCATGTGCATGCACCATAGGCTTATTCACTACTTGAGTGAGAGGTTGAAATTTACATGAGATCTCTTTTTGGGAAGCAAAATTGATCAAGAGTGATGTGAAGGGTCAAATTTCTAATTGTTTGAAAAGGAAAAATATATTAAACATAACCCACACCTAAGGAATTTTCCCATATGCTCAGGCCAATTATCTGAACCCCGGCTGTCGAAGGGCTTATCACCCCTTTCTTTCCGCTTCCTTGACTGTCTACCCTTGTTGTTTGGGCCCCCTGGATCTAATCTTATGCGGATGCATTTTGATGAGGAATCAGGTCCATCAACTGTGTCAGTTACAAGGAACTTTTTAAACCACTCCTTGAAGAAATTATGTATTGCCTGAAACCCAAAATTGAAAAGTAGATTATAAATTATTAATCAAGAACTAGAGAAAATGAACTGCAGTTTGAAGTTATTAACCTTAGGAAGTCTACAATAAATAAATAAAAAGGAAGCTGAAAAACCAAGCAGGATCAAATAATAAGCTCCAACCGTCACTCAAAATTTTGATTCTTTGGCTGAACCATATCAAGTGCATGGAATTTTTTTTTTTTTTTTCAATAACTAGAGTTAATGTGGTCAAGATCGGACACTAACCGTTCGATGGGATTTATCAGAATCTGGGGAAAGAACAATGGGCAAAACACTATCATCCATCCCAGAGTTTACTTTATTAATATAAGCCTCCAAACAATCTGCATCAGAATCACCAGCAAGAGATCTGAATAATTTGATTTCAGAAGTATAACTTTTATTCCCAGGATTCTTCATTTCATGTCCATTTTCCTCGGTAGTCTGAAGGTTCAAAAGAATTAAACAGTCGCCAAAAGATTCAGAAAAAAAAAGTCGATGTTTATGTACTGATGTGCAATGGATCGATAGAGAGAAGTAACTGAAGTACCTCTACAGGCGCATCCAAGGAAGTCAAGTGAACAACATTGCTATCAGGATCTACTTCGTTTACAATAAAATCTGAATACCTGCAATATCCAGGAAACAGAAAATGAACAACATGCAATCGTAAGACAGTTCCACATAATAGCTCCGCCAAAACCAGCCATGCTTGAAATTTACTCACCTTTTCTACAATAAATTTTCTCAACATCCAAACAAAGAACGATACTCCATTTTCACATCATGAAAATTAAGGAGACGAAGCAAAAAAAAAAATCTTACTAGTTCCATCATTATACTCACTCTGTAATATCATTATAAACCAGTGATTCATAGTAGTTCCATCCGCAAAAACTTTATTATATATTTCTATATCTCTCTATTTCAAGGTATGTAGTTAAGCAATGCATTCCAATATGAGCTTCATGAAGCAGGCAAAGCCTAAAATCCAAGCTTTTCCACTTCATATTCACAGAGAACGCAACAATCTTAAAAACTTCCACTTCATTTTCTTTTCCATCACTTTCCTAGAGAACACATTCCGACGTAAGCGAAAACAACCTCATGCATGCGACTCAAAATTCGAATTACCTCTGCTTCAGGATGCCGCGAAAGCCAGGGAGTGGAGATATGTAGCCGAAGATTCCAACGTCTAATTCTTCAATTTTCATCGCCATTAGGTTTTCAGAAGCACTGGCCTTGATTTTGGTGGTGATGTAGTAGTTGCTGTTGCAGTTGCAGAGCGAAAAGGAGGGTTTTAGAGCGCGCGACCAGACACACGATGGCGGACTCCAACGCCCCCACGCCCTCACGCCCTCATTAGTCAGCCTCTTACTCTACCCTCTAAAACGCGCCGTTTTGATTTTTTTTATAAAATTTAAATCAGTGATTAGAAAAATAATAATAAACGGGTCGTTGAAAACAAGAAGCTGCTTACCCGACTGAGGGCCCTATTCGATCCTCCTTCTTCGGCTCTGATTGAAACCAAGCGAAAGTGCGTTCCTAGTCGATCAATTTTAAGCTCCTTTCCTCCCCTCTCTCTCTCTCTGACTGCAGCTTGGAGTAGATCATATCCAAAAGGAATCTAAATTCCCTTTTACGAGAGTGAGAGCGAGGGAGTTGCTTTGAATTTGGTGAAGATGGTGAGTAAAATGGACGAAACTCAATTGAACAGGCTCGAGAATCAGGTAGATAATGGAGGGGGAGGCGCGTGGGAGTACCTCTGTCTGGTTAGGAAGCTCAACGTGCGCCGCTCCGAGAAGATCTTGAAGCACGGTGTATCGATCTTGAACGACATCAAAAAGCGATCTAGCCTCGGTGCTGAAGGTGAGTTTTTTTATTTTACCCTTTTCCTGATTGATTCGATCAGCGTATGTACGATGCTCAGCCTGTATCTACCTATGCTCTCAGCTCCCTTTTTGATCGAGTATGAGTAAGAATTTGCTGTAGGTTTTTTAACCTGTCAATGCTGTTCTTGGATGCCTTGAATTCTATGCTAATTTTGTCGATTTGAGTACCCTTTTGAATTGGTTATCGAGTTTAGTATTGTATGATTGTATCGAAGTTGATTGGTTTATCAAGTGGTTCACTTTATTCGCAAGTTTATAAAATTCAATTGTTTGGTGGTTTAGGTTGCTCTATATGATTCTGATAGTCGAAATCTTTAAATTTTTTGGGCTGGCCACAGATTTGGGTAAGTTGGTTTATTCTCTAGGGAGTTATTTCACTATTAATTTGAACAGGGATGCTACTTCCCTTCTCAATGTTGTATAAAGGCTGCCATTTATAATCTCACGTACCTAGTTGTAGGAAATATTCCCACTCCATGAATCGCTCTTGTAAGAACGGGGAGATACTAGTTTTGGTTCTAAAATTGAATGGCTATAAGAGCGTTCTAAGCTGAGGGGACAAAAGGACCTAATGCTTTGTTGCTTATGTCATTCTCTCATATATCCTATATCTCTGCTGTACCTAGGCATGGCTAATGTCCTGATGAACAAGCTTCTCATGGCCACAGGGACTATTTTGATTTTGATCTAACAGGATTTCTGTAGTTCTTGTATCACAAGTGTGTATATGTGTTATCAGATGGTTTTTTTTATTTTTTATTTTACAGAAGGCATTATTTGGATAGAACCTTTACCTAACTTGTTTTATATCACTGATATAGAATGGACCTTACTTGAGCAAGTAGCAATTGCAGCTATTGATTGCCAAGCAATGGATGTTGCAAAGGTACAGCTTACCACTAAATGTTTGTATCTTCCTTTCTTTTCTTCTTAGAATAATTGTAATTTGTTTTCTATCTTTCCTCTTTCATGCTATAATAATATTTCATGCTTGCTCACTGAAATATCAAGCAGATATTTCTATAACCTGCTAGCTGAAAATATCCTTATTTTCTTGACACGAAACAGCTGAAACCGTAGTTGTTTTGACTTGTGGTCTGGGTTATTTTTTTAGGGTTGATTGTCATAAAGTTGATGTCTTTTCACTTTGGATCGCTTGCAGGTATGCATAAGCGGTCTGCGCAATAAGTTTCCTGAGAGTAACAGAGTTGGTAAGTAAAGATAACTAATGGCTGATATGAATGTGTGCATGGATGGGTTTTTGATGGAACATAGCAATACATAAAACTTCATTTTATCAAAAGATTCATGTTTGCTACATCATAGATTTTTCTGGTCTTCATACTATGCATGTACCGCAGTTCTCTTCTTCTCCTGCTCCTCAAAATAGATTTGATTTAATGGAAATACTGCACATGCATAGATGATTTCATAAGCTTTAGATTATTATGGGTTTGCTTTGGCATATTTTACAGGGAGGCTGGAGGCTATGCTGTTTGAAGCAAGGGGATTGTGGGCAGAAGCAGAAAAAGCTTACTCGAGCCTTTTAGAGGATAATCTGTTTGATCAAGTAAATTTTCTATCTATTCCCTCATACAAAAAGATCTTTACATTGTGAAATGAATTGCATTTTGATTCTATCATTTACTTTATACCGTGGGAAATTTTTATGAAATATGTAGCTCTAATAAAATAGTGTATTTTACATAGGTAGTACACAAAAGAAGGGTTGCTATAGCAAAGGCACAAGGAAACATTTCTGGTGCCATCGAATGGCTCAATAAATATCTTGAAATGTGAGTTGGAGTTTAAAACCGTTTCCATTTTTTTTTTTCCTCCTGGTTCATATGATATATGCAAGGGCAATAATTGGCTGAAATGTTTTCCCCTCATTTACTAGTTTCATGGCTGATCACAATGCCTGGAGAGAGCTGGCTGAATTATATGTCTCCTTGCAAATGTGAGTAGGTCTAATTTTCGTTTTTCCAACTACATAATAAAGCCAGACATTTTGTCACAAATTGAGAGTTTATGTTTGTCTTTTAGGTACAAGCAAGCAGTTTTTTGCTACGAGGAACTGATATTATCCCAACCTACAGTACCATTACATCACTTAGCCTATGCTGATGTAAGAAAGTTTCCATTAATATTCATTCACTTTTCTTTTTTTTCTTTCCATTTTTTGTCAGCCCTATCAAAGTGTAAAAATCTAAAACCGGAATGAAGAACAAGTACCTCTCCCTGTGAAGGTTTTAGTTTTTTGAGTCTATTCCAGAGCTAGCTCTGTGCACGTCCAAGAATTTATCCTCCTCCAATGGCATACTTTTCTCTGGTCTTAAACCTGATAACCAACTGGTGTCATTCTTTCATTCTTCTCCTTGATTTAATAGGTACTTTACACTCTTGGTGGCCTAGAAAACCTTCAAACAGCAAAGAAGTACTACGCGGCAACTATAAAGCTGACAGGAGGAAAGAATACAAGAGCACTTTTTGGCATTTGCTTGGTTAGTTCTCTCTCTTCTCTTTTTGGGATATAGTTCTTTCTTTCTCCTCTCTGTGTTTCTTTAAACTAAACGAAGGTTTTTTTTTCCCCTCTCTCTCTCTCTTGTTATCATAGTGTACTTCTGCTATCGGACAGCTTTCAAAAGGGCGGAACAAAGAAGACAAGGAGAGCCCTGAGCTACAATCTCTGGCTGCTAAAGCACTGGAGAAAGATTACAAGCAAAGAGCTCCCGATAAGCTCTCTCTTCTTTCTTCCACATTAAAGAACTTGAAAGTTTCGTCATAATTCAGCGGTTGATTGAAGATCATCTCACTTTTAAATTTACAAGCATTTCATCATCCGAGAGCTGAAAGTCTAATTATAATTCTGAAATCCCTTATTTCTTTTCTTTTTCTCCTTATTATTGATATAGTTTTTCAGAATGTTTCGAGTAGGAGGGTAGTTATTGTATTTGTTATTTACGGATCGCCAGGCAGTAGACTAGGAAATGTGATGCAGATTTTTATTCTGTTTGGGCTTGAGTTTAGCACTCTTTATTTGCTTTTTTTTCCAACTCTTGGAGTGATGATAAAACGAGAAGACAATAATGCTAGAAGGCCCTTCACTCAAATAACCTCTGTTTTCTTTCTTTGAAGTCATTGAAATTCTACGTACATAAACTTTCTTCTACCTAAACGGTTAAGTGAAAGCATATTACGTGCTACCTATATTACATGCTACCTGAGGCTAGGACCTATAACTTTAGTAGAACACAAAATTGACCAGGAAGGGTACTTGTGACCAGGAACATTACTATATGCTCTTATGGAGCTGAAGATTCCTACCGATTCGGTGGTGAAATTCTCTTTAAGTTCGGAGAGGTTGACTGGACCCTGCCGGGCATGTAAGTATCTGCTATTCGCATCCCAAGTTGGCTCATCATCTAGAATCTTATCTACATCCCTTGGAGTCTCTTTTTCTTCTCCTCTATGTCCGGTTTCATCAAGCCCTATTATTCATAGCTAAATAAGAAAAAAGAAACGATGTAATTGAATACGAAACAGAAGGGAAAATTAGGTTTTAAAAAGAAAAGTGCAACTTTTTTTCTTTTTCACATTACATCCCTTGGAGTCTCTTTTTCTTCTCCTCTATGTCCGGTTTCATCAAGCCCTATAATTCATAGCTAAATAAGAAAAAGAGAAACGATGTAATTGAATACAAAACAGAAGGGAAAATTAGGTTTTAAAAAGAAAAGTGCAACTTTTTTTCTTTTTCACATTCCATCCCTGTGGCCAAATGTGTTTTTACACCCTACACACCTACAGCTAATAGAACACCCTGCTCCGCCCTTCACGAATACAAAACGAAACGCTTTCCGGTCAGATGATAAGATAAAAGAAATAAACACGGAAGAGAGTAGAGATATGAACCTGATAGCATTCACAGTATTTCTTTAAGCAACTTGATTTTTTACAGTTGCATCCTCTTTTGTGTCTCACGGAAGCAGGAGTTTTGTTAAGATGATCCTCCTGAATTCAATTAATCACATAAGATCACATATTCTCAATGATTCCTTCTAAATGACAGATATTAAATGAAACCTTTTAAGGATAATTTTCTAACCCCGGATTCTGGAGGAGCATTGATGGTTCTAATCACTCTGGGAGCAAAAGCAAGAGGATTTCGAGACTCGATTTGTTTTCGAGTTTCTATAATGGTGTTCTCATGAATAGGTTTGTTAAGGCAATCTTGCCATAAACAGGGCTCTATGCAGTACAGACCAGCCGCAAAGCATTTACAATAACTGAAATTTTTAGAGAACAAAAAACAATCCATTAGATGTCAAACAGAAACAGAGTTAAAGAGACAATAACCTCACACTACTTACAGTTTTAAGGACCTTGACCTTTTACAATTACAACGTTTGCAGGCCCTACTTTCTTCAACATGTTCCAACTTAGACCTGGAAAATCCATTTGAAAGGAGATTACGCATTAGCATTCACATAAGGATAGTTTGAAATGAAAAAAAGGAATGATAAATAAATAAGATTTTCAGTATATGCCTTTTCTTTGTCGGACTATCATGCTCAAACTCTTCACAAACACTATGATGAGACGTTTGAGCGACATTTGCCAAGCAAAGAGCTTCATGATAACTAAGAGAATCCAGGTCTCTTTTTGAATATTCATTTGACTAAATCAGTGACTGAGTCTCACATTCTACGATTCTACCATTATTAGAGTTTTTCCCAAAAGCATTTAAATGCAAGCCTGTAACCGATAACTTTGATGACAAATGATTAGATTGCATTGGTCTTAGAATCACATACTGGTTTCTTGTTAAGGGATCCTTCATAAACAAGGCATCGCCTTAGCTGCTGAGAAAAACCAGGCTGCAAAAAAAAAAACGCAAGGCAAAGTGCCAATTAATGTATTTAGAACAGTGAAAAAAGAAGTTTAGAAACAGGAGAGAGAGAGGGACTAAGCTGAGAAAAATGGTAGGAACTAAGCTGGTGCTGAGAAACGGACCTCGATTTTAGAAACAGAGCGGGTATGGATCTGCTTATTCTTATCAGGCGTGCTCTCCATTTTCTGCGAATGTGCAACGTCTCTTGGACCTCCTCCTCCTCCTCCTCCTCCACATCTCTCTCTATCTCTCTTCTTCCTCTTTCTACTTCCTCTCCTAGTAACCCTACTGCTTGGTCTACTGTGAAACTTACAAAGTGAGAGCGGGAAAATGCAAATTGTATTTTGTTCATCAATAACCTGGACCGACCTACTACCACTTTCTATTTTCCTTTTATTTTATATATCTAACTTTAAAATGGTCAAAATTTCAGTTTATCTAAAACTCTGTGGAGGAAATTTCTAACTTTACGTCCTATGAGCTTCAACTACTCTAAAAAGAAGATGGATTCTTGTTCATCTCTATTCATCTCTAAGTTAATTTCATGACATTAATATGGAGGCTAACAGGTAAGGAATTGACGTGATATATACATACATATTATATATATATATATATATATATAATTTTTTTTATCATAAGATAATATCTAGTAGGAATTCTTAGGTATGAAGTTGAAAAGATGTTGAGATCATTCACTCCTTCCAGCACAAAAGAAGGCATATATATATATAAGCTATACCAGCACAAACTGCAAGTTAGCAGTAAATGCAGAGCATGGTAATGTTATGTATACAAACTTCAAAGTTCAAGAAGCTACACACAATTACTAGATATGAACTCGAAAATATATGAACAGCCAAACGTAAAAACAAAGCTGCCTCCTTCTCATGTAATCGCTAATAAGAACAAAGGATGATCCAAAAAATAAAAAATAAAAAAATTGTGACAGAAAAAGGACTACTGAATGCTCTCTGTTAGCAATCCAAAAGAATAAACCCAGAATGATTTCTCTACCCGTTCTTCCACGCATACAAAATCAAGGAGAAGCCAACGAGATATTGTGATTTAGAACCTGAAGATCTGTGTGAATTATAAGACCGAGTACAAGACAAGACATTTGAATCACAAAAGGATTGACTTGTCTTAAACATGAAAACCGCGTTTCCAAGCGATGAACTGAAAAGCCAATTATGAACATCCCAAAACACTTCAATTTCAAGCCCTTCGATCAAAAGGGTATGGTTCCCTCTAAACTTCCAATGCAACCTTTTCACCTGCAGCATACTCTTTCCATCTATCCGGATCACGAAAAATGGATCCGTCACCCCAAATGAATTGCATTCAATCACAAAAATCATGAACTAGACCGTTTTCGAAAAAACGGGCCTTAGTACAAAACACCTTTTTTCCATAAAGGTGTTCTTTCTTAGCAATACAAGTAGCCTTTGAAGATGATGGAGACAAATTGGTCTTTTTGAAAACTTCTTTTCGTAAATCTCCAAGGAGAAGAATCATTTCCCAATCCATGAGGATTATGAGGTAAAATCCCTCTAAGGGTTCCGGCCCGGATCCGAATTTAGCCAAGGAAAGATCCCAGTAAATATCGAATTTAGAAGAATACGATTCTAATCTCTTTGACCATCTTCTTTTAGAGAATAGCCATGGTTTGATATCAACCTTGCATAAAGATTGCTTTGAGGGATCTTCGATTCCGATACTAAATCCTTGTCCCATCAAACTCTTACTCCATGTTATAGTGATCAAGTAATACTTACCACCCCTTAACTTGCATTGGTAAATACAAGTGACCAGATTTTGCGGAGATTTAGTAGTGAAATTAGAAGAGGAAGAAGATGATGAGGATGATGAATCAGCAACTTGTACACCCTTTTCTCCAAAACAATATGGGAAATCTCTCATTTTTTTTCCACAGTTGGGAAATTTCAGCAACAAATTATCACTCTTGTAAACTTCTGATTTGATTTTTGATGGCAGAAAGTAATCAAGTATCAGAATGGGAAGTAAAAAAGGGTGGAAAATAAAAGAAAGAGGTGACTTACCAGAACTAATCAGAGACAAAAATTTTAAAAACCCATCTGAGAAATGCTTCAGAATCTTTTATAAAACCTTCAATGGACTCATTTTCTGCATAAACCCATTTGAATCCAAGCTTTAGAGACAGAGAGAGAGAGAGAGCAAACAGGGGGAGGTTAGTATCCAGCATGAAAGACAAATTTGGGAATATGGAGTCAATAGCTTCAAGCGAAGAAGAAGACAAAAGAGTATTACTAGTTTCACTATCAACCCCTAAGCCGTAAGGGGCCAAAACGATTTATAAAAAAAGTAATTAAAATAAGAAAACATTTATCATAATAATAAAACAAGAACAACCACAAAATAGTAAAGCGAAAACATACATACCTATCGAATTTAAACTGCTTGAGAAGAAGATTTAGGGAGGAGAAGAAGATAATATATATATATATATATGAACAACTGGGTATTGCTGTAAAGAAGGAAGGCTTATTAGCTCTGTCTGTCTCTCTCTCTCTCTGTCTCTCTCCATGACTTTCCTTTAGCTACCATAATTTTTCATACGAAGAAGGAAGAGATTTTATTACATTTTAGAGGAGCCCCCAATCCCATTTTAGAGAGAGAGAGCTTTGTGATTTCAAATCTTTCAAACTTTCATGAAAAATCTGCGTTTATTTACTTAAGGTAATATAAATATTAATTGGTGCATTTATATTATATATATTATATATATATATATATATAATATATATATGAAAACTAAATTAAATTTCTGAGTAGATCTGTTTTCGAAAAAGGAAAAATGTGATATTCCACGTAATTTAGGCAAAGATATTGGCTTTATTTTAACAGAAAAAGCAAAGGATACGCGTGACTAACACGAACCAATTACAGCATGATAAATACAACTATTTTTCTGGCCCCACACGTTTTACGAGGGAATTTTTGAATCCAGTATGTACACGCGTTGTGATGCGAATGAGGATCGAGCGGTTGGTTCCATACCAGGAGACATAGAAAGAAGAAAAAGGTGAGAAATGTTTTATTTAATAAGGGAGAGTCAATATTACTTTAGTCTTAGTCATCACCTAATCTTCCACATCAATATTATTAGTTTATGTTGGTAGTAACATTAGATGACATAGCAATCTTGACCCTTTCAAGCTGCTAATTCAATTCCTTTTGATCAATAGCAAACTTAGAAGCCTCAAGTTCCTCATAAATGAAAATATCCCAAGGATTATGCCACCATCTTATACAATATTTCTCTAAGTTCTCGTCAATAATAGTCCTTGAAGTTTGAGGGAAATCTTTGTCGCGAAGAATGTATGTCTCCGATACAGCGAAGGACGGAGGATTCCATCCGGTGAATCCGACTGACCGCGATATACGGTTGAGGTACGAGATACTTTCTTCGTGTCATGGACATCGGTCGAACATTGACACTTCCTCTTCTTTATCAACTTCCACTCTCCCCTCACTGGCTCACTCTGATCGATTTCTCTCACGACCTTCTTTTGCATCCACAAGTCACGGTTCTGGCCGCTCATGGTTGCCGTGTTCAATCTCACATAAGCCGAACCTGTAACTGCACTATCACTTGTATTCTCTATATCGGCAGTACTCATCATATCCAAATGCATGTGATCATCAATGCAGTACGCTTCATTTTGTTCTTCTATGCAAGAACTAGGATCAATTTTTGGAGGATTTTCAGGGAAACTTTCAGGGTTTGAAGTAGAATTGCTCGGATTTTCTAGCAGATTCTCAGGCTCCAAACAACACGGTATATAGAGAGTTGCTTTTAGTAGACTATGGCTACTATACAACAAAATAGATAAAACGTATATAGATACGCAATCAATATTGGCTTTTCATAACTCGTTTCCTGTCATTACTGCACATAATCAACTGGCAAGGAGATATTAATTTTGTCGCCCCATCTCAATCTGATATGTATCATTGAGATAAGTCGGTCCATTTACGATCTATCCAATAATTTATACTTTTAATTAAAAAAAAAAAAAAAGAAAAAAAATTAAGGAGTTTTAGGCAAATGTGTTCGAGACTATGGAGCTCTGCCATATGACTATCGAAATAGTATATGAAATATATTCATGCGAAAATTTTTCGAGCTAGCTCCGTATAGAGAAATTGATCATTCTTGCGGATACGGTGCTATGTTTTAGTCCGATGAGTCAAAATGTGCAACACATTATTTATTCAATCAGATAACCGTACCCTTTCTTACCAACCAAACAGAAAGAGCTCACTGGACTAGTTTACAGGTTCAACTTATAAGATATAGATGGATCCAATTCATTTCAGGTAGTAAAATGTCCATAAAAGAATCTTCAAGATCATATGAAGAGTAAGAGGAATGAAACAAGTTGAATCATTCCTCAAAGATCAAACAAAAATTGGCATATAACACGTACTGAATTTCTTATTTTTTGATTATTACAGACTCGTATTGATCTTCATTCTCATATAGCAAAAGTAGAAACATAAGATCATACATTGATTGATTATTTGTATGGATCTTTCTCCTTCTCAACAGCGTTCTTTGCAGCCACAAGATCATACACAGATTATTACAGACTCATATTGTTCTTCATTTCTTATATAGCAAAAATAGAAGCATAAGATCTTATACAGATTGATTATTTCTATGGATCTTACTCCCTCTCAACAGCTCTCTTTGCAGCCTCAAGATCCTCATCAAAGAACATGTCCCAGTGACCATCCCACTTGATGAAGAACTCAGTATCCTCATAATACCTGACTCTATGCACATCACCTGCAGGTGTGAACAGAAAATCCCCTACACTCAGATCAAATCTCTCCTCCTTAGTCAAATTCCACACAGTCTTCTTCCCCTCCAACACCACCAAATCATGCCCAAACGTGTGGTGATGTGCCGGCTCAACACTCCCGGCCTTAAACCTAACTATTGCAGAAGTCGGAGTTTCCCTCAGAATTTTCATCGAACCTCCAGGAATTATATCAATCGGATTCAATTCCCTACTCTTCACTAAACAACAAATCGAACACTTACTTTCTTCCTCAACCGATTTCAAATCCTTCTCTAATTCTCCCCCGATTTTGGACATTTCGGTAACCGAATTGTCTAAGAAAGATTCGATTTCTTCCGGCCAAGGTTTAGATCCGGACGCAGGGCATGGAGATTTGAAAGGAGTATTAAGCCAAGCGGTTAGAATCCCGATTGCGGTTTCGGGGGAAGTAGACATACCGGAAACGGCGAGTACATTGGAATTGTTGATAGATCGAGCGTTGAGAGCTTCATCGGGAGTGAGACAAGTAGCAGCGAAGACGCCAGGGTACTTGTTGGCGAAGATTCCCACGCCGACTCCGGTTCCACAGGCGACGAGGCCGCGAGTTTCGAAAGGTTCTTCGGTTGATGAGGAACAAGAGGAGACGCGGCGGCCGACTTCTGCGGCGATAGAGTAGTAGGTGGAGGTTCCAAGATCGTCAACTTCGATGTTGAGAGAACGGAGGTGAGAGACTAGAGTGTCCTTGAGTGTGCAGCCGAAGGAGTCAGCTCCAGCAATGATTTTGAGTGGACGATTTGCGGCGGCGGCGGTTGTATCAGCCATGGATATAGTAACGGTGAAGTGTACAAAGAAATGAACTTGGACTGCAAATCAGAGAAAGGGAGACTAGATTTCGTTATCTGTGCTCGGCTTTTTGAAGTGTTGAAATGGCCGGTCGGTACAGTAAGAGGTCCAGTCCGTGAGAATTTGAGCTTGGGCTGTAAACGGTCCATACGGCCCAATTTAGCTTTCAGATAATTCAAAGAACTTGCTGAAAATGTGCCAACGTGGCAATAACATGGCAGATAAGAAAGGGGTTGTTAGGAAGAGGGAAAAGAGCAGCTTCGAGAGGGAAGGAAATGGCGGGAATAAGCTACGGCGCAGCAATTTCTCTAACCATACACCCTAAGGTATCACTATCAACACTCCCTCAAATTCCCTTCTGCTCTTCGTCCCTTCCCTTCCCCCCTGCAATCATCAGTCCCTCTGATTCATTTCTGACCGTTGATTTCGTAGACATTGCATGGCATCCGATGCTCGTCAAGCTCATCAGATAATTGTAACGATAACTATAAGAAGAGGGAGACTTCACGATTTGTTAGAATCGCAGTCAGCGGAGTTACAGAGCTCCTCAGGGTTTTCTCTCCGCCAGAAAGAAATAGGTACTTACATTTTCTGTTTGTTTCCCGAGAAAATGTAGGCACTAGGCAATGTAATCTTGGGAAAATTAATCACGAAACAGCTTTTGGAATCTGTCTGAGTTTTGATGTTATACTTAGCAGTAGTAGATGCTTATGCAATGTAGATGGTTCTGGTGATTTTGCGCAGATCTGATATGGTGAATGATGAACAGGAAGATGAACCTTCAGCTTCAGGTGTTGAAGAAGTCTTATCAATCCTCAAATCAGATTATGAGAACGCTTACTTTGTTACGGGTACTCTCTTCTCTTGCTCGTTACTCGTTAGGATAGAATATAGAGGATCTTGTGAGTAAGGATATTTATGAATTTTGCATTGGAAATAGGGATATTCACTTCTTCAGTTTATGCTGAAGATTGTATATTCGAAGATCCAACCATCAGATTTCAAGGTAATAAGCATAATCGTAGTGACCTTTTAATATTAGAGTTCACTTTTTTTTTTTCTAACTGTTAGCTTGGACCCTTCTTGTTGCAATTTAAAATTGCTATTGCTTAGAAAATGGTTAGAGGTGAAGAACTGAAGGGTTTCTTCTATGGTTTCTGCTTTGCAGGAAAGGAGTTGTATTCGCGCAACTTGAAATTGCTTGTTCCTTTCTTTGACCGACCATCAATTCAATTACAAAACATTGAGAAGGTGCTTTTTTCTCGTTGCAAAAAAAGAAAAAAGAAAAAAATGCATGCAAACAGAGAGATGGTTAAACATTCATAGAACAGTATGAATCTATGTAATTTATGTTTGAATACAAAGTTTGTTATCAAATTTCTAATGCTTACAGGTGTAAAACATATATTGTTGAGTATGTCTTTTGAGTTTTGAGCCATCATTACAAATTGCTTAGCCACTTATATGATGAGATAGATTTACCTAGCCATTGAAACCTTGATCTCCTCCCTGAATTGTAACTGTTGGGCCTACAATTTATCCCCCTCCCCCCCCCCCCCCCTTCCATTTTTTTTTCCCGGTTGTCTGAGGAAGATGTGCCTTTACCTTGGTTATTCTCTGTCCTTGCTGAATATCCTCTTTGAGCTGCACTTTTTATTTATCTGAAGTTTTTGTATTGTTTTGATGTTTGGTAATATGACACTGTTCAGGGTATCAATCCTGGAACTGATTTTGTGCATGCAACATGGAAACTAAGGTTCATAATTTGGCCTCTAAGTGGCTCTGGAATTATTTTGTGCATCCTGCTATACCAAATACTGTGTACAGCAATCACTAATATCATCTGAGTTGCAGGACCTACCTAAAACTGCCATGGAGACCTCTAATCTCAATCGATGGAAGTACACTTTACGAATTAGACAACAAGTTCAAAGTGATAACACAAACATTTATTTAACTCAGTTTGTGGTTTACCATGATTACGTATCTGTGGTTTACCCCAACTAATTATGCGTGCTTGCCCTTGTTTATCTAACAGATAGTTCGGCATGCTGAGAGCTGGAATGTCTCTGTTCTTGAAGCAATCGGGCAAATATTCAGTCCTGGTCTAAGATGGACTGAAGAATGAAACCGACTGTCTCAGACTCTCAGGTTCATGTTTTTATTTTTATTTTTATTTTTATCATTAATTGTAATACAACTGTTGATTGGGTTACAGTATGACATCTAAAGGTCATTAAATTATATGTTACAGTATGACATTTAAAGGTCATTAAATTATAGTTTGGTGAATATTAAATTATGAGATTTCACTTTAATTTGGGTTAGGGTTATGTCAGTGTGTATATATAAAGCATTTAATTATCCTACTTATTTTATGATGCAAGTATTTCAATTTTTTATTTTGTTTTATGGTCCCCACGAGACACTAAGTAGCAAAAATCATTCCCTATCAGTTTCCAAAGCAGTTCATGGTAAAATTTGGTTTTAAAGTAAGGGAAGTATTAGTGCAACACAGCTAGCTCACTTCTATGAGAGAGAAGGGAGGGAGAGGGAGAGATTTTATAGCGCAAATCAAGGAGGCTAAGAATAACATAAAACATTCTATTTTATGCAAAGTGCATTTTTTGGGCAAGTCTGCTTATGATGTGATGATGAAACCCATTTTTTTAGCCTCATTATTCATTATGTCAAAAAGCATCCTCGTTTTTGCCCGGCCCACACCTACCAACTCCCCATATCTATTTTACAATCTATCTACATGTTCAAGTATTGTATATGATTCTCTCTCTCTCTCTCTCTCTCTCTCTCTCTCTCTGTATATCTACCTCTATTGCAAAACTTCGAAACAGAAAAAGCCAGAATGACAAGAGAATCTATCATTCGAAGTAAGAAGGTGATATATAATAGGTACTCTCAATATCTATGTTTCTGGTTCTGGATATATGAAAAAAAACAATAGTTTGCTTTGTATTATTGCTTTCTAATTTACTTTGTGTTGTTGCTTTACACACTATTACCAACACCCCTCTCTCTCTGAAACACCATGATCCCATCATGTTTCAGCCAACCCAACACAGTCTCCAGCACCACCTCTCAAAAAACACATCCTCCTCCTCCTCCCTCTCAAGCCCTCATAAGCTCCAATATATATCAAACCCAACTCTGCAACTTGCTTATATATCTCACTCTCACTTGGTCCAAATCCCTCTGTTCCTCCTCTCGTTCCTTAACCATCTTCTCCCCTCACTCTTTCTCTATCACCATCTCCCTCAATCCACTGACCACCTTCTCTTTCTTCAAAACCCGACCCCAATCCAGATCCTTCCATCTAACCCACCACCATAAACGCCAAAAACTCAAGCTCCATTGGGACTTCACAAAAGCTAACTTCACTAAAAACTCAGCCAAACCCGAGTCAAACTACTACATTGCAATCTCATCTGATAATTCCAAACTCGAATTCTTTCTAGGTGATCTTATCATAACCGAACAAATCCTTAAACCCCTCTTATTATCTCAAAGAGAGCATATGTTTGGAGAGAGGAATTATTTGTGCAGAGCTGATTTCTTGGGGTCCAAATGCGACATTGAAATAGAATGTGATGGAGGAGTTTTAAAGTTAAAAGTGGATGGGGAAATCAGCCTTGTAGTGAAAAGATTGTGGTGGAAATTCAGAGGAAATGAGAAAATTGTTGTGGGGGGATTTGAAGTTGAATTCTTTTGGGATGTTTTCGATTGGGTTAATGATGATAGTAGTATTAACGGAGGTGGGGGTGGATATGGGGTTTTTGTTTTTCAAGTGGGTCAAGGTGTTGTAGTTACTCGGCCAGCAGTGGTAGGTGCAGAGAAGAAGTTGATGAAAAAGATAAGTTTGAGATCACCGTCAACGTCACCAGTGATTTTTCCAGTCATGAGAATGTCACTGCCTGCATGGTCTAGCTCAGTGTTGCAATGGGCAGAGGAGAGTGTAAGTCTTGGAGGAAGAAGAAGAAGTTCATGTTCTTCGTCTACTAGTACTATTTCCACGAGGTCTTGTAAAAGTAGTAATGAAGGTTTCTCATTGATGTTGTATGCTTGGAAAAAAGGATCAAAATTTTAAAAAATATGGGTGGGCTGGGGTGGAAATGAAAGAAATGAGAAATTTTGGGTTTTCTTTTTATTTTTAGCAAACAAGATATATATTTGTCATTTTAAGGTGACGTAAAGTAGGAAAAAAAAATGTTTCGAGGGTTCAAAAGGTAAAAAAAAATGCTTCTAGATACTCTCTATATCCGAATTAAAATTTTCCGAAATTTCATTTTCAGAATTTTACAAAACGCAAACCAAATTATGAATCCACTCTGCTAGATGCATTTGTGTTACCTCTTTGATCTTATGAATCCACTCTGCTAGATGCATTTGTGTTACCACTTTGATCCTTTTAAAATGTATACTATCTACAGCATCTTCCAAATTTGTTGGAAGGTTGCACAATTTGATTGTGCAACAGTAAAAGCAACTCTGCAATTTTTTTCATTTTTAATTTATAATATGTTTTTTTTTTTTCCTTATTGAATAGTTAGTCAAAAGCACACCATTTCTTTAATCTATAGACTTCAGATGGGAAAATCTTTTTATATTTATTTTTTATTTTTATAAATTGCCTTTTGATTATAACGTTTGATCATTTTTATTTTTATTTATCTATTTATTTTGATCACTTGTCATCTTCTTTTCTAATGCAAAGAAGAATATTCAGAAAATTTGTATGCTCATTGTATTCCCTCTTTTTCTTGTCATTCTATCACTAATCATGAGAACCAAAAAAAAAAGCGTGCACCAAAATTGTTAAGACTATGAATGGTGTTGAACAAGATTACCCTGAATTTGTTGAAGTTGATCCCTCTGGCAGATATGGAAGAGTAAACTCCCCCCCCCTTCTCTCTCTATCTCTAATCTCTCTCTGAATGCTCTGTTGCATGCATCTTTGCTGATTCCTCTGTTTGTTGCAGTACAATGAAATCCTTGGAAAAGGAGCTTCGAAGACAGTGTACGAATTCTTCATCTCCCTTCTCTCTCTCTTTCTGTCTCTCTCTCTCCCCCCCACAAGTAGCATGAGTGTTGACTTGCTGTTAACAGGTACAGAGCATTTGATGAATACGAAGGAATAGAAGTTGCCTGGAATCAAGTCAAGCTTTCTGAATATCTCCAAAGCCCTCAACATCTTGACAAAGTCAACTCAGAAATTCATCTTCTAAAGACACTAAATCATAACAACATCATCAAGTTCCATACTTCTTGGCTTGATTCTTCAAACAGGAACATCAACTTTGTCACTGAAATGTTCACTTCTGGCACTTTAAGACAGTAAGCATTTATTTTTATTTTTGATATTTTTCTCTTTATCATGTTCTAAGAATATTTGGTTTGGTGGGTTTTGATTTGAATAGGTATAGGCTAAAGCACAAAAGAGTTAATGTTAGGGCAGTGAAGAATTGGTGTAGACAGATATTGAGAGGGCTTGTCTATCTGCATGACCATGACCCTCCTGTAATTCATAGAGACCTCAAGTGTGATAACATCTTTGTTAATGGCAACCTTGGTGAAGTCAAGATTGGAGACCTCGGCCTTGCATCAGTCCTCTCCAAATCACATGCCACATCCTGTGTCGGTATGTTATAATGATTCTAAGTGGCATATAACCGGAATATAAATAAACTGGAATCTAGATAAGATTTGGTGGGGATCTGCTAGAGTTTCAAAATGAATCTTCTGGCATGTGAAAAGCTTGCATCTGCGTAGCTTCTAGTGGCATTTGTTTAATATGAATTTCCGAACCCATTTATTTATAATTTTTACAGGAACACCAGAATTCATGGCCCCTGAAATGTATCGAGAATCATACAATGAATTGGTTGATATTTATTCATTCGGAATGTGCATATTGGAGATGGTCACTTTTGAGTACCCGTATAGTGAATGCACTCATTCTGCTCAAATCTACAATCAAGTTATTTCCGTATGACTCCTCTCTCTCTCTCTCTCTTGTTCTCTGTCACCCTAAAATAACCTATTTCATATGATTTTCATCTTCAGGGTAAAAAGCCAGATGCCTTTTACAAAGTAAACATTCGAGAAGTGCGAAAATTCATTGAGAAATGCTTGGTCAACGTGTCATTCAGGCCATCAGCAAGAGAGCTCTTGAATGACACTTTTCTGCAAATTGATGATGAAATGGGTCCTACTTTGAGTCATTCTTTTCTCGAACCCTACAGAATTGAATCTGATCATCCCTGTTCTGAGATCTCGAGCGAAACAGAAACTTGTGGAATTGAACTTTTCGATGACAATGAAGTCGTGGATTCAGAAGATGGTGAAATAGGCATTGAAGGCAGAATGAGAGAAAATGGTCACATCTTTATGAGACTCAGAATGGCAGATAAACAAGGTGTTAATGGCAACTGTCTATAACTACTTAGGCCTACATTTTTTTTTTCACAGTTTACACCCACAACTCGAATTAAAATTTACTTTGTTTGGACTTTTTCAGGCGGTTTTCGGAACATTTATTTCCCTTTTGAACCGGAAGTGGACACAGCATTTACAGTTGCAACTGAAATGATCACAGAGCTCGATATAACAGACCAAGACGTGACCAGAATAGCAGACATGATTGATACAGAAATTGCTTCCTTGCTGCCTGAGTGGAGCCCGGGGCTTGACCTAACTGACCAAAGTTATCGACCGAGCTGTGCTTCTACCCGAAACATGAATCATAATTGTAGACATCAGAGTGCTTCAATGCATGGTCGGTTCAATGAGATTATGTCAGAAGCAAATGAGTCTCGCCAGGGTAATTCAGTGAGCTCTAGACAGAGCCTTTCGGACAAAGAACTCAGAGAGAAAATGAATCTAAGATTGTTGAAAAACAAAGTTGGTCCTGATCGGAAAAGTTCTCTTGGAAACTTATCCGATCCTCTCTCTTTTGCTGCAATCCCTGCATTGTATCTTAGCTGGAGGTGAAGTGAAAACACTAACTGTGAAGAGAAAATATAGAATGTGATTAATCATCAGATAAGTGATGGAGCCACATACGAACATGTGGGTTCAGTTGACACCACTTGAGAATCCTACAAGAATTTTGTAAAATTCTATTAACCTCTTCAATTTTGAACTCATTCAAAATGTTGTTGTTGGTTTTTTTATTATTTTATTTTCGGAAGTATCAAGTTTAATCTAAACTATTATGACTCGTTTATAATATATGGTGATGATAGATAACATCTGCAATCTGTTCATAGCGGGCGGGAAAAGATTAAACAGTATGGGCCTAGGCCCATACAAAATTATTGTTAAGTAGGAATTTAGGCGGCCCATACAGAAATTGCAACAGTACTTGACTACTTGTTGTCTTATTGAACATTGCGCGCCAAATGACGGCGGTGGACTTGTTGTCTTTATATACATTTTTAATACATCTCTTTTACCTCTTATTCAACATGAAGAAGAAGTGAGTCGTGGACTTTGTATAGGGATACGTTTTGCAGGTACCTGTATCATTGATACAACAACCTTCGCAAGTATCAAGGTTGATAACTGCTGTGGATCCTAGCTAGTGTTCGTTCTACAGTCTCTCCAGTGTCCTTGCCCTGTGATGCGCAGGGGTCAATTGATTTCAGTAATTACCCATTGCGAGTGAGATTACCCTCTTTACCTTTTCACTTGTCATCTAATCATCCTGAGATGGCATGTAAGAATGCATAGATAGTTTTTAATTTTATTTTTTCTCTTGGGTCTCTTCCCCATCCCCTTGCTTTGAAGTTCAGTTTTCAACTTATTTACCATTCAGTTCATGTTTGAATATTCTGTTGACGGTGAAAAATTCTGAACTCTTTTCAATTGTCTCAAGTTTCCAGTTACTTGCGATGGACCTTCGTGACAAGATGACTAGCATCAGACTCTATGGCATTATTACGGATATTGTAAAAGAAAGAAGCTCCGCAGAAGCTGTATTTTCTTTGAGAATAGAAGATAGTACTGGAGCAACACTTTTCCAGAACCTGGCACTGATCAACAAGATTGCGTTTATTTAAAATAAAGCTACATGGTTATAACTTTGTTTTTCTTGTGCTTGGGAGAGTCACATGAGGGAGATTCAGCTTGGGTCACACGGCGTATATAACTGGCTTGGCATGCTCTATCAACAAGAATTTGTGAAGGCATTCGGAACCTATTAAAATCACGTTTCGATTTGGATTTTATTCTCCCTTTTCTTTCACACCACAAGTAGGCCTGTGCAAAGAATGTCAAGAACCCGCGGCCTAAGAGAATCCTATATGTCGGACGGATGCTAGCACATGTTAATAGTCTTAATAATAGATAATATAATTATGTTCATTTTTTATCTATTCAAATTTTTAAGATAATCGATAACTAAACATAATATCAGAGCTAAGATCTCGAGATCGAATCACGGTTACTCCTCCTTTAGTTATTTTTGCATATGATATATGTTTTTTAAGCTTTGTTTGCCATTTGTTTGCATGTGCGAGACCCACATTATTATGGACTTGTTTGTGAGAAAAAAAATATTAAGAATCTCAATAATATATAATATAATTAGGCTCATTTTTTATCGAACTAACAACACATGCAATACCCAATTTAACATGTCGACCCGATTCCCAGATTTGAATTTTAAACCTGTAATACCCGAACCATGCTAGCAGTACACAGTCACATCTGGACAGGGAGTCGTTTGGAGATTTTTTTTAAGAAAAGACTAAATTTAGACAAAATTGCTGATCGACATTCTATTCAACTCAATAAAGTAACTATTGGCAACCGAACCCTTAAAATCCATCCAAGCGTCTTCCTATCATTTTCCATCTATTTTGAAGATGGTGCTGATGGATGGGTTTCCTGAGGCATTTAAATTTTGCAGCTACTTTATTCCCAATATTTAGAACAGCTGAACCAAACGTAAATGTAAAGTTTAAACAAGTTGATTATCATCTATTCAGCAAAGTTCAACTATAATGCATATTGCTTTTGAAACTTGAGTTTGGTCACGGGAACATTCCAAAACTCTACTTTGTCCATCTAATTTCTCTCTTAATCTCTCAAAATAACTTCCACCTAGAAAATCAAGCTTGCTTACCCAAAAACAATCTAAAAATATATGCTAAAAATAAGTAACACTCGTAGTAATTGGACTAAAGCAAAAACCCATGAGGGTCGATGTTTTATATTGTATGTATTATTCTGTATGATATATATATATATATAAACAATTTTTTTCCACTATACAACCCTAAACTTAAGATCCAATCGACATCTTTCAGTTCATACCTCATACTTCAATTATATCAACTCTTTATAAAGGCCTTAAAAGTGGGTAATCTTCAAGAAGTTCTCGCTCGGATAGAGAATCATTTTCATTCTGAGGGGTCCACAATACTTCAACAGCCTGCGGATCATACAGGGAGAACATAGAGATGAACAGAGAAAAAAAAAAACACAAAAGAAAAGCCAATTACTTTATGAACTAGAGTTTGGGTATTTTACTAGGATTTTGCTTGCTGGGATGGAGGCAAGCTTTTGTAGAGCTTCCTTCAAGTCCCCACTACCATTTACAGTGGGAAGTTTATGCACTCCTTCAGCAGCTACCAAGATTGATACCTAATATGTTGACAGATTCAAGATGTCATATATAATAATTTAGTGCGCATTTATGCCTCATTTCCAGCAGAACCTTGAAATTTAGCCAGGTCCCACAAATCTTATCTACCATCCAGTTTATGTAACCAAATCTGTAAATGCCCTTTTGGAACTCCAGTTTTTGTGGTTTAAGTTTCAGTCTGAAGCCATCAAACTGAGATTTTCACGATTATGTTTTGGTCCAAAAGAAAAAAAGAAAAAAAAAAATTCTGAACTTACCACAATATACTCATTGCTGAATCCACCAGCCTTAAGGCTACTTGTGCTCTGCTTTTTAATGCTGTTTACATTGACAAGTGTCTCTTCATCGAATTTGCCCCGTTCTTCAATTGAAAGTTGATTGAACCGTTTCTCTCCGTCTTCCATGCTCCTTTTAAGATCCACCTAACATTATTAACACGCACTCCCAATCATATGTATAAAATTACTTGCAGGGAAATATTTTAAAGAAGAACAATTTTAGAATGAACATGTTGAATCCAAAGTGATGAAGTAAGGAAAAACATGGTATTCTAATTGATCGTAGTTTATTGATCATAGTTTACTTACGGATGAATAACCAGAGATGCAGTAATCTGGATGCCGAAGCAGAGCTAGTGATGTCTCTGCAACTCAAAACATGAATATTAATTCAAAATGCACCGTGGGTAAATATTACAGTCAATTCTCCTTTAATAAAAACTAAAATTGCCAGAAAATCACAATAAATTCAACTATATCAGAAGCACAATAACAGAAGTTTCATCACCTGTTAATACATAGCTCAACCCCTCAGGAGTTGACGTATCGGCTGTTTCAGCTATTCGAATAAGATCCCTCTGAAGAACACGCCCCATACCCAACAAACCAACCTAAGAAAAATATGTAGATAAATATATAAACAAAACATTTGGAGAACTTAAAACAACCACACTCTTGATACTCGGTAGAGCTCTAGACCAATATTGTAGCCGAACTTACAATACACTACCATTTTCATGAAGAGTATCAATTTTGAAACATTTAAGTAGCCACAGAGAAATGTGATTCTGAACTTAGATTCACAACTTGCTTGTATACTAAAATATGAATGCTCTTAGATGAGCATTTTCGATTTCCAGAACAACCTTTGAACTAGTGAGAAATCGAGAAAATCAGCTTATCCAAGCTTGGGCCGTCACTCTCCGTTTCTCTATCTCTAACTTATAGACCTTCTTTCCCTCATAAACACCTCTAGTTTTCATATGTAATACTGCTTTCAAGTTCGAAACAATATAGCACTATGTTAAACTCATATATACCGTGAAGGAATTAACCACCGTTTTATGAAAGGAAGAAAAAAAGGGAAAGAAGAAATAATTAATTTTTTGCAATACCTGAAGTTTAAGGACACTAGTTTTCTCGGCAGCAGTAAGAACTCCACCTTCCGAACGATCAGAGAGGAAGCCAGAAACCAAAACAAAGGCCATGAAACCGACCAAGATCAAAGTGAAGCTCGAACCAGCACCCACTCCAACCCCAACCGCCGGGCCCACAAAAAACCCACCACCACCTCCTCTAAATCCGAACGGCGACGGCGCATAATACGGCGTCGAGTATGAAAAACCAGAATTTGACGGCGCAGAATAACTCCTCGAAGAAGAAGATGATGAATGCGACGAAAATGCCCTTCCACCAACTCGTCCACCTGAAGCAGCCAACGCTGAATTGGGATCGTGAATCAACAACAAACCCAGTAAAACCGCAGCGATAGCGGGCTTTCTAAGCGCTTTTAACGCGTTCAGGATTGTACTAGTGAGAATATCAAATGGGTTGTCGTTTCTCTTCATCTTCTGCGCATTCACTTGTTCTTTTTTGTTGAAAAACGGCACCATATTGTGCTTCACCGATAAGCAACAATTAACGGTACAAATTCTAATGGATTTGATGAAATTGGGAGAGGTGGAGAGGGGTCGAAGAGGGGGAGGGTGAACCGGGCAGGTCTGTTTCCATTTGAATGAACGGTAATCGAGTAATAATGAAGGTGAAGCTGAAGCAGAAACCATCTGATAATGATGATGATAATGGGGCTTTTTCTGGGTTTGCAGGGTTTGATGATGAGCTTGAGATATTTTGGGTAAAGAGAAAAGGAGAGAGAAATGGAGGGGGAGGGAAATCTGAATGATGGAGAAACGGACGCGAGAGATTGGAGTCTCGTTGATTATTTTGGAACCTCATCTGCTTGCTCATTCTCACCACCCAATGAAACTAGATAAAGAAACGACACGTCGTTTTCATAATATCCTTATTATCTCCGAATGTCTTAAGCACGTGATTTCCACCACCTCCCCATTGACACAAAATATTGTATATTTTTACTTTACTAATTCAAAATTTTGAAGAATTAATCATAAAATAAAAGTTAAATTTAATTCATATATATTATATAGACTTTGTAATATGTATATAACAATTTGTATTATATATATATAATACAAATATAGATGTTAGGCTTACAAGAAGAATTTGCCAAGCAAACAAACGTAACATTACAGCAATGCTTAATGATTAAGAATTTTACAAGTTACAACAAAAGCTCTAGTTCTCTACTTGAGTTATGTAAAGCTCTTGTTTGGCTATTACGTAGCAACCAATAACATTACTTGGCTCCATCACAAACTGTTCTCGAAACGTTCCCATTCTCTTACTCGAAACATCAATGGCAAGATCCTTAAAATTCGGAATTCCCTCGGCTTGTAATCCGTCTCCACATATAAGGAACTGATTCCCAATTATGAAAGATCCCCAAACCCTAATTGCAATTCCTCCCGGACCGTGGGCCCGGCACTGAAGTTTCTCCACAACATGGACTATTTTTTCAGGCGGCCACTCTCCGGCTAGTGTACTCTGTATGTTTGTCAGAGTCTCGAATATTTCGTTTGGACCCGTAAATTGCTTCCCTGAGAAACTAAAAAGGAACAAGAAAAAACATATAAAGGACAACATTTTTTAGTCTGACAAAAGAAAAGTGGATAAATGGAATCTAAGCAAGCATAAAGTAAGGTTTTAAGGCTTTTTGTTAGAAATTTTTACTGGCTTCTACTCATTTTGTGGGTCCAAATGGTATTTTAATCCCGAATTGATGTTTAAAATGCTTACTTAAATGCGAATAATTGAATTTTTCTTTCAAGTATTCTCTAACCAAACTTTTGCATCAACAGAAAGAAGGGGGGAAAGAAGGCATTTGGAAGTCATACCTGAGAGTTGAACTTCCGTTGTAGAAGTCCTTTGTGTGGTTCCAGAATTCATTTGGACCGTCCATGAGTAAGTAATAGTGAATTGTAAGCATCTGTTGAGATAAAAAGCATGTGATTAGTATCAACTACTAATTACATCAACTAAACCATAGAAGATACGGTTCATAATAGGCCATTACTTATTACGGTATTACCAGTAAATGAGAACTAGAAACTTCAAGAAATGTTTATTTAATATTTTTATGTACTCACATCTGCCAACTCCTTCATCCGCTGTGTTGGATCGAATACTTCTCGAACAAATGATTCTAAGTCTACTTGTGCATCCTCGTACTTCGTGATAAATGGGTGTGAAAGTAGCTGTCCAGAAAAAAGAGAGAAGTATAAACAAAATACCTATTTAGCACAATTCACGGGTTTATACTTTGAGTTAGAATATTGTAATTGAACAAACAAAATTTTCACTAACTTGATCTGATGTTGGCCTAGAATCTGGATCCTTTTGCAAGCAGACATCAATAAACGAGCAGAATTCTGGTGAAAATTTTTGTTTTGGTGGTGATGGAGATGGATCTTCCAGAATCTGTCATAAAACAGAGAATTTTTTTAGTTGCTAGAGCACCTTCATGGCTTTTTTCATAAAAGTGATTATTGAGACCAAAAGTAAAAGAAAACAAATTACAAATCCATTCTCCTAATCAACTCATAAGAAATAATGAGAAGCATAGATCCAAACTTATTGACATATGATAATTAAAGTCACGATTCGAAAAGATATTGATCATTCGTGATGAAAACAAATTTAAGGAATATGAGATATCATTGAAAAACATTAGTACTCTAACCTGTAACATAAGATTCACAGGACCTTCAGCGGCAGAATATGGGAATTCTCCAGTACCACACTCGAAGAGAGCAAGTCCAAGGCTCCATATATCAGCTGGATATGAATAATTTTCATTTCTAATTCGCTCGGGTGACATGTATGTTACCGTTCCAACAAAAGTAGCACACTGCAAAAGATATTTATGAACTAGTATATTTAAAAAAAAAATAAAAAATCTCCAACTGAAAGGCAAGAAAGGACAGTTTTTTTCCCATTGCTTACCATTGCCATAGAATTCTCTAAGCCAGCACTTATACCGAAATCTGTTATTTTTGGCTCACCCTTGAGATTGACAAGCAAATTTGCAGGCTTTATATCTCTATGAACTAAATGTCTAACTCCATGCAAGTAGCTAAGTCCCTTCAAAATGAAAGAAGAGCAAGAGAGATATCAAATGAATTGAATGATAAAATATATAAAAAGAAAAAATGGAATGCGGTACATATTCTGATAGAAGATAGAAACTTGAATGAGTAATTAAGAAAAAGAACAAGCATTACACGGAGAAGCTTCCGGAACATTGATGAAAGAATGTGCTCAGGTAAACATTTCTTCAACCGTAAAATATCCGCTAAAGACCCTCCATCCATGTACTCTAAGGCTATGCTTATTTGACCAGAGTCTGGTGTATAAAATGCCCCATGGAATTCCACAAGACCCTCGTAACAAGGTGATTCACACAAGGTCCTTATCTCTGTAAGAAGTTGTTGCCTTTTCTCCTAGTAGATGATAAACAAGGTACGTTATTTAAGATAGCACATATAATGTTAGCATCTATAACTTCTAATAATGTAAACACATCAATTAAGGAATAAAAGTTTACTTTTGGCAATCAAGACCACCATCAATTAACCAAAACACAAACACCATCCAATCCTCCTTGAACAATGATCCGAAGAAACAAAAACATGAATAAATCATGTACTTACTCCTTACCTTTTCAAAGATATTGATCTTCTTCAATGCCAAAATTCTATGAGTGGGAATATGAATAGCTCTCTGAACAACACTGCTAGCTCCACAGCCTATAGCTCCAAATATCCTCATCTCGCTTGAACCACATCGGTAAGTCTTCTCACTAGACTCCGAATCATTATCCACCGGCCAAGTCGTACACTTTTGCAATCCAAGCTCATTAATATTATACAGCCCATACGATCTACTCAACAAATTAACAGTCCCTCCATTCGAAAACTAATCCCAGAAAGAAAAAAAAATCCCAGTTAGGAAAATTTGATTTTGCTTTATATATTGATTTCTTCAAGTTATAATACCAGTAGACTTACTGTGCAGGAATCATTAGGGTCTAGAGTTGATTCCACTGCAAGTCCCAACGGGGTAAGCTTCTTCTTCAATTCCTCCAAACCAGCCATTCTAGATTATTCCTGCATTCAATCGAGAACAAAAAAAAAAGCATCAAGGACTTCTGCAATAGTAAGCATAAGTGGTGTTGGCGAGGAGGAGAGAGAGAGAGAGAGAGATGTTTTAAGAGATTAGAGCTTCAGTAAACGTACCGGAAATCGGAATCCAAACCGGCATTGGTCGCCGGAGCTTCAAATTTTCGCCGGTAAAACGGATGAAATTGGGATGGACTGATCTAGTGTTTGTTACCCCCTTTTCTTTTTTTGGATGAATGTGTTCTAACTCTCTGAGGTTGGACAGACGTTAGTGTCGCGTTACTGAATTTGGAATAAATATTGGGCCAAAAGTATTGGACCTACCTAAGAAGAGCCTGAGATTTATTATGGGGGCCCAAAGTAGTAAGTGGGCTTCTATGAAAGTTTAGTAAAATAATGGTCCATATACGACGCAGAGCAGACTTCAATTTGGCCCAATCGGAGGTAACCTGTTAGAAACCCTAAAATGCTATTTAGTAATAAACTCTAGGGTTTCTATCTCTCCGTCACTTCGCAGAAAGCAGCAAGTGCAAGAAGTTTCTTTCCCTCAGTCCATCTTCAACCCCTTGCTTCTTCTCTGAGGTCAACCATGGCGGACAAGGGAGTTACCATCCGAACCAGGAAGTTTATGACCAACAGGCTTCTCTCTAGGAAGCAATTCGTATGTTTCGCATCTCATCTTCCTCCCTCTCGTCCTCAAATATTTCAAAGTAGGAGATGTAAGAATTCGTAGTTTTGTAAATTTTTCCATTGACCTGAAATATCTAAAGTATTCTTGGTTTATTGACATTAATTTAACAGAGCGATGTTTTTTTGGTTAATTTTTATGCATTTTGCGATAGATATAAGCCAGATTTTAATTAATTTATTTTTTCTTTTTGTGCAGGTCATTGATGTTTTGCACCCCGGGAGACCCAATGTCTCAAAGGTAAATCCTGTTTTAGTTGGGGCTGTTTTAGGTTTCTAAGCAATATGCACTGTTATGCGGATATTTCTTTTATGATTTGTCATTTTTTTTCTTTCATCTTCCATTTGGTATGTAGGCTGAATTGAAGGAGAAGCTGGCAAGCTTGTATGACGTGAAGGACACAAATTCAATCTTTGTTTTCAAGTTCAGGACTCACTTTGGAGGTGGGAAGTCTACAGGTTTCGGATTGATTTATGATTCTGTTGAGAATGCTAAGAAGTACGAACCCAAATACAGGCTTATCAGGGTAATTGTTCTTTTTCTTTTTTCTAGGCTGCTTTTCACATCCTTTTCGTTTTTATGGACAAAGACATTTTTCTGGCTTTTTGATTGTTAATTCATGCTTTGAGCCCGTAGAGTCTCAGAATGTTGTGTGTTAAACACACTCCAATAGCAAGTGAATTTGAGAGAACAAAATGGACTAATGTTTAAATGGCAATCAGGAATGTGTGATGTACTATAATCTTGCAATTTGTTCTACTTTCATCACTTTAAGCTTAAAATTTAAAAGGCCTATTTTCTTGTCTGAACCTAGTAACTAGGTCTATCCAGGTTTCCCAGTTCTTGAAAAATGGTTGGTTTTCTCTGTCACTCCGACTCTATAGCTAGGTCATCACTATAAAATGCTTATCTTTCACCCCGTACCAGTGAATCTTTACTAATTCACCCCGTACAGTAAGTCATGTATTTACTATGCTTCAATTACTAACACCTGGTTTTATCATTGCAGAATGGACTCGATACCAAGGTAGAGAAATCCAGGAAGCAGATGAAGGAAAGAAAGAACAGGGCCAAGAAGATTCGTGGAGTTAAGAAGGTAATTCATCTCATTTAACCTATCACCGATTAACTCCCTTATGCAATAATTGGAAAATATCTTAACTGAAAGACATGTTCGATAATCTTGCATTTTCTTTTTGTGCAGACAAAGGCTTCAGATGCTGCCAAAAAGAAATGAGTTCATCTGCAATATTATGCTTCGTTTATCGGAAACCCTGTATTTCCATTTTCAGTTTCAATAGTGATGTTTTCCCGTTAGGAATTTGTTGAGAAATCCTTTTTTGTCTCTGATTTTGGTGACTGATAATATTTGTTCTTTCTTTCATTATACTTTTTTCTGTATGGCACTTTGTAGGTGATTATTATCAAATTAAAGTTCAGTTGTCTCTCATTACACTTTCCGACCTGTGAACAGTTTCTCAAGGACAATTTCCTGAACTTAGTTTGAAACGAACTCTTCTTCGATGATTCATGCACTGGCATGATTCTTTCAATACTCATGATTTGGTAGGGGTTTTTCTTTTGGTCAATTGAGTGGTAGTTTGTAATTGTAAATTTTCACTCAAGCCAGTTTCGCTTAGCATGAATTGGATCTTACTCGTGATCCTAGATGCCCTTTAAAAATTGACTACAATCAGCCCAGTTGCGGTGTGGAAAGTAATCGCTACAATCGGTTTTTCTGTAATGGGATTTGATCTTCATTCCGATCAACAGCATCAACGTCGGATCCTTAGTCTAGTTAGTATTGCTTTCTCTCCTTACATTGCTTCGATGCAAGAAGTTTATGATCCTATCATACAATATATGAAATGACAGTGGCACAAAGTAAACTTATTAGTCTAATGCTTAATGTTTTTAAAGGTGTATTCAATGGTACTAAACATATATTATATTTACATTTTAAGATCCCATAAGTAATACAAAGAAGGAGAACATGTCATTTTTTAGAAAACGTATTCATATGTGTTTTAAGTATGATTTCCATAATTCTACCAACATATGTTTTCCTTTTTAAAATTTCTGAAAACACAGGTTGCTGTATGGAATCAAGATCGAAGCGGCTATAGCGATACGGTCTGATGATTTCATTTCAGATGTGTTGAGAGGTACTCAAATGGGTAATTTGGAAACCAAGAAGGCAGATACTAAAGAAGCCACATTTGCTGAACAAGCGTTTGAGAAGACAAAAGCTAAGTTTACCTTGTAATGAATAATTCTTGTAGTGTTTTCCTATGAAACCGAAATTAGAACTAGAAAAAAGAAAAAAAAAAAAAAGAAAATGACATCAATCTCTTTCTCTGCTTTCTAATTGTACAAATGATTTTGACCGATTTCAATGAAATTTAGTGTTTTCTTAGTTATAATTATCTTATCGGAATCACACATTATAATTCACGGGACTGTATTTCATTCAGAAAGATTGAAAAGTATAGTCACTTTTTATATTTTTAACTTTCGTCTTTATCGATATTTATAATTTAATATATAATATAATGTGACTGGTTCAATTTTTATGATATATAAAATTAATTTTTTAATTCTGATTAATTGATTTATATTAAATTAATTTTAAAAAAAAATAAAATTTATCATTTTCATTTTATTTGCTCACTTAAGAAAATCTCAACTATTAATCTATATACACAATTCAATTAAAGAGACCCTCATATATATATATATATATATAAATATATAAATAATTGAGATTTCTTTAAAATATATTTAAAAAATATGAAATAAAGAAGAGGTAGAATCCAATCCAAAAGTTTTTGTTAGTTTTATTTTATGCGAATTGCCTTAGTAGCTTTTATGCCTAGGAATAATATAAAGTAAAAATAATATATATAATTTTTTATTTATCGTACGTGTCATATTTATTGGTTGATATGGAGCGTAAAGATGTTAATTAGATCATAAGCAATTCCTAATTTTCCTCTTGAGAGAGGGGGCGTGTGATGTCCACTTGGATGAGTCAATTGACCGAGTCCAAAACGGCTTAAACTTAACCACTGCGAATTCTAGCGAACCACTTCAACCTAACCAAAAACCGAACCACCTATCTCGCCTAGCTAACCTCCCCACCCATAGCTC